>CM062817.1:1640423543-1641066577 GCA_031772625.1 Pinus tabuliformis
CCGTCCCATTAGGCTGTGGATGATAAAGCGTACTTTTCTGATGATACACTTGAAATTCTTTTGTCAACGCGCTGATTGTTTCGTTAAGAAAGTGTGTATCGCGATCGCTCATCAAGATATTTTGACAACCAAATCTTTTCAACACATATTCGAAAATAAGCTTTGCTGTTGTCGCGCTTATATAGTCCTTCACAGGCTGCACCTCCACCCACTTGGTCAAGTACTCAGTCGCAGTGATGATGTACTGCGCACCCGTCTTCTTTCCTTGAGGCTGAATTGGACCCACAAAGTCAATCGCCCATTTCTCAAATGGTTGTAACGTCACCTATGACATCATAGGTAGTTCACCCCCCCACGACAGCCTGCTAGTCCTTTGACATGCGTCACATGCCCTACAATGTGCTTTCAAATCCTTATGCATGGCTGGCCACCACAACCCAACACGTAGAATCTTCTGCGTTGTTGTTTTCCCTGCATAATGTCCTCCCACATCTCCCCCATAAGCCTCAGCAAGGATGCTAATTCGTTCAAATTCAAGCACATAACGTCGCAATATTTCATCTAACCCCATTTTGTACAAGTGCCTTGCAATGATAAAAAAGTCTATTGTGCACACTACTAGTTCCTTCTTCTGTTGACTTGTATAACTTTCCGGAGCTGATCCTGTCGTCAGGAGGTGGATAATATATTCAAAGTGACTGTCCGTGACATGCACCGTAAAGAGTTGTGCATTAGACATCCCTTCCTCCAAATTAATAGGTTCCTCTCTAGTTTCAATGCGCGACAGATGATCAGGTCCCACATTCAGTCATCCTGGCTTCACAATAACTTCAAAGTCGTACTCCTGGAACAACAATATCCACCTACATATTCCCCCTCCCCCCCAACACAGGCTTGTTGACTAGGTACTTCAACGCGGAATGATCTGTATACATCTTAAAGTGTCTACCCAACAAATAGTGCCTAAACTTCTGGAGCACGTACACCATAGCTAATCCTTCACGCTCTGTCATGGAATAATTTTTCTCTACTTTAGATAGCTTCCTACTTGCGAATGCTATAGGATGATCCAGTTCTCCCTCGTCGGCCTATGTTAGTACAGCCCCTAGCGCAATACATGATGCGTCCATGTGCACATGAAATTCCTTCTTCCAATCCGAGAAGACTAGGATCGACGCGGTGACCATTTTCTCTTTCAGCACATCCAAGCTCTTCTGACATTCATCATTCCAACAGAATGTAGCATCCTTTTTCAAAAATTTATCCATAGGTGTGGTGATCTGGGCATAGCTCTTGATGAACTTCCTATAGTATCTAGTATGCCCTAGAGTTGTGTGCAACTGTTTCACATTCCTCGGCATCTCCAAGTTGATTATCACCGTGATCTTCACGGGGTCTACCATTAATCCTTGCCTGCATACTAGATGACCTAGCAAGATCCCAAAAGGGACACAAAATAGACACTTCTTCAGATTGAGCACGATCTGGTATCTCCTACATGTATCTAGCATCAAGTGCAGACTCGCCACATGGCACTTGACCAATCCAAACACTATCTAATCGTCAAAGTATACCTCCATAAATTTATGAATGAAGTCTTTGAATACTGCAATGACTATGCGCGAAAAGATCGTTGGCACATTCTTCAGCCCAAAAGGCATTACGGTGTACTGAAAACATCCCCATTCAGTCACGAAGGTCATCTTGCTTCTATCCTCAGGCACAATTTTGATCTGATGGTACCCAGAGAACCCATCAGTGAAAGAGTATGCTTCTTGGCCGCCTACATTATCTAGGACCTCATTAGTGAACGGGGTCGGGAAAGGATCATGCACACAAGCGTCATTCAATTTCCGAAGATCTACGCATATCCTTATTTCTTCCTTCTGTTTCTTTTCCTGAACCACTATTGGGCTTACCCAATCAGATTCTTCCACTGGTTCAATAATACCTGCCGCGAGCATCTTATCTAACTTAGTGTAGACCCTTTCCTTATAATTTGGATTAAGGCGGTAAGGTCTTTGTTTCACAGGTTTCGCGTATGGTTTTAAGGCAATCTTCATGACACCCAGGTCTCCTATTATTCCCTTCAGATTAGAAAACTTCGTGGGGAACAAATCTTGATATTCGCAGAGGAGCTCAATGACCTTATTTACTATCACATCATCCCAATAGTCCCCAATCTTCGCAAATTTCATCTCCGCCTTTGTGCCAATGTTGATCTGTCTTTTTTCAGCAGCGCGGTTATGTCTGGATCCTCTATCTGCAGTCCTTCAACCTTGCGGTGACCCTCAGTTTCCGGAATATTAATCTTTATGGGATCCTCGTCTTCTTCTTCAGCGATCACGTTATAGCATTCCAATGTGTGGCTCAACTGGGTAGTCCAATTTGGTTGAATCAGGTCCAAAGGATCCTATGGTATCCTAAAGATCGCTGCTTTAACCTCTTGTAGCGCCGCGTCAATACAGTCAAACCCATCCTCAAAGTTGAACGTCATTATAAACCCCTGGCGCAAGATGTCCCATTCTTTAGTGCCATGGCGGAGCTCTGTTTCCAAGTACCAATTCATTGGTATGACATCCAGGGTATGACAAAATAGATGCACCCATTCAGGCTGGGGCTCCGCTCCATAAGCCTTAGTCCATTTGGCTAGGTGATCACGCGGATCATCCCTTCCATCATACTTGTCTATCATTCATACTTTCGGTTGTCCAAAACGTATTCTCATCATCCTCCTATATTCGCACCAATCACTGAAATTATCCTTGTGCGTACCCCACCATCTTGCGGGCGTAGTGCCCAATCCAAGGATTGGAAGCGATGCTTCTCTGACACTTCTATTTCAAATGAATTCATTAATATATCCACATCAATCAACCCATCATAAGAAGGCAGATTCCTTACTTCTGATGACATGTAGCGCAATGACTTGGTCATCATATTACAACGCAGCGTAGATACTTCATGCAGCCGGTTCAGCCAGTGCTCTAGTTCTTCATCTGAATCTGATGTGCAGGAGCTCTTGCTATCCCATGCAATACATCTGTCAGATGTCGGATTTACCCAATCGTGGTCTCGTGCCATTATCTTGTAAATCTGGTCCAAATCGTCATCACTTTCAAAATTGCAGACTGGTTTTGTATAGCACGGTCCTTCTGTAGGATCTAGTGGCACCACTACGCGGAGCGATTTCTTTTCAAATATCATCTTTCACTTCTTTAGGTTGATTACCCCATTCATGTCAGTGGCCCAATCGATCCCAAGGAGCACAGGGTAGGGATTGCTATCATCCACAATCTCTATTACTTCAAAATCTGCCAGTGCGCTCACGCCTTCGATGTCAATTGTTACCCCCTGCAGCCTCCCCATTGGGATAATTTTCTATTGATTCGCCATCCTTAACTAGATCAAAGACCACTGGAGCGCAGGTCTCCCCATTCTTTCCCATGTTTGTTTTGGAAAAACATTCACGTCAGACCCCAAATCCAAGATAACTTGGTCCATTTCGTATTCCCCTATCTGCGTGGTGAGTCTCATCTCATGTCCAATCCTTGCCTTATGCTTACCAGGATTTCTGATTACGTGCGGTTCACCATTAGCGTCGTCCTTGCCAACGCACCAATTGATCAGATCTCGCAGTCCCTTCACATCCTTACTATCGTGGAGCAGTTTCATGCAGGTCTTTAAGAACGTGGTAATCATGGATGGGTCCATTTCTTCAATTGGCTTCTCCTGACTTCCTGAGGTAAAGGCCTCAGCGAAGCTTTTCTTTTCTTCCATAAAGGTTTCTTTTGCGTGCTCCATATCAAACCTAGTCTCCTTTTTAGGTGCTTTTTGGACCCACTCACCTTCTGCAGGCTGCTTCCCTTTATCCACGCTAGTCGTCGTTCCACTCTGCAACATAATGTTTATCTTAGGGTCTTCCTCGCAAGGCTCAGCCCTTATCATCTGGAGGTTCTGCGTTAGCTACAAAGGCTGCGCCCCCTTTTCGTGAATCTTCACCAACAATATAGCGTAATCCTCAGTTGCATGGTCACACTGAGTACAATAGCAGCATGACAGTCACGTCAGTCTCTCATGTAGTGTCTTGGTCCTCAACAATTGTAAAAAATAAGCTTCCCTCGGCCTCTACCAGGCCCCCCTCCACCTCGTCCTCAGCTGTGCCCCTGATACTCACCTCGCGTTGCCCTAATGCCTTGGTTTGGAGGCTGTGTTTCTGCCTGCACCCTGTATGCAGGTGTCCTGTCCATCATTAATTCGTAACTACGACAATTGCGCTCGTCATGACCTACTGATTGTTATGTACCTAGGGGGGATAATATGGGGTACCAAGGGAGGTACCCAAGGTAATAATGTAATAATGGGATGGGCCATAGTAATAAATAAGGTGGTTAACCCATGTCATGTAAGGGACCACAAGTAGTTAATAATAATGTAAGGGGCCCATGGTATTAGTTGATGGTATAAGGAAACCATGGTAATGGTACATGGTATTGTATGTATGAGGCCTATATAAAGGCTAGAGACTCCACATAGGGAGGAAGAGAAGTATTATTGTATGAACAGGCATATGGCTTGTGGAGTATTCTCCTTCCTTAAGGAGTGAATGTATGGTGTTGCCCTACCTTAAGGGTTTGATAAATAAAGAATCATTTCATCTTATTTCTGGGTTTCTTTGCATTATCTTATATTTACTTATCAGATCTATAATATTTCTGGGTTAGATCTACAACAATTGGTATCAGAGCTCTTTCTTAGGCAAACCGTGGAGAATTTTTTTTTTCATTTTTGCAGGGTTTCTGGGGCGGCGACTTTTCAGATCATATCTGTACGTTTTGGTGCCAAATCTGCAGAATCTAATTGCAGATCTGTATTCTTTGGGAAAAAACACCCGATTTCAAAAAAAAAATCGGTCGAATCGGAGTCCGGATGAAGGAGATATCGCTGATCTAAAAATCAGCGATATACCTAGGGGGGATAATATGGGGTACCAAGGGTGGTACCCAAAGTAATAATGTAATAATGGGAAGGGCCATAGTAATAAATAAGGTGGTTAACCCATGTCATGTAAGGGACCACAAGTAGTTAATAATAATGTAATGGGCCCATGGTATTAGTTGATGGTATGAGGGAACCATGGTAATGATGCATGGTATTGTATGTATGAGGCCTATATAAAGGCTAGAGACTCCACATGGAGAGATATGAAGATGAAGAGGAAGAGAAGTATTATTGTATGAACAGACATATGGCTTGTGGAGTATTCTCCTTCCTTAAGGAGTGAATGTATGGTGTTGCCCTACCTTAAGGGTTTGATCAATAAAGAATCATTTCATCTTATTTCTGGGTTTCTTTGCATTATCTTATATTTACTTATCAGATCTATAATATTTCTGGGTTAGATCTACAACAAGTGGTATCAGAGCTCTTTCTTGGGCAAACCGTGGAGAATTTTTTTTTTCATTTTTGCAGGGTTTCTGGGGCGGCGACTTTTCAGATCAGATCTGTACGTTTTGGTGCCAAATCTGCAGAATCTAATTGCAGATCTGTATTCTTTGGGAAAAAACACCCGATTTCAAAAAAAAATCGGTCGAATCGGAGTCCGGATGAAGGAGATATCGCTGATCTAAAAATCAGTGGGGTTGCAGACAATTTTCAGGGCAGCGATTTTGCGGCGCAGATCTAGAAGTCCTGGTGCCAGATCTGCAAGATCTAATTGTAGATCTAGAATATTTGGGAAAAAACACATAATTTCAAAAAAAAAATCAGTCGAATCGGAGTCCGGATGAGGGAGATATCGCTGATTTAAAATCAGCTCTTTTTGCAGAAATTTTGGGTGACGTCGGGAGAGTAGCAGCGCAGATCTGAAATTCCAGTGTCTGAATCAGGATTTCTATCACATGAGCAGATGCAGAATGGTTGTTCCATTTCTAAAAACAGGTTATAATAGGGATTCTGAGCAATATTGACGAAACTGTGACAATTTCAAATTTTCGCCAAAGTAAGTGAATTTTTCTCATGGCGGAACTCTATTTTACAGGGAAAGATGATGGTCCTACTATTGAAGAATACATAAAAAAACAGAAGAGGTTATCGACCAACAGTTGGAAATGGTGGGCAGTGCAGCAATTTAGAGATGAGGCGGCCACATGGTGGGAATTACTTAACCAAAAGAAGTGTTCCAACCTGCCCGATGAAGAATTTGAAAAATTACTTTTAGACAGATGGTCTCATGCTAGAAAACAAGATAAGGAGAAACATGTGGGGCTATTTCCTACTGGTATATCCTTATTACAGGTTCATGGAGTGATTCAAAAGGAAAATATCAAGGTTTCTATAAATCCTAGTTGCAAACATAATTTTATCAATGTTAATTTGGCAAAAAGATTGCAAGTTCCAGCAAAACACATTGAAACTTTACAAGTTGATAATGAGGATGTTCAAGTGTACAAGGATTTGAAGCTTTCTATGGATCAGTATGTGTTTCATGGTGATTTTTATACTTCCGAGATGGATAATATCGATGTTGTTTTGGGATATCCTTGGATGGAATCCATGGGTACTATCAATATTAATGTGCAGAAGAAATTCCTAAAGTTATGGTATAAAAAGAAGAAAATTACATTACAGGATATTTCCATCCATAAACAGGTAGAGCACATGGAGGCTGAAGCAGAAGATGTTCAAGGGACTGACATATCGGATGATGAGCCTTTGATGATCGACAATCAAACACAAACAGAGGCTGCAGAAGAAAAGGTTACAGGTGATGATACATCAGAGGAGGGCTCAGTGGTTGAAGTCATATTGAAAAAGAAGACACCACAACAGGCACCACCACAGGGTGAAGTAAAGAAACAGCCATCATGGGTTAAAACTACAACATATCATCACCCACATCACCCAGCGAGACAACCATCAAGATGGAAACCAAGTCGTCACATGACGGATCGTGAGGAGAGAAGATCCACCCACTGCACATCAACACAGAATAGCTGCCACAGTCAACTTCCATCTCAAGCGAGCGAGGCACCAGCGAGATCGAGGGTTCACCTTTCTCTTGGTTGGCTAGATGCACGTGCATGGTATCAGTGGACTACTCTCTTGAGTAGATCTTATTATTTATGTTCTTCCCATGTTTCGGGGACGAAACATGTTTAAGGGGGGTGGAATGTTATGTACCTAGGGGGGATAATATGGGGTACCAAGGGAGGTACCCAAGGTAATAATGTAATAATGGGATGGGCCATAGTAATAAATAAGGTGGTTAACCCATGTCATGTAAGGGACCACAAGTAGTTAATAATAATGTAAGGGGCCCATGGTATTAGTTGATGGTATAAGGAAACCATGGTAATGGTACATGGTATTGTATGTATGAGGCCTATATAAAGGCTAGAGACTCCACATAGGGAGGAAGAGAAGTATTATTGTATGAACAGGCATATGGCTTGTGGAGTATTCTCCTTCCTTAAGGAGTGAATGTATGGTGTTGCCCTACCTTAAGGGTTTGATCAATAAAGAATCATTTCATCTTATTTCTGGGTTTCTTTGCATTATCTTATATTTACTTATCATATCTATAATATTTCTGGGTTAGATCTACAACACTGATTGACAGAAATTACAGAAGAGTTGTTGTGGTGTATGTATGAATTTCTGCAGCAAATGGCAATTGTCGGTTGCATGTTTCCCAGCTACCTGGCATATAACACACCATAGCGTGGGCCCTGCACTTGGCCCTACTGCAGCCTTTGGTCTTAGAGGCATTGGTCCCCCTGCTGCAACATAGTTCGTAAAGACTGGACAATGATCCTTGTCATGCCCCTAACCTTTGCATTTCATGCTCCAAACTTCTTCGCATGCCTCTGGTCAAGTTGTTCTGTCTTTCTTTAGACTTTGCATTTCGAGGCAAAGGTTCTGCAACTGTGCATGAATCTGCTGAACCCCCAGATTAGCATCCTGCATTGGTGTCTCATGTAGTCTGATTGCGATTTCCAGAGCTTCTTCTTGGGTCCCAATCTTCTGTTGTGATAACGCAACCCTTAGTGGGGCAAGAGCGAGGCCATGAACCATTCATGGTGCTATCCATCAATTAGGTTCATGTTGGCTTCACGGAGCATACACTTCAATATTTGATCCAAATCCTAGGGTGTCTCCCCAAGTTTCAACATGATATCCTTGAATCCGACAATTGATTGCGCTTGACACTTAGGTCTACTGAATTCTCTATTCAGCGCATTCTAGATATCTGCCAACGGGACATTGGGTTATCATTATTGTACTTAATGTACCATGTTAGTGTGCGGCCCTACAAAGCACTAACCAACATTTCTTTCTTCATTTGATCATCTGGGGCTTCATTTCCTACGCCCTTGAATACAGGTAGCTTTACGGAGTTCGCCATGTTGAACAGTGGTGGAGGTGGCGGTGGTGTGGGGGATGGGGTAAGTTGTGAAGGTGAGGATAAGGGCAGTGTGGATGGATGGGATGAGGATGGAGGCGGTGTAGGTACTCACCGGAACCCTTGTCTTATAAACTGAATAGCACTTAGTGGATAAGTTTGCGCTGCTCCTTCGTCGTCACTCAAAAGAGGCTTAATCAACGAGCTATACTCAGGACCTTTTTTTCATCCGTCCCTAAAAGACCTTCCACTTCGCATAGCTCCAAACATCAAGGTAACTACATGACCCGCTTTTCACACAAGAGCATCTTAATCCAAGTATTTAATGATTTCAAATACTTACCTCACGGTCCTTTGAAGAAGCGACGCTTTGCTTCGTTGTAATTGACAGAAGTGTCGACCACAAACTCCGTCACAAACCCTCCAATGTTGCGGTTGAGCCAATGGTCAATAACACGCACAATATTATCTTTAGAGGCTTCCAATCTTCACACTAACTCTGGGGTTTAGACAATCAGATTGTCAAGCCTACACCTCCCTTGGGCGTCTGCCAACTTCGCGATCCACTCGTATAATTCAATCAGGAAGGAACAAAAGAAGATTTCGTGTATTTCTGTGTACAAATATCTGTCCAACCACTATTCTTTCGTTAATCATGGATTCCTATTCTCTTGCACCGCGAATTCGTGGATCTTTCTATCCAATCAGTCTTCGTTCTCTTTCTTAGTTGGATTCCAATGATGTGACATCACAAATCTCGTTATGGAGATCCCGGTCCTGGCAACATAACCATTTGATGGCTTGATGGGCCCTGACCTAGGTTCAGCGTTAGTCAACCAAGCAAATCCCTACACTAATGGCACTTTCGACATTATTCCATGGAGCGCGGACCGAGTCTCACCCGAAGAAGTATGGGGGGATGTAGGAACCAAGTTTCCACAGTGATCCAAAATAGATCTTAAACCTCTAAGTCTTCAAATATCAGAAACAAAGAATGCAGAGAAAAACACCAAGGAATGGCGGAAATCCAAGAGAAGTGGGAAATGAGGTATCATTGAATCAGAGCCATTAGATCTGCCAGATCAACGATTAGGATTGAATCGGCAATATCACATCGGAGGTAGCCAGCGGAACGTATCAGAGGCAGCCCATTGGGAAGTGCGATCAATGATCCAACGATTTAACGAGAGCTGTCGGATTGGGCGCACAGATCCAACGGTGGAGATCACATAATCACATCGCAATGTTACCAAAGGTAGAACTTACCTGTAAGCCCAAAGTCTATGTGATATGCGATTTTTGCTTTATCGCATCGCAAATAATCAAAGAGGAGGACTTTACACAGGTGCAAAGGATTTCAACGGACCCGAAGGAATTATGAACCAAAACAGTAGAAATTTGAATTCCGTGGTAAATGGTATTTCGGACAGGCTTCAAGCAGTAAGCGGTATTGGATGGGCTCCGCCCGATTCCATACATTGGCTGACACGTAGCACGGCGCAGGAGAGAGGAAACCACTTTTTTGGGCAGGTAATCCCTATGCAAGTGGGTCGCCCGAAATGGCTGTCAGCCGTTGGATTAATGGAGCATAGATCAACAGTCAAAGGCGGCGTTGGTGGACGAAGCATGACAGTCGTCCGATTCATCTGTTTCAGGATTAGCGCCGGGGAAAGGCCTGGCGGTTGGGGTTTTTAGTGTTTTTAATGTATTTCTGTGTATTGTTGTCTTTGAACAAAAAGATCTATTTCTGGATTTCTATTGCGAAGAAAGGTCGGACGGTCGAGTTCATTGCGCCCGCCAGTACTTTCGTTTAAATTGTTTCTATTATGAACAATTGTTCCCCGTTATAAGTGGTGTTCATGTAACCAAAACGTGTTATAAAAACACGAAATAACACAGAACAACGGGGGAGTTCAGCAGTTTAGAATTAAACAGAGAAACTGTGCCAAACGGACAGGTGAGCCAAAGTACATAGGTGGAAAGCTGAGCAGAGCAGAGCTAGAGAGGTTGTGAAGTCATCCAGGGGGTCTGGAGGTCGTGACACTTTGTTTTGATGTGTAAACTCTATGTAATTGCCACTGGTTGTTGTGTTGAGACTCAGTGTTTGAGCTCACAGTTGTAATCTCTATTTTGAAGACATAATATAGAGGTCGCACCGAAATCTTGGACCAGGAGATGTAGCCAGGAAGTCTGGTGAATTCCTTTATCATTTGGCTGTGTTGATATGTGTTTTATTGAGTCTTTTTAACTATTGATTGTCTATGTTATTCGCAATCTTATCGATCCATTGCACTAAGTAATATAGGCATTTCCTACACATAAGTTTGTAATACCTTAGTTTCTATTTAAGATAGTCTTTCAGATCAAGTGGTATCAGAGCTTAAGGTTTTTGTTAAGGTTAGACAAGCTTGTGTAGGAATTTGAATGCTAACTAGATTAAAGCTCAGAATAGGAGAAGGAGAACTTGTTGAGGCCAATCCAAAGATTGGAAGAGTCTTTTCTCAGAGGAGAATGGCAGAAGAAGCTCCATTGGGATCAGAATCTCAGTTTATAGACAGTTTTATGACAATACGAGCCATGGTGGAAGAGATGTATCTAGAGTTCAAGAAGGGTCAAGGTGAAAGCACTTCAACACCTAAACCAGACAAAGGATTAGAGGAACCTTTTCTATTTGCTCCTCCAAAAGACAAAGGAAAAGGAGGAATACCTCCTCCACCATCTCCTCCATCATCATCATCGTCATCCTCATCATCTTCTTCGCATAAAACTAGCTCTTCAAAGAAGAAGAAGAAAACTTATTTAATCAAATTAGATGTTAAGTTTGATTTGCCAATTTATGATGGAGAACTTAATGCAGAGAAGCTAGATAATTGGATAAGGAAAATTGATGTATATTGCAGGGTGCAGAACGTTGAATCAGAAAGGAAGAAGATCTAGCTGGCTAGCCTTCGACTAGGAGGAACTACATTGGTATGGTGGGAAGGCAAGACACAAGCTGATCTTCAAAAACATGGTAAAATCATTTCTACCTGGAATGAATTTGTTTCTGCTATCAAAAAGCAATTCTATCCTTTGGCTTACATGCAGTAGGCAATGATGAGTTGGCAAACTCTTCAGCAATTGAAGGGATAGAGTGTACAAAGTTATACTCAGGAATTCAGGAAAAGAGCTTTAACTCTAGGTATTTCATTGGACTCACCTAAGACTTTATTGAAGTATATAGGTGGTCTTCATAGTTATTTAAAGCATACTATACTTATGTTTAATCCCACTAGCTTAGATGATGTATCAGTTCAAGAAACACATCTAGAGGCTAGAGGTAAGAATGTAAACCCAAAGGTTGGGAAATCATCCAAATATTTTGTAAACAAGAACAAGGAAAAGAAGAAACTGAAATGGAAGGAGAGGAAAGCAAACACTGTAAAGAAGGATAAACCTTCATGCACTCATTGTAAGAAAGAAGGACACAATGAGGCACACTACTGGTCTTTGCATCCAGAATTGAAGCCTAAGAAGTTCAGGGGTAAGGAGAGAAAGAATGCTGTTGCTATTCAGAAGGACTTGGGGTCAGACTCAGGTGATGAAACAACAGTTACAACCACAGGTATTAAAGGTAAAGATTCTGAAGCATCCACAAGTAATTCTTCACAATTTGTTGATAATGAAAGTAATGAGAGGAAAAGAAATGAGTTATTTCATATTAGAGTAATTTCCAAGCACAATAAAATTGATACTTTATTTGATAGTGGATCACAAGTAAATTTGATTTCTGAAACAATTGTAAAGAAGTTGGGATTAGAAACAAAGCCTCATAAGAAGCCATATCCATTAGGTTGGGTGTGTGATAAAACAAAACTACAAGTCACAAGACAATGTAAACTTAGGTTTGCTATTGGATCAACATTTGTAGATGAGGTTGAGTTAGATATAGTTCCATTGGATATATGTGGCATTGTTTTAGGAAGTCCATACTTGTATGATAGAAAAGCTATTTTCTATATAGCTTAGAATAAGTATCAACTCACTAAAGATGGAATAGAATACACTGTAAGGGCTCATAAACTCAAAGATAACTACTCTCTCATAAACTTAGGGTAGATGAAAAGAATTGTGAATTCAAGTAAGCAATTCTTACTAATGGTTGTAAAGGCAAAGGATCCCAAAAAATCCAATGTATTTGAAGGCTGTGATCCTAAACAAAAAGCTAATTTAGTTAAAGTTGTTTCAGAGTATGATATGCTATTTCAAGAACCTAAAGGTCTGCCACCCAAGCAGGAAATAGTACATGATATTCATTTACAGCAAGATGCTCCACTACCTAACATTGGAATGTACAGGTTATCAGCTTTAGAGAATGCAGAGATAAAGAAGCAAGTACAGGAGTTGCTCAATAATGGGTTTATACGACCAAGCACATCACCATGTGGATCGCAAATTGTGCTGGTGATAAAGAAAGATGGTTCGTGGCGAATGTGTATTGATTTTAGAGCACTAAATAAAATAACAATAAAAAATCGTTATCCTCTTCCTCGAATAGATGATTTGTTAGATCAATTGAAAGAAGCAGTTTACTTTTCTAAGTTAGATTTAAGAAGTGGCTATCATTAGATCAGAGTCGCAGAATAGGATGCCTGGAAGGCTTGTTTCAAGACAAAGCAAGGACTTTATGAATGGTTGGTTATGCCTTTTGGCTTAACTAATTCTTCTGCTACATTTATGCGAGTTATGAATGATGTATTTAGACAATTTATTGATGATTTTGTAATAGTTTATTTAGATGACATTCTTGTTTTTAGTAAGACATGGGATGAACATGTAAAGCATGTGAAGCAGACTTTAGATGTTTTAAAAAGAGAAAATCTCTACTTAAAATTGTCGAAATGTGAATTTGGCAGAACATCTTTAAATTATTTGGGTTATATTGTAGGGGGTGGTGAATTGAAGATAGATCCCTCTAAGGTTGAAGTCATTATGAATTGGCCTAAACCCAAATATGCTTCAGAAGTTAGGAGTTTCCTAGGGGCAGCACAATACTGGAGAAAGTTTATTGCTAACTTTTCATTGATTGCAGCTCTTTTACATGCTTTAACAATTTTGAAATAGGTGTTTCAGTGGGGAGGTAAACAATAGAAAGACTTTGACACCTTGAAAGAGAAAATTAGTACATCACCAGTACTAGCACTGCCAAATCTTCAGCATCCATCTGAGATTGAAATAGATGCTAGTGACTATGCCATGGGAGCAGTGTTGATGCAACACAGGAAACCCATATGCTATCATTCTGAGACATTTACTTTTGCAGTAGTTAATTATCCTACGTATGATAAGGAATTGTATGCATTAGTACAAAGTGTGAAAAAGTGGAAACATTACATAATGGGTAAAGAAACAATCATACTTACAGATCATCAACCACTTCAATATTTGCACGCAGAAACTAAACTGCAGTAATCAAGACATTATAGGTGGATGGGTTTTCTACAACAATTTCATCTTGTCATCAGATATAAGAAAGACATACACAATAAGGTTGCAGATATGTTATCAAGACCAATCATAAATGCATCTACTATACTTAAGCATAACTCAGTAATTCATGAAAGTTACATTGAACAATATGCTCAAGGTGTAGATTTTAAAGATGTATATGCAACTTTAAGTCATGGCAAACAGGTAGAAGAATTGGATTATTATGTAAAGGACCAACCCTTATATCATTTGGGAAAGCTATGCATTCCACAAACTGAAAGAGATAACGTAATTCGAGAAGCACATACTTCTCTCATATCAGGTCATTTTGGTGTAAGTAAAACAATTGCACAGTTGCAAAGGTTCTGTTATTGGCCAAGAATGCATTAGACAGTTTCTAGACATATCAAAGGGTGTACTATGTGTGCACAAGCAAGCCTAGTAATAGAAAATTAGGCTTGTACACTCCACTCCCAATTCCTTCTCGTCCTTGGGAAAGTGTTTCCATGGATTTTGTTGGGGGATCGCCAAAGTCTAGGAAAGGTCATGATTATTTGTATGTAGTTGTGGACAGGTTCAGTAAAATGTGTATTTTGATGCCATGTAATAAGCAGGTTACAGTTGAACAAACAACAAAGTTGTTCTTTCAGAATGTATGGGTTCATTTTGGGTTACTCACTTCTATTGTGTCTGATCGAGATTCTTGATTTGTTGGGAAGTTTTGGTCAAGTATATGGGAGCTAATGGACACCAGATTGAAGAAAAGCACAACATTTCATCCACAAACAAAAGGTCAGACAGAAGTGGTCAACAGGACAGTGATCCAATTGCTCAGAGGCTATTGCAGCAAGCATCCCAAGCTTTGGGATGAGCATTTGTGTTATGTGCAGCATGCTTACAACAGTGCCAAACACTCTTCTACTTAGAGATCTCCTTTTCAGACTTGTTTTGGTTTTATACCATAGTCTCCATTGGATTTTGTCTTTGGTAAAGACATAGCAGTTGATGGACACAGTGATGTGGACAAAGCAACTAAGTTCATTGAACGAATCTAGGAAATTCACTAGGCAGTATAGGAACAACTGGAAAGAAGTCAAGCCAAGTACAAGACATGACATGATAAGCATCGAGTTGAGCATAGTTTCCAAGTTGGTGATCAAGTCTGGTTGTATATCAGCAAAGACAGATTGTAGGGTGAAGGTAAGAAGATTAAACCAATAAGGTATGGACCTTTCAAGATACTTGAAAAAATTGGTGAAAATGATTTTCGCCTTCATTTACTAGCTTATATGCAGATCTATTCAGTCGTTAATGTTGAAAACTTGAGATTGTATGAACCTTCAATGATTGAAGATCCTAAAGAGCAAGGTCAGTTGCCTTCTATTGAGGATCTATTGCCTAAGTATCTTAATGAGTTGTAGAAGGACACAATTTTGGATAGGAAGGTGAGAACTACGTGTCGAGGGGATGTTGAGTACCTGAAGGTAGGACTCAAGGGTTCAAATCCAAGCAAGGCATGATGGATAGAAATTGGACAAGTGAAGGAACAATATCCTCACTCTATCAATGCCTAAAACCAACTTTTGGTGGTCCAAAAGCTTTTCAGTGGGGAGGCGTGATCCAAAACGGATCTTAAACCTCTAAGTCTTCAAATATCGGAAATAGAGAACGCAGAGAAAAACACCAAGGAATGGTGGAAATCCAAGAGAAGCGGGAAATGAGGTATTGTTGAATCAGAGCCATTGGATCCGCCAAATCAACGGTCGGGATTGAATCGGTGATATCACATCGGAGGTAACCAGTGGAATGTATCAGAGGTAGCTCATTGGGAAGTGCGATCAGTGATCCAATGATTTAACGAGAGCTGTCGGATTGGGCGCGCAGATCCAACGGTGGAGATCACATAATCGCATCGCAATGTTACCAAAGGTAGAACTTACCCGCAGGCCCAAAGTCTATGCGATATGCGATTTTCGCTTTATCGCATCACAAATAATCAAAGAGGAGGACTTTACACAGGCGCAAAGGATTTCAACGGACCCGAAGGAATTATGAACCAAAACAGCAGAAATTTGAATTTCGTGGTAAACGGTATTTCGGACGGGCTTCAAGTAGTAAGCGGTATTGGACGGGCTCCGCCCGATTCCATACATTGGTTGACACGTAGCACGGCGCAGGAGAGAGGAAACCACTTTTTTGGGCAGGTAATCCCCGTGCAAGTGGGCTGCCCGAAATGGCCGTCAGCCGTTGGATTAACGGAGTGTAGATCAATGGTTAAAGGGGGTGTTGGTGGACGAGGCATGACAGCCATTCGATTCAGCTGTTTCTGGATTAGCACCGAGGAAAGCCCTGGTGGTCGAGTTTTTCAATGTTTTTAATGTATTTCTGTGTATTGTTGTCTTTGAACGAAAAGAGCTATTTTCAGGATTTCTATTGCGAAGAAAGGCCAGACTGTCAGGTTCACCACGCCTGCCAGTACTTTCGTTTAAACTGTTCCTATTATGAACAATTGTTCCCTGTTATAAGTAGTCTTCATGTAACCAAAATGTGTTATAAAAACATGAAAAAAAATAGAAAAACAGGGGAGTTCAGCAGTCCAGAATTAAACAGAGAAACTGTGCCAAACAGACAGAGAGCTAGAGTACAGAGGTGAAAAGCTGAGCAGAGCAGAGCCAGAGAGGTTGTGAAGTCATCCAGGGGGTCTGGAGGTCGTGACACTTTGTTTTGAAGTGTAAACTCTATGTAATTTCCACTGATTGTTGTGTTGAGACTCAGTGTTTGAGCTCACACTTGTAATCTCTATTTTGAAGACATAATATAGAGGTCGCACTGAAAGCTTGGACTAGGAGACGTAGCCAGGAAGTCTGGTGAACTCCTTTATCATTTGGCTTTTTTGATATGTGTTTTATTGTGTCTTTTTAACTGTTGATTGTCTATGATATTCACAATCTTACTGATCCATTGCACTAAGTAATATAGGCATTTCCTGCACATAAGTCTGTAATATCTTAGTTTCTATTTAAGATCATCTTTCAGATCATGCACCCTGAGATGGTCGTGATGTCGACTTTATACCTTAAACCCTTCTTTTGCATAGATCAATAAGCCTTTAGGGCTTATCGATGTACTTTCTCTTTCGTCTCTTAGAACCCTCGCGAAGGTAGACGATCATCCTTTGCGCAACCCTAAATGATGATTCAATCATTTACGCGCCTTTGTAAATATGTTACTGTATAAGTTACCAAATTATCTCAAGTGTTCACCAACTTTATCATATAATTAATATTGTCTTCGCATAAACATATATTCTTACTTGCATTCAAATAACAAATAGAAACATATATATTTGCGCATCAAATTAGCATTATAACATAAACCCAAAACTTAACATAACATAATCACATGCGATCCACAAAGGAAAAATACACAGTAATTTCAGAATACTTCTCTTTATTGATGATTTAGATTTTCAATACAGACTCTATCTGCCCTGCACACAACTGCAGGGGTCCACACACTCAGCTGCGGACTTCTACCCTAGGCCTCTGCGCACTCAGCTGCAGAGCCTCTTCCTATGCTAAGACTCTCGCTCTTAGCTCTTTACAAACTCATCAAGCACTTCTACTTCCCTTTATTCTTCCCTTAGACTCCTCTAAGACCTCCTTTTTATACAATCCCATGGTCCGTGGACCAAGGGCGGATCTCTAAAACCGACACAACCTATCTAGACTAAGGGCGGAAAACCCTTTTTGACTCTTGATATATTCGCACTCCGCGAACAGAAAATGCGGAGACTTTACATTTCTTTATAGAAACTTCGGGCCTTTTGCCCCAAAACTTGGGTTTTTAACCCCAAAATTGACCCCCAGGGGACCCGTTCCCAAGAAAGGCGGCAAGAATAATGATAAAAGTTTCATCTAATTAATTTGAATACAGTGCGCCTTCCCAAAGAAGTGGGGGGTTTGGAGATACGAGATCCTCTCATGGTCAACATGGCCTTGGGATCCAAGTTGGTTTGGAATCTTCTCACTGACTCTAAGGAGTAGTGGAAAGAGGATTGAAAAAAAATACTTCCACAAGTATCATGATCCAACTTTAAATAGGAACACAACAAATTACAGATATAACCAGAAATAGAGAGATGCAATAGAAATAATACTTCATTTCATTAATGTAAAATACTGAAATATGCTTACAAACAGAAATGGAAATAAACCAGCTAGGGTGACGATAGCTTATCTCTGAGAAGAGATGTCGCGACTACATGCCTCTTAATTGTGTTACAATGAGGCTCGAAGGCCTATTTATTGTTTAGAAACAATGGAAAACCCTAAACATAAAAAAATCTAACCCAAGGAGATGAAACACCAAAATGTGGGCCCCGTTTGGGTAAATTGGTACATCAACTTCCCGGGGTCGTAACTTTGGCATACGATCTTCGTTTGACTTGCACAATACCTTGTTAGAAAGATATATATGAGGAATACAACTTTGGGATGAGCAACACCGGTCCACGGACCCATGTTTCTCCCATTTTTCCCAAAAACGTCGTTTAGGGCCTCAAAACGGCTCTAGAAGTTCAGGACCCAAAAAACTGCCAATTAAGGAGACTGAAAAACTGAAAGAGATAGTTGTGGGGGTCCAAGTGGGATAGGTGGGTGGCCACCAACATCCACTTGGATCATTCCTCCCCCCTTAGGAAGCAATGGTCCCCATTGTGTTGAGTTCCTCCATGAGACGAGGAAATTGAACTTGGTCCCTGGTGAGCTGTTCTGCAACCTCTGATGTGTCTAGTAATGGTGGGAAGCATGGTCGAGGGTGGTCCACATTGAACACTCGGTGCAAGCAAAGGAATGGGGGAATGTTGTGCTCCAAAGCATTGTTTCCCATAGCCTTGGTAATGGTGTAAGGACCATATCATAGTGGTCTGAGCTTATGATGATCTCTTGTAAGGTGTTCTTTCTGCAAATGCAACCAGAGTTTTTCACCCACTTGAAACTTGTGTGGTACCTGATGCTGATCATGTCACTAGTTGTACTTGGCATTTTCCAGAATGGAGCGACGATATATTGGCCCGTTGGGTAGAGGTGATCTAGGAGTCAGATCGAATGAATTCTTGACCTGACAGTGCAACGATACCCCTGTGGGTGAGGAGAACTTGACCGTATCCCTCTGCTACTATTGTTGCGTGGAGGAACCCTTCGTGAGGGTCATGGATGTGGTGACAATCTTCCCCTTACTTTAGGAGTGAACTAGACAGAAAATGAATTTCCTAGTCTGGGAGATGAGTTTACTGCATTTCTTAGCAGTGATCAAAGAGGTGGTGGTAGGTGGGGCTACCTTCGGTATCATGTATAATGAATTATCCAAAGAAATAATAACAACGCAAGGCCTTGAATCATACATAACATGTCGCCTCCATAAGTATGGTTGGCCTAATAGTACATCACAAACATCAAGAGGTGCAACATCACACAATACCTCATCTATGAAGGGCTTGATGTTGTAGAGAAGGCGACACTGCTGGCGGACTTGGAGATCTCGTCCTTGGTGAAGCCACCTGATACTGTACGACTGCGAGTGTGGTGTAGTTGGTAGGCCCAACCACTTCACAACCTCTGCTAAAATGAGATTCTTTTGGCTCTCACCGTCAACAATGAATTGCAGTGGCGAACCCTTCACTCACATCTGTGAGTGGAAAAGACGCTCCCCCTCCTCTGGATCTTCGGGCTCCTTCTTCTGGACCTTGGCGGTGGCAAAAGTGGCGCTGGGCTCTGCATCGATGATTTGCTTCTCTTTGTTATTCCCCTTGTCAGGTTCTGACTCAGGGTCGGAACATGCATCTGATTCTGAAGCCTTCAACTTGACCACCAAACACTGCTTGGTACGACACTCACTTGTGTTATGAGGGGGGCTCTTATGGAACTCACACCACTTTCCTGTATCCTTCTTTGATTTCGTGGTGCTGTTCTTTTCTTGCGGCTTCGACAGGTTGTCTTGGGTCACCCCGCCTTGGCTTTGTCCTTTGTTATTCGGATTCACAGATCCAAAGTCTCGCTTCTTTTGTTCAAACTTATGCTCGATCTTGACAATGTATCGGTATGTTGTGTCGAGCGAGGAGATGTTCAGGAACTCCATCTTGTCCTGGATGTACCTGTTATCACTTAGGTTGTTCCCCAAAAGCTGTGAGATAAGGGAATACGGCTGAGGTAACCACTAACCAATCTTTTAGATGCAGATGCTAGCCAATCTACAGCTAGAGAGGGCTCTCTCTCTTTATGATTTAGCTTTGTTTTGGGGTATATTAGGCTAGTTATGAAGTGCAGGTATTTGTTTGATTTTTGGATGGTGATATTCAAAGAACAGGGGTGAAAATATGAAAAGTTCAGTCCATTGGGTTAATGGAGTCAATGAAGATGAATTGCTGGATATGGTTTCTTTGATAGAAGGGGGGACTATAGAGCAAGGTAATTTACCATGGAACAATTTTCAAGCTGGAATCAGGTGGAATGGGGTCAGGGGATGAAGGGAAACTAAGAATCCTTCATCATGCTAACAGAGGGAAAGTGTATGAATATTACTAGGGAGCAGTTAAGAATTCCTTATTCATACTCAAGGTGTAAGAACCAGGGAAACATGAGCAGTTAAGAATTCCTGCATATGCTAATTCTGAAGAAAACATTTGAAAATAACAGGGATTGAACACAGAGTACAGTTAAGTAAGTTCTGAGCTATTCTTTTTCCCTGCAATTTAGAGTATGATATGTAAATGATATATAAAACACAGAAACAATAAAACATGAGTTAAAAAAGACTTATTGATCCATGAAATAATTCGAGAATTCTGCAACATGGGCTTTTGCCATCAATTCCATAACCAAAGAGTTCATCAGCAAAGCATTCCCGCAACCTTTTATTCAGAAGAGTTCTCAAATTTACAGCGCAGTTCCAGAAAGGTATCACCAACCCCTAATACTTAGCTTGGGGAGGTATTTGTACAAAAATGTTTACAAAATATCTCAAAGAGATAATATCTTGCAATAACTTCTTTCACCTACTCCACAAAAGGAGTAAATGATTTTGGGAACAGAGAGAAATGAATGCAGAAGTAAGAAATGTTGTGTTGGCCGCTCAGTTGGTGAGATGCATTGATTATTTGCTCAGCAAGTCGGCCAATGGATACTTTAGTGAACTTCCACGCTGTTGGTGTTGCTTTCTTAGGTGCTTTTTCCTGCACTTTAATTGACTGCTGCCCAGCGCGATTTTATCTGCTCTTTTCTTCACTTTATGGCATCTGTTATGTTCTGAAAAATAAACAAAACTTTGAAATCCGCCCTACAAAATTTCCAGCATACTCTGCCACCACTGGTCATTTGGTAATTGGTGCCTGCGCATTTTTATTAGAGTTTCATCTGCATCCATGTACCTGAAGAAAGTAGGCTGGACTGTGAAAAGATGCCTCACTTCATGCTCAATAAAAAACAGATTTTCTAAATTGTCATACAGGCTCTGTCCAGATGGGAGTGCCTTCTCTCCTGCAGAACTTGATGATGCTGTGACTTGATTATCCACATATGTATTCAACTTGCGAGTATAGTCTTCATGTGTCATCAGTCTGTAGTCATTGGTTAATAAACTGGGCAGACCCTTTTCCTCCAAAGCTGTGAATTTCTGTGTGAAGGCATTTATCTCCACTTGCATTTCTTGGCACTTCCTTTCCAGATTTTGTATGAAGTTCCTCATGGTCAGAACCCTTTTAGTTGTCAGGATGGTTCCTATCCTATCCTTGATATCTAGTGTTGCCAGATCCTCCTTGGTGTGGGTGTTCAAGAAATGTATTAGCCTATTGGCCTCCTCGGGCATGTGTCCCAATGAATCCCTGGCCTTTTGAATTTCTTCTTGAGCTGCTGCTACCAAATCAATTTGCTCATGAATTATCTGTATTGATTTCCATATATCAGTGATGGATTGGCCAATGTTGGCCCACAAAATGCTCCTGATTTCTCTCAGAGGCTTGTCTAATAAGAGGTCCTTTTCCAATGCCTTTACTTTGTTTTCCAATGCTTTTACCTCCCTTGTTTTTTCTGCCACAGTCATCTTGGATTTATCATAACTCACTTCCAATTTTGCCAATTGCTCTTTGGCATCTTTTAATTCTGATACTTGGAGTCTTAGATCCTCCATAGCCTTTATCAGCTCCTCAGTGGTCATGGTAGTGCTGCTGCCTGCTGCTGTTGTTGTTGAAGTACTTGGTGCTGTTGATGCCGGGACAGTAGGAGGGACTGTTGTTGTGACTGTAGAAGGAGCAGTTGTAACTATTGGAGCTGTTTGAGATGGCTGGGAGGTCGACTCTCCCTGCTTTCCTTGCAGTGCTTCCTCCAATGCCTTCTCCATTTCTGCCAATCTCTCATTCATTTTCATTAGCAGGTCCATCGTATCTTCCTGTGATTTTTGTTCAACAATCTCTGTAGTTTTGGGATGCATGGTAATGGGTAGCTTGAGCTGCTTCCTGAGAGCTGCAATGTTTTCTTCCTTCTTTTTTATTAATGCTTTGATGCCTTTGGCATCCTTAGGATCATGTCCCAGCTCTATGATTATCTCTTCCAAGGATTTTATCCTGTTATCCTTGGCTAAAAAGGAAGCTTTTTCCAACTCCAATTGGACAGAGGTATTATTTAAAGAATTCTGCAATTTGTGGGCCAGCAATGCCTTATTTTCCAATGTGGAGTATACCATTTCTTCGGTTTGCTTATGTGATTCAATCTGGTCCATTGGCTAGATGTCTTTGGCTAATACTTCTAGATTGGTCCTGATGTAATTAGCAGCTGACTGTGGTTGCTACATTTTGGGCTTAAAGTGACTCAAGATCATCTTTCCTTCTTGAATGTCATATGCTGACATTAACCTTTGTTGATTTGTGGGGGCCATCTTCAGCAAGTGATTATAAAGTTGAATTCTTATTGGCTCATTCTTTGCCTTTATTTCAATAAATGTTCTCTTAATGCATAAGCCTTGACTACTTTGCTGCCTGGCAGAAGAGAATTCCACACTATGTTGTCTTCCAATCTCCTGCCTGTGTGAACTGGCCGATGTTTCTATGACTGGGGATGTATCCTGGCTAACTTCTATTTCTTCCCTTGGAATGTCTGTGATCTCCTGAATAAATTCCTCCTCTGATAGGGGGTTCAATCTTTGCCTTTTTTCCCCTGGTTGCTCTTCAGTACCGCTGATCGGTGTGTCTTCTTGCCTGTTCCTTTTATTGCCTCTCTCCTCATTTAGAGGAGTTTGTAGTACAGGGATTTCTAGTGCTTTTGTTTGTGCTGGAGGAACCTGCCCTTGGCCTTGTTCCTTTGATGTAGCTGGCTGGTCTGTCATTATGTCCTGTTCTGAACCTATTACCTCTTTGCCCTTTGCTGACCCTGTGCTGGCTTTTTGTGTGGGCTGCTGAGAAGTCCCGACAAAAGATGTATCACCTCTTGTGTGCTGGGGTAGTTTGATGGATACCTATCCAAAAGAGTCCAGGTCAAGCATTTTTTCAAGCTCTTTCATGGCTTTTTCCAATTTCTCTTCCTCATTAATCTCTTCTACTAATGTGCCTTCTACCCATTCTTGTTGGTTAGCATACTGTTGAATTTCAGGGATTTTGTGGTGAACATATGCTGTAAGCTTGTTTTTCACTTTTCTATAACTTATGAAATGTTCAGGGTCATATGGTGCCCAATAAAAACTTTGTTTCAGCTTAAGTTGCTCCCCTAAAATCTTATCAGCCTCTTCCTAGGCTTCCCTTTTATTGAAGACAAAAGGGCCCAATTGATTTCTTATTTTGAGCTGTGCCTTTTTCCTAGCACCATAGAAATGAGTCAAATCTGAACTAATAAATTGCCTGAAGTATTCCAGGGAAAACAGTCTCATAGGCACATACTTTGGCAGCTTATAGGGGCACAACTCACAGCCATATATCCTGATCTCAGTGTGATTCTGGTAAAAGTACCAGTCACCTATACTGTAGTCTTTTGAGAGATGTAAAATTTTCTGCATTTCAGCAGAGAGCCTGGCAGGAGGAGTTGTCATCAATAAAGAAGTGGCTGGATGTATGAACAGGTCAATGAATTCACAATAAGTATAAGGAGAGTTATGGACTTCATGGAATACTGAGGTCCAGAAGATTACAGACCTGCACTCTCCTTTGAGATCCAATTTTCTAAGGGGAATTTGAAAACTATCAGGTTGATTGTACAATATCAAATGATATATGTATGATGTGTATTTGAACACTCTTTCTCTGTCTAGGCTCATGAATTGCTCATGGATCTTATTAGCTATGAAGGTGGCATAATCATATTGGACAGCAGGGGGCTGTCCTGGAGTAAACATGGACAACAAAACTAAGATAGTCTCATCAATATGCTCACTGGTTTTAAATCCCAAGATATAGGAAATCATGTCAGTAATGAATTGTCCAGCTTCATTGAACCATACCTGATTAAAAGGAGGTGGCTGCTTGGGCTGGCGATCTGGTCTCATGAATAATTGAGCTATTCTGGTTATCTCTGAACTGGGCAGTTTGACACCTTGGTCAAGCAAGAATTCCATGGAGAGAGGAGCCAGAGGCTGAGTTGGCTTAAAGTGTAGCATTTCATTGATGGATTGAGGGGTAATATAGAAGAGGATAGTCCTATATGGAGCCATAACTGCTCTTTGTGTGAGGTCATAATTGGCACAGCATAAGTGGATGAGATCAGGAAGCACATTTACTGAGTGGAGGTAGTACATGGGCATGTTGGACTCCCAAATTCCATAGACATCAGCATTGTTGCGGTAGCTATTCCTAATTTCAAAAAAAGCTTGAAGGTGAGGCTTGTCACCAATTAAGTCATTAATCTGGAAATGTCTATCAGCAAGGGGAAACCATTCCAATTCTTTATGTGGTGCATTAAGGGGGCAACATTGAGGGCCACTGGAGCCTCCATTATTCAACCTTCTGTGATTTTTCAATTTGAATTTTGGGTTTTATGCATCAACAACAGGAAAAATAATACTTTTGGGTCCTTTCTGCGGGAGTTGTAGGCCGAAACAAGCTTGAATTCAACTTGGTGGGCGAATTTGCAAAGTGAGACAGGATTCAAGGGATTTCCTGGTAAAATGGATAAAACAGAGGTTACAGGGCATGGGTTTGAAGGCAACACTATGTTTTTAATTGTGGAAGTCTGGTTTTCTGTAGAAAATGGACAAAACAGGTTGCTTGCAGAAAAATGTAAAAGACAAGGATGGTTGGGGTGTATTTTTCAAGAGCTATAGACTAAATTTGTGCAATTTTTGGTTTCACGGATGTAACTCAGACAAAAAAAATGGAAATACACAGGGTTTGGAGGAAATTGAGTAAATACCTGCTTCAATGGGCACCCTGTGCAAAATGCAGGTGGCGGGCTGAGTTGAGGGGCTGAGCTGTGGACTCAATTTAGTGGGTGGCGGACTGTGTAGTCGAAATGCTGCTTCGGACGTGAAAAAGCATGCAGAAGTCGTGCATAAGAAACAAACAAAAATGAGTGAAAAAACGACATTTTACACCTTTTTGACAAAAATTTGATTTTGGCGGGTTTTCGCGCACTTCGGTCGGGTGACGTTAGCGTGACGTAATCTTTGTCGTGTAGCAGGGGTATGGAAACTGACTTGGCGATGACTTTGGTGACATGGCAAATGATGCGGAGGTGAGGTGGCAGACGACGTGGGCGATGATGTGGGCGAATACGTCAGCGGTGGGAAGCGGGGGTGGTATATGGTATTATCCCGCACCGCTTTTGGACAAAGGCTGTTTTGGGCATAGGGAACGCGATAAAACCAGGCGGTGCCACGTGTATTCTGTACAACGGCAAAACTGCCATTTTCCCGGGTGCTATTGTTCGGCTATTGGAGGGGTTCCGATATTGACGTGGGTTGTTCGATGGGAAAGCCCGGATCGGACGGTCGATGAATGGGTGGAGTTGGCGAATGGGTATGGCGTGGGGACCCGCCATAATATTTAACGTTTTGTAATGTTTTTGCGGGGTTTTGCAATGTATTTCAACTTTGGGTTTGTTGGGCGGGTGTGGCTATTTATTCAACGAAACATTAAATAAATCCCAATGTTTATATGCGCGCGCGTGGAGGGTTGTCCACAAGGTTTCGGATAAACCTTGGACCCCCTTTAAAACATTGACATATGGCTTTAATTAAGCTTGGGGTGGAATATTAAAAACTTTTGGGTTTTATGTATTTTATGTAAATAGGGGTGGGGAAAACATTATATAGGAGTTATATAATAGAGTTAATAGGTTAAAATGAGAAGTATTTACAGACCAAGCACGAAGTGAAAAAATTGGAACTTAGGCTTTAGGAAAATAAAAAGGGATTCATTTATGAACTTGGAAAGCTTAGCATAAATAGAAGAGAAACATTTTTACACAAGAAATGTGGCTTCCTTTGCCTAAGTAAAACAAAGTGTCACTTAGTCTTTTCCATGAAATGAAGTGAACTAGGAGCACTGAGCAGATCTCAGTGTCCTTGAGGGGAAATTAGTGAGTATTTTTTGGAGAAATGAGGAGGGAAGTTAGTCATGCTCCATTTGTTTTGCAGCCACCTTGCCATGGCACTAATGATATCCATGAGATAGATCATATTTAAAAAGACAAAACTTCTCATAAACGTGCTTCTGTAACATCAAAACTGCGTACCCAGCCTAATACACCTAACATTTTTTCTTCCTTTTTTGATTGGGTGCATTTGAACTAGAAAACCCTTACTCTCTTGTTTTCTTTTAACTGCCCTCCTATCTAAGTCTGCCCTTATTCCTTCCAGGGGCTTAGATTTAACTATTGAGCTCCCTTGCTTCTCTACCTAACACTGATCTACCAAGCTTGAACTGTTTGGACAGATCTTATTCTCTAGTTCTAAAACAAGAAATTTAAACATGTACTGACCAAGGTTGAGCTGTTTGGCCACCCATCAAGTGTGACAGAAGTCACTGATTGCACATTGTGGACTTCTTTGCAAAATATCGGATAGTAGTGGCACTTTGGACTAGCACACTTTCTTGGTATTTTCTTTGGGGTTCATTTTCTTTCTTTTTGACCAATTCATTCTTTTTGCCCTTTGATTTTTCTTTTAGGGCACACCCTCTTTTCATTTTTAATTTTTTTTTGATATTTTGAAAATATGAAATCTTTGCAGCATGGAAAGGATGATCATATTTGGCATTTGACCAGTCAATCATGAAATATGACACCTATCGGTATAGGAACATAACACTGGCTCCACTTGGGGATGGCTTTTCCAGGTGAAAAGCCAAGAACAACAGGTCAGATAGCCTTATATTCAACTCTTGCTGCAACCTGAAATTTCCCTTTGCTGTAAATAAACAAAACTGTGCCTCTGTAACATACATACATTTCTTATAAGCTGATTTGAACAATTACAACTCTGTACTTGATAGTTTATCTGAATTCTTGCCATCATATTTACAGCTCCCAAGTCTCCTTCTTCAATTCTTCTGATAAACTCAAACTGTAATACAAAAAGGTGGCACAATTCCTTGACTTTTCCTCAAAATTTCTGCATCTTATTCCCTATCCTATTGCTGTAATAAACTGCAGAAAATAGACACTTTTATGTACAAGTTATATTCCTGTCATCTCAATAAAGTGGGTCAAAATAATGCTTGAGCATCCGACCATTCACTGACCCATCCTCTGCTTCTGTACCATCTAGGCTTCTTAAAAAGTAGGTGTTGTTTCCTTGTACAACCTGAATAACAAAAGGTCCTTTCCATAGGAAATCAAACTTGCCATGTTTTCCTTTATCTTCCCTTCTGGAATCCCATTTCAGCACTTTGTCTCCTATGAAAAAATCTTCTGCCTTTGTCCTCTTATCAAATATCTTCTTAAGTTTTTCTTGTAGAATCTGAGATCTTTGATACACTTCTTCTCTAGTCTGCTTTAAATGAATTGTTTGATTGATTCTTCTCTGAATGTCATTGGGTTCTGCTTGTATTTCTTGCAACAATTTTATCACAGGGATTCCCAAAGATGAAGGGAATACTGCCTCCATGCCATAAACCAACTCATAGGGGCTTGTTCCAATAGATCTCTTTGTAGTCAATCTATCTGCCCAAAGTGCATTGACAAGCTTTTTATGCCAATTCTTCTTGTTTTCCTCCAATACTTTCTTAATGATGTTGATCAAACTTTTATTGGATGATTAAGCTAAACCATTACCTTCAGGGTAATAGGATGTGGAGTGGCCTAAGGTAATATGGTATTTGTGACAAAAATCGATCATTCTTTTGGATTTAAAGACAGCAGCATTGTCAGTTATTATCAGCCAAATCTAGATAGGATATTGGTTTCTAGGAATTGTATGATCACTGAACCATTGGCTTGTCTATAAGGGATGGCCTCTATCCACTTGGTGAAGTAGTCTGTGGCAGTCAAAATCCACTTATGCTGGCCAGAAGAGGGAGGGTGAATCTCCCTAATGAAATCTAAACCCCATTGTTGAAATGGTCTCTCAGTGGAAATTAGCTTTAGGGGTAAAGGTAACAACTTTCTCTTGCCTTTAAAGATTTGACATTTATGGCAAGAAACTACAAATTTCTTTACATCAGAAAACAGGGTAGGCCAATAAAATCCAGCCCTTAAGATTTTATCAGCAGTTGATTTCCAATACAAATGTCCACCACAGTCCCCTGCATGAAATTCTTTCAGCACTTTGTCAGTTTCATCCTTTGTTAAGCAATTTAGTAAAACACCTTCATGATTTTTCCAAAATAAAACATTATCTATAATACAAAACCTTGAAGCTTTCATTTTCAAGAATCTCTTTTTAGTTCTGGATAACCCTGGAGGAGCCTGCAGGTTTAACAATACATAGGCTATATCAGCATACCAAGGTGATTGTAAAAAGGCTTGATTGATCTGTGGAGTCGCCATCTCCTGTTCGTTATCCAGTTCATTGATGTCAAGGGCTTGAAAGTTGGTTTCAGTCATTAATTTAGCTAATCCTTGTCCTTTTATCAACTTTGTTGGTTTAATTTCAATGTCATATTCCAAAATGTTAGCTATCCATTTGCCTCTCTTGCCTTCAAGTCCTTCTTGAGTTAGGATATCCTTGACCACAACATTTGGGACATAAGCTATTACATGAGAGTATAAGATATAAACTCTGAAATCCTTGATGGCCTTTACAAGGGCATAAGCTTGTTTTTCCATGATCTGATATTTTAAAGGTGCATCTCTAAGTGCTTTGCTGAAGAAGGCTATTGGTTTTTCACATCCTTGGTCATATTTTTGTAATAGGACAACAACAATAGTGTGTTCAGATGCAAAGGAGAATATTATAAAATCTCTATCAAATTTCGGGCTTGTGAGGACTAGTGTTTTAGTTAAAGCTATTTTGATTTCTTCAAAGGCTTGCTTGGCTTCTATTGTCCACTTTACTTTGGAATCTTTCTTCAGCATGTTATTCAGCAATCTTATCAGTTCAGCCAAGTTGGGTATGAATCTTCTTAGAAAATTGATTTTTCCTAGGAAAGCTTGCAGTTCTTTGATATTTCTTGGGTGAGGCACTTGGAGAATAGCTTGTATTCTATCTGGGTCAATTCTAATGCCATATTTTGAGATTATGTGACCTAATAGTTTTCCCTCTTCTAGGCCAAATAATGATTTCTTTGGGTTAAGTGATATGCCATATTTTCTACAAATTAAAAACACTTGTCTGAAATGTTCTAAATGTTCTTGATCTGATTTGGAAAAAGCAGTGAGATCATCAAGATATATGACTAGAAAATCATGGATCTCTTTTGCAAAGGCTATGTCCATGGCTCGTTGAAATGTTTCCCCTGCATTCTTAAGTCCAAAAGGCATTTTTACATACTTGAAAGTTCCCCAAGGTGTTGTAAAAGTAGTTTTATCTTGATCTTTAGGGTGAACCAGGATTTGATTAAAGCCTAAGAATCCGTCTAACAGTGAAATTCTAGAAGCTCCCACTACCCTTTGTAAAATGTGATCCATCTTGTGTAAGGGGTAGTGATCTTTGAGAGAAACTTTATTCAGATTTTTTAAGTCAACACACATTCTTATCTCTCCTGTTTTCTTCCTAGTGGGCACTAGATTTGAGATCCATTCTGAAAATCTAATGGGTGCAATTATTCCAGCTTCGTACATTCTTTTGACTTCCTTTTCAATAAGGGGGAGGAGGACAGGATTGACCCTTCTAAGTTTTTGTTTAAAAGATTTTTTATTTTCTTTTAAGGGTATTGTATGCTGGATCACAGAAGTATCATAGGACTTAAGGTCTTCATAGCTCCATGCAAAAACATCTTGAAATTCTTTAAACAGTTCAATGTATTTGAGTTTTTGGTCGGGTGGCAATGCTTTGGATAATTTTATCATTTTAGGTTTCTGTTCAGTGCCTATATTACAGTCCTCAATTTCTGCGTTTAATGGTTGCATTTTTGGCTTTCTTGGAATATCATTTGAATAAAAAATATCTTCTAAAGGAGTCAAGCCTATGGGTAAAAAATTATCCTTTAACTCAATTACTTCAATATCTCCTTCAGCAGTTTCATCAAAGTCCATTTGTTTCAGCTCTTGTAAATTTTTGCTAGTAAAGATTGTTGGGTGTAAAATCTGATTTGCTGTTTCAGCTGAAATATTAGTTTCAATTCTGTCTATTTGTTGTTCTTCACAAATGGTGCTTGTGTCTATATTTGTGCTTGAAAATTCCTCTTTCAAAGTCAGGAAATTGTTGATTTGTGTGTCATTGTCAAACACCTGCCAATTTTTAACATTATCTGGTACAACAGGTCTGTGTTTAATTTCAGCAGTAAAATGATGGTTAGGCTCAAATGGCAGCTTACAAGTGCTGGCAAATGTTGCTAAACTATGAGCATGCAAATTGTGATTTCTTGGAATCTTGGTAAGCTGTGATTCTAGAAAGGTATTAAGTATTTCAATTGCTGCCCCTCTATAAGCTCTTAACCTAAGATCATTTGTGACAAAGTTTCCTTTCATTTGTTGAATAATCAAATTAGAGTCTCCCAAAATTGAAATCCTAGCTGCCCCCTAAACTTTTGATCAGTTTGAGTCCTAGCAGAAGGGCTTCATATTCAGCCATATTATTTGTACATCTGAAATTCAGTCTATATGCATGTCCTTCTGCATGATCATTTTGCATGTTATGTATCCAAACTCCTACTCTTGCTCCTAGTTTATTAACTGACCCATCAAACTCTAGGTACCATAGGATTTCTTGATGACAACCAGCATCAGGGGTTTTAGAAATTCTCTTAGTGGGCAGAGTTGGATTTTGTAACTCATATGGTTTGCCTTGTGTGTCTGTTGTATCAATTATTTCAGCAATTTCTAGATCTTGAGCAATAGATTCTTCATTTATGCTTCTTCCTTGTGCTGATTCTAAAACCTTGTCAACAGTTTTGGGACAAATTTCGGCATTGTATAGGATGAAAGAGTCCATATCAGAGTGCATGGAATAAATGGGGAAGTTTTGGGGTTTCTCTTGACTGCTGACCACATATTTCATCAAAGTTTCTCAGTACAATTTCTTTGGCTGGCCAATGACCGAGATGGTAGCATATGACATATCTAATTGTAAAGATCCCTGGAGCTTTGCACCCCAAGATTTGGACAAAAGCATTCCATATTTTGGTGGGATATCAGCTACCACCACATCCATTAAAATAGTCTTGGTAGGGTATTGCATAGAGATACACACAAATCTTTGATTAGGCCTAGACACCTGACCTGGCTAGAATCAAAAGAAAATAGGTCTTTATATGGCCTTGTGATATCTAGGTCCAATTTCTCCATCACAGACTTAGGCATTAGATTATGGGAAGCTCCTGAATCAAACATTGTAGTGTGAAGTACTTTGTCATGAATGTTTAGACTTACATAAAATGGAGGAACTCCTCCATCTACTGATTTACCATTTACTTCAGGGCCAAAAATCAATTCTGGTTGGTCATCTAAGACATTCACTGCGTCTCTATTCTCTGATATTTGAAGTGACCTGCTGATTTGTTCTCTATAAACCTCATGTTTAGCCAATTTGGACAGTGGAATGGCTATTTTTAACTTGCCTATTTCAGTTTCTAGGTTGAAAGGTTTTTCCACTTGAATTTTTGCATTCCGGGCAGCAAGATTTTCCTTTTCTGCTGTGTTTTCAGTGGTTTTTTCTCTATCAGGAGTGCTGTTATGAACTGAATCTGCTTTAAAATCAATTTCAGGAGATTTGTTTGCATTTTCTTTTGGAGGAAAGGAGGTGGATGGTTGATTGTTTGATGGCTGTAAGTCTGATATGTCCTCAACCGTGGGCTCTTTTGGGTTGAGATCTTTTCTAGCAGGGAGTTTTATAGGGGAAGTTTTATCCTTTGCTTTTTTAGGCTGCTTGGTATCTTTCTGCTTGTTGGTTTCAGGAACATCTACCGTTCTGCTTCTCAGTTTATATTGTTTATGAACCTCATAAATAGCTGCATCATATCCCTCTCTAAAATCAAATGATTCTCCGGATTTGGTTTGAAATTGATTAAAGGTGTGAGCTTCTTGGTCATCTTGGGTTAAAAAGATTTGTTGTTCACTGTTTAGACCCATTAGGTTGATTTGAGTATCCTCTGTTGGCTCACTAGAGGTTGAAGCTTCAGCATAGTTTTCTTGGAATGGAGGTCGAATGTTCTGGTCAGGACTAGCCTTTTTGGTGTTAGGATTCTGATTTTCTTGAAGTTTGGATTTCTTGCAGTGTTACTTGGTTGAACTTCCCAAGAGGATTTCCTTTCAATTGTCTCCACTCTATCACCCAATCTATCCATTCCTTTGATAATTGCATCTAGTTTTTGCTCAAATGCAGAAGGCTCTTCTTTGAAGGGAGTCATTCTTTCAGCTCTAGCTCGAGCTCTTTTAGAGATCAGATTGGCCTCTACACTGACAGCTATGCTCTGCATGTCTTCTAAGCTTGGAGGAGCTCTTTCCCTGAGCTGGTATGCCATGTCAGAATCAAATCCATCAGGGAATTTGATCAAGGCCAAGTCTGGTGGAGGTCTAAGGTTCTGAGGAATAACATTGTACACATTGTTGAATTTGGCACAATAGTCTTGGACAGTTTCTTGTGGGCCTCTTTTCAAACTTTCATACTCTGATAGAATATGTAATGGGTCTTTCTTCTTTTCCCATATGTTCAAAAAGGTTTGATATAGAGCATCCAGATCAGCTATAGTATTTACAGGAAGTGCCCTAAACCAGGTCCTTACATCACCGGTTAAGCTTTGAACAAAAATTTTCATTCTGACATCATTATCATCAATTTCATAGTTCTCAAAATAATCCATCATTTTCTTGGTATGTTGTTGTGCTGTGTAGGTGCCAGTACCATCAAAATAGGTGATTTTTCTTTGATAATCTTGAGGCATAGCCCCTGGATTTGCAGGCAACTGCAGGGGGGCATATCGATTTGCCATATTAACAGGGATAAATGGAACAGCTGGAAGGACGGGGATAACAGTGGAAATATGTGCTGTGGATGGGGGGGTGGAAAATATGCTTTGAAGTGATGATGGTGAACTAGAAGAAGCTGCAGCAACAGTAGAAAGGACTGCTGCTTTATCGGGAGAAAGCTCAGATTGGGTAAGGTTTTGTTGAAGTGTATCAAGGTTTAAATCATCAGAAATTTCTAGACTTTCTTGTCTCCTAAGGTTCTTAGAGATCAAGTTAGGATTTTAAAGGATACCTGGAGGATTCGGATTTGGATTTGATCTGGTGTAACGGGTTTTTTTTTCTTTGGAGCCAGCTTCTAAATATGTTTTTGGTGTTTTCTGGAAGTATTTGAAGAACACTGCTTTTGACAATATCTTTCTAAGAAATTATGAATTGTGAGAGCCTTGAAATTTCCTAAAGATCTTTGAAATAAAAAAGGAAACTGATCAAATTTTTGAGACAGCTGTTTAAAGCCTAAAACTAGACTGGAGATTGACTGAAGTAGCGTTTATTTACTCCTGTAATTGCATAGAAAAAACAGTTTCAAAGGCTACCTGGCTAACTTCAGGCTCCATCTGTAGCTTTAGAAAATAGACAACAGTAACAAATAGTCATTCAGGTCCCCAGCGGAGTCGCCAATGATGTTATCACTAAGGTTGTTCCCCAAATGTAACCACTAACCAATCTTTTAGATGCAGATTCTAGCCAATCTGCAGCCAGAGAGGGCTCTCTCTTTATGATTTAGCTTTCTTTTGGGGTATATTAGGCTAGTTATGAAGTGCAGGTATTTGTTTGATTTTTGGATGGTGACATTCAAAGAACAAGGGTGAAAATATGAAAAGTTCAGCCCATTGGGTTAATGGAGTCAATGAAGATGAATTGCTGGATATGGTTTCTTTGATAGAAGGGGGGACTACAGAGCAAGGTAATTTACCATGGAACAATTTTCAAGCTGGAATCAGGTGGAATGGGGTCAGGGGATGAAGGGAAAATAAGAATCCTTCATCATGCTAACAGAGGGAAAGTGTATGAATATTACCAGGGAGCAGTTAAGAATTCCTTAATCATATTCAAGGTGTAAGAACCAGGGAAATAGGAGCAGTTAAGAATTCCTTCATATGCTAATTCTGAAGAAAACATTTGAAAATAACAGGGATTGAACACAGAGTACAGTTAAGTAAGTTCTGAGCTATTCTTTTTCCCTGCAATTTAGAGTATGATATGTAAATGATATATAAAACACAGAAACAGTAAAACATGAGTTAAAAAAGACTTATTGATCCATGAAATAATTCGAGAATTCTGCAACATGGGCTTCTGCCATCAATTCCATAACCAGAGAGTTCATCAGCAAAGCATTCCCGCAACCTTTTATTCAGAAGAGTTCTCAAATTTACAGCGCAGTTTTAGAATGGTATCACCAACCCCTAATACTTAGCTTGGGGAGGTATTTGTACAAAAATGTTTACAAAATATCTCAAAGAGATAATATCTTGCAATAACTTCTTTCACCTATTCTACAGAAGGAGTAAATGATTTTGGGAACAGAGAGCAATAAATGCAGAAGTAAGAAATGCTGTGCTGGCCGCTTAGTTGGTGAGATGCATTGATTATTTGCTCAGCGAGTCGGCCAATGGATACTTTAGTGAACTTCCGTGCTGCTAGCGTTGCTTTCTCAGGTGCTTTTTCTTGCGCCTTAATTGACTGCTGCCCAACACGATTTTATCTGCTCTTTTCTTCACTTTATGGCATCTGTTATGTTCTGAAAAATAAACAAAACTTTGAAATCCACCCTACAAAATTTCCAGCATACTCTGCCACCACTGGTCATTTGGTAATTGGTGCATGTGCATTTTTATTAGAGTTTCATCTGCATCCGTGTACCTGAAGAAAGTAGGCTGGACTGTGAAAAGATGCCTCACTTCATGCTCAATAAAAAACAGATTTTCTAAATTGTCATATAGGCTCTGTCCAAATGGGAGTGCCTTCTCTCCTGGAGAACTTGATGATGTTGTGACTTGATTATCCACATATGTATTCAACCTGTGAGTATAGTCTTCATGTGTCATCAGTGTGTAGTCATTGGTTAATAAACTGGGCAGATCCTTTTCCTCCATAGCTGTGAATTTCTGTGTGAAGGCATTTATCTCCACTTGCATTTCTTGGCACTTCCTTTCCAGATTTTGTATGAAGTTCCTCATGGTCAGAACCCTTTTAATTGTCAGGATGGTGCCTGTCCTGTCCTTGATATCTAGTGCTGCCAGATCTTCCTTGGTGTGGGTGTTCAAGAAATGTATTAGCCTATTGGCCTGCTCGGGCATGTGTCCCAATGAATCCCTGGCCTTTTGAATTTCTTCTTGAGCTACTGCTACCAAATCAATCTGCTCATGAATTATCTGTATTGATTTCCATATATCAGTGATGGATTGGCCAATGTTGGCCCACAGAATTCTCTTGATTTTTCTCAAAGGCTTGTCTAATAAGAGGTCCTTTTCCAATGCCTTTACTTTATTTTCCAATGCTTTTACCTCCCTTGTTTTTTCTGCCACAGTCATCTTGGATTTATCATAACTCACTTCCAATTTTTCCAATTGCTCTTTGGCATCTTTTAATTCTGATACTTGAAGTCTTAGATCCTCCATAGCCTTTATCAGCTCCTCAGTGGTCATGGTAGTGCTGCTGCCTGCTGTTGTTGTTGTTGAAGTACTTGGTGCTGTTGATGTCGGGACAATAGGAGGGACTGCCGTTGTGACTGTAGAAGGAGTAGGTGTAAATATTGGCGCTGTTTGAGATGGCTGGGAGGTCGAATCTCCCTGCTTTCCTTGCAGTGCTTCCTCCAATGCCTTCTCTGTTTCTGCCAATCTCTCATTCATTTTCATTAGCAGGTCCATCATATCTTCCTATGATTTTTGTTCAACAATCTCTGTAGTTTTGGGATGCATGGTAATGGGCAGCTTGAGCTGCTTCCTGAGAGCTGCAATGTCTTCTTCCTTCTTTTTTATTAATGCTTTGATGCCTTTGGCATCCTTAGGATCATGTCCCAACTCTATGATTATCTCTTCCAAGGATTTTATCCTGTTATCCTTGGCTAAAGAGGAAGATTTTTCCAACTCCAATTGGACAGAGGTATTATTTAAAGAATTATGCAATTTGTGGGCCAGCAATGCCTTATTTTCCAATGTGGAGTATACCATTTCTCTGGTTTTCTTATGTAATTCAATCTGGTCCATTGGCTGGATGTCTTTGGCTAATACTTCTAGATTGGTCCTGATGTAATCAACAGTTGACTGTGGTTGCTGCATTTTGGGCTTAAAGTGACTCAGGATCATCTTTCCTTCTTGAATGTCATATGCTGACATTAACCTTTGTTGATTTGTGGGGGCCATCTTCAGCAAGTGATTATAAAGTTGAATTCTTATTGGCTCATTCTTTGCCTTTATTTCAGTAAATGTTCTCTTAATGTCAGAGCCTTGCCTACTTTGCTGCTTGGCAGAAGAGAATTCCACACTATGTTGTCTTCCAATCTCCTGCCTGTGTGAACTAGCCGATGTTTCTGTGACTGGGGATGTATCCTGGCTGACTGCTCTTTCTTCCCTTGGACTGTCTGTGATCTCCTGAATAAATTCCTCCTCTGATAGGGGGTTGAATCTCTGCCTTTTTTCCGCTGGTTACTCTTCAGGACCGTTGATTGGTGTGTCTTCTTGCCTGTCCCTTTTCTTGCCTCTCTCCTCATTTAGAGGAGTTTGTAGTACAGGGATTTCTGGTGCTTTTGTTTGTGCTAGAGGAACCTGCCCTTGGCCTTGTTCCTTTGATGTAGTTAGCTGTTCTGTCATTATGTCCTGTTCTGAACCTATTACCTCTTTTCCCTTTGCTGACCCTGTGCTGGCTTTTTGTGTGGGCTGCTGAGAAGTCCCGGCAAAAGATGTATCACCTCCTGTGTGTTGGGGTAGTTTGAAGGATACCTGTCCAAAAGAGTCCAGGTCAAGCGTTTTTTCAAGCTCTTTCATGGATTTTTCCAATTTATCTTCCTCAGTAATCTCTTCTGATAATGTGCCTTCTACCCATTCTTGTTGGTTAGCATACTGTTGAATTTCAAGGATTTTGTGGTGAACATATGCTGTAAGCTTGTTTTTCACTTTTCTATAACTTATGAAATGTTCAGGGTCATATGGTGCCCAATAAAAACTTTGTTTCAGCTTAAGTTGCTCCCCTAAAATCTTATCAGCCTCTTCCCAGGCTTCCCTTTTATTGAAGACAAAAGGGCCCAATTAATTTCTTATTTTGAGCTGTGCCTTTTTCCTAGCACCATAAAGATGAGTCAAGTCTGAACTAATAAATTGCCTGAAGTATTCTAGGGCAAACCGTCTCATAGGAACATACTTTGGCAGCTTATAGGGGCACAACTCACAGCCATATATCCTGATCTCAGTGTGATTTTGGTAAAAGTACTAGTCACTTATACTATAGTCTTTTAAGAGATGTAAAATTTTCTGCATTTCAGCAGAGAGCCTGGCAGGAGGAGTTGTCATCAATAAAGAAGTGGCTGGATGTATGAAAAGGTCAATGAATTCACAATAAGTATAAGGAGAGTTATGGACTTCATGGAATACTGAGGTCCAAAAGATTACAGACCTGCGCTCTCCTTTGAGATCCAATTTTCTGAGGGGAATTTGAAAACTATCAGGTTGATTGTACAACAACAAATGATATATGTATGATGTGTATTTGAACACTCTTTCTTTGTCCAGGCTCATGAATTTCTCATGGATCTTATTAACTATGAAGGTGGCATAATCATATTGGACAGCAGTGGGCTGTCCTGGAGTAAACATGGACAACAAAACTAAGATAGTCTCATCAATATGCTTACTAGTTTTAAATCCCAAGATATAGGAAATCATGTCAGTAATGAATTGTCCAGCTTCATTGAACCAAACCTGATTAAAAGGAGGTGGCTGCCTGGGCTGGCGATTTGGTCTCATGAATAATTGAGCTATTCTCGTTATCTCTGAACTAGGCATTTTGGCACCTTGGTCAAGCAAAAATTCCATGGAGAGAGGAGCCAGAGGCTGAGTTGGCTTAAAGTGTAGCATTTCATTGATGGATTGAGGGGTAATATAAAAGAGGATAGTCCCAGATGGAGCCATAACTGCTCTTTGTGTCGGGTCATAATCGGCACAGCATAAGTGGATGAGATCAGGAAGCACATTTACTGAGGGGAGGTAGTACATGGGCATGTTGTACTCCCAAATTCCATAGACATCAGCATTGCTGCGGTAGCTATTCCTAATTTCACAAAAAGCTTGAAGGTGAGGCTTGTCACCAATTAAGTCATTAAACTGGAAATCTCTATTAGCAAGGGGCAACCATTCCAATTCTTTATGTGGTGCATTAAGGGGGGCAACATTGAGGGCCATTGGAGCCTCCATTATTCAACCTTCTGTGATTTTTCAATTTGAATTTTGGGTTTTATGCAGCAACAATAGGCAAAATAATACTTTTGGGTCCTTTCTGCGGGAGTTGTAGGCCGAAATAAGCTTGAATTCAACTTGGTGGGCGAATTTGCAGAGGGAGACAGGATTCAAGGGATTTCCTGGTAAAATGGATAAAAACAGAGGTTACAGGGCGCGGGTTTGAAGGCAGCACTGTGTTTTTAATTGTGGAAGTCTGGTTTTCTGCGGAAAATGGACAAAACAGGTTGCTTGTGGAAAAATGTAAAAGATAGGGATGGTTGGGGTGTATTTTTCAAGAGCTATAGACTGAATTTGTGCAATTTTTGGTTTCACGGATGTAACTTAGAGAAAAAAGCGGAAATACACAGGGTTTGGAGGCAATTGAGTAAATACCCGCTTCAATGGGCGCCTTGTGCAAAATGTAGGTGGCGGGCTGAGCTGAGGGGCTAAGCTGTGGACTCAATTTAGCGGGTGGCGGACTGTGCAGTCGAAATGCTGCTTCGGACGTGAAAAAGCATGCAGAAGTCGTGTAGAAGAAACAAACAGAAATGAGCGAAAAAATGACATTTTACACCTTTTTGACAATAATTTGATTTTGGCGAGTTTTGGCGCGCTTCGGTCGGGTGACGTCAGCGTGACGTAATCTTTGTCATGTAGAGGGGGTACGGAAGCTGACTTGGTGGTGACATGGGTGACACGGCGGATGATGCGGAGGTGAGGTGGCAGATGACGTGGGCGATGATGTGGCGAAGATGTTAGCGGTGGGAAGCGGGGGCGGTATATGGTATTATCCCACACTGCTTTTGGACAAAGGCTGTTTTGGGCGGAGGGGACGTGATAAAACTAGGCGGCACCACGTGTATTCTGTACGACAGCAAAACCGACATTTTCCTGGGCGGTATTGTTCGGCTATCGGAGGGGTTCCGATATTGACATGGTTCATCTGATGGGAAAGCCCGGATTGGACGGTCGATGAATGGGTGGAGTTGGCAGATGGGTACGGCGTGGGGACCCGCCATAATATTTAACGTTTTATAATGTTTTTGCGGGGTTTTGCAATGTATTTCAACTTTGGGTTTGTTAGGCGGGTGTGGCTATTTATTCAACGAAACGTTAAGTAAATCCCAATGTTTATATGCACGCGCAGGGAGGGTTGTCCACAAGGTTTTGGATAAACCTTGGAACCCCTTTAAAACATTAACATATGGCTTTAATTAAGCCCGGGGCGGAATATTAAAAACTTTGGGGTTTTATGTATTTTATGTAAATAGGGGTGGGGAAAACATTATATAGGAGTTATATAATAGAGTTAATAGGTTAAAATGAGAAGTATTTACAAACCAAGCACCAAGTGAAAAAAGTGGAACTTAGGCTTTAGGAAAATAAAAATGGATTCAATTATGAACTTGGAAAGCTTAGCATAAATAGAAGAGAAACATTTTTACACAAGAAATGTGGCTTCCTTTGCCTAAGTAAAACAAAGTGTCACTTATTCTTTTCCATGAAATGAAGTGAACTAGGGGCACTGAGCAGATCTCAGTGTCCTTGAGGGGAAATTAGTGAGTATTTTTTGGAGAAATGAGGAGGGAAGTTAGTCATGCTCCATCTGTTTTGCAGCCACCTTGCCATGGCACTAATGATATCCATGAGATAGATCATATTTAAAAATACAAGAATGCTCATAAACGTGCTTCTGCAACATCAAAACTGCGTACCCAGCCTAATACACCTAACATTTTTTCTTCATTTTTTGATTGGGAGCATTTGAACTAGCAAACCCTTACTCTCTTGTTTTCCTTTAACTGCCCTCCTATCTAAGTCTGCCCTTATTCCTTCCAGGGGCTCAGATTTAACTGTTGAGCTCCCTTGCTTCTCTACCTAACTACTGATCTGCCAAGCTTGAACTGTTTGGACAGATCTTATTCTCTAGTTATAAAACAAGAAATTTAAACATGGACTGACCAAGGTTGAGTTGTTTGGCCACCCATCAAGTGTGACAGAAGTCACTGATTGCACATTGTGGACTTCTTTGCAAAATATAGGATAATAGTGGCACTTTGGAATAGCACACTTTCTTGGTATTTTCTTTCTTTTTGACCAATTCATTCTTTTTTCCCTTTGATTTTTCTTTTAGGGCACACCCTCTTTTCATTTTAAATTTTTTTTTGATATTTTGAAAATATGGAACTTTTGCAGCATGGAAAGGATGATCATATTTGGCATTTGATCAGTCAATCATGAAATATGACACCTATTGGTATAGGAACATAATAGTACCTATGTAGGCAGCCACGGTATTTCAGTACCAAATGCAACTCAAAATCCTTAATACCCAACTTTGTGTGAAGTGTATGAAAAATATTTGTGAACTCCGATACATCTTGGTCCCTTCCCTGCCACAGCGTGGTCCACTTTATGTATTTGACCTCATAGCTCTTGGCAGGGTAGTACTGCTCCTTGATGGCATCCTAGAATGAATTCCAAGTGGATGCGGCTGAAAATAGTGAGCCCGTACTTTCATCCTTTTGCTCGTAGTAGGTTTCCCACTAGTCCTTGACGTGGGGGGCGGCTTTGAGAAGAGTGAAAGTAATCTTTTCCTGGTTGGAAAAATCATGAACAAAGAAATATCCTTCTAGTAGATTTAACCATTTATCTATAGCGTCTGCATCTATCTGATCCTAAAATATGGGAATGTCAAAGTTAACTTGTATCTTAAAGGGTGTGGCACTTCCAGAGTAGCTGTTGGAGGTAGATGCATTGCCCATGGGTAGCCGCTGAAGGATCTGGGCAAATTTTTCCATCATCGCGTTCCTTTGTCGCTCGAGGGCTTCTTTGAGCAAGATTTTGATAGGATCTCCTACCCCCTCGTCTTTCTTTTCATCCACCATGGGAGGCCGTCGGGATTTGCGAGGCTGGTCTTGCAAGGGTTCAACTAGTTCAAGCCCTAACTCCTTATATCCCGATCTTGTTGGGGACATGCAAAGAAAAACAGGGAAAGAGCAGACGGCTCTGATACCACTGATCCGGATTTAAACAAGAACACAACAAATTACAGATATAACCAAAAATACAGAGATGCAACAGAAATAATACTTCATTTCATTAATGCAAAATACCGAAAAAGGGCTTACAAACAGAAATGGAAATAAACCATCTAGGGTGATGGTAGCTTATCTTTGAGAAGAGATATGGCGGCTACATGCCTTTGAACTATGTTACAATGAGGCTCGAAGGCCTATTTATTGTGAGAAACAATGGAAAACCCTAATCATCCAAAACCTTAACCCTAGGAGATGAAATGCCAAACTATGGGCCCCATTTGGGTAAATTGGTACATCAACTTCCCGGGGTCTTAACTTTGGCATACAATCTTCCTTTTGCATGCACAATACCTCGTTAGAAAGATCTATCCAAGGACTACAACTTTGGGATGAGCAACATTAGTTCGTGGACCCGTATTGCTCCTAGTTTTCCCAAAAAACGTCATTTAGGGCCTCAAAACGGCTCCAGAAGTTGAGGACCTGAAAAACTGCCAATTAAGGAGACTGAAAAACTGAAAGAGACAGTTGTGGGGGTCTAAGTGGGATAGGTGGGTGGCCACCAACATATACCTGGATCATATCGCATCTTAAGACCTAAAGATGCTCAGTGGACAGGAAGTGGATAAAAAATATGGCAGATATGTAAAAAGGCATCCCCTCTCATAATTGAAAATTTGGGTTGGCAAGAAGGGAACAATGCCAGAATCTATTTATGGAAGGACAAGTATCTACTTGGTTCCCTTCTCTCTCCCTATGATGAACTTAAGCCCGTCATAGATTGGAGGCAAGATAATGGGGTCAAAAGATTGAAAGATATTTCAACATGGGATGAAACAAGCTTTTGGAGGGGATGGGAATGTCATGACCTTCCTAATCATCTGTGCTAAAATGAATGGGAAATAATGATCTCATTTTTGAAGGATTTAGCTCTTGTTCATGAAAATTAAAAAGACTTCATAGCCTAGCAACCTAGCAAGACATCTAAGTACATTGTGAAAGAGGGATACAACTTCATATTGAGGAGACTTCCCTTTCCTACCCAATCCCAAATTTGGAACAAAGATATCATTCTGAAAGTGAATGATTATGTTGGACCTTAGTACATGGAAGCATTCTCATTATGGAAAACTTAAAATGAAGAAGTATCCAGGGTCCCTCCTGGTGTGTCCTCTGCAAGGGAGAAGAAGATTATCGGTCCCCAACTAATTTAATGAATGGCCTTTCTCTATAGATGTGTGGGTATATGCTTTTGAAAAGGTCCTACACATGCATGCCATCCCTCCAAACTGGTAGGAAATGTTTTTCAATTGGACATATCATGGATACTCTCATACATCTATCATAAAAAGCGTGTGGAAATATTTACCGAATTTTCTATGCTAGACCATTTGGATTACAAGGAAACAAAATATATTTGAAGGTGAACCCCCCTCAACCATTTAAGCATCCAATACAATTATTTCTATGCTCTCTAAATCGATTTCTTCGAAGGGAATTAAGAAATAAGATGTGAAAGGGCTATTTGAGCACAAGAGGAGTTGGTTAAGCATAAACACCTCCTCTGATCGTGCTGGAAGCTTCATAATTTTTACCAAGGTGAGAAAAGTTCAGTTCTTAAGACTCAAAAAAGAAGAATTTTGTTCCTAGAGAGATAAGCAGAGGGTGGAAATGATATTCTTTGATGGAGTTGCAAAAGGGAACCGAGGGGTGGCAAGAGTGGTAGGGGTGATCTTTTCCCCAGTGAACAAGCATAAATAAGATTTGCATGGGGATTAGGAGTAGCAACCAATAATAATTCTCCCACTTTGGAAGGGCTTGTACATTCCTCTAAGTCTTGGAATCAACAAATTAATTGTCATAGGGTACTCCCTGTTGGTAATTCAAATGTTTTTAGATCCTAATCAAGACTCTAACCTCTCAAGATCCACAGTAGTGAAGAGGATCAATCAACACATGAAAAAATTTGAAGTTTTTTTCCCTATTCCACATCCTTCGCCAACTCAATTGGGAAGCCTAAGAAATGTTGAATCATGGCGCGCTACTAGGGATAGGAAAATAAGAACCAAATGGACATGACAAGGGATTTAATCCCATACCATAGAAGCATTATGGTTTGGTTAGAGTGCATGACCATTAATGATGGCACTGTAATCCATATAATGAATGGAATAAGGATTCACATGGGGGATAGGTGTGATGGAATAGGAAGGTTACCCACTTGGTGACATTCTGGAGTCCCGAGACAACTTGTTAAGAGCCCTATAGAGATACATATCTAAGCCAAGAGCATTTGTGGAAAGATGGTTAGTTTACCTTCTTGGGAGGTTGGTAGTTCATTTTGGAAATTTAATGGTGAAGAGACTAAGGCATATCTCACCTCGCGTCACTATGAATTGGCTGCTTGGTTGGTTTAACAAGTCTCTTGGGAGAGTCATATATTTAATAGGAATGAAGATTGAAAATATGTAGGCATTAATGGCGAGCGCTGAAAGAAATTGTGAAATTCACGATGACACCTTATATAAGGAGACTCTACCTCCATCAGAGGCATCTGTTAGTTTTATTATTGAGTATAACTTGAGTAACTGCATCTTACTAAGAGGTTTGACAATGGCATCGTAGGGAGGACAACCTTTGGAGACCAACATGGATCAGTGGAAGAAGGTGACTGAATTTTTCTTAAGTTCTTGATGGGAAGTATTGACCTCCTCATGCGATAGGTGGAATTATTGGAGAAAGAAAACATAGCCAATGCAAACCGCATCAATGTAAAATTTGAGAGTGTGGAGGTGACTCTAGAGTATAAATCATCAAGATGGAAACATACCTTCTCACTTCCAATTCAAACCTGATTAGCAGCAAATTGTTCACAAAGGTGTAGGAGATTATTGTTAGGCTTCCCGACCCTGTCCTTGACTAGCTACAAGGAAATATGGGTGTTGGTGATGAAGGTGTGATAATGAGCAAAGGAAAAAACAACTCCAACAAGGAAGTTGGGCCTTCAAATACTAGTTAATGTATTTTTATGTATTGCAAGTATGTCTACATTTTGGGTTAGTTCTTCCGTTCATATGAGAGATATCAATATAATATTCTAGTCCACATGGCTTGTAGAGGAAAGAAAGTCATTTTTTAGATATACTGGAACATATAAGAAACTAAAATATTTGAAGACAATTTTGATTTTTTGATGTAAATGGTTTTGGCCATGTAATCTAGGTTTTATAATATAAAGTATCTGTCTCACTTAAAAAAAAAACATTATGCACCCACCCCACACCCCCCCAATAATGGGTGTACACTCTTGAAAATCCACACTTTTAAGACATAGGTACACCACCCCTCAACTCATCGAGTTAATGATTCCAACATTTGGCATTTGAATCGAGTCTAGGTACTTGCATGATTTTACTTCAATTTCTCCACAACTGCATTGGTTCATGGAAAAGATAATTTTACTTCCTCCACAATAGAGCATAGCTGAACTTGGGATAATATGGGCAGTGCTTTAGTCTTGGTGAATATTTTGTATGATGATTTATAAGGTTTCGAATATGATTGTTCTCTCGTATGCACTCTCATTTATCAACATCTTCACTTTGTTTTATTTTGTGTTTTTTATTTTTTATTTTCTTCATATTCATCATACTCAATGCTAAGACCTCCCTAGAAGATGGTTGGGCCAAATCCATTTCCCTAGCCTCCTTCTCCTTCTCCATTTACCAAAGTATTCCAAGATTCTGTAATTTATCGAACTAACCATTGTTTCCAACCCTAGTATATGTCTTTCTGGTCTCCGTGCTCAGGTCTTCTTCCCCCTTGTTACTCATTCCAAGAGTTAACATCCCCTTGGGTTACAAAGGTCATCATGTCCATAGGCATTCTCATTGCAAACAAGCCCAATTGAATGCAAAAAGGTCTACGAATAATTTCTAGGATAATACTCCACCTTCAATGCACATGGAACTAAATAATGTTGATTAGGAGGCTTAAGTGGAGAGGGGATTTATCTCCAATTCACAGGTAGAGGAAAGTGTGGGACATTATATCTCTGGTATATGGAATGTAACAACCATTTTTGGTTATACCCATTGTAAATACTTTTATGTACACTTGTAAATAATTGTGAATATAAAAATTATTGGACTGAGAGAGGACACAAATTCAGATTTTTGGGAGGAGAAGCTGTTTGGGAATTGCTTGGGGAAATAGCCAAGCTCATAAGTGTCATTTAATTGGCCACCTATCTCTTTGATGAATTGAAGGCAAAGCTAGTGCATGCATTAAAAATGTGTATGGGCAAGAGAGCGAGTGGTATTGTTGTGGAGAAATGTGTCAATGCTAGTCAACATGCTACAGGAAACGACATATGAGGGATGTTGAGTAGCAAAGGAGGCCCGATGGAGAAGAGAAGGGAAACGAGAGAAAAAATCTTGCCAAAAAAAGAACTCAGAGAGATGAGTCACAAGTGTGATAACAACAAGCACACTGAGAAACAAAAAAGGAGACCCAAACATTAGATAACACAACAATGAGGATGACTACATGTTAGTAGTGTGCATGTAGAATTAGAAGAGCTCAGTGGAATCTTAGGCTAAAGTTGTGGTGTTGAGAAGGTAGAGTGATAGTGGAATCTAGACAATTGCTTAGTAAGTGGAGACACTTAGCACTTTGGGACTTCTCTTGTTGTTTTCACATGTTGAGGCTCTGAAGGTAGAATTTGGATTCCCATGAAAGCTATTAGGTGCATGTTGTTGAATTTTTGTAGCTATGGTCAGTCTTTATATGAAGGAAAATGATAAATATAATTTGAATCTCAAGTCAACTTTAATAGAGGGAAATTTTTATTTTTAAATTTAATTTATTTATCTCCTCCAAGTCAAGCCAACCCTAAATGTATATGTCAGCCCAACCCAAGAGACACACCACTTGCAGGCATCTTAGATCACTATAAATTGACACTTGTCCTCCTCCATTTGAGAGAAAATTTGGATCATCATCTTTGTTCACAAATGTGAGAAGAGGAGATTTCTGAAGCAAAAGGATGAATTTGTGGGAGACTAAGAAGGACGTTTCTGAGGTAGAATTAAAGGATGCATATTTGAGGATGAATCTATGTTTATTTTAAGGCAGATTAGAAGGCTGAATTCCTGATTGAAGTTGGAAGGAAACCCTGGAAGGAAACTTTGTATCTATTGTTCATGGATGAAGAGTTGGTCTAGCCCTTGAAATTGTGAGGTTATTATATTGAACTTAGATTATATATCTTGTTTAATTGGACCAATTTCTATAAGAAAATGTTATTGGGTTTTTCCCTGGTTAGGGTTTTGTTGGTTGCGGAGTCCGATTATCTTCCTAATTGTTCAAAGGTTTTTTTTTTTAGTTGTGTTGGATCCTTGCTCCTAACGGGGTGGAAACTCCACTCGTATGATCGCCATTAGGGGGGCCCAGGGGGGTAATGAAAATTTTCATGAGCCCCCCCCCCCAAAAGCAGGGTTTTAGGGGCAACACTCCCAAAGCTAAAAATAGATGAAAACTTCCCTTGTAAAATATTGTAATTTTGCAGTCAATCTGGGTTGTTCATTAGGCGGATGATCTGATGGTAGAAGTTATGTTAGTTTAGGGTTTTTTGTCCTAGAAGGCATCCCTCAGTTTATATGAGGGAATTGTATTGTGGCTATGGATTATTATTCTGAGTGAGAAAGAGAGAGGAGACTATGTGAGAGAGAAGAGGAAATTACAATGAATCTGTTGTAGGTTGTATATCTTCATTTTGTTGGACAATTTAAAATGAAGGACTGGTTGTTTCTTCGTGGATGTATCCCAAATTGGGTGAACCATGTATATATGTATCTCTATTGTTTTATGCATTTATTTATTTGTGTTTCTACAATATTTTCTGTATTTCATTGCTTCGTTAATTAATTTCTAACAACTGGTATCAAAGTCGAAGGTGTATTTGGTTGATAAACTCGCCGGATAGAAGGGTTCCTGGTTTGAGTGGGAGCAATGGCGGAAGATGGTAGGTTCAGGGTTAAGAAATTTAACAACCAAAACTACTAGTTGTGGAAGATGCGGATGGAAGATTACCTATATCAAAAGTATTTGTACCTACCATTGAGTGGAAAATCAAAGAAGTTGACGAGTATGGCAGACGAAGAATGGGTTCTTCTCGAGAAAAAGGCACTAGGAACAATATGGTTGTGTCTGGTAGCGTCGATGACATTCAAAATTTGAAAGGAAATGACAACAAAAGGATTAATGCTGGAAATTGTCAAACTATATGAAAAACCCTTAGCCTCAAATAAGGTATTTCTTATGAAGCATCTATTTAATATGAAGATGTCAGAAGGTGGATATGTTGTTGATCATTTAAATGAATTTAACACGGTTACTAGTCAGTTAAGTTTTGTAGGGGTAAATTTTGATGATGAAGTTAGGGATCTATTGTTTCTGTGCTCATTGCCATAAAGTTGGAATGGCTTAATCATGGCTATTAGTAACTTTTTATCTAGATCTAGTACTTTAAAGTTTGATGATGTTATTGGTGCTATCCTTAGCGAGGAAATGCGAAGGAAAAGCTCAAGTGAGACAACATGTAATGCTTTGATTGCAGAGACTAGAGGAAGAAAAATAGAGAGAGGAAAGAGCCCAGGACATCACAATAAATAAAGGAAAGGTAGATCCAAGTCTAGATCGGGGATAGTGTGCTGGAAATGCGGGAAGAAAGGACACCTAAAGAAATACTGCAAATCTTGGAAGGGAAAAGAAGGAGATGGATAATAAGAGAACAATCATGAAGTGAATGTGTCAGGTGATGTGTTGCAAGATGATTTGATTATTTCATTAAATAATATTATTAATTCATGGGTGGTAGATTTAGGGGCCTCATTCCATGCCATACTTGATAGGAAACATTTTCATGACTATGTTCAAGGAGATTTTGGACAGGTTCATTTGGGTGATGGTAAACCCTGTAAAATCATTGGAATGAGTAAGGTTTTTATAAAACAACAGAATGGAAACCAATGGCTATTGAAGGAGGTAAGGCATGTTCCAGATCTAAAGAAAAGTCTATTTTTAATAGGGCAATTGGGAGGTGAAGGTTGTGTAACTACTTTTACAGAAAAAACCTGGAAGGTCACTGAAGGAGCTATGGTAATAGAAAAAGAAGAAAAGGTTGGTACATTGTAATTATGCAATGATATTTCTAATTATGTTAATGATTTAAACTCCAAAAGAGCATATACGATACTCTTTCATCATAGGCTCAGGCACATGAGTGAGAAGGGGATGCAAATTCTTCACTCAAGAAATTTGTTTCCAGGTTTGAAGCATGCTGATTTTAATTTTTGTGAAAATTGTGTTTATGGAAAACGAAAGAGAGTCAAATTTATCAGAGTTTGGAAGGAAAATAAGTGAGAAAAATTAGAGCTTGTGCATACAAATGTATGGGGACCTTCTCAGGTATCATCTCTCAGTGGCTCTCACTATTATGTTACTTTTATTTATGATTCAACTAGGAAAACCTGGATTTATTGTATTCAGAATAAATATGATGTATTTGATACTTTCAAGAAATGGAAAGCTTTGGTTGAGAGTGAGATAGGAAAAAAATTGAAGTGTCTCAGATCAAACAATGGAGGTGAATACTGCAACAAAAAGTCTGATAAATACTATTCAGAGCATGGAATTCACAGAGAGAATATAGTTCAAGGAACACCACAGGAAAATGGTGTGTCAGAAAGGATGAACACGACAATCATGGAGCACGCAAGGGGCATGAGATTGCATGCAAGATTGCCTTTACAATTTTGGGTAGATGATGTCTATAATGTTGTTTATCTAATAAACATACGTCCTTCAAGCTCCTTAGATGGTGGTATTCCTAAGGAGGCATGGACAAGTAGAAAGGCAAACTACTCATTTTTAAAGACATTTGGTTGTGAAGCCTTTGTCCACATTAATAAAGAAAATAAAACAAAACTTGAGGGAAAATCAAAGAAATGTACCTTTATATAATATGGTGTTAATGATTTTGGTTATCGCTTATATGATTATGAAAATTACAAAATCATTAGGAGTAAAGATGCCATAATCAATGAAAAGGACTTGTATAAGGATCAAATCCAGGAAAAGAAACGGGAAAAGGAAAACAAAGAATACACAGTGCTTGATGAGATCACAAAAAAATTAAAGGTGCCTGAAAATCATAATGATCAGCAGCCACAACAACAACAAAAAAACACAACATCAACAAACACCTCAAACACTTGAAAGTGGTGTTAGAAGATCTACCAGGATATGTAGACCCCCTGAATGATACTCTTCTTCGTTATATTTTGTAATGTTGACTGATTCTGGTTGACCGGAAAGATATGAAGAAGCAATGCAGGTAGAAACCAGGAAGAAGTGGGAGAAAACCATGGAAGAATAGATGGTCTCCTTGATGATTAACTAGACTTGAGACTTAATCAAGTTTTCTGCAGGTAAAACAACATTTCAGAATAAATAGGTTTACAAGTTGAAGGAAGAAGATGGAGGTAAAAATAGGTATAAGGCTAGACTTGTGGTGAAGGGGTTTTCACAAAAGAAAGGTATAGAATTTGATGAAATTTTTTCTCCTGTTGTTAAAATGAATTCCATCAAAACTATTTTAAGTCTAGTGGCAACAAAAGACATGCATCTTGAGCAGTTAGATTTAAAGACAACCTTTCTCCGTGGGGATTTGGAGGAAGAAATATATACGCAACAACCACAAGGGTATGAGGTCAAAGGGAAGGAAAAATTAATGTGAAAATTGAAGCATAACTTGTATGGCTTAAAAATAGGCTCCAAAGTAGTGGTATTTAAAATTTGACAGGTTTATGTATGAACAAGGTTATACTAGATGTCACTCTGACCATTGTGTTTATCTTAAAAAGAAAAATGATGCCAGCTATATTATATTGCTATTGTATGTAGATGACATGCTTGTTGCAGGGTCTAACATGCAGGAAATAAATGTGCTCAAAGGAAAATTGGAAAATTAATTTGCAATAAATGATTTGAGTGCTGCACACAAATCCTTAGCATGAGAATATCTAGAGACAGGAAAAATCGCAAATTAATAGTTGGAAGATGGATAGTTGAAGCTGGAAAAGATACACAATAGCTAGACTCCTGCAGATATGTTAACAAAAGTTGTAACTAGGTAGAAACTGAGATTTTGCTCAGTTTCAATTGATCTTCAAGTAAGTATGATTCTTGGGCCCCATAATTTTTATAATTTCCTTACCTTATTTCTTAGTTTTTATATTATTTTCCTAAGTCTTTCTTTCATTTAGGACAAGATAATCTATGTAATATGGATTCTAGAAGCATTTAATGTATTCTTATTATTTTATTACCTCTATGAATTGTTTTGATGATGAAAGCACTATTCACTCATGGTTGGATCCTTATTTTGGATAGGAATCTTTTGATGAGATGACACCTGATGTTGTTCCTTGGATTAATAATAAAAGGTTAGATAGCTTGATGTTGTTGATCTTTGTTTGGAGTAAATCAATTAAGGACAAGCTTCTGGCTTGGTCATACAGACATATTAAGACTTCTCATAACTTAAAATGAGCAGCCTGAGAATCTTCAAATTCTCAGGATTATGTTTTATCATAAATAGATTTACTTTTCTTATCTTCTACCGACATAGTATAAAGACTAGGAATTGAGCCTCAAGAGAGGTTGTTCAATTGTAATGTTTTTGACATAAGTTGTGAATTTGATAAGACATCAACTGTATTCAATCCTCTGTAATTTAATGAAAGTGCTTATTATCCAAAGTTAATATGTTGTGCTGATTCCTTTTAAAAGGCAGTTCGATTCCAGTGATTTGGACCTGATCCTAGAAGAAATGTTGTCTTTACATGTATTATTAAATCTGTGTTTGGTTCTTCTGCTCTACTCATTTATTTACTTAATCTCTTTCAATTTATCGTTGCTCACTTGTTAAATTGCATGTTCTGTTTTAAATAGAATTTATAGTGGTTGTTACAGAGTGGATTTACTTTAGTTATTTCGTTGGGATTATTGCTTCTTATTGTTGTTTCTTCTATATTATCATAGGATCATTATTTTGCATGACTCAACTACTTTTCGATAATATAATTTTGTAGTGCTACTCTTTCATTTTGTAGCTATTATTCCTTAGGTAACAACTTGATGCTTGATAATTTTCCTTTGTTGTTTCCTACAAAAAGTAATTAGGATTCAATGTTTTGAATGGTTTGATTTAGTTAGAGATTGTGTTATAAGTTGGTTCCTTCATCATTGCAATTTTTATTTCCATTAGGATTGTAGTGATTAGTCATACTAGCATTTCTCTTACATAAAAGGTTCAGATAATCTTGAAACAGAAAGATGAGACCTTAGGTTGACAATTTAATTTGCAGTGGTTAGTTGGTCCTTTAGGAACAATTAATTGGCTCAAAAATTTGGAGCCGTTGTCGGGGAGGTTGTCAAAGAGAGTGCTAGTTATATCCCTGGGGTTTTGGCATTAAAGACAAAAGGTAAGAACCTATGGATGCAACCTAGTAAAAAAACAAGGCTTATGGTAGTGCATGCCCTCGGCTGATACATTTAGGTTTTTTAGTGTGTATGACTAGTGATCTGGGATCCTTCAACTACTAGAATTATCCAAGACCTTTTACGTTTGTGATGTTAATAGAATTGCATTTAAAAGAGAATAAAATAAGCACATGTGGATGCTTAAACAAGAGGAAACATGACAACGATAAGAAAATCAAGAACATGGTACATTTGATAATAGAGTTCACCCAAGGTGGGCTACATCTTCGGGCCCTGTGTTAAGAGTGTGGAGGTCACTTCATATAAAGTTGTAAATGATGCTGATGTACATGAACTATTCTTTGTCATAACATGGACATACACCCTCAAATAGAGTGGCTTGTCTCTCCATGGTATGTTCTCCCTACAAGAACTCTCATTCATAAAGGGCTACCCTTCAACACGACAAGCTAATAAAATATCACAATAATGTGGCAACAACCATCACAATCTCACAGTAATGTGATAATAATCATCCCTCAACATAGTGTCAAACAAGGATCCAAGAATAATACATCATCTCAACAACAAAAGGAAACATAACATGACTGCATCCTATACCTCCACTTCTGAATATGGCTGAAAAATGAAAGGCTCAATTATTGAAACTAACTGCACCACTGAATTTCTGGCGATGAGTAGTGTAAAATCGACTGTCAACTCGTTCAATTCTGACACCATCAAAATCTAGGCCTTCAAGAATCTCAAAGATTCCCCCAAGGTTCCTCTCCACTTACTGACTGGAGTTTTCCTACTCAGATTGTAAATCTAATCACACCATTAGGATCCTTGTGAAATTATGAGTAGAATGAGTATAAAGTCGACTACATTACGACACTAGAAAAATTCAGCGTCCAAGGGAATCTAAAGATTCCACAAGATCCTCTAAAGATTCTATACTGTGGGGCACCTACAATTTCGTTACTTAGATGGCGAATCTCTCTTCACCATCGCACTCCCTACGAAAATCTGATAAAAATGACTATAAACTTGATAATATTTTGACAATGTGAAATTTTACCTCCCAGGGAATCTTTTAGCATCTTAAGATTCTCTTTAAAGATTCTATCTTGAAAAGCGTGCCGACATAGTTCCACCTCGACATCCTTGTCAGGGTTCCACACTGCAATTCATAGTCCATCGTCCGCTCCTTTGGTCCGTCGGTTCTTCCCCAGCCAAATGGAATACCAAGTTAATATACAATTTCGAGGGTGATATAAACAAAGCGATAGTGGTTGGCCTAGCAGTGAAGTGCCCAATTTAGGTGGGCGAAGGTCAGCGGTTCCAACCCTGCCCGACAAAAATACACATTGGTTATTTTATTTTAACCATAAAAACCGTTAAATTTGGCACATTTGTTGGCACAGTGGTTAATGTAATGGTTAACGGTTACATGACGCATTACAAACATGGTAACGGTTACAGTCTTGTGTTTAAAATGGAATGTTGCATTGTGTGGAGGTGCTCGAGAGGCGGTTCGGCCAAACTAGTTGGGCGGGTTCAAGCCCCGCCACCTCCGTTTGTTTTATGACATATGACATAGAGAGGAGGGGTGGCAGCCCACCCAACACCCATATTACTTCGTATTTCTATTGGTGAAGGCGTGGGGTGTGGCGGGGTCATGACTCGCCACCCAATTTGACTCTTTTTTTTATTATTTTAATATATTGCAACCGGTGGGGTGGGCGAGTCCAGCGGGGCTGACCCACCCCCTATTTTTAATAATTTTTAGTTTTATAGGACAATTTTTCTTTTTTCAACTTTGTCCAAAATAAGGGTCATTAGACAAATTAACCATTCGATAAATTTTCCTGTCTTGGTGGTGGGATTTCATGCGTTAGGTCTTGACCAATTTGTTGCCTCCTTAAGCCTACCAGTTGGCCAAGTTTGACATGAAATTTGACTGCAAAAATATGGAGCATACAAAATCGGATTTGAGTCTCGTTCACATAGTTGGAATAAGGGTGATGAGCACTACGATCTTGTCCTAGTTCGAGAGCAATTTGACATCTTTGAATTTTGAGCTATTATAAGCCCTCTTTGACCTCTAAGTGTGTTTGGAGCCACCTAGATCATTCCTCCCCACTGAGGAGCTTTTGGTCCCCCAAAATCATGAACATAATTTGCAACTGCTTTGTACATTGTTTATACCACAAGTGTCCTGACAAGTCACCCTTCCTTCTCCTTCACCTTTGTTCTTCGGAGCCATAAGAGATGAGCCGACACCTGCATCCCTACAAACCTATAGTACAATCTTTTGCAGATTACATGCTTAATTACATGACCAATTATGGACCAAGCGTCCCATACTTTCCACAAGTTTATAACACATACTCTATGGTCAAGTTTACATCAAAATGGAAACAATATCCCAACTATCAATACAAGGCCAAACATCATTGTTGCCTCAACAAGTGATGGAAAACACATCATGAATTTTACATTTTAAGTCACAACACATGATTTACAAAAATATGGCCATGACAAGCTAACACATCTAGAAAAGCCATCTTTCGCTTATCAAAGTGAATGGGTCATCTCCCAGTGGCGGATTCGCTTGTCAAACGACTTTTTCAACTAGTTCATGCACGAACGCTTTGTCCTTAAGACGTTGCTTAGGATGGAGCCTCCAACATGTGGCTCTTTAATGACCACCTCTATTGCAATGATTGCAAAAAGTCTTCTTCCTCCAGAACTACTTAACTTGCTTCCTTCCCTGATGTGGAGAAGTATTTTCACGCCTCATCCTATTTCGCGTTGCCATTCTCTTCCAACACTCAGCAATCAGATGGTTATGTAAACCACAAAAACCACAAGTTTTTCGATGCCATGATTTATGTTCATCATTAACAACATGATTGTAATTGAAATGAACTTTAGAATACTGAGACTTGTTATACCTTTCCTGGTTGTCTCTGGTGCAATTATGGCGATGAGATATTGCCTCATCTCTTCTTTTGCAATGTGCACTGTCATGGGATGATGGTGTTGTGCTCCCATCATTCTCTTTCCTTGATGGTCTCAACAATGTCTTGGAAGCTTCTGACACCTTTGATTATTCTCCTTCGGTGTACCCCAAACCTGTGAATTGAGGTAATTTCACAACCTCCAATGGCTGAGTCATGCCTTGGCCATTAACAACAAGTCCTTCTCCTTTATACCCCATCTTGCTAAGGAGTCTCATGTCAGTTCCTGTAATTGGTACCTCCACATTTCCAACAGAAATAACATCATGTGAAGATGAAACTGAAGAATGATCAACATTTTTTACCTCAGCTGTCGATTTGGAAACTGGTGATGATGACCTCTTTAAGCCTTCATTGAGCTTCAACTCCTCCAAGGCCTCTTCTATGGCTCATAGTCGAAGCTGTAGTATCTTTTTATTCCCTTTCTCTTCTTGTAGGAGCCTCCTTGATTCGACATTCTTTGCTTGAAGGCTCTAGTCGTTGCGCTTTAATTCTTCTAAGGCCTCTTCCGTGACTTGCAACTGAAGCTGCAATCTCTGTTTCTCCTCTTTCTCTTCTCGTAGAAGCCTCCTCAATTCAGCATTATCTGCTTGAAGGCTATGATTTATCTCCTCATTCGAATGATGAGAACATGATGAAGGCGATGAACGTTCACTGGAAGATGTGGATGGAGCATCGTTCTCTACTCCTTTCTCCCATTCCTCTATTCTCTTCTCATAAGATTCATACATTATGTCCACCATTTTTGACATCCTTAGGAAGGCCTCGTACATCTCACTATCATCCTCAATTGTTGCACGTTCAATTATTCACACTCTCAATTCACATCAGCGATAAGACTGATTTGATACGAAACTTGATCGGGATACTTCAACTACTAGAATTATCCAATACCTTCTACTTCTGTGATGTTAATAGAATTGCATTTAAAAGGGCATAAAATAACCACATGTGCATGCTTAAACAAGAGGAAACATGACAACGATCAGCAAATCAGGAACACGATACATTCGATAATGGAATTCACCCAGGGTGGGCTACATCTCTAGGCCCTGTGTCAAGAGTGTGGAGGCCGCTTCATATAATGTTGATGTACATGGACTATTATTTATCATAACAAGGACATACACCCTCAAACAGAGTGGCTTGTCTCTCCACGAGACGTTCTCCCTACAGGAACTCTCACTCATAAAGGGCTACCCTTCAACATGACAAGCTTATATAATATCACAATAATGTGGCAAAAAGCATCACAATCTCATAGTAATGTGATAAAAATTATCCCTCAACATAGTGTCAAACATGGATCTCAAGAATAATACATCATCTCAACAATAACAAAAGGAAAGATAACATGATTACATCCTGTACCTCCACTTCTGAAGATGGCCGAAAAATGAAATGCTTAGCTGCTGAAGCCGACTGCACCAATGAATTTCCGGTGACAAGTAGTGTAAAATTAACTGTCAACTCGTCCAATTTTGACACCATCAAAATATGGGCCTTTGGGAATCTCAAAGATTCCTCTCCATTGGTTGAATGGAATATGCTACTCGGATTGCAAATTTGATCTCGCCATCACGATCCTTGCGAAATTTTGAGAAGAATGAGTATAAAGTCGACTACATTTCGACAATGGCAAAATTCAGCCTCCAAGGGAATCTAAAGATTCCTCAAGATTCTCTAAAGATTCTATGTTGTGGGGCACCTACAATTCTGCTACTCAGATGGTGAATCTGACTTCACCATCGTGCTCCCTGCGAAAATCTGATAAAAATGACTATAAACTTGATAGCATTCTGACAATGTGAAATTTTACCTCCCAAGGAATCTTTTAGCATCTTAATATTCTCTGAAGATTCTATCTCAAAAGTGTACAAACTTAGTTCCGCCTCGACATCCATGTTAGGGTTCCACACTATAATTCATCATTCCGCCGTTCGCTCCTTTGGTCCACTAGTTCTTCCCCGACAGAATGAAATACCATGTTAATATACAATTTCGAGGGTGATATAAACAAAGTGAGGGTGGTTGGCCTAACGGTGAAGTGCCCAGTTTAGGTGGGTAAAGGTCGGTGGTTCCAACCCCTGTCTGACCAAAATACACATCAATTATTTTATTTTAAACATAAAAACCGTTACATTTGACGCATTTGTTGGCACAACGATTAATGTAATGGCTGGCAGTTACATGGCGCGTTACAAACATGGTAACGATTAGGGTCTTGTGTTTAAAATGGAATGTTACATTGTGTGGAGGTGTCCGAGAAAAGGGCTAGATGAACCGGCTGGGCGGGTTCTAGCGCTGCCACCTATGTTTGTTTTGTGACACATGGCAACAATAGGAGGGGTGTGGGTTGGGTTCGTCGGTGGCGGCCTACCCAACACCCATATTACTTTGTAGTTTTATTAGCGGAGGCATGGGTTGTGGCGGGGGTCACGACCTGCCACCTAATTTGACTCTTTCATTATTTTAATATATTGCAACTAGTGGGGTGGGCAGGTCCTGTGGGCCCGACCCGTCCCCCTTTTTAATAATTTTTAGTTTTATAGGACAAATTAGTTTTTTTCAACTTTTCCCAAAATAAGGGTCATTAGACAAATTAACCATTCGACAAATTTTCCCATCCTGGTGGCCAGATTTCGTGCGCTGGGTCTCGGCCAATTCGTTGCCTCCTTAAGCCTGCTACTTGGCCAAGTTTGACACGAATTTTTGACCACAATTATCTAAAACATACAAACTCAGATTTGAGTGTCGTTCGCACTTTTGGAATCAGGGTGATGAAAACTACGATCTTGTCCTAGTTCGAGAGCAATCTGACCACTTTTAATTTTGAGCTATTATAAACTCACTTTGACCTCTGAGTGTGTCTGTAGCCACCTGGATCATTCCTCCCAACTAAGGAGCTTTTGGTCCTCCAAAATCATGAACAAAATCTGCAACTGCTTTATAGATTTTCTGCACCACAAGTGTCCTGACAGGTCACCCTTCCTTCTCCTTCACCTTTGTTCTTTGGAGCCATAAGTGATGAGCCAACACCTGCATCCTCTACAAACCTATAGTACAATCTTTTGCAAATTACATGCTTAATTACATGACCAATTATGACCCAAGAATCCCATACTTGCCACGAGTTTATAACACATACTCTGTGGTCAAGTTTACATCAAAATGGAAACAATACCCCAACTATCAATACAAGGCCAAACATCATTGTTACCTCAACAAGTGATGGAAAACACATCATCATATTTACATTTTAATTCGCATCACATTATTTACAAAAATACAGCCATGACAAGCTAACACATCTACAAAAACCATCTCTCACTTATCAAAGTGAATGGGTATCTTCCTATGGTGGATTCACTTGTCGAACGACTTTTTCAACTAGTTCATACACATGCACTTTGTCCTTAAGACGTTGCTATGAATGGAGCCTCCAACATGTGGCTCTTTGATGACCACCTTTGTTGCAATGACTGCAAAAATTCTTCTTCCTCCAGACTTGCTTAACCTACTTCCTTCCCTGATGTGGAGAAGGCTTTTCATGCCTCATCCTCTTTCTTGCTGCCATTCTCTTCCAGCACTCAACAATCACATGGTTATGTAAACCACAAAAACTACAAGTTTTTTGATGCCATGATTTATGTTCATCATTAACAACATGATTGTAATCGAAATGAACTTTAGAATACTGAGACTTGTTATACCTTTCCTGGTTGTCTTTGGTGTAATTATGGCGATGAGAGCTTGCCTCAGCTCTTCTTCTGCAATGTGCACTGTCATGGGATGATGGTGATGTTCTCCCATCATTCTCTTTCCTCGACGGTCTCAACAATGTCTTGGAAGCTTCTGACACCTTTGAGCATTCTCCTTCGGACCCCAAACCCGCAAATCGAGGTCTTTACATAACCTCCAATGGCTGAGTCATGCCTTGGCTGTTAACACCAAGTCCTCCTCCTTTATACTCCATATTGGTAAGGAGTTTCATGCTCGTTCTTGTAATCAGTTCCGCCACATTTCCAACAAAAATAACATCATGTGAAGATGAAACTGAAGAAAGATCAACATTGTTTACCTCAGCTGTTGATTCAAAAATTGGTGATTATGACTTCTTTAAGTCTTCATGAGCTTCAAATCCTCCAAGGCCTCTTCCGTGGCTCATAGCTGAAGCTACAATTTCCATTTCTCCTCTTTCTCTTCTTGTAGGATCCTCCTTGCTTCAAAATTCTCTGCTTGAAGGCTCTCGTATTCAATTCTTCGAAGGCCTCTTCCACAGCTTGAAACTGAAGCTGCAAGCTCTTCTTCTCCTCTTTCTCTTCTCGTAGAATCCACATCAATTCAACATTATCTGCTTGAAGAATCTGATTGATCTCCTCATTCGAATGATGAGAATATGATGAAGGCGATGAATGTTCACTGGAAGATGTGGATGGAGTATCGTTCTCCGCTCCTTTCGCTCATTCCTCTATTCTCTTATCATAAGCTTCATACATTATGTCCACCATTTTGGAGATCCTTAGGAAGGCCTCGTACATCTCTCAGTCATCCTCCATTGTTGCATGTTCAATTGTTCACACTCATAATTCACATCAACAAGAAGACTGCTTTGATACCAAACTTGATCCGAGATCCTTCAGCTACCAGAATTATCCAAGACCTTTTACTTTTGTGATGTTAATAGAATTGCATTTAAAAGAACATAAAAGTACTGCATGTGCATGCTTAAAAAACAGGGAACATGACAACGATCAATAAATCAAGAACATGATACATTTGATAATGGAATTCACCCAGGGTGGGCTACGTCTTCAGGCCTTGTGTCAAGAGTGTGGAGGATGCTTCATATAATGTTGTAAATGGTGCTGATGTACATGGACTATTGTTTGTCATAACACAGACATACACCCTCAAACAAAGTGGATTGTATCTCCATGAGACGTTATTCCTACAGGAAATCTCACTCACAAAGGGCTACCCTTCAGCATGAAAAGCTAATACAATATCACAAGAATGTGGCAACAAGCATCACAATCTCACAGTAATGTGATAACAATCATCCCTCAACATAGTGTCAAACAAGGATCTCAAGAATAATACATCATCTCAACAATAACAAAAGGAAACATAACATGACTGCATCATGTACCTCCACTTCTGAAGATGGCCGAAAAATGAAAGGTTCAGTTGTTGAAACTAACTGCACCGCTAAATTTTTGGTGACGAGTAGTGTAAAATTGACTGTCAACTCATCCATTACTGACACCATCAAAATATGGGCCTTTAGGAATCTCAAAGATTCCCCCAAGATTCCTCTCCATCGGCTCATTGGAGATCTACTAGGTGGATTGCAAATATGATCTCGCCATCGGGATCCTTATGAAATTCTTTGAAGAATGAGTATAAAGTAGGCTACAGTCCGACACTAGCAAAATTTAGCCTCCAAGGGAATCTAAAGATTCCACAAGTTTCTCTAAAGATTATGTTTTGCGGGGCACCTGCAATTTTGTTGGTCAGATGGCGAATCTTTCTTCACCGTCGCGCTCCCTGTGAAAATCTGATAAAAATGACTATAAACTTGATAACATTCTAACAATGTGAAATTTTACCTCCCAGGGAATCTTTTAGCATCTTAAGAGTCTTTGCAAAGATTTTGTCTCAAAAAGTGTGCTGGCATAGTTCCACCTCAGCATCCGTATCAGGCTTCCACACTGCAATTCATGGTTCCACCATCCGCTCCTTTGGTCCGTCGGTTCTTCCCTAGTCGAATGAAATACTAGGTTAATATACAATTTCGAGGGCGATATAAACAAAGTGAAGGTGGTTGGCCTAGCGGTGAAGTGCCCAGTTTAGGTGGGTGGAGGTTGGTGGTTCCAACCCCCGTTTGACCAAAATACACATCAGTTATTTCATTTTAAACATAAAAACTGTTACATTTGGCACATTTGTTGGCATGACGGTTAATGTAATGGCTTGCAGTTACATGACGTGTTACAAACATGGTATCGGTTATGGTCTTATGTTTAAAATGGAATGTGTGGAGGTGCTAAGGGGGGGGGGGGGGGGTGGGCTGTCGAACTGGCCTGGCAGGTTTGCGCCTCGCCACCTCCATTTGTTTTGTGACATATGGCATTGGGAGGAGGATTGTGGGATGGGTCCGCCGGTGGTGGCCCACCCAACACCCATATTACTTCGTATTTCTATTGGTGGAGGTGTGGGGTGTGGCAGGGATCACCCGCCACCCAATTTGACTCTTTTGTTATTTTAATCTATTGCAACCGATGGGGTGGGTGGGTCCGACCCATCCCCCATCTTTAATAATTTTTAGTTTTATAGGACAAATTAGTTTTTTCAACTTTGTCCAAAATAAGGATCATTAGACAAATTAACCATTCGACAAATTCACCTGTCTTGGTGGCCAGATTCCATGCGCTAGGTCTCGCCCAATTTGTTTCCTTTTTAAGGATGCCACTTGGCCAGGTTTGACCCGAACTTTGATCGTGAATATTTGGAGCATACAAACTCAGATTTGAGTGTTGCTCACACCGTTGGAATTAGGGCGACGAGCACTACAATCTTGTCCTAGTTCGAGAGCAATATGACCACTTTGAATTTTGAGCTATTATAAGTCCTCTTTGACCTCTGAGTGTGTCTAGAGCCAACGAGATCAACTAGAAAGAAACCTAGGATTAGGAATCAGGTAGAGATAGATAAAAAAAATCCACCCCGAAAAATACCAAAAGCCTAGGTCAAGGTGGCCTTGGAAGAATGACCTTCATAGATGAAATCATTCGGAAGGAAAAGTCTCAAGCGTCGTTAGGTCCCCGAACAGTATCTAGGAAGGGATCTACTATTATTTCCCCTCGAGTAGTAGAGTCATCTGCTGTAGCTAACACTGAGATTCATGATAAAACTTTAGGATTTGTGCAGAGCTTCTAAGGAACACCTGATAGGAATATTAGTCATTTTAACAAGGGTGAGGGGCACTCTTGTAACCTAAGGGAAGTAAGAGGTGAGACAAGTGAACCATATCCTCAACCTTCTAAGCAAGAATCTCCTGCGACACCCATTGTGAGAAGAGAAACCGAAATTCCTGACTTGAGTAATGCTGTGAGACCCAGTCAACAGCTCAGAACCCCGTCATCATTCCAATATTTTTCAATTAGTACCTCCTGATTGCAGGATTCTTGAAGGTTATTAGAAAATATTTGATCAAATGGAAAACCTGGTAACAGGGATGCAAACCTCGACCATAGAATATCCCATTGTTGATTCGAAGGCTAATGCACCAATGAAGACTATCCCGTTGCAAAACCTCCCAAATTTTCATGGGATGGCCTATGAAGATCCTGATGCATTTTTGTTTGAATTTGATGTCTTATGTCGAGGATATGATTAGACTACTAACCCCCAAAAATTAAATGGTTTCCATCTACTTTGAAGGGAGCAACATTATGATGGTTTATGGGATTGGAGGGTGGTACTATCAATTCACGGGGTGGTACTATCAATTCATGATATCAAATGAAACACACTTTCCTTGTTAAGTACCACGATTACTTCTGATCTAGAGATCGAAGGGAGGAAATATTTAAGATGACATCAAAAGAAGATGAAACCTTAGAAGAATATATTGAAAGATTTCAATATAATTTACAAATATCACCATATACCACTTTACCTAGGGATGCGTTGAAAACTACCTTAATTAGAGGTATGAAATATGAATGGATAGAAATTCTTAATTTAATGGGGCAGGGTGATATTTCTAAAGAAGAATATGATGATATTGTAAAACTGTGTATCAGATGTTCGTGTGGGAGTACACGAACTAAGCTTGGAACTCACGATCCTCTTAGCAGATCTAACAGAGTTGCAGGGGGAGGAGTTACATGAGTAGAGATTGGTAATCTTTTAGAATATTTTAAAAATGATATCCTAAGTACAATGAAAACACAGTTGGATGTTTTACAGGTAAAATAGAAGCAGGCTGAAGCAGAGTAGGCATTAGCCATTTTACGCCCTCTTTGTTGGAAGAAACATAGTCGTAAATAATGTCCGCTGGATATAGTTGAGATATGCACTATTTCTACCAAATATGACTCGAACGATCATTGTCATTCACTTCCCGGATTGAAAGTTGTATTCAAGGAAGATGAGGAAGAACCAGATCCAGCATATTTCATGGCACAATGACGACAATGGAAGAATCACCCATCAGGTATGATGTAGGACCCTTCTATGTTTCTTTTTGGACAATTTGCTCAACAACAATTTCCTAGATTAAATTGGTAGGGTTAGCAACATTCTGCTATTGCTTGGAAGCCTCAACCATACACTTCATCACCCTGGAAAAACCAATCATTTCCTGGTCCTCCTTGTCCAAATCAACAATATCCGACATCCTCATGGCATAATTTACCAAATAATTCATACCCTCTGCAATGGAAATATCAACCTACCTAGGGGCCAATGTTGTCCTAGAATTGGCAATGCCTCACTGGACCAATCAATTAATCGATGGGAATGCTGCCTCAGTCACAAAATCATCCACTGTTATAACCTCCACTTCAACTATGCCCAAACGCTCCACCTCCACTACGTCCTCAACAATCTGCACAGCCAAATCCGAACACGAATAACATGCCTGTGTAATTTTTAGAGATTCTAGAAACTCTGGACTGTTCTACTCCCTCTTTCAAATGTAATAAATTACATATGATATTTGGGAGGACCATATTTCAGGAAGATCATCCATAGAATCAAGAGCAATCAGAAAACTAAAAATACTGCTAAGGAGCAGACTTTGAAAAAACAGTCTCCTCCTACTGTAATTATTACTGAAACAGAATCATCCAGTAAACCGATTAAACAATAAGAATCTATTAATATTACGGATGCTTCTCCCCCGTTCCCTGAGAGATTAGCCATAGTGAAATAAACTATATATCCTGATTTTGATCTCATACGGGAAATACAAAATTTATGTATCAAAATCCCTCTCCTACAGGCTATGAGATAAATACCTATCTATGTTAAAACCATTAAAGAGCTATGTGTTAAGAATCCTGGAAGGAAACCAAAATATCCTCTTACAATCCATGTTTTTGGGAACTCTATGATCTTATCCTAGGGAAACGAATACCTATCAAATATAACAATCCTCGAAACATTATAGTCATTGTCCAGATTCAGGGGCATAACTTCCCAAACACCTTATTGGAATTAGGAGCCGCTATAAATATTATAACACTTGAAACTTGTGGCCTCCTTGGAATAACTAGATTTAAATTGACTCCAATCATGTTGGAACTAGCTGACAGAGCCATAGTGAAAATGAAAGGAACCTTAGATGATATCATCGTTTTTGTAGAATCCTGGGAATACCAAGTGGATTTTCTGGTCCTCAATCCTAAAAATAATCGGGAAGGACACCCTATGATATTAAGAAGACCATGGATTACCATTGCAGATGGATACATTGGGTGTTGAATTGAAAGTATGACAATCACCAAAGGACCTACCATCAAGAATCTCATTCTATACCCACCTGCTACACCCAACATACCGACTAACAATTCTAGATGGTTCCCTACCGAATATCAGGAAGGAAATTTACGTTCTTCCCTCACTATTGATAAATCTATTAACTTTAAAAAACAAACTGAGGATAACATAATTAATGGATTTATTAACCAACATTTCATTGTAGGAAACCCAACATGTCAGATGCTAAAAGTTGTGCTTAACAATGAAGCCCAAGGAGATCCATTGGAAATTTGAGCAGTGAGCATATACCTATAATGCAGTCCACAATAACATCCCCATTGAAATTGAACTTGGAAAGACCTTGAATGTTAACATCAGTCTTGATGACCTTCAACATGAAAAGATGATCCAAGTTCTTCAGAAATATAAAGAATCCTCTGCTTGGGAATACTCTGATATGAAGGGCATTTATTCATAGTTGTACACATCATATCTATATTGAGAAATATGCCTGAGCCATTTGTCAACCCCAAAGAAGATTAAATCCACACCTTAGGGACATAGTGAAACAAGAGCTTCAAAAACTTCTTGATGTTAATTTTATATACCCTATTTCTAACAGTTAGTGGGTTTCACCATTGGTGGTAGTCCCTAAAAAGAATGGAAAATGGAGAATTTGCATAGATTATAGAGAACTAAATAAAGCCACACAAAAGGATCATTTTCCTCTTCCATTTGTAGACCAAGTCCTTAACACTCTTGCCAGAAATAAATATTTTTCTTTCCTAGATGGATTTAGTGGGTATAATCAAATCCAGATTTCCCTGAAGACCAAGATAAAACTACGTTCACCTGTCCATGGGGAACATTTGCATATAGAGTCTTACCATTTGGGCTATGAAATGAACTAACCACTTTTCAAGGAAAATTATGAGCATTTTTTCTAATTTAATTAATGAAGGGCTTGAACTATATATGGACGATTTCACCCCTTATGGTAATGATTTTGACCAAGCCTTACATAATCTCAAAAAGGTTCTTGCATGATGTATAGCTACCAAGTTGTGCCTTAGTCATGAAATATGCCACATAAAGATTACAGAGGGTGTAGTCCTGGGACATTTTATCTCTGCTACAGGTATTCAGGTAGACCCAGCTAAGATCAAGATAACTATTAAACTCCCTACCCCTCGTATGCTGACAGAGTTATGTATTTTCCTTGGTTATGCTAGTTACTATCGTCGTTTCATTGCACATTTTTCAAAAAAATTAGCACCATTGTATGCATTAACTGAACATGTGGGATTTGAGTGGACTGATAAATGCGATATTTCTTTTGTATATCTGAAAAAAGTTTGTTTTAATAGCTCCTATGTTGCAGGGACCAAATTGGAGTCTATCATTCATATATTTTCAGATGCATCAGATACGATGATAGGAGTAGTTCTTGGACAAGAAGAGTATAAGAAAACCTACACAATTTATTACATTAGAAAAAACCTCACAACTGCAGAGTTAAACTATACTGTGACAGAAAAAGAGTTTCTGGTTGTCATTTATGTTATAAATAAATTTCTTCATTATATAACAGGATATCCAATTTTTTTGTACAATGATCATTCTGCTATTCAATATTTAGCTAACAAACTGATTACCAATGGTAGAGTAACTTGATGGTTACTATTATTGCAGGAGTTTGACATAACTATAAAATATCGTCTAGGAAAAGAGAACCCGACTTCACAGATTTCTTGTCAAGAATCCCGTTTGTGGCTGACCCTCTACCAGTGGAAGGCCAATTCCCGGATGAAAATCTATTTTATGTGACCATTAAGATGTCGTGGTATGCTGATGTTGCAAATTACCTGGAAGTTGGAAAAATTCCATTGCACTTTTCATCCGAGGAAAAGAAGCTTATCATCCAACGCAATGCACAATTTCCATGGATGGATGGTTACCTCTTCCACACAAGGGTTGATCTTCAAATCCGTAGATGCATTAGAGAAGAAGAAATTTATGATATCTTCAGGGCTTGTCACGATGAACCCTGTGGAGTTCATTTTTTCGATTGAAGGACTAGACATAAGGTATTACATTTGGGCTATTTTTAGCCCACGATATTTAAGATGCAAAGAAATATGTCCAGAGCTGCGACAATTGTCAAAGAATGGGTCATCTGATTCAGGATGATGAAATACCCATTCAACCACAGATTGTATTAGAAACATTTGAAAGATGGGAAATGGGCTTTGTAGGTCCCTTTAATCCACCTTCAAATCAGAAGACATATATCTTAGTCAGTACAAACTATGTAACCAAATGGGTGGAAGTAGTAACACTCTCAAGGGCCATGGAAGAAGCAATTATTAATTTTCTATTTGAACTATTCATTCGATATGGTTTATGTTAGGAGCGCATAACTAATGGGGGATCGTAGTTCACTGGTAATAAAATTTCAGCCACACTGCAAAAATACCACATCAAACATAGAGTTACCTCTCCTTACCACCCACAAGCGAATGGGTAGGTGGAAAGCACAAACAAGGTCTTAGAGGAGATTTCAACTAAAACAGTATATGTAAATTACCAAGACTAGGAAGCCAAGTTTCCTGAAGCCTTATGGGCCTATCAGACAACTTGTAGCAATACTATTTTCTATTCACCTTATCAGATCGTTTTTGGTAAGGAACTTATCTTTCCGATCGAGTTTGAAGTTAAGACTCTCAGAACTACTAAGGAAGTTAGACTGGATCTTACGGAAGCACAAAAACAACGCTTACAACAACTCAATGAAATGGATGAAATGCACCTTCTTGCCTTACAACGCACAACCATAGTTCAACAACAAAGGGCTAAATGGCATGATCGACTGATTAAAAAGAAAACCTTTCAGAAAGGGGATTGGGCATTGTTGTATGACTCCATATTCCAAGACTTTCTAGGTAAACTCCAAACAAGATGGTTGGCCCTTACGAAGTTACTAAAGTTTATGAAAATGGAACAATGTGCCTCACTACGATTGATAATTCTGGAATTTATTTCCTTTCCAATGGGCATTGACTTTGTTTATATCACCATCCACTTACACGAGAATATTTTCTTCATGAAATTGATAATGATGCGAATTTGCAGGTTGTAGCTGATCGAGGAAATTTCCTTGTAGTCACAACCAGGTAAAATTCTTTTCGAAACCTCTTTCATTTTGTACATAATGTAAATAATTTTATTTTTTTAATGATATGTACGTTTTTTTCACTTTGGGAAAACATCATGAATACTCTAATCATAATTTTTGTTTCCTTAGTCATAGTTGTTGTTTCCTTAGTCATAGTTGTTGTTTCCTTAATCATAGTTGTTGTTTCGTCAGTCACAGTTGTTGTTTCCTTAATCACATTTTTTGTTTCTTGAGTCACAACATCAGTGATCATACTTTCTTTTTCCTTAACCACAACTAACGTTTCCTTAGATGCGACTACTATTTCCCTAGCTTGTTAATACTTCTATTTATTTAGGGTAAGGAATATTTTAAGCCCCCTTCTGATATGATGGTTGGATAACTAATTTTCCTAATAGCTATCATAGGAGAATGATTTATAAGAAATCATTTTCATAATTCTGAACTTCATTAATCTTTAACTCCCCTAATATTGTAAGAAATCTATAAAAATACTCATGATGCATTCCTTCCATCACCACTTAAGGAGAATTATTTCACTCCAATTTTTAATGATTCTACAATCTTTTTGAAAAATAAGATCTGGAGACAAAATTAACAAGCTAAAAAGTAATTATTATAATACTTTTCACATGTCCCTAACTCTTAAGGAGTTGATATGCCACCCCATTCACCAAGTAATCTCTTATGATTAACAAAAATCACAAAAATGTAAAGTGAAAATCTAATAGAGGATAGGAGGTATCATCACAAGTCGACCTACCATGATCATAGGATCTAGTGGAGTGACATTACCACTTCTGGTCACTAAGCCAAGGTAATGGCATTTGGTCTTTGGGTCAAAGGACAAGAGTTATCATCACAAGCTGACTTGTTCACCTCATTAACTCTGGTGAATGGCATTGTTATTAACTGGTTACCACAATAGAACAATGGACATCTGTAAATGATTTAAAAAAAAGGGTTATGAATCTTTCTTAGTAAATGGGACACTGGCATCTCAATGGGTTAAAAAGGCGGCCTTTTCAAGTCTATGGATTCCTGATGATAGCAGAGAACATGCATGAGGCATTAAAGTAAATTTAAATATTAGAATTTGAGCTAGCTATTTTGTCTCCTCAAAATTAATAAAGGAAAGATTGTTAGATTTATTATGGAATTTTATAAAACCCTCTTAGAAAGTGGTGACGTTGATTGTCCATGAGAAATTCATTATAATTTTGCATGTCAGGGATATAAGTTTTTCGAAAATTCAGTATTCTAACCAATTTCGTTCGTTTTTTTCTCTAACGATGCTCTTTACGCGATTATTGTTTCCATCCATATATCGTTCCTAGAAATATCTACATGCCTTTTTTTCACTCTCACACTTTGCGTATTATAATAATTGGTATCAAAATTACACCTCATGATTAATAAATGACTTAATGATTATCTCACGTGTCACAGATACCCCTTGTCCTCTATTTTTGTCTCTGAAGGTTGTCTTGTCATGCTTAATTAATATCACCTTATCTTTTAACCGTGTCAAATCTTCCAAACTATCAAAAGACTGACCGATAACCGTGGTTGGCCTTCAACTCTATTGAGGTGGGGGGGGAGATGGTACTAATACATGATTTGTTATTCAAATTTTCAAAAATATCATTTCATGTCGTGATCATTGAGCCCCTATACTTTGTGCATAATTAATATTAGTGTACATTTTGAACTATGTTGTTTTCAACTGCAAATTTCTTCATATTGAACAATCGACAATGGGTGACCATTCGGTACATTATGAACCTACTCAATTACAGGCCTTGGAGTAGGTGTGCAAAATTTTTGTCCAAACGGGATGGTTAGAATACTTCAGACGATTACAAGGCTTTGATAGTGAAGTAGCACTAGGATTCACAAAGAATTCAGACAATGGTGTAGAAATGGTAAGAAACACACATATACAAGTGAACTAAGGCACAATAGCAGAAGTTATAGGTCTTCTGGCAGAGGAAGAAAAATTGTATGAGATACAAACTTCGCTCTAGAATGCATCCCTTCTATTTTTGAACCCATGAGAAGAATTGGTCAGGAAAGGAAAGGGGTATAACCCCAATTCATTACTAGAGCCATGGAAAGAAGTAGCAAGTATTTTCCAACGGTATATTACTTGTGATGGAAGGTGCGATGTGGTGAGGGGACGCCATCTCAAATTAATGGCATCTCTAAGGTGAAAGGTAACTCTAAACCTTCCAAATTTTCTCAATTAGTTGTTGCATAAAACCACTGTTAGGCTAATAAGATCCAAAGACCAAGTCTAGGTTGTTATTCATCACAAGCTTACCAAATTATTAATTATAATAAGTATGAATCAATCACAACAAAAATGGGAAGGGTTCTTAGGAAACCCTGACACTAGCCTAAGCATTCCCTTGGAAAATGAAACAATCATTGAAACATCTAGAAACACTTCAGTTAATAATGAGCAGCTAGAAAAAGACAATGAGGACAATCTGAATGAAATTTTGGTGACAGAAGATACCCCACAGGAAACTGCACAAACTTTAAATCCTCAAAAACTCAATAAAGCGGAGAAAAGGGTGATGTCTTTTCTAGCTTCACTACCCAAGAAAAGAAGAATTTAAGTAGGTTAATCAAGTTACAATAAGATGAAATTTCTTTGGATCCCCTTGAGGAGTCACAAGAAGGAAATTTGACTCAAGAATTCTCTAATGTAGTGGGGAGACAACAGAAAACCGTTGGAGAAAATTTGGCTCAAGACTTACTAGCCCTGAAATAGACAAAACATGAAATGGAAGTAGCTCAAGCATTAGAAGGGTTAGAGAAATTATTGGGAACTGTGAATTTAGGAGAATCAATGACTACTCTAGTAGAAGAATATGTAGCTCATCCTGAAAACCCTTTTGACCAAGAGACTTCACCTAATTCGCCAATTGCAACCTCCCTTTCCAATTCTTCAGCTACTCTCATTATGGAATCATCTGGTGACCATGAAGATGCTCCCTTCCAAGAGCATTTTGAAGACTCTATTGCTACTATATTGGAGCCCTCCTCTCCGGAAGAGACAGATCCACAATTCCCCTTGAAGATTTGATTGGTGAAGGTTAAGATGGCAGTATTGATTTTCTAGTTGAACCTTAGGTTGAAATTCTTATCGACTTCTTGAAATCCGTAGTTGATGCAATACTAATGGAAGTTGACAATTCATTCATTGATCCTATAATAGTTGAATATAATTAGTGGATTACTACTGAAAAGCCTGAGGTGATAACTATTGTTTCCTCTCCTTTTTCCCCAACAACTATGGACAATTTTTTTGTTCAAAGGACTACAAGTACCAGAGCTATGAGAAATAGAGAAAAATGTAAACTCCATGAAGAAGTTTATATACTAAAAGAAGAAAAATAAGAAATTACAAAGGAAGGTACAACAACTGAAAAAATGGCTGCTGGGCAGTAAGAAGTCTCATAAAGGTCATATGAAGAAGGTTAGAAGGAAGAAAAAAACTTAAGGGATTGAAACCCAAACCGACCTCACACCTATCTCCATTGAAGCAAGTGCCAAGACAATTACTACCATTGTTTCTATTGAAGTAGGAACTCAGACTGATTATGAGATACAAATGATTGATGTTCCTCCTATTATTGTCGAAGTAGAAACTCAAACAGATCCACCATCTATCCTTATTGACAAAGGATTACAAATAGAGGATGTACCTCTTTATACTCCCTTAATTGTAGAGGCTACCATTAAGGTATTGCATAAAACTATGGAAAGAAAATAAGAAACTATAGCAAGATACCAGAAAGAAGTGGTGCCTTAGAAGGAACATTAGGAATTGCTTCAATGATTTAGAGCATTGAAAACAATAAAAGATGAGACTTATGCGCAACTAAGATCATTTGAGAAGAAGATATAGAATCTAAAGGACCGCCTTAAGAAGGACACAAAGAAAACAAAGGAAATATGATCCATTTATTCAGATGCGTTGGCATGTAGGTCCCAGTCCATAATTATGCCTTGTATTTACTTGAGCGATATTTATTGCTCAAAATTAAATCTATACAGTCTGGGAAACCATATGAGTTTAAAAATGTATTGGATTTTATCACTATTTTCCATAGACAGAATGAGCACACAAAACACCTTCTGTATGAACTATTATGCACAATTTCTTTTTGGAGGAACATATGGACGAGAATCCCGTTCCATTTATTGGGGACATTCAGTTCCAGGCCTTCATATAATTTTCTAGGAACCAGGTGAAATGGGCAAGAGTTTATCACACCTTCCAAAGGAGAGAACATGGTCTTGATCTTTGGGTCAGAGGAGAACCTCGGTACCCTTTTTCACACACTTATTCGTCATGGTATATTCATAGAAAAACCTAGTGTTTCTTCTACACTTTCAAAAATTCATAATGATGTCTTACATTTAGGTTGGAATACTTGGGAGATATCAGAGACGAGGCTCTTCATGGAGCCAAAGTGAGATGGCATGCATCATCTAATGAAATAAAAACATAGAACCCTTTGGCTTCCATAATTTTCAATATGCCATGACTAGAGTACATGACTATGTTCACCTGGTATTGGAAAAAGGTATCAATTGGATAGGGAACATGTATAGATGTTCCATGATCTGGTGCCCTTAGTATTTTTATAAAGTAGACTATGATATATCAGAACTAGGTAAGTATGTGGCCTTTCAGGAACTCAGAAGTAGGAATGGATTCAGACATAGAGGAGAAGAACCTTATGAAGCTTACTCCTTAACTTCCTTGCATATTAATCATTTGTTTGCATGAGGTCATGCAAAAAGGTCAGTTGGGGGGTGATGTTGGGCCCCATAATTGTTATAATTTCCTTACCTTATTTCTTAGTTTTTATATTATTTTCCTAAGTCTTTCTTGCATTTAGGACATGATAATCCATGTAATATGGATTCTAGAAGCATTTAATGTATTTTTATTATTTTATTGCCTTTATGAATTGAATTGATCATGAAATCATTATTCACTCATGGTTGGATCCTTATTTTGGACAGGAATCTATCGATGAGCTGGCACCTGATGTTGTTCCTTGGATTGATCATAGAAGATCAGATAACTTGATGTTGTTGATCCTTGTTTGGAGTAAATCAGTTAAGGACAAGCTTCCAACTTGGTCATCCAAACATATTAAGACTTCTTGTAACTTAAAATGAGCATCATGAGAATATTCAGATTCTCAAGATTTCTCTTTATCATAAATATATTTACTGTTCTTATCTTCTATCGACATAGTATAAAGACTAGGAATTGAGGCTCGAGAGAGGTTGTTCAATTGTAAAGTTTTTGACATAAGTTGTGAATTTGAGAAGACATCATATAACCAATCCTCTTTAATTTAATGAAAGTGCTTATTATACAAAGTTAATATGCTGTGATGATTCCTTTTACAAGGCAGTTTGATTCCGGTGATTTGGGCCCTATCCTAGAAGTAGCGTTGTCTTTATCTGTATTATTAAATTTGTGTTCGGTTCTTCTGTTCTAGTAATTTATTTGCTTAATCACTTTCAATTTATCGTTGCTTTCTTGTTAAATTGCATTTCTATTTTAAATAAAATTTACAGTGGTTTTTATAGAGTGGATTTGCTTTAGCTAATTTGTTGGGATTGTCGCGAATTATTGCTATTTCTTGTAGATTATGATAGGATCATTATTTTGCGTGACTCAACTACTTTTCGATAATATAATTTTGTAGTGTTGTTCTTTCGTTTTGTAGATGTTGTTCCTTGGGTAACAACTTGATGCTTGATATTTTGCTTTGATGTTTCGTGCAAAAAGTATTTAGGATTCGATGTTTTGAATGGTTTAATTTAGTTAGAAATTGCGTTATAAGTTGGTTCCTTCATCATTATTGTTTTGCTTTCCATTAGGATAGTAGTGATTAGTCATACCAATATTTCTCTTGCATAAACTGTGCAAATAACATTGAAACAAAAAGACAAGACCTCAGGTTGACAATTTAATGTGTAGTCGTTAGTTGGTCCTTAAGGAATAATTAGTTGGCTCAAAAATGATGGTGAAGATGAGAAACAACCAGGTCCAAGTGGAGTCATTGTCTAGCAACGACTTAGTTTATATAATAAGCCTCCAAGTGGGAGATTATTAGGTGTAGAGCCTGATTATCTTCTTGATTGTTCAAAGGTTTTTTTGTTTCAGCCATGTTGGATCCCTATTCCTAACAGGGCGGCGAGACCACCCATATGATTATTGTCAAGGGGGGAGCGATGATGATTTTTATGAGTGCCCCCTACCAGGGGTTCAGGGGTAGCGCCCCCAAAGCTAAAAATAGATGAAAATTTGCCTTGTAAAATATTGAAATTTCATAGTCAATATGGGTCGTTCATTAGACGAATGATCTGATGGTAGAAGTTATGTTAATTTAGGTTTTTTTCCCTAGAAGGAAACCCGTGGTTTATACGAGGGTATTGTATTGCAGCTATGGATTATTATTCTGAGTGAGAAAGAGAAAGGATACTATGTGAGAGCAAAGAGGAAATTACAACATATCTATTGTAGGTTGTATCTCTTCATTTTTCTAGATAATATAAAAGGAAGGACTGTTGTTTCTCCGTGGACGTAGCCCAAATTGGGTGAACCAAATATATTCGTGTCTCTCTTATTTTATGCATTTCTATTTTTGTGTTTCCGCAATATTTTGTGTATTTCATTGCTTCGTTAATTAATTTCTAACAGGTTTTCCTAGGATAAATTTCATGTCTCTTGTGTTTGGTTGTCTCTTATATCATTATTGTTTTGGTGTTGAATATTTTCTTGTATAATTACTTAATTATAAATGTGGTCTAAGATGAATTGGTTTAAGAATCACTAGAAAGTAATTATTAGTTAAGAAAATCATGAAAAATCAACATGGTATCATAGTGAGGTTAAAGAGCAGCCTAAAAGTCAAGCAAGGAAAGGTCTATCTAATATTTGGAGGTTAAAGGTGGTAGAGACCAACTACAGGCCTGAGGAAGGGCACCCGAGTGTACAGAACGCCAAGTAATCCGAGTTAAGTAAATTGTCTACGAGTTGTGAACTCCGCCAAACTTGTGAACTTTTCACCATTCCAGTTTCATTCTAATTTGACAAAAGCACAGGGGATTCATTTAATGAACCTATGATATAGCACATGCATTCATGGCATAATAAACAATACCCTTAATTTGACCACATATTGGAAAATACCTCTAAAAAACACTTTATTTAAACCCCTACCAATACGAACCCAATACACCTTCCTAATTTTAAAAACCCCTAGTTTTACTAGATATTGTAGGTATCCATTTTTTCATTAACATTTTTTATACCCTTTTTATACTTTTTTCATTAACTTTGAACTCCATTTTTTATACACAACATATAAAATCCCTTTACCCCTATTATATGCTCAGTATATTATGTCATTTTTTCCTCAATATATCCCCCAATATGAACACACATGGTATGGTATTGCTTCCCCAGTGAAGTCCCCATGGACAAAAGTATTGGTTCTAGTTAAATGACATGGTTCAAGTGAAATCAAAAAAGTTTTAATTATGTGGTTGAGTTCACATGATTAATGGTTCTTCTCTTGGTTACAACTCAAGTGATTCACCACAAAGTTTTCTCTGAGCTTGTAACATAGGTATTTCATTTAGTTGTGCACGAAAGTTTTTTTATCACAAATGAAGTTATATTGTTTGATTGGATACACAACAATGTGTCTCTCATTCATGATATCAAGTTGGTATGGTGAAAGTCTGATTGAAGGTATTGCCTATGGTTTTGTGATGGATCAATGCTTATAATGACTCATCAAAAACCCTAGTAAGATTGGACGAGGCCAAAATTTATGGTGATAGACTGCAATTGGTTATTGTTGGATACAAGAATTGGCCACATGACTACAGACTGGTTGCATCATACTCATAAGTCAAAATAAAAAATACTATTGGCGAAAACTTTGTATAGAAAACCCTTATAATTTTAACGTGGCACAAGGATTTGTGGCTTTTATGTGTTGAAAATTGTATACGTCCATTACCATGGATCTAGATCATGCATACTGAGTTTAAAGGTTTGAATTACTGCATTGTATATGTGGAGTCCAAAGGAACCACAAGTTCAAAATTTTGTAGTCACAAAGTTTGTGCCGAATGTATGTTTATATAAACAACCTGTCACATCGATTACACCTAGTCTGGAAGTTTAAATGCCCACGTTGTTTGTGAGGATCAATCATATAAGACAACCACGTGGATTGACCTATAATTCCATGGACATGGATGAATTGGAGGCAATATCATTACCATAAAAGAATTTTCCCTACGCAATAATATTATTGAAATTGGAAAGTTTAATTGGTAAGGCATGTGTATGGTCACATGTTCGATCCCCATGTTGTGGCAGGTCTATTTGATCTTTTATTTTATTTTGCTATTTTGTTGCATCATTTAAACTATACGATACCCATGTAAGAATCTGATAAAATTTTCAAAGGGTTCCCAGAAATGTTCTCTTTGTAGAACATTTAATTTATTATATAGTGGCATGTGGTTATTTTAATGTTTTGGAGTCATTATTGATCCAAATTGTGATCCAAAAGAAGTTGGGTGATTAGGGCTGAAAGATAAATGATACCAAAAGGGGTTTGGCAGTGTTACAAATCTTAAGAAGGAAGTTACTCTAGAGCGAGAGGGACCTAAGGAGTTATTTATTAATGTATTCATGCTTATGTAATAGAAGAATGAGAAGTGTTGAAGATATGTATTAGATAATAAAGTCATAGGGTTTGTGGGATGAAAACTTAGAGCTATACCTAGTGTGTCGGATAAAATTCAATAAATCCATTGGATAAAGAAACTCTATCTCATGCAAGGAAGGAAAGGAAAACATCATATTGATGGCGAGGACACAGATGATGAGCTTGCAGAGGGATTTCAATGATTTCTGCAAGAAGGAAAAGATCAAGAGGGAGTCGAAAAATTTCCTACAACCCTCAAAATATAAGTACTTTATATCTCTCATCTTTGTTTATTATTGTTTTAATATTAGTTAGCCTTTTGTATTTGTTTCTTTTATTGGATTATAATCATTTATTCCATGGCCTCCCAATGAGGATTTCAGGTACATTGTGAAGGTTGCCAAGGCTCTAGCAGTATATGGAAATATTGGTAAAACAAAGAAAAAGTTTGTGGCAAGAGGATTCTCCCTAGAGTGATTGATGTTCAAGAGGGAGCCTAATGAGAGTGGAAGGACTCACGTATCAGAGGGAGTAGAAATTGTAGGAATATTTTCTTTCATGATATAGGAGCAATCATGAAAAAGGAAGTAAATATATAGGATTGGGAGACAAGATCTTGGTTGGATATATTACTTCTTGGGACTAGAAGTGTGGTAGAAGTCAGATGAGATCTTCCTTGGTCAAAAGGAAGTGTATTATTATGATCCTTCAAAGATTTGGGATGATGGAAAACAAGTCCATGGCCATTCCCATGGTATCCAATCTGATGAAGCTAAGTGGCAGAGGGAGTAGCCTGGATTGTCTCAACAAGATTTGTTTCAACACTAGAAGGAGAACCTAATTAGGATGACAGGAAAGTATTTGCGATGATGGATTCAAGTTGGTCAGTTTATGTTTGATCTGAGGCATGTAGCACAACATGTGTTGAGGTATCAACATGGTACAATTGGAAATGAATTGAGATATGTCTCGTATAGATGTAGGGATTCACAGATTCAGATTGGAGTGAGAATGATGATTCAACTTGGGGATGCTTTGATGAGCAAGAAGCTAACAAAATATGAAGCAGATCATATTACAATTTGGCAAGTCATGAAGCAATATGGCTTTAGAAGCTACTCATAGGATTGTTTGATCAAGTGTGTGAGACGACCATAATGACAGGGAAAAGCATATGGTGTAAAAGGAGTAGTGAGGCTCCTATGTATTTCTATGGTTTAGTTGATTGCTAACATTCTCACAAAGCCTCTATCCCTGGATGAAGTTGGCATACTTCTAGGACAAGCTTGGAGTAATTGAGAATGCTTCCCTTGGTTGAAGGGAGTGTGGATGTTGTAGAATCAAGGGGTAGATAATCTCCCTTAGGTAATGTGTATTGATTGGGAAACCATGTAATATGGTTGGGGATATTGGCCTAGTTATCATCGAGGCCTCCGTGTTCTCCCTCGGTCAGTGGGTTTTGACAATATTTACATGTGGTTTGGCTAGTGAGTTGAGTGAGTGCCTTATAGCATCAGGAAAGTAATTTTACCATTCAATGACATGTGATGACATGTGGAATGGTAAATGGGCCCCGTGTTTCACCATGGGTCAAGTGGGTTCCTGACAAGACTCCAAGTGACGACTTGGTAGATTGGTGACCCAAGGGTTTCACCATGGGTTAGGTGGGGTACCTAACATGACTCCAAGTGATGACTTGGTAGATTGGTGACCCTAGGACTAGTGGGTGACTAGTTCCTCTATTTGATGTTGATGCAGGGATGATCTCCACACTATTATAGTATAGAACATGAGGTTGATGGATTCATCAACATAGTTGAGCTCATTCAACTTTTTCCTGGGATACATAATTTTTTTATTCAACAATAGAACATATGGAAAAGTCATTATGAATACCTCCCTAGCTAAGAGGGAATGCTAAATTTTTGTAGCTATGGTCACTATTCATATGAAGGAAAATGATAAATATAAATTGAATCTCAGGTCGACTTCAATAGAGGGAAAATAAATTTTTGAAGTTTAAATTATTTATCTCCTCCAAGTCAAGTAAGCCCCAAATGTATATGTTGGCCTTGCCCAAGAGATACACCAATTGGGGGAAGCGTAGATAACTATAAATTCACATTTTTCCTCCTCCAATTGAGAGAAAATTCAGATCATCAATAGTCTCCTTTCACACAAGTCAAAAAAGGAGATTTCTGAAGTAGAAGATTGAATTTGTGGGAGAGTAAGAAGAACGTTTATGAGGAAAAATTAAAGGATGAATCTTAGAGGATGAATATGTGTTTTTTTTGAGGCATTAGAAAGCCAGATTTATGATTGAAATTGGAAGGAAACCTTGGAAGAAAACTTGTTGATCTAGATTTTCATTGATGTCAATATGGAAATATTCTGGATACTAAATGATGATGTGAAGCCAAGGAGAGCAGATTCGTGAAACAACAAGAGCAAGAAGCCAAGGAGAAAAGCCATCATGGAAGCCATTGGAAATCATTTTGAAGCCAATGAGTAAGAGGAAGAAGTTCATTGGAGAAATCAATATCAGCAACTTTATCACTTTATCACAGCACATCGGAGAAATCAATATCGGTGGCTTTATCGCTTTATTATGTGTCATGTTGAATCCACTGACTGCGATATGTATTACGTACCAAATGGTTCCATAAAAATATTCTCTATTGTTATATTGCATCCGCCATACCGGAACTGCCGCATCGGAAGCTATGTATCACAAAGAAATGTCACACCAAAATCTGCGATTGTGATATGTACTGCAAACCCGAAACAGGTTATGGTAACAACCCTATACAATATCGCATCTGTTGCATAATCACAAGTCCTTTTTAAATTTGTTGTCACATTAAAACCCCAATTTTGATATAAGGTGCGGACCCGATCGCTCCATTATAACACGCCCTAAAGAAACATCGCATCCATCGTATCAAAACTTTCATATCACAAGACTTAAAGGGATGTAATGTTAAAACACCAACTGCAATATTACTGCGGACACCACAAAACCATTATAATATTACTCAATGTAATATCACATTCATGTATCGAAACTTTCATATCACAAGTCTTAACGAGATGTCATTGTGATAGAGGTTGTGGACACGATGGATTTATTAACGACTGTTTATTAAATATTGCATCCACAATGGGGAGATATGTGAATATCGGTGATGTTGATATCAGAAGACAGAGCATGTTCACACTTATAAAACCTCCGATTATCATGAAATTTGTGATTGCGGGATTAAACGTGATGATGTGGCTTGTGGGACCTCCATGTGGGTATAACAGCTCTTATATGGTTTCCGTAAATAATCAAGTCTATGGATGAAAGACTCTCCGATATATATTTTTAATATAAGTCAGCCTCCCTCCAATAGACGTGTCCTTTGTTGAAATGTGGCACAAGAATATTCCAATTTTAATTTGTCCTTGAATTAAAATTCAAATTTAGTCTCACCAGCTACTTGGAAATAATTAAGTAATTCATTATGGATTAATTAGTTGGAGAAATTCAAGTTAGAAGTATTTTTGTAGTCATGCAATAGTTATCCCTTAAATTAAGGAGATTATCCCTTAATTAAGGAGATAAGATTGAGTTATATTTGAGTTGTAATTAGTTAACTCAATTTCCTGAGTTAAGTCCAGTTAAATTAGTTCCAAACTGTTTGAGGAACTAATTGTGAATTATCAGTTAGTTGATTCATGCATGCACTCAACTAGTGTACTCCAGATAACTGAAGATTCCCTCATTAGAAACTCATGCATGTCTATTTTGAGAAAGACCCAGTTGAGCTAAATGTCAAGGAAAATGTACTATCAGTTGCATGTGTTTTCCTATAAAGGAAACTCATGCATGCAATCAAGGTAAGGTTCCTTGGAGGATTGCACAGTTCTGACAAGGTGTAGGATGAGTGTGAGAAATCAGTCTTCCACTTGGTAACAAGAGGATCACCTAAGAGAAACACCGCAAGAAAGTAGGAGCTTGGAGGGCAGAGGAGAAGGCTTGTGAGAAGCTAGGTTTTCCTGTGAGCATCCAGGAAGATTGTACTAGGAGCTGGCTAGCTATGAGAGCTAAGGCTTTGTATAATTTTGATGTATTTCAACCTTGTATGATAATACAAATAGTGGGGTTTTTAGCTGAGGCTTTCCCTTGAGTATTTTCTGTGTTTCATGTGCATTGGTTCTTCTTCTTATGGTTATATGTGTTCAGCTCTGATTCAGTTCGATCTTTAAGCTTCCACAAGTTTGATAGTAGAAGTAGATTATAGTATTTTGCTTTGGTATATTACATTATCGAGTTAATCTACAGTCAGATTTTCTACAGAGATCTCAGAGTTAGATTTGTAGAGAATTTGCAGAATTTCTACATGGTATCAGAGCGAGATTTGTAAAGAATTTGCAGAATTTCTACATGGTATCAGAGCGAGATTTGTAAATAATTTGTAGAATTTCTACATGGTATCGGAGCCAGGTCTATCAGAGCTGTGAACAGTATACGGAGAAGAGAATTCAAAGTTTGAAGTTCATGGTTGTAGGTGCAAATCGAATTCATAGCATACTTCAATTGAGATGGGACATTATGCGACTAATTGCCCATAAAAGAAGTCCAAGAAGGGATCCTCAGTAGGATCGGAAGGTGAGGCATTAGCCTCTCAGTTCGAAATGGACTTTACCCTTATCGCATGCATGGTGTCATTGATGATGGGTTGTGTATGGTATATTGACAATGGAGCCTCATTCCACATGAATGACGATAAAAGTTTATTTAGTGCCTTGGAGGAGAAAGACCTCAAGATTTGCATAGAGATGGGTGACGATGGAAAGTATAGTGTTTCAGGAGTGGGCACGATTGCTTTTCAGAGGGAGCATGGAGCTCCTCTCACCTTGAAAAATGTGATGTACTTGCTTGGACTGAAGAAGAACTTAGTATCAATCGCATTGTTGGAGGACAAAGGCTACTATGTTGTCTTCAGTAAAGGAAAGGCATTCCTAAGACACATAGACCTGGGTCAGACCAAGAGGACAGGGATTCAGGTGAAGAATCTCTATAAACTAGACATAGATGATTGTGCAACATTGAGTACGAAAGAAGAATTGGTGCAAAGCCAAGACATTGGCAAGTTGGGGCACAGGCGGTTGGGCCATTTGCATCATGGGGCTTTGAAGATAATGCATCAGATATCTATAGGACTTCCCAAAGGTAAACTTGAGCAAGTTGACACATGCAAAGGTTGTACCTTGGGAAAGTACACTAAGTCTTCTTTTCATTATCGAGACAGTCGAGCAAAGGCTATCTTAGAGCGAGTTCATACAGATGTGTGTGGACCATGCTCAATGACATCCACAGCGAAGCAAAGGTATTATGTGATTTTCATTGATGATTTTTATCGTAAATGCTGGATTTATTTCATGTAGAAGAAGGACCAAACCTTCTCAAAGTTTTGTGAGTTCAAAGCGTTGGTCGAGAAAGAGTCAAGGAAGAAGATCAAGGCCTTGAGAAGCGACAACGGTGGAGAATATGTCTCTCGAGAGTTTAAAGACTTTTGTTCAACAGAAGGAATTAAACGAGAGTTGACGACACCTCATAACCCACAACAAAATGGGGTGGTTGAGAGGAAGAACATAACTATTGTAGGGCCATCATGGGCGATGCTGCATGACCAAGGCCTACCACTTCACTTGTGGGCCGAGGCATGTAACACAGTGGTCTTTGTAGAATAGAAGCCCGCATCTCATACTTGGGATGAAGACACCAGAGGAAGCTTTCTCTGGTAAGAGACCAGATGTGGGTCACTTCAGGATCTTTGGCTTATCGGTATATTGCCATGTGACAAAGGATGCACAGAGGAAGCTTGAGCCAACAGAAGAGTTGGGGATACTTGTGGGGTACACTGCTACACCTCACAACTATCATGTGTACTTGCCTACCAGTCGGAGGATAGTGGTTCATAGAGATCTCAAGTTTGATGAGCAGAAGGCCATGCGAGTTTCCCTTGAGAGGGAGCTCTGACTATAGGCTGTGGAGGAACTGGTGGTTCCTAAGGAGGAGGAGCCTCAGACTGACGTGAAGTAGCCACATGCAAAGGTTCTAGGAGTGGAGACATCCACTCAAGCAGAGTCTTCCAGAGATGGACGAAAGCATACAAAAGAAGTTGACAGATTGTTGCAGGATGTGAGAGAGAATGTGGGAGCACCATCTTCTCAGCGCAGACAGAGGAGGTCACCTGAGAGGTGCATTGGATACATTGCACTTGTTGGGGAATGTGTTGAGACCGAGCCATATTCCTTTAAGGAAGTAGTGCAGTAGCCGATTTGGGTTGATCATATGGTGGAGGAGTATGAATCCATAGTTCGTAACAATGTTTGGGATGTGGTTCCAAGACCAGAGAACAAGTCAGTTGTGAGTTCTCGTTGGCTTTACAAGGTAAAGCAAGCTACTGATGGTAGTGTGGAGAAGCATAAGGCAAGCTTTGTTGCCCGTGGCTTTTCACAGGTCAAGGGGATTGACTATGATGAGACTTTTGCACATGTCGTAAGGTACTCATTTATTAGATCTATGTTGGCACTAGCAGCACAGATGGGTCGGAAGATCCATTAGATGGGTGTAAAGACTGCATTCCTCAATGGCGAGATTGAGGAAGAGGTGTACATAGAGCAGCTGGAAGGTTTTGAGACCTTTGATCATGAGTCGCATGTGTTCTGACTCAAGAGAGCATTGTATGGACTGAAGCAAGCACCTCGTGCTTGGTACACCAGGATAGACAACTACTTCACCGGGTTGGGCTTCACAAAGAGTGAAGCAGATGCTAACCTATACAACATCGTGGTGGAAGGTAAGTTGTTGATCAGCGTTCTTTATGTTGATGATCTCATATTGACTGGTGATGGTTAGTTGATCGTGTCTTGCAAAGAGGACCTTGCAAGAGAATTCGAGATGAAAGACATGGGTCTCATGCATTACGCCCTTGGCATGGAAGTGTGGCAGAAGGATGGGGAGTTGTTTGTGTCTCAGGGCAAGTATTCCAATGAGATACTCATGAGATTCCACATGGAGAAGTGCAAGTCCATGCAGACTCCTCTAGCTATTAATTGGAGGAAGGAGGATGCTACTTCAAGGGAAGTAGTGTAAGCTACTATGTACAGGCAACTTGTGGGATAACTGATGTACTTAGTGAACACATGACCAGATTTGTGCTATGCGGTGAACCAGCTGAGTCAAGTGATGGTTCAACCTACCAAGTTGTTTTGGAAGGCAATAAAGCATGTATTGAGATACCTTAGAGGCACATCTCAGTATGGATTATGGTACATACGGACAACTGGAGTGAAGCTACAGGGCTTCACAGATGCAGATTGGGCAGGGAGTCCATCAGATTGGAAGAGCACATCAGGAGGGATTTTAAACCTTGGGTCAGTTGCAGTTTCTTGGTACAATAGGAAACAAAGATTAGTTGCACTCAGCTCGACAGAGGCAGAATACATGGCTGCAAGTCAGGCAGCATGTGAGGCCAACTGGATGTGGAAAATACTAGTTGGTTTGTTTGATCAGAGGGTGGATCCAACTGTGATTTATTGTGATAATTAGAGTTGTATCAAACTCTCTAAGAACCCAGTATTTCATGATAGGTCCAAGCACATCAACATCCGGTATCAACATATCAGAGATCGTGTAGCGAGGAGGATCATGTTGCTGCAGTATATTTTGACAAAGGAGCAAGATGCTAACATTTTTACAAAGGCATTGTCAAAGTGTAAATTTGAGTTCCATAGAGACAAGATCGGGGTGGCAGATAATCCATTTCTTGTTGAGAGGGAGTGTTGAAATGTGGCAACAAGAATATTCCAATTTTAATTTGTCCTTGAACTAAAATTGTAATTTAGTCTCACCAGCTGCTTGGAAATAATAAATTAATTCATTATGGATTAATTAGTTGGAGAAATTCAAGTTAGAAGTCTTTCTACAGTCATGCAACAATTATCCCTTAAATTAAGGAGATTATCCCTTAATGAAGGAGATAAGATTGAGTTATATTTGAGTTGTAATTAGGTAACTTAGTTTACTGAGTTAAGTCCAGTTAAATTAGTTCCAAACTATTTGAGGAACTAAGTGTGAGTTATCAGTCAGTTGATGCATGCATGCACTCAACCAGTGTACTCCAGATAACTGAAGATTCCCTCATCAGAAAATCATGCATGTCTATTCTGAGAAAGACCTAGTTGAGCTAAATGTCAAGGACAATGTACTATCAATTTAATGTGTTTTCCTATAAAGGAAACTCATACACGCATTCAAGGTAAGGTTCCTTGGAGGATTGCATAGTTCTGACAGGGTGTAGGATCAGTTGGAGAGATCAGTCTTCCACTTGGTAACAAGAGGATCACCCAGGAGAAACAGTGCAAGGAAATAGGAGCTTGGAGGGCAGAGGAGAAGGCTTGTGGGAATCCAAGTTTACATGTGAGTATCCAGGGGGATTGTATTGAGAGCTGGCTAGCTGTGAGAGCTAAGGCTTTGTATAATTCTGATGTATTTCCACCTTATATGATAATACAGATAGTGGGGTTTTTAGTTGAGGCTTTCCCCTGAGTATTTTCTGTGTTTCATGTGCATTGATTCTTCTTCTTATGGTTATATGTGTTCAACTGTGATTCAACTCGATCTTTAAGCTTCCGCAAGTTTGATAGTAGAAGTAGATTATAGTATTTTGCTTTGGTATATTGCATTATCGAGTTAATCTACAGTCAGATTTTCTACAGAGATCTTAGAGGCAGATTTGTATAGAATTTGCAGAATTTCTATATGGTATCAGAGCGAGATTTGTAAAGAATTTGTAGAATTTCTACATCGTTTGGTCATTGGTGAAACTCCTATAAAAACGAGTTAAAATGCTTCACTTTAAAGGGTGGATCTCGGGCATCTATCACAGAGTAAGTTCAAAACTCGTGAAGTTGAAGGAACAGAGGAAGCTGAAGGCCGAGTAGGAAAAAGAAGCCGAAGGTCTAGAAAACATCGAAGGTGCAGCAAAATCTGAAGGCTGAGCGAAGAATGAAGCTGAATGTAAAGCAGGAAGACAAATCTTTTGACCGGGTTCATCTTGGAAGGCTCAGACCCGAAGTGAAGCCATAGGGTAGACAACAACTTGTTACAAAGATTAGAAGGACAGAGTTTGGTAAATAAATCCTTTTGAGCAATATAATACAATCAAGCACTTCTTGATAGATTAAAACTATAGGGTCGGATCCCTTGGGGTTGGTGCCTCATTATTGAAAGGATTGGTGTCCTTGGAGTTGGTGCTCCTAAATTCAAGGTTGGTGCCTTGGTAAGATAGGGTTGAAGCCTTAGAGGTTGGAGCCTCATCAAAGTCCAAGTTGGTTCACGACAAAATTCATCAGATATTGTAATCAATTATATATATATATAATAAAATCATTTCTTTAATTAAATTGTAAGGAATCTAAACTAGTAATAATAACAATTGAAAATAAATACTGATTCACCCCCCTCTCAATATTTCCAACAAAAATTTGTATATATTGTTCATGGATGAAGGGCTAGTTTAGCCCTTGAAATTTTGAGGCTATTATATTGAACTTAGTTTGTATCTCTTGTTGAATTAGACAAATTTCTCTAAGAAAAGGTTGTTGCGTTTTTCCCTGGTTAGGGTTTCCTAGGATAAATTTTGTGTCTCTTGTGTTTGGCTATCTCTTTTGTCATTATTATTTTACCGTTGAATTGCTTGTATAATTACTTAATGATAAATGTGGTGTACGATGAATTGGTTTAAGAATCATTGGAAAGTAATTATCAATTAAGAAAATCATGAAAAATCAACATAGGCATGGTGTGCTTTGGATTCTTACTATTAGCATGCAAGATTCTAACAAACCTAGGATTTTTTGTGTAGTTGGCCAACAAACCCGCTCAACATCGACCCTTTCGGCATCACCCACAAAGTGGATGAAGTCTCACCCAAGGTGCTATGGGGGACTACTGGAACCAAGTTTCCACAGTTAGATGGGATTACTAGGGTTCTGTGAAATTAGGAATTCAACTTACTATGCAGGTGTCTAGACACTTGATAGACAAATACTTCATTGTCATTATAAGATTATGGGCTGCGTGGAACTTCATGACTTATGGTGTGATTTAGTCAATGTGTTGTTCATTTTCCATAATAATACTATGAGTAGAGTATCTTATCTCTCTCATCATCCTTTTCAACACTAGTAGAGAAACTCAATAATTAACAAAGATATGATTAACCTAGTAAAACTATCACAATTCTATCATCTCTCTCAACCACTCAAAAGAGTAAGAAACACTCATTCAACATTGTATCACTAAAAAACTAATAAATATGCTGTGGTAACAAAAACATAACACATTTGTATGCAAATATAGAGGAGGAAATCCATTGTTCCTTTCATTACTTCATCATAAAGAAAAAGGGCGCAATGCACTACAATAGAAATCATTTAGAACTCAGATCACCATCTTTAGTATTTACTTAGGCATAGTATAATAACCATTATAATGCATAAAATAGTAGACTCCACTACAAACTATTTTCCCTATGCATAGGCTCCACCTTAGCTATAGACACATATAGTTAATCCTTATAACCCTTACTATTGTGACAAAAGACATGGTCTCAGCATGTCTTCCTTCTTCTTTGGCCAACCCTCAAATTGTCTTGGACAAGTCATATCATTGGTTCATTGTAGCTTCTTGGTCCTCTTCAGCCTGCTTCCTCTCTTCCAACTAAACTCGATGACAACTAACCATTTGGGATATACTATGAAAAATTATCTATAGTTATCCCACACCATTTAACTATATGATCGATCTCACTAAAAACATCTACCACGAACTCATCACCACCCTACTGAATTCCTCCCTTCAACAAATGTCTTCAGATTCCTTTTCCACAAAGACCTTCCTCTCCTTCACACATCACCTTAAAAATTCTAACTACCATATTTATTCATACTTGGCCTTTCCTGTTGGACATTGTTGTCTCCTTCAAGCCGAGCCTCCCCGAGCTGTGTATTTCTCTTCTATACTAGTCCTTATTAATATGCATCAGATACTTCTCTCTCGTGATACTCTCTCTCCCTCTTCTGCATGGTCTCCTGCATCAATGCTATACAAAAATTTCATCCTCCAACACTTGCAGATTACATGGGGAGGAACTATGGGCACTGGATTCCTGTAGCATGAATCATGTGGAGATATCATGGGCTCTAGATTCCTGTAAGTGATTGTTGTTTGGAGACACTTTGTGCTTTGGACTCGTGTTAGATTGCAAGTGGAGGTACTATGTGCTTTGGATTCTTGGATGTTGAAGAAAGTGTAACTAGGTTCGGTCTTCATAAATATGAAATGTACTTTTGATTCTTGTATTTTGTAAAAGAAAGAAAAGTGATTATTATTCTTATTGAGCTTGGGTTTCTTGCCCAAGAAATTTGTTTTATAGGTCAACCACTGATTGAAAGTGCTTCTAGAATTGTCCTAGGTCAAGAAGTCAAATAGGGACATTGTCATAATATGAAGACCCCATCGAGCATCTTGTAAATTGCAAAAATAATTATTTATGTATTTTACTGAGCCTTCCAAGACCAAGTCGCCCTAGAAGTTGGAATTCGTACCCATGGAAGACCTATATATAGGAGACATGTCGACCTCATTTGGACATATTCATTCCTCTCTCTCTTATGCGGAGGAAGAAGAAAAAAAGGGCAACAAAGAAGGAAAAATAAGGAGGAGAAGTGTTTTGGCTTCCCCTCTCTCTTTCTCTCCACACATGTAAATAAGAGGGTTTAAATTCTGTAGCTTTTCATTAGCTGTCGGGCTAGGGTTTTGTTGTGGAGGTTCAATTTGGTGAGAAGGAGTTGAAGGAAGGGCCAAAAAAGTCCCCTTCTAGATCTAGAAGACAAATTAGGTCAAGCAAGGCAACTGGAGGAAAAGAAGAAGTAGTTCTAGTCCACACATGTGAATTAGTAGCTGCTGTCGGGGGCCGAAGTTGCAGATCTACAGTTAGGGCCAAAAAGTTGTGGCTGGAGGTTGAAGTAGTGTTGTCGGAAGAGATTCTACTGGGTTTGGGAAGTAGTGAAGCAAGAAAATTCTTGAGAAGATTATCTTGGTCTTGGAAGGGCTTTAGTGTTGGTCAAGGGTCTTGGTATTCATCAATAAAGAATCTATAAGAAGAGATTGAAGGGTTTTCCTCTCAAGAGGAGAGGTTTTTCCCTGGCTTGGAGCCTACATCCTCTGTTAGATCTATGGTTTGAAAAATGCATGAAGAAGGTCAACTCTATTGTGAAGAATCTTGAAAAGAAGTGTTCATCATTATCAAGTCTCATCAAGCAAAGTTTCGAGGCATTATGGAATAGTCTCTTCTCTTCCAAAGATCTCAAATATTCAAAGAATGAAGCATCGTTCTCAGCCCTCACCGGAACATTTCAAGATGAAAATATATGGGTGATATATAGTGGAGCTTCAAGACACATGAATGGATATCACAAGCAACTCAAAACCCTATCCAAAGGGAAGTCCTAATACTTTGTGCAACTTGGTGACAACAAGAACTATCTGGTAAAAGGCATTGGATATACATCAATTGATCTAGGAGGAGGTAACATTCATCTCAACAACATTCTATATGTTCTAGGTTTGTGCAAAAATATTATTTATGTTTCATCATTAGAAGAAAAAGTAGATAGATTTTCTTTTATAGATGGTAAAGTAGTGGTTTGGGCTAAAGATTCTAGCATTGAAAAAGCTAGAACCATTGGAGTTCGAGAAGGAAGACTCTACAAAATATCATCTCCTCTAAATCAAGCACTTGTCCACATTGAGATAAGTCTGTGTGAAATTTGGCATAGAATATTGGGTCATCTTCATTACAAGGTCTTTCCAACTCTAAAGTCCATTGTAAATTGGATACCAAATCTCAAAGAAGACCATGAATGGGTCTACAAAGGTTGTGCTCTAGGAAAGAATGCAAAGAAACCATTTGCAAATAGTACATCTAGAGCTCAAGAGATTTTAGATCTCATCCACTATGATGTATGTGGTCCCATGTCTAAATCACTTGGAGGTCATCTATATTATGTTACTTTCATTGATGATAATTCAAGGAAAACTTGGGTTTATTTACTTAAATCCAAGGATGAAGTCTTCATAAAATTTCAAGAATTCAAGGTAGAGGTAGAAAATCTTATAGAAAGAAAGATAAATATTCTAAGGTAAGACAATGGAGGTGACTATACTTCCAAAGAACTCATTGATTTCTGTAAGGAGGCTGGGATTAAGAGGGAGCTTATAATTCCATACCATCCTGAGTAGAATGGAGTAGATGAATGAAATAATAGAGCTATAGAAGAAAGTGTCAAGGCTATGCTCCATGATCAAGATCTACTGAAATTCCTATGGGGAGAAGCAACAAAGACTGTAGTATACATTCAAAATAGAAGTCCTCACAGGTCACTTGGAAATATAACTCCAGAAGAAGTCTTCACTGGGGAGAAACCAAATATTGATCATTGGATATTTGGGTGTCCTGTATATTAACATTCCCAAGGACAAAAGAAAGAATCTAGATCCCACAAGAAAGAAAATAATATTTTTTGGATATAGCAACTCTTCCAAGGCTTACATGATCTACATAAAGGAAGGACATCAAATATAAGTAAGCAAAGATGTAATTTTTGATGAGAGCATTGCCTTCAAGAAATCTAAAGATGTCCCATCTGATTCTAATGAGGAGGATCTTCCTATGTTTGAGGAAGAAGTCAATAAGGAAGAAGAAGTCTCTTATCATGAAGGAGAAGGCCCTAGTGAGCCAATATCTCTCCCAAAAAGAAGAAAGAGACCTAACTGGTTAACTTCTACACTTCAAGAAGCATAAAGTCATACCCCAAGAGGAATATTTAGGGAGAGCAAGAAACTGAAAAGATACTCAGGATATGCAACGTACATGTCGAAGCTCATTGAATATGAACCTTCCACTTTCAAAGAAGGAACCAAACACCAAGAATGCAATGCATGAGGAATACCAATATGTTACAAAGCATGGAGTTTGGGAAATTGTCCCAAGGTCAGAAAACAAATCAATGGTAACCTTTAAGTGGATGGATAAGATTAAGCATGTTGCAGATGAAAGCATAGATAAATTCAAGGCTAGGTTCGTGGCTCGAGGCTTCTCTCAGGAAGAAGGCGTTGACTATGAAGAGAACTTTTCTCCCACAACAAGGTATACCGCGATCCGATCTCTGATATCTTTGGCAACAACAATGGGATGGAAGGTACATCAAATGGATGTCAAAACAACATTCTTGAATGGTACCATGGATGAATAAGTATACATAGAACAACCATTGGGATTCGAAGTAAAGGATAGAGAAACTCATGTTTGTAGACTGAAGAAGGAACTTTATGGCCTTAAGAAAGCTCCTAGGACATGGTATGCTAGAATGGATGCATACTTGCAAAGGTTGGGTTTCAGGAAAAGCACGATAGATCCCAATATCTATATCAAAGTAGAGAATGATGAACCTGTCATCATTCTTCTATATGTAGATGTTATTCTAATAATTAGTAATGAAGAAATAATTCAAAAGTGTAAGAAAATGTTGGCAGCCGAATTCGATATGAAGGATCTAGGACTTATTCATGATTATCTGGGACTGAAAGTCTGGCAGGAAATGAATGAATTCTTCCTAGGACAAGGGAAGTATGTGATAGAGCTATTAAAAAGGTTTGATATGATGGAATGCAAACCCATGAAAACTTCGATGATGACAAACTTGAAAATGTTAAGGAATTTTGAATCCAGTCCAATGGATCCTATTAAGTACAAATAACTGATTGGCTCCCTGATATATCTAGTGAATACTCGAATAGACACATGTTTTGTAGTAAATGTTCTCAGTCAATTTCAAATGGAGCCTATACATGATCATTGAATAGCTGCCAAGCATATACTGAGATATCTACAGGGAACCGTCCATTACTGCCCAAAGTATGAAAAAGGAAAAGATATTCATCTAGAAGGATTTACTGATTCTGATTGAGGAGGCAACAAGAAGGATGGAAGAAGCACTACAGGAGGATGTTTTAGCTTGGGATCCTCCATGATCACTTGGATAAGTAGAAAGTAAGAGACAATGGCTTTAAGTAGTGCTGAGGCCAAGTACATTGTGGCCTATGAAGTGAGCAGGGAAGTGGTTTGGTTAAGGAAGATGTTATCTGATCTGTTTGCAGGATCGTTGGACCCTACCATAATACATTGTGATAATACCAACTATATATAAGACTGTATGAATACCAAATATTTCATGGAAAGACAAAGCACATAAACAACAAGTACCACTATATTTGAAAGTTGGTACAAGATAGTGTACTCAAGCTAGAGTATATCCCCACCAATGATCAAACTGCTGATATTTTGACAAAATATCTTCCCAATAAGAAGCTTGTGTATTTTAGAAACAAGCTTGGATTGGTTGACATATCTTCCCTAGTTGAGAGGGAGAGATAGACACATCATTCTTGTCTTCATTTTGGAAGAAAGAATGGAGGATTGAGTAATCATTTGGAATCTGATACTCTTTGAGGATGTGGTAGGGAATCCAAGATAAGAGTAGGCAAGAGGACCGATATTCTTTGAGGGTTGGGGACCCAAGATAAGAATATTCCTAGAAGGTCAGACTCGATGAAGACCCGGGTGGGTATGTACCTTGACAGACAATGATGAAGGTGTCTAAATAATTGGTCTCGCTAACATTGTGCTATAATATATTGAGAGATAAAAATTTTATTCAAGGCCTTGCTATGTGACAATGTCGGTTATAATGATGTTATACAGATGGATTACTAGTCTGACTCTTCTTATGAGATCTCTTTAGTATTGAGAATAGCCATGTACCATTTATGAATACCTCCCTAGTTAAGAGGGAGTGTTGAAGAAAGTGTAATTGGGTTCGGTCTTAATAAATATGAAATGTACTTTTTATTTTTGTATTTTGTAAAAGAAAGAAAAATTATTATTATTATTATTGAGCTTGGGTTTATTGCCCAAGAAATTTGTTTTATAGGTCAAGAACTAACTGAAAGTGATTCTAGGATTGTCCTAGGTCAAGAAGTTAAATAGGGACATTGTCATAATATGAAGACGCCATCCGGCATCTTGTAAATTGTAAAAAAAAATATTTTTGTATTTTACTGAGGCTTCCAAGACCAAGTCGGCCTAGAAGCTAGAATTCGTACCCCTGGAATACCTATATATAGGAGACAGATCAACCTCATTTGGACATATTCATTCCTCTCTCTCTTATGAAAAGGAAGAAACAGAAAAGGGAAGCGAAGAAGGCAAAAGAAGGAGAAGAAGTGTTTTGGGTTCCTCTCTCTCTTTCTCTCCACACGTGTGAAGAAGAGGGTTGAAATTTTGTAGCTTTTCACTAGGGTTTCTGTTGCCGGACTAGGGTTTCGTTGTGGAGGTTTGATCTAGTGAAAAATAGCTGAAGGAAGGGCCAAAAAAGTCCCCTTCTAGATCCAAAAGATAAATTAGGTCAAGTGAGGTAGTTGGAGGCAAAGAAGAAGCAATTCTAGTCCACACATGCGTAGTAGCAGCTGCTGCCAGGGGGACGAAGTTACATATGTGTAGTTAGGGATGAAAAGATGTGGCTGGAGGTTGAAGTAGTGTTTCCAGAAGAGATTTTGCTAGGTTTGGAAAGTAGTGAAGCAAGTACCCTATTGAGAAGCTGATCTTGATCTTGGAAGGGCTTCAGTGTTGGTCAAGGGTCTTGGTATTCGTCAATAAAGAATATATAAGAAGATATTGAAGGATTTTCCTCTCAAGAGGAGAGGTTTTTCCCTAGCTTGGAGCCTACATCTTGTGTACTTATATCTTGTTGATCTTCTTGTTTTGGTAGTTGTTTGATGATTGAAGAACACACTATAATAATAATAAGAAGAAGATAATCCTAATAAGTAAAAAGACATCATAATCAGTTATCATAGTTAGAAGAATCATTAATGTCATCTTGCCTTAGATTCTTCAACACTGGAAGTGATTGTTGGTTGGAGACAATGTAATCTCTAGACTCCTATCAGATTTTAGGCAGAGGAACCGTGTGCTCTGGATTCCGACGTGTTGTGAATGACTGGTGTGAATTTACCTTGAGAAATTCACTCATTAGACTCTAAATATGACTCAGGGGTGGTTAACTGCAAGAAAGGATAAAAATGTAGTTGGCCTATAGTTGGGAGGAGAGTTGAATCCACTCTCTCAATTTATAGTCATTTAACTAATAAGATAAGTTGTTCACACACACCTCTGTGTATATTTGTTGCAATTGAATGATAAATGTAGTTGTTACATGATACAAAGTATCAACACTCTTGGTGAGGGAATGAGTATTCGTATATATGTTTGCAATTAGAGGTGTCGCATGATTGTGCTCTTGATATGGGGGACTTGTAAGTCCTTGTAACTATTGATATATTTTTGGCTATTTGCATGATCTCTGATGATTTTTAAGAACTTAATTGAATTGTTATGGTGTGTGTGAAATTCCATGGTTTAACTACTATAACTATTAGAGGATCTCTGTGTTTGAGAATTAAAGAGTATTATTGTTAAAGAGTTGTATGAGGCTTGTTATGATTTAACATGGATCTTTGTCATGCTTGACTAATTGTTTTTTTCCTTACTCATGGAGTGATTAAAGGAATAAGGCTATATATGTATGTATGTATATATGTATTAGAGACATCTGGTCTTTCTGTGATTAAAACCACAGAGTGTTGTAGCCATGGATTGGCTAGGAATAAAATATGTTGATAGTTGGACTCGTGCTTTTGTGGATACATTCTATTAATGGCCAACAATTTAGTTGTTGTTCTCGATTTAAGGATACAATTTCCATGATTGTGCATGTTTTTGGGCATAACTAGGTCCTCAAGGTAAGCTTACTTAAATCCTTGAAACACTCGAAGAAAACCTAGAAAGTCATTCTAGTCTGTTAAGGAAAAAAATTTCCTTGTATTCAGGTTAGACATAGGATGGTTTGGACAGGTCCGAGAGTAAGGGAATTTAAGGAAAATGGCAAGTAAAAGTCTCAACGAAACTAGATTTCGAATAGGATAGACTGAGTTTGATGCATGAGTTAAATGGATCAGAAAGGGCATATATGGCATGGGGCCCTTCAAGGTTAGTGAGTTGTGATGTTCAGGGCTAGAGCCCATCTCAAATGGAACTCCAATGGAAGTTTGGGGTGGGGCCTACACAACAAAAGGTGGTGTGGGGTCATACTTAAATCGAATTTAGTTTGAAATTCAAGTACATTTAGGGCAAGCACACGGAAGCATGAATTAAAAGGTCTAGATGTGGGCCAGGTCTAGATGCACTCATGGTGAGGAGCTATTTTGGCTATTCCAGAGATCCTGGGGTCCGGAAATTTTGGCAAGTATAAGTGCATGGAAATTATATATTCCTTAGGATTTGGATACAATGTGACTTAATATGTTTACATGCTAAGGGCTAGACTTGTGGGCCCATGAGTGAGGTGACATGGTAGATGCCACTTGGCTGAGAAATATTCATGTTGTCATTGAGGTGATGTGGAAACAATTGAGTGAGGTGGGGTTCCCATGTGGGTGCCATGTGGCAAGTCTTTACATATGTGGCAGGGTTTAAATGATGATTTTTTAAATGGGAATAGATTTTGATCTAATAATCAGATCGAGATAAAATTTATATCGTTAGAAAGATCTTGAGAAGTAGAAAGAAGTGGTATTATCCAAAGTTATTTCCACTAACTTTGGGAAAGGAGTAATTTTGTAAATCCATTTCCATAATGAGACCATGGAAATTGGGTTAGAGAGAAGTAACACCTCCCATTTGGACTAAAAGGAGGTAGGGGTGGGATGGAGCATTACATGGAACACCTACACTAGTTAAACAAGATAAATATAAACAATAATTTGTATTTGCAAATAAAAAAAATTATGGGGAAAGTGTTAATGGAATGCTATGAAGCTCAACAAGAAATTATTCTCAGCCTCGATGATGTACAACTCTAGCTGAAGAAACTAAACACCAAAATCTTTATGCTAGCAAAGAAACTAGTTGGACTAGAGTTCTCCAACTCTAAGGAGGACATAAAGGCTCCCAACCTTATTGCAATACACTCTCCAATTAGTTTCATGTTTAGATTGTTAAGTTTTGTTTATATTTCAAAGAGCAAAAGGCTACCACATAAGATAGTTATAATTCTCAGTTTTATAGTAAATTTCCAAACATAATCAAATTTTTGAGTTTTTATAATTATGTTTCTAATTTCAAACCAATTTTATGGTTGTTATTCCTTGTCTTTTCCCTAGAGAAAAAGTCCAAACCTCACAAAGGGGAGAACCTAAGGAAACTATCAGGTAAGCCACCCACTATCACCTCAACAACCTTGCCTCTCACTTCTAGGTTTAAGTATGTTTTCCTATCCAAATGTTTCTTTGGAGTACAAGAGGTGGAATATTTGGGTCATATTGTATCTCATGAAGGTGTTAAGGTAGACCCTAGCAAAATTAAATACATTAAAGAATGAAAAATCCCCACATCCATAAAGCATCTATGAGGATTTCTCGGGCTGACAGGGTATTATCGCAAGTTTGTTAAGAATTATGGGAGAATAACAACACCTCTAACAACATTACTGAAGAAAGATGCATTTTCTTGGACTCCATAAGCAACGAAATCCTTTGAACATCTTAAAGAGGAAATGTGCCAAGCACCAGTCTTAACTACGCCAGAATTCACAAAAACCTTTATTGTGGAATGTGATGCCTCAAGAAATGGAATTGGTGTTGTTTTAATGCAAGAAGAAAGACCCATTTCTTTTGAAAGTCATCCAATCAAAGGAAAGTATTTACACAAAGCTATTTATGAGAAGGAAATGTTGCAAAATACTACATGCACTTAAGAAATGGTGACCTTGCCTAATGGGAAGACACTTCAAGGTAAAAACGTATCATGATAGTCTTAAATGCTTTTTAGAACAAAGATTATATTCAAAAGAGCAGCAAAAATGGGTTGCAAAGATGTTGGGTTATGCCTTTGAAATCATCTACAAAAAAGGGAAGCAAAATGTTGTTGCAGATGCACTCTCAAGAAAGGATGAGGATGTGGAAGCATTGCTTTGTGCCATTTCTATCATCCAACCAGATTGGATAAACAAAGTAAGGGATGAATGGAAGAATGACGAAGAAGTGTGGAAACTCATTCAAAAGTTGCAGTAATATCCCAGTACATTTGATACATTTAGCTGGAAAAATGATTCGTTATGGTACAAAGATCACTTATACCTCTGTAAGAATTCCCAACTCAAACAAAATATTTTTCTAGAATTGCACACCTATCCCTTAGGAGGGCATTCAGGATTTTTAAAAACTTACCATAGGGTTAAGAAATATTTTTTTTGGGATGGCCTTAAATATGATATTCAAAAGTTTGTGGTGGAATATTTGGTTTGCCAACAAAATAAAGTTGAGACAATTAAGACCCCAGGTCTATTACAACCTTTATCCATTCGAAGTCAATGTTGGGAGGAGGTTTCAATGGATTTTATCAGAGGTTTACACAAGTCCACAGGAAAGAGTGTCATCATGGTGGAAGTTGATAGACTTACCAAGTATGCAAACTTTTGTGCATTATCTCATCCATTTAAAGCCAATAAAGTTGCTAATGAATTTACGGAAACAATTCAAAAGCTACATGGAATCGAAATATTTTTGTAAGTGACAAAGATCCTATTTTCACTGGAAATTCTTGGACATAATTATTTTCTTATCTCGATACTCAGTTAGCTCATAGATCATCTTATCATCCTAAATCTAATGGGAAAACTGAGATAGTGAAAAAATCTTTGGAAGGATATCTTCATTGCTTTGTATCTGATAAATAGACACAATGGGTCAAATGGTTAACTCTGGATAAATGGTGGTATAACACTTCCTTCCATACTGCAGCAAAAATGACGCCACTTATGGCACTTTATGGATATCATCCACCATCCATCACATCATATTTAAGAGAAAATTCTAAAGTTCAAGCAATGGAAGATCACATCGAGCATCAACAAAAGGTTCTCCAACTCTTAAAGGATAACCTGACTTTGGTGCATAATAGAATGAAACAACAGGCAGATCAACATCACAATGAAAGAAGTTTTGATGTAGGTGACTGAGTATTTCTACGACTACAACCATACAAACAAATGTCCCTCAAGCAAGCTAAGAAGGATAATAAATTATCACCAAAGTATTATGGTCTGTACAAGGTGTTGCAAAATATTGGTACTATGGCATACAAATTGGAACTTCATGCATCTTCCTAAGTGCACCTAGTTTTCCATGTTTCATGCTTAAAGAAGGTTATAGGTGACAAGCTCCCAGTTCAAACAATATTGCCAGAACTTGAAGAGGAAGGAAAAATCATATTGGAACCTAAAGTAGTCACTGAAACAAGAACTCGACAGCTACGAAATTGATCAATTTCAGAGTATCTCATCAAGTGGAAGAACTTACCCACTAAAGATTCCACATGGGAGGATGAGAATTTTATACAGAATCATTTAGAACTACTCAAGCATTGAGGACAACAATTTTTTGAAGGAGAGGGGCATGTTAGGTCCCTATAATACTAGTGTATTCCCTTATTATTATTGTCATTGTAGCCTCTTATTGTTATTGTTGTGCCCTTACATTATTATTGTTATGTCAGCTCTAATTATATTGTGACCCCTTAGACTCCTATATATAGAAAGGAGGCCTTGTCATTTGTATCATCCAAGAATTGTTCATTTGTGTAATGTAAAGGAGGTTGCCCCCTCGAAGAGGCTGATTTTGAAGTCATTGATCTATCTTTTCTTCACGTAAAGATTTAATTAGTTTGGTTCACCCAAATCCCTTAGATGAAGTAGACACTCCAAGATATGAAGTTTTAATATGTTGATCATATTCCTATAATGGTTTACAAAACTAGTGCAATTAACATTTCAAAAAACCAGGTCTCCACTCCAAAAAAAAGCACATCCACGTTAAATATCATTTCTACGAGATCAGGTTACTAAGCATGTTTTTAGATTGGAATATGTGGCCGCTAATGAGAAAACTGCATATATTTTTACCTTGCCTCTTCCAACAAATCTATTTGAGCATCATAAGAAATAATTGGGAGTGTTACCTTTTCAATGGAATTAAGATGTTTCTATGGAGTTGGCAGCTAGTCAAAGTTTGCCTCAATCAGTTGCACAAATATTGTCATGTTGGTAGTGTTTGTTTGGTTTCACACACTTCAATGCATTCCGTGCTTCTTTTTATTCTTCCTTTTATCTCTTCATAGGAGCATGGTTTTTACTTATGTAAGGGGAGAGTGTTTAACAACTTAGGGGGAATATATATGGTAGAAATGTAGGGGGATTATGTTCATTTCTCTTAGCCCTACATTTTTGGCATTGACCTTTCTCATTGCTATGCTTTTCCATTTGCAATTGATGTCAAAGGGGAAGAGATAGAGGATATCAACTTAAGGTGGAAGTATTAGGTTAAGGTTAAATCAACAGGTTTCCATCAATGCCAAAGGGGGATATTGTTGGTATTATAGTGTTGGCATTGATGTCAAAGGGGAAGAGATAGAGGATATCAGCTTAAGGTGGAAGTATTAGGTTAAGGTTGAATCAACAGGTTGCCATCAATGCCAAAGGGGGATATTGTTGTTATTATAGTGTTGGCATTGATGTCAACAAACAATATTTGATGTAATGTCTTGTATGCCTTGTAATGAGTTTAATGAATTATCTTGCATGGTTATGATAATGTCTAGGTCTAGATGATGTTGTCCTGAAGCTGAGTTGCAAGTCTAGGATGATGATGGTTGAGGTTTCCAATTTTACAGAGTATGTCATAGGCTTGTCATAGTATCCACGCGCAATGCCGCATGTTTGTCAAAATATCCCAATGACATTGCTGCAATCTTACCCTTATATGCTCGTAGTACTTCCTGTAGGTTGCGAAAAGAAAAACCTCAGGGAAATTCAATGGTAATATCCCATGGTATTCATTTTACATGTCAATGCATGTTTGACCTCATCAAAAGCATGTGCTTAAGTTTGAAAATTTCTCTCATTCAATGAAGATCATGGTAGATTGAGTCAAGGAGGAAAATTCAATGAATTAGACCAAACCAACAATGTATGAATAAAGATGATTGATTCTCCATCACTTTGAGTGTAATTATTATTTAATCAACCTCATAGATTATTTAAGTGTTGTAACTTTACAAAGTTAAGGTGTGATCATTTGAGAGAATGATGTATTGTAAGGCATTCCATTAGAGGAAATTTCAACCTAAGAGTGTCCAAGAAATTTTCATGTAATTTCCATGTCATAATATGTAAACCAATCAAAATATTTTAAATTTAAAAAGAGGCACATGTAAATATTTTGGAGGGGAAAGAATAAAAACTACCTTTTTTTTTTTTTTTTTTTAAAAAAAAATTGTATTTTTGGTTTATCTCTTTATTGGTTTACTCAAATTTCAAGTGTAGACACTCGTTGGATGCAGAATTAAATTCCACATCCAACGAGTACCCATTATGCACACTTCTGAGAAGACCCACATTGATAAAAACTGAAGATACATTAAAAAACATGTTGAATTTGCATTGCGAGATCGATTTTGATTTCACTTAGTTATCCTCTCCAGAAGCTCAAGTTTCCCATGCATAAATCGTTTGGGTTCCTTAACTCTATTCGTGACAAAAAGGTAAGTGAAAGGGTCTGGTAAAACGGGTGGTTGGCAGTCAAAAAATGAAAGGTAAGTAGGAACCATATGAGGATTTATGTCATCACTGGTAGGACAACAAAAGTAATGCCCAGTTTGTCTCTAGAAAGAATATGATTATAAACTACACTTAGTCTAAGTACCGATACCATTGACTGCTACTAAAGTGATATCAACTACAATGATCCCTGTGTTCTACATAATGAGTATAAATAAGCTTACCAATTGCTTATCTCACCACCCACATCGCCATGTTTCACCATCCACATCTGAAGATAGATAAGGAGCTCCCCACGCACATCCTATTATTTTCTAGAAAGAAACAAGTGAAATGGAGCCTTTATTTAAACTAAAATACTAATAGAAACTAGCCTTAATAAAAGTCTTTCGGTAGAAATCACATAAGAGAAATTTTTGGCCAAAATTTTTTCATATGTGATTTCTACCAAAAGACTTTTATTAATTCATTATGGATCACAGAAGCCTGAATTCAAAAAAAGAAAAGAAACTAGTCTCTTGTGTGAACACCTTTTTTTTAATGTATCTTCAATTTTATCAAATATGGGTCTTCTAAAAAATATGCACGTTAGGTACTCGTTGGATGTGGAATTTAACTCTTCATCCAAGTGTCTACACTTGAAATTTGAGTAAACCTATAAAGAGATAAGCCAAAAATACAATTTTGAAAAGTAGTTTTCTTCTTTTCCCTCCAAAATTCATAACTCTAATTTTATTATTTTCTTATTTTTCCTTAAGAGGCCACTTGTAGGCTAAAATTTCCTCTAATGTGAGCAAACTGTGAGTGAAGTAATTTTCATCATATGCCTATAACAACTTATTGAAGAAGATTATAATTATATCAAATATTTTTGTGCATGTTTCTATCAAAGTATTATGCAAGGATTGAATATTTGGAGTGGAGGAAGTGTTGAAATCAATCTTCATCATATAGCTTTTGTTGAGCCATTTTCAAGAGGCAAGAGAAGAAGTTTTTGTAGGCTTTATATTTATATGTTGGACATTATTCCTTGTATCAATACAGAGATATAAATTGCATTGTCTTTGGATATATTTTTCAAAATTATAATTGTAGAGGTTGTGGCCTCAAGCAAGTGGGGGCTTGCTAAATTGTTGTAGGGGTGGTGGCTCCTTGTTGGTAGTGGCCAACAAAATCTATATAGAGGAGTGGCTTCTCCTAGAAATTTGGGGCTAGCACATGTATGTAAAAGAGAAGATTAACTGATAATAAAAGAGAAGCAACAAAGTATGGTGGTTTTTGTTCCCCTAAAGGGTTTCCACCTAAAATTTTGGTGTTATTGTATTGTGTTAAGTGTTCCTTCATAGTTGTATATTTTTATTAATTATTTTAAGTTTTAAAAAAGACATATTAGTATTAAACAATTTACAATACTGATTCACACCCCTTAGCCCCCACCCCCTCTCAGTATTGCTTGATCTCAACATGATCTTGGAAAATACATGAGGTAAGTGTCAATTTATATGCAAGGTGTTTTTCGAGTTTGTTGTTCAACTTAATGGCATGCATTCTAATTGTAATCTAATATATTGTGTTTTTTTGAAACATGTTATTTTCTTGCGTCATCTGTAGATGGTTGTCATTGAAAGAAGTCCATAAAGAAGATATAAAGTATTGGAAGAGAGAAATTCCTTGGATAATGTGTGAAATACAAAAGTATCTACCTCTAACATTTTTTAATGCACAAGAACACTACCTCATACACCAAGTTGAGGAGATTGAATTATCTGGACCTGTACACACAAGGTTAATGTGGATGGTGGAAAGGCACTTGAAACCATTGAAGGCTTTGGTTAGACAAGGAGCACGTCCTAAGGGTTTTATGGTGGAGGGATATATGGTATATCAGTCAATGGTGTATATTAGTCAGTATCTTCCTAAATTAGTAGCAAATATGCATGTGGATCACATTTGCGATGTGAAATCCATCAAAAAAATTAAAAGGAAGCACCTGATTGGGGAAAGATAAAATGAGTAAAGTTAGAGGTAATTAAATATTTATGAAGATTTTTAATTCATATACCTTTTCATTTTTGTGTATATCATACTTATTTGATTATTATTCTTTTTTTAATTATTGATATTGACCATGGTAACTAATATTCATTAGTGAATTATGATTTTTTGATGTAGTTGGTCGAGATTGGGATGCACTACATATGTACTTTGTAAACAATCTTGGCTAGATGAAGGCATGGATTGAAAGATGTATACAATGTGATGGTAGGTTATCATGTGTTGGGCGCAACCCAACTTGGCCTAGACTTTGGCAAAAACTCCACATTTTGTGGAGCACAACGTGTAGTGGAGAGTGCAACGGATTGTGCAGTAGAGCTGCAGAACGTGAAATGGACCGTGTAGTGGAGCATTTTGAACATACCACGTGGTGTAAGGGCTTCGGGGTGGGTCAAAGCCCTTCCTTTTTGTAAAAAACACACTATGTTGTAAGGGATAAATGGTTTTGGGACCATAGTTGCTTGTTTTATGGAGTCCATGGTATTTGGACCATGGTATTGTAATGATGTAACCCTTCGATGTAATAGTATATATAGGGTAAAATAATAAGAAGAGAATACTCTATATTTGGATCTAGATCAATGTTATGGTTGAATTATTGTGATATGTAGTTTTTAGCAAAGGAGAGGCTCTATAGTAGAGTGCGCAGAGGCTTGAGTCTGCAACTGAGTGCGTAGACAGCCTGCAACTTAGTGTGCAAGCCAAGAACTGTATGTTGTACAAAGATTCATTATATTAGAAACAATTCTTGTGGACGTAACCCCACATTGGGGTGAACCATGGTACATCGGTGTTTCATGTGTATATTTGCTTATTATCTATTGTAGAGTAGCAATTATTATAGTTTCATTTTACTTTCAGCATAGTGATGGTTTATGGTTTTATATGACATGTTTAAGTGTTTAATCTAATGCGGCGAAGTGATTTATGAATGATAATAATAAGAAAACATAATATTACCACATCTCCACATCCTTCAAGGCTATAGAAACCTGGTTCTGCATCCTCCCATAGTCACTTCTAGTGAGATTGCGATCTGCTTGCCGGTCATTGCCAAAAGGGCTAGTGATTGAGGGTTTTGTTGGTGCGAAGTATAGATCGAACTCGGGTCAGCCCAAACCAAGCTAACAAATGGTTCCATTTCTGGGATCGAGATTTGTTTGAAGGATATGTGGATGTGGCACCTGTTGAAGAAAGAGATTCAAGATTAGATATAACTAAAAGAAAGAGAATTTGCAAAGCAAGAAAACATAAACCCAGGTCTGACATCCAAAACTTGGTTACAAAAGTATATTTTCACAAATTAATACGAGATTTTCTTCGCACCTTTTCCTGTTGAGCTGTATGAGTAGATATCGAGGTTGACCGAAATAAAGGACTATTTTAAAGGTGACAAACCTATGATGTGGACTCCTGAGCTAATACAACGACTCAAGAGAACTAACAATAGGATTTTAAGGGCTATTGATTTATGGATTGATAACATCTTGGGAGAATTCATTACTGAGTTCGTGGTAGACTCGACTATGTCCTACAATGAAGCAGAATGACAATTCTTTAAGGGACCGTGAGGTAAGTATTTGAAATCTCTAAAAATTTGGATTAAGATGCTTCTATGTGAAAAGGGAGTTTTACGGATGCAATTAGATTTCTAGTCTACTTATGTTTGGAAGAAGATCTAAACAAGAAATCAAAGTAACGTGAAGTGGAAAAATATATAAGTAGATACCAGAAAGAGACCTCATGGAAAAGACCTGAAGACTTTCATAGAGATTTATTATATCCCTCTTTTGAGTGAATCTAAAAGTGAAGAAAGCCTCCCTCATAACCCTTAGATAACTTTGCTGTATTCACCCTTCCAGCCTAAGAGTTTGTCAAAACCAGAATCCAGTAATAGCCAGGGTATTTTTGGTTCCCCCCCTACCCCTCCTTCTCCCCATCCCTCTACCCCTTCTACCCCGCACCCCCCTCCCTCTACCCCTCCTACCCCACCCCCCTCCCCATCCCCCTCCCCATCCCCCTCCAAAAATAAGTATGGATAATAATATTAAACTACCTGTTTTTAAAGGAACTAGATTGGAGGATCCGTAACAGTTTTGATTTTTATGTGAAGCAGTATGGATAGCGAAGTAGATCAACGTGTAGAAAATCTTGTAGATTCACAAGCTCATGTAATGTACTAAAGCACAAGACAAGAATCTACTTCTACTTTCAAAACTGTAGAACATATACATGACTTCATAAAGACTTCCAACTCAAAATTCCTAAGCTAATTAAGCTAATTAAACATAATTAACTATTTACTAGTTAATATGAGAATATAATTCACTTTTAATTCTAAGTTTAATTCAAGGACAAATTAAACTGGAATTTCTTGTTGCCATTTCTCAACACTCCCTCTCAACAAGAAAGGGATTATCAGCTACCCCGATTGTCTACGTGAAACTCGAATTTACATATTGACAATGCCTTTGTCAGAATGTCATCATCTTTCTCCTCCATGGGAATGTACTCTAACAACATAATCCACTTCAATACACAATCTCTGAGATGATGATATCGAATATCAATATGCTTGGACAGATCATGAAAAACTGGATTTTCAAAGAATTTGATACAACTTTGATTATCATAGTAAATCACAGTTGGATCCATCTACTAAAAAAACAAACCAACCAGGATCTTCCTCATCCATATGGCCTCACATGCTTCCTGACTCGCATCCATGCAATTTGCCTCTACCGAACTAAGTGCAACCGATCTTTGTTTCCTGTTGTACCAAGAAACTTCCACTGACTGAATACTGAAGACCCCTCTTGATGTGCTCTTCTGGTCAGATGGTTTCCCTATCCAATTTTCATTGGTGAAGCCTTGAAGCTTCACTCCCTTTGTCCATCTGTACCATAATCCATACTGAGAAGTGCCCCTAAGGTATTTCAACAGATGCTTTGTCGCCTTCCAATACAACTTGGCAGGCCTAACCATCGCTTGAATAAGCTGGTTAACTACATAGCACATGTTTGGTTGTGTGTTCACCATGTACATGAGTGAACCCACAAGATTCTTGTAAATAGTAGCTTCCATTACTTCCTCTGAAGTAGCATCCTCCTTCCTCCAGTTACCTGCTAGAGGAGTCTCCATGGGTTTTCCGCTCTCCATGTAGAATCTCCTGAGTATCTCGTTGGCATACCTGCCTTGAGATACAAACAACTCCCCATCACCCTGCCATACTTCCATGCCAAGAAAGTATTGCATGAGCCCCATGTCCTTCATTCCAAAATCTCTTGCAAGTTCCTCCTTGTAAGACTTGATCAACTAATAATCACCTGTCAGTATGAGATCATCAACATAAAGTACAATGATCAACAACTTACCTTCCACCACTATGTGGTACAGGTTCGTATTCGCTTCACTCTTCATGAAGCCCAACCTGGTGAAGTAGCTATCTATCATGGTGTACCAAGCACGGGGTGCTTGCTTCAGCCCATACAATGCTCTCTTGAGCCGACACACATGTGACTCATGGTCGAAGGTCTCAAAACCTTCAGGCTGCTCTATGTACACCTCTTCCTCAATCATGCCATTAAGGAAGGCTGTCTTTACATCCATTTGATGTATCTTCCAACCCATCTGTGCTGATAGTGCCAATATAGATATGATCTACGAGTACCTTACAAAAAGAGTAAAGGTATCATCATAGTCAATCCCCTTTACCTATGAAAATCCACGGGCCACAAATCTAGCCTTATGCTTCTCCACACTACCATATGCAACTTTCTTTACCTTGTAAATCCAACAGGAGCTCACCACTGACTTGTCCTCCGGTCTCGGGACCACATCCCAAACATTGTTACGAACTATGGAGTCATACTCCTCCACCATGGCATCAACCCAAACTGGCTACTACACTTCTTCCTTAAAGTAATATGGTTCTGTTGTTAGAGCCTAGATTTGCCTCAGGCTAAAAAGACAAGGTTGTAGGTCCACATCAAACCACGCTCAGCCTCGTAGCTAGCCCTAAGAGGATAGGATATCGCTCTCTCCGGGTTGATCTCGGCAAAAGACAACCGATGGGGCTCGAGATGACTGACATAAAAGCTAATTTTAGGCTAGGTATGAAGTACAAGGGTTTGTTTTGAGTTTTTGGGGGTTTTGTGTTGGAAACAGGGAAAGGCAAATTAGGCTCGGGGATGAGGCACAGTTTCTGCAGAGTTCTGATTGGGGAAAGGAAGGCAATCGTTTTGATGCTTTAAAGTAAGTGAATGGATAGATCAGACTGGTGAGGAGCTAAGGAGAGCAAGAGAGTCTCAAGAATTCTCCTTAAACAGATGAAAACATGGAAATTAAAACAAATTCAAAGGTAGACCATAGTAGTTAACGGATTCTACCTTAATCACTCATTTGTTCAAATTCAGAAGAAGAGATAGGAAAATGATACACATAACACTAATGAGCTTACAATTACTTAGAGAAGAACACCATCAAAACATAAGCCACATGGATCCCAAACAGTGCTGCAAAACCTTGTTCTTTCCTTAGCCAAAAATGCAAAGATAGAATGTACAATGATATGCCAAAACAATCCCTAGTGTCCAACCCTGAAAATGACTTAGGAATTACATGATATAGAATAGCCCAACCCATTCCCTTGCCTCTAGGGGTCGAGCTCATCATTCTAGGAGCTGCTTCAACCAATTCTAAACAAAGCACTAAAATCTAGGCAATCAAAACAACTTGCCTCCATAAGGTAGGAAACTGATTCATTCATTAAATTTTCACTTTTTAGTGAATGAATCCTCTAGAACAAGTAAATAAGTGCCAAAATTACATCATGTTTATCCAATTACATCAAGATAGATCAAAAATTACATCAAAAAGCAAAACTAGTCAAACTGGCCGAATTTCTGAGCTGGAAGGTGAAAAATTGAGCAAAAATCCTCTATGTGCCGCACCAAATCCTCTATGTGTCGCGCCACTTTGAGGCTGAGTTTGAGGCACTTCCTGAAGTCCAAATTGAGCCTAAGATAGCTCATTGGAAAGCCATGACTGTCTACTTTCCAACCCAAGTGTAATTTTTCAATTTGGATGTCATTTTCCCCTCCAAAAATTCAATATCCCAAGACTGCTTCCCATGTGTCAAAATAGGGGCAGAGAGGTCACTTTTTGAGTGTTTTTTGACCTTTTGAGGACCCAAAACTTGTCCAAACTTCTTGGCCATACACCAATAGTCATGATTTTTCATGGGAAATCCCAAAATATAAATTTTTTAAAATTTGGATCGCCCTAGCAAAAGCGAGCGCCACGTGGCGCGGCGCATAGGGAGGAAAACCCTATGTTAAAAATTTCTGTGCATAACGCCTTTTTGCAGACAAGTTTTGAGGGCCTTCCCGGTGTCCAAATTGGGCGCGAGATAGCTTGTTGGAAAGCTATTTGAGTATAATTTCCAAAGAAACTAGAATTTTTCAATTTTGAGTTTATTTGTTCTATCAAAAGTCAAATCTCCCAAGACTGGTCAAAATGTGCCAAATGAGGCTACCTTAGGGCAGAGTGATGTTGCAGTCAACTTTTGAAGATCTTCCTCAACTCCAAATTGAGCTCATGATAGCTCATTGGAAATATATTTGTGTATAGTTATCCTTTGACTCATCAAGCAAGTCATTTGGCCAACCCAGCTAGGAGAAAACTTGATTTTCCCAAGGTCACTTCAGAGGTGCATCAATTCTCCCGAGGCAACTGTATTTTGACATTTCTCGAAAACCATGACAGCTGTGTAAAAACTGAAAGAGGATTTTCTTCTTGGGTAATTTAAGGAAAAAAACCTCTCTCACGTTTTCCCAATTCATCCTTTCTAGCTCAGAAACACAATTTGAAGAAAGACCATCCCTTTTGTGTGATGAATGGCTTGCTCCTTGGAATGACTTGTCGACATATAATGGAGATTTGATGTTCGATGATATAAAATGACCTCATACCTTTTGATATCCTTTACACCTCCTCTACTCAGATATCTCTGATCCCATAGCCAACCCTAGCTCAGTGGGAGAGGAAATTAGGGTTTGGGGATTTATGGTTAAGATTTGGGAAAAATGGGAACTTGGGATAGGGGATTAGTGGATTTAAGGGGGTAATGGAACTTAAGGAATAAGGGAATCAATGAAAAGGGATAAGGGAGTAAACTTGGTGGCAAAATAGTCATCAAAACCCTAGGCAGCAAGTTTCTCGGAGGTACTTTAAAAGCTAGGGTTTGATTGTTTTACACAAGCACCATGAAACATACACCATCAAACCATCATCAAACTTTTATGGAAAATAGCTTTGAAGACTCAACCTACTTGTATCAAGACCGATTGATGCAATTTTGGAGCAGATTTGGGTGGATTTGGTAAATTTCAGGCTTCCTGGCTGTATGCGCCACGCACTCAGCCCAATGCGCCGCGCCTCCCCAGTGCACTGCGCTTGTGTTATTTTACACTGGGTTCTGAGGCCCAGTGCGCCGCGCCGGTCAAGTTTCACCCAAACTTGTCACTCACTTACCAAAATCATTTTTTATTGCTTCTCTTTGCTCTTGGCATATGAATGAACCTCAAACACTTGGACAAATGTTTTATACATGAAGCCTTTAAATTCATTTTGCCAAAACCCACTTTCATAACGTTGCAGACTTTGGCACTTTCATTTCAACCTCTGTTTTTTCACCTTTTGGCTTTGTTGATGAACTGAATGAGCTGAACTTTGCTTGTTTTTTGCAGGTGTAGGAGCTTCTTAGGCTAAGGAAAGAAACCAGGGTGCAGGTGAAGGAATGTAGCATGAAGAGAACAAAATATACATGATTTTGTACAAAAAAGGCTAAATACTCTGTTTTTTCCTCAAAACAGAGTTTTGAGGAAAAACACATTTTTAGATACTTATTAACAAAATTTATTGGCGATAGAACCTCCTCATGGCCTGCTAGTGATTATCGGACACTCTGAAGCATTTATTGACAAAACCCTAATGAAACCCTAGACCGACTTGACACTAAAACCCTAAAGACAACTTTTGCAAATTTTAATGAAAAGAAGGCTGCATATGCCTTTTTAATGAACAGACATGAACTAACAGGTAAAGGACATGAGGGACATGAGGAAAAACACTCTCGTAAGATAATCCATGTGCCTAACGGAATGCAGATGACTGGGCAAGACTCCTAATATGAAATGCATGCAACAAAGAGATTTTGATCTCTGACGGAGGGCTGAACAGATCGACTCTAACATTGGCTCCAATGGGGATGGTAGCTCCTTGGAGGTGCTGGTGGGCTCCAGTATTGTAGTAATAATGCTACAACTCCTGGAGCTTCATTCTCTAGTTTTATCAACCCGGTAGTTCGTAGCAAACTTGGAAGCGACGGTGCTGTATGCACAAGTACTAGCTCTTGTCGCAGCTGTCACTTGGTCAGCTGGCACAAGTCCGCTAGGGCTCAAGCCAACTTCTATATGTTCTCAAAAGAAGATTTTTAAGTGATGAACGAAAGCTATCTCAAAGGAAATTAACCTACTTTGCGAGAGTGAACTGAAAGCCAACAAAACATGGAAACCCTAGTAAACCCTAATTCTACCAGCTTAATCCTTATGATGCAATGGTGGGAATGCAAATTCTAAAAGTGATGCCATTACTTCTATTGGGATGAGATGCATGTGTTTAAACTACTTTCATCTGAAGAGAACATGTTTTTGTATTTTTGCTCAAGTTGTTGGAGTTATTATGACTGTGCTTCTTATTGGGTCTTGACTGTGCAGGGGTAGATCAAGGGGAGGAAGGCTTGGAAAAGGTCAGGAAGGCTCAGAGAGGGTCTAAGGGATCCCTAACTTCATTCCACAGGAGATCACAAAGTTTAGATGCCTAGCAACCGTGTTTGCAAGCTTCTACAGGATGTCTGCAGGGGATTCTACAGGAAGTTCAGGATTTCTACAGGAAGTCTGCTAACTTCTATAGGATGTTCTGCAATAGGATTTTTGGGTGATGGATGGGTGAATGAGCTGTATGGGTGGATAGAGATGTAGGTGGGGAGCTCATGATGGCTTATGGACAGAGAGATGAGATGGAGAGGGAGTGTGTAAAGCTGGTTGATCTAGAGGAGGGTAGAGGCAATGGAAGGCCGAAAAGATAAACCAATGTGGATGATAGAAGAGTTGGGAGGCAAATGATCGAACTGGGAGGTAAGTAGATGGTTTAGGCGCGGCTCAGGAGGATAAGGGAATGATAGAGTGGTGCTGCGCAGTGTAAATGAAACAAATCACCCGTATCTTGCACAAAACCGAAATGTCATCAACCTACTCTAACTGTTTTATTAGAAACCAAAGAACAGCAATGTAGTTTAAAGAGAAATCGTGCATGGTGCTGAAACAAAGAGTTATTGCTCAAGATCTAAATGCATGGACACTTCTGCAAATGGAAATATTACGTTAAAGCTTGCATGAACATGTAAAACTATGTTTTTTTTTGGTGGTTGGCACGGTCTGCACTCCCAATCTCTAAACAGAGGTGGAAGTAAGTGTGCAATCAACCTTTTCTTGGAACTCTGATGAATTCTAATCCCCTTACTCAAATCTAAACTACTGAAAGCACTTTATCCATAAAACTAACCTACTTAATCACATCAAGAAATTCGAATCAGCAAACTGTGTTTCCAAGTGCATGTAAAGGAAAAGAAATGAAATGCTGAAAGAAAAGACAAGTAACAATACAACGAAGGAAGCCTTAGGCTCTCAGGTTGGGCCCAACCCTGAGAGCTTAAGCTCCTTTAAGAACTCAGAGCTGCCTCAAATTTGTCTGCTTATTCATTAAGAGATAATAGTCAAAAGTCTGATAACATGCCAAAAATGGCTTACAAAAAGCAAAACAGAGCTATCAGCTCGTAATCTAGGATAAACAACAAAGTTTCAAAAAGTTCCCATCGAAGGCTACAACCTCAATATTTATACATTATGAGGGCCAAGCTGGCCTCCTAAATTAGTGGGGCTTGGCTGTCCAACTAAAAGTAAACTGCTGTTCCCTTAGAATCCGTTGGCTGCCTTCTAGCTCGGTGGTGATAGCTGTTGGAGCTCGGAGTTGGGGTGGAGATCACAAGGAAGGCCATTCAAGGCTGTGGACAACCTTCCTACAAAACCGCAATGCCACCTTGGCTGTCTCCTTGCCTCCATCTGTGTGGTTTTGCTCCATCTAATGTCAAAAAACCTGAAATAAACATGTATTAGCCACCTAGGAATAGTGACTGCCCTCCTTCCTACAAATAACATGAATATACTTAAGAAATGATGCATAAGTGATAAAAAATGAAGGGTTGAGCAAGGGTAAGTAGGCCAAATGAGCCCAAAAAGTTACCAAATTTGGGGCTCATCAGGTGCCAAGAACTACAGATCTTTGGGTGAGCAGACAGTGCCTTCGTCCATTGGGCTATGGAGTCGATGACTTGACAAAACCACACGAGATTGGTTAACTCATTTATTGACTAAAAATTGGACTCAAAACTAAAATTGAAAACCATAATAAAACCAAACATGGCTAAAACATAACTAACAAACCTACTCTAAGTGTTCTTTTCACCACTCGATCAAGTGAAATGGAACAACCAATGTAACCATGTAAGCATCCTGGCTGCTATTTGACTTCTCCGCAAGTGCTCGCTTAGGAACAACAAGAGAAAACTACTGAACGAAAACTCCCATGGAAAGTCAGAATCAAGTTGACTGTTGATAAACTTGCAAAGCATGAATTGACTGGATGACTTTAAGAATACTGCGAAAGGATCTTCATAAACATCGCTATGGATTTCCATTAACACATTACTGCTCTGGTCCAAGTAATCTACATAGCTGGATATTAAAATTTTCCTCACATCGGCACTGTCTTTCTCTGATGATTGCAGCAAGTTGTTAAAAGGATCCTGAATTTCGTGAATAACCAAGCTCTGTTGCTGATTCCAAACAGAACAAAAGTCTCCTTTATCAATTTCCTCATATGACTGCAAACCTTGATATGGACTTTTTAATGGAAAATCTGTTAAACGAGACAATGAAGGCGACTTTTGAAGAAGATTATTATCAACATTCTTTTCTGGCACATGGTTAGCCGATGGGGAAGAACTTTTACAGCAAACATCATCCAACACACGAGCAATAGGATCATCAAAAAATTGAGAAGACTGCTGCGATGCATCCATTAAAACTGTATGACATCCTACTCGCTGTTCATCTTTTTCTTTAGAGATACTACGAAGATTCTGCCTTATAAACTGAAATGCTTCGAAACAAAAGGGTACATAATTCTCTTGCACCATTAAATCATGTATTTTGGCTACCACACCTTCATCTATAATCTGACCTTCATCTTCAACATGAAAACTGAGAGATTGTTGATTTCCTACAGGCTGCCCATTCGAAGATTTCCTACAGGTTGCCCATTCGAAGATTTACATCCATTTGATGTATCTTCCAACCCATCTGTGCTGATAGTGCCAATATAGATATGATCTACAAGTACCTTACAACAAGAGAAAAGGTCTCATCATAGTCAATCCCCTTTACCTATGAAAATCCACGGGCCACAAATCTAGCCTTATGCTTCTCCACACTACCATCTGCAGCTTTCTTTACCTTGTAAAGCCAACAGGAGTTCACCACTGACTTGTCCTCCGGTCTTGGGACCACATCCCAAACACTGTTACGAACTATGGAGTCATACTCCTCCACCATGGCATCAACCCAAACTGGCTACTACACTTCTTCCTTAAAGGAAGATGGTTCTATCACAACACATTCGCCCATAAGAGCCATGTATCCAGTGTACCTCTCAGGTGACCTCCTCTGCCTACATTGAGAAGTGGGTGCTCCAACATTCTCTTGTGCATCATCCAATAATCTATCAACCTCTCTGGAAGACTCTACCTGAGTGGATATCTCCACTCTCAGATCCTCTGCATGTGGCTGCTCCACATCAATTTGAGGCTCCTCAAACTTAGGAGCTAAAAGATCCTCATCCGCAAGTAGGTTAAGCTCCATTTCAAGGGAAACTCATATGGCCTTCTCTTCATTGAATCTGACATCCCTGCGAACCACTGTCATCTTGCTGGTCAGAAAGTACACCCGATAGTTGTGAGGTGTATTAGTGTACCCCACAAATATTCCCAACTTCATTGTCAGCTCAAGCTTCTTCCGTTCATCTTTGGTAACATGGAAATATACTGATGACCCAAAAATACTGAAGTGACCAACACCTGGCCTCTTACCAGAATAAGCTTCCTCTAGTGTCTTCATCTCAAGTATTTGATGTGGGCTATGGTTCTTAACATCAATCGTTGTGTCACATGCCTCAACCCACAAGTGTAGTGGTACGCCCTGATCATGCAACATCGCCTTTGCTGCCCCTACTATGCTTCTGTTCTTCCTCTCAGCCACCCCATTCTGCTAAGGGTTATGGGATGTCTTCAACTCCTATTTAATCCCTTCTGATGAAGATAAGTTCTTAAACTCGTTTGAGACATACTCACCACCATTATCACTCCGTAGAGCTTTAACCCTCATGCCCGACTCTTTCTCCACCAATGCTTTAAAATCACAAAACTTTGTGAAAGTTTGATCCTTTTTTCTGCATGAAAATTATTCATCATTTTCGAGAAAAGTTATCAACAAATATAACATAATACCTTTGTTTGGGCATGGATGCTGTCAAGAATGGTCCACACACATCTGAATGGACTCACTCTAGAATAGCCTCTTCTTGACTATCTCTGTCGTGAAAGGAAGACTTTGTGTATTTTCCCAAAGCACACCCCTTTCATGTATCAACTTGCTCAAGTGTACCTTTGGGAAGACCAGTAGAGATTTGCTGCAATATCTTCAAAGCCCCATGATGGAAATGGCCCAATCGCCTGTGCCACAACTCACCAACATCTCAACTTTGCACCCTTTCTACTTTTTTTCTTAAAGCAACAAAATTCTCTACCTCCAGCTTATAGATATTCTTCACCCAAATCCATATCTTCTTTACTAGACCCATGGCTATGTGTCGAAGGAACAACTTTCCTTTCGAGAAGATCACATCATAGTCTCTATCCTCAAGTATGGCATCAGATACCAAGTTCTTCTTCAGCCTGGACACATACATAACATTCTTCAAGGTGAGTGGAGCCCCATGCTCCCTCTAAAAATAAATTATGCCCAATCTAGTAACACTATACTTCCTGTTGTCACCCATATCGATATGCATCTGGAGATCTTTCTCCTCCAGGTTATTGAATAACTCTTTGTCACCGGTCATGTGGAATGAAGCTTCACTGTCTAAGTACCATACACTTCCCATCATCGATGACACCATGCATGCAATGAGGGAAAAGTCCAATTCGAATTGAGAGGCCAAAGCCTCACCCACTGCTCCTCCTGAGGACTTCTTCTTGGACTTCTTGAGTGGAAAATTTGTAGCAAAATGGCCCAACTCATGACAATGAAAGCACTTAACTTTCGTCATGTCTTTCTTCTTACTTCCATGATAAGAATTCGATTTGGAATGGGAAGCTTTCCCTTTCCCCTTCTTCGCCTTAATCACTAAGGCACAATTCTCTTCATCATTTGTCTTTGATGAAGAGCCATCCTCGGTGTTCTTCCTTATCTCCTCCTGCATCAAATCTGACTATATTCATTCCCAATCTGGCAGCTTCCCCTGACCATTGATAGAGTAGTAATAACTATGCCAACTCTTTGGGAGTCCTAGAAGAGCAAGAATCACCATATCATCCTCGGGAACTATGATTCCAACACTTGCAAGTTCATCACGACATTGAGTGAACTTGGTCAAGTATTTTGGAATAGTCTCTCTTTTATCCATTTTGATTTTTTGAAGTTTGTACTTCAGCGTCAATTTCCTTTGGTCACTGTTGTTCTGATTCAAGTCTATCAATGTTTTCCACATAGCATACAAAGTTTTCTTGCCATGGAGACTTGAGACAATGTGGTCTCGAACTCCCTCAAGGATTATCTGCCTCGCCTTCACCACACACTTCTTCCATTTGACCAAATTTTGTGCATCTGATGCTACTAGCTTAGTAATTTCTTAATCAACTAATTCCTTCAAGCCATTATCCTCTATTACAGCTTCCATTCCTTCCCTCCAGGCTATAAAATTTGAGCTACCTTCCAAGGCATACTTGAGCCACAAACCGTAGAATGCCATCAACGATCCTGAAGTATGTATTACAAATTTGAATTTCACCTGTAACCCAAAACTCAAAACTTTGAAATCTCCTCTAGTATATTATTCTCAGCTCTGATACCATGTAGAAAATCCTATAGATTCACAAGCTCATGCAATGTACTAAAGCATAGGACAAGAATCTACTTCTACTTTCAACCAGCAGAAGCCAATAAATCAATGAAAATAATATGAACAAGAAGAAGATAAATCAATGGAACATAACACAAGATGTATCTAGGGAAATCCACTGCTCAAATCCTCTCTATCTATATTGAATACATAAGAAAAATGAGTGAATATACAAAGCTTGTTCTCACTAGAACAATTCTACACAAGTATGCTCAACTCTCTCAGCTCAGAAGCAAGCTCTTGGCCAACACTTAGCCAATTTTGCAACTCTCCAAGCCCCTAATCTCTTGTACAATTCCTAGGATGAATAGCATGTATTTAAAGGGAATTCATGCTTCCAGAACTGTGTAATCCAAACATAGGTCCTTCTCTGATTGCATGCATGATGTTTACAACTCAGTAAATCACACAACTGATGGTATACTGTCCCTGCACTCTAGTCTCAACTGGGTCTTTCTCAGAATGGACATGCATGAGTTTCTGATGAGGGAATCTCCAATTAACTAGAGTGACACTTGTGGATGCACTAGTGCACCAACTGACTGTTAACTCTCTATTATTTCCTCAAACAGTTTGGAACTAATTTAACTGAGCATAACTCAGTAAACTGAGTGAGCTAATTACAACTCACAATTAAACTCATCGTGGACCCCTAAAAATTAGGGAGAAAATATGCATGACTTCAGAAAGACTTCAAAATCAAAATTCCGAAGCTAATTAATTTAATTAAACTTAATTAACAATTTACAAGTTGCTATGAGAATAGAATTTGATTTTAATTCTTAGTTTAATTCAAGGACAAATTAAACTAGGATTTCTTGTTGCCATTTCTCAACACAATGATGAGAATATAAAGAAAGCACAACTCATTACGACATTCCGAGATAGAGCATTAACATGGTATATGAAGTATTCAAATAATAAGATCAAAACATATGCATATATAAAAACAACACTGATAAAAGTGTTTAAGAAGCTGAAGTCTGAGTCGTAGTGCATCACCTAGTTGAAAGAGATCAAACAAAAACCTATTGAGTCTCTTTGGGAGTTTGATTAGAGATTTAAGGTGTTATTGGATAAAGTAAGCTTCGACATAGCTCCACAGCATCACCAAGAATGGTTTATAGCTACAATGCTACCACACATCAGATTTCCATTGATGAAACAAAAGATAGGAACTCAAGCCAAAGCTCTAGAAATTGTGATGAAATTGGTAGCTTCACCGATAGGAGATACTAATGCACACATGCAACATATTCATAATCAGCTAGCGAACCTAACCCTGCAATTACAAGACATCAAGAAAAGCAAAGAAGTTAGAGAATAAGTATGGTGTATGAAGTGCATATCGGAGGGCCATTCTAAAGAACAGTGCCCTATCTTCAGGAATTATAGGGCTAGTGGGGAACTGAATCCCTTGAATGCAGGATCTAACCTGTGGTGCGAAATATGTAATACTAGAGGCCAACATCACTAAGAAGATTTCTATTTGTTACAGAAATATGTATAGACTCCAAGGAACCTATATTGCAAATTTTGTAAGTTAGTATGACGATGATAATAATTGTAGGGCTTACAAACTAATGATGGAGCACGGTATTGAAACTTATAGAATGCAGGAAGAAGAGCATGGACATGACGACAATGGAAAATGTAGTGGTCGAGGAGGTTACCAAGGAAGAGGTCAAGGTGGTGGGGTTGGTCGAGGACATGGACAAATTATTTTCTATAATTGCAACCAGCCATGACATTTTGCGAGGGATTGCTAGAATCCCATAATGGCATGTAAGTATTGTAAATCCCTTGACCATGTAATTGAAGAATTCCTATACTTATGGAAAATATGCAAGAAAAAAGGAATCAACAACTGACACAGAATATTCAAATGATGACTGCTGAAAGGAGAACCAAAGAACCTCGAATTAGTATTGTCACTAGAAGTGGAGCTGCAATCGGTAGTGATAAAGAGGATTTAATGATATGAATGGAAAATGGCATCAACCCATGGTATTCATCCACCCATGTTATTCATCCACCCATGGAATTTACCTATGGTATTGTAAGTGGCATCCACCCATGGTATTTATCTACCTATGGTATTGTAAGTGACATCCACCCATGGTATTCATTCACCCATGGTATTTTCCCATGGTATTGTGACATCCACCCATGGTATTCATTAACCCATGGAATTGACCCATGGTATTGTGACATCCACCTATGGTATTCATTCACCCATGGAATTGACCCTTGGTATTCTAACTGAAAAATACTATAAGTAACAAGTCGCATTTTGTAAAATGACAGTTTGTTTGCCACAATGTAGCTTTTACAGTTATTCTCCGTTTTAATAAAAAAATTCTTTGTGGTTTTGTTTATTGGGCATTCTCCTCTTTTTCTTCTAGCATTTTAATTTTTTAGATCTTGGGGGCCTCTCCCCCAAAATCCATTTCAATCTTTTAGATCTTGGGGGCCTCCCCCTAAGATCTGGATCAGTGGTATCAGAGTAGGTTATGATTCCATGGGAATGAGGGTTTGATGCATATTTCAGTTTCAAATTTTGTAGCAATATTCAACAAACTTCAGGCATGTGATACATCCTCCATAGAGAATTTTCTTAGGCCAAGCGGGAAGAATTTTTCTTTTTTCATTTTTTTCAAGAATGTTTTTGGGCGGCGAGTTTGCAGATCAAATATGAAATTTTTGGTGAAAAATTTACAAAAAAATAATAATAGATCTGGATTCCTTGCAAAAAAATACCCAAATTCAAAAAAAAAATCGGCCGAATTGGAGTTTGGATGAGGGAGATATTGCTGATTTAAAGTTAGCTATGTTGCAGAAATGTTTTTGATGACAATTCGTGAACGATGACTCTCCTATTTTTTTTTTTTTTTTTTGGAAATTTCAGTGAAGAATTTAAAAAAGTGATTGCATATCTGAGCTCCTCTCAAAAAATCGTTCAATTTAAAAAAAAAAAATGGGTCGAATCGGAGTTCGGATGTGGGAGATATCGCTGATTTAAAATCAGCTATTTTTTCAGAACTTTTGTGACGATGGAAAAGTTGCAGCGTGAATATGAGATTCTAGAGTGTCCAGATAAGGATTTCCAACACATGAGAAGATGCAAAATGGTCCTTCTGTTTCCAAAACCAGGTTATAATAAATATTCTGAGTTATATTCACTGAGTTATGTCAATTTTAATTATGGAGCAACATTCAGAGCGGGTTCCCGTTGGAGACGTGCCCTCCCACCCTGCTTTTGTTAGGCACCTGCTTCACATTCATCTGTTTCATAATAGCATCATTCGGCTTGGATTCTTTGGAGACATGCCCTCCCATCCCAGGCTATATATGCACCTGCTACTTCATCAATAACCAACATCACAGTTATGGGTCAACTGCACAAAATCCTTGTCATCGAAGTCCATTTGGTAGGCCGCACATTGTTAGTATCACAGTTGGTCACAAGCATTACAAGGTATCTCTATCCTCGGATCTTCGTTTGTCATGGTTATGGGTCATCTACAAACCCACACTTCTTCGAAGTCCATTTTCTAAGCTGCACACTATTAGTATCATAGTTGGTCACAAGAATTACAGGGTATCTCTATCCTTAGATCTTCGTTCATCATGGTTATGGATTAACCACATAAAACCCTTCCCTTCAGTGGCTCTTCATATTCAACAAAGGCTTCACAGGAGGAAACTTCACGCAATGGGGACCATTGCTTCTTAAGGAGGGAGGAATGATCTGAATGGAAAATGTCATTATTAAACCCATGGTATTCATCCACCCATGGAATTTACCCATGGTATTGTAAGTGGCATCCACCCATGGTATTCATTCACCCATGGTATTTTCCCATGGTATTGTGACATCCACCCATGGTATTCATTCGCCCATGGAATTGACCCGTGGTATTGTGACATCCACCCATGGTATTGTGACATCCACCCATGGTATTCATTCACCCATGGAATTGACCCGTGGTATTGTAACTAAAAAATACTATATGTAACAAGTCACATTTTGTAAAAGGACAGTTTGTTCGCCACAATGTAGCTTTTACAGTTATTTTTAATAAAAAAACCTTTTTGGTTTTGTTTATCGAGCATTCTCCTCTTTTTCTTCTAGCATTTTAATTTTTTAGATCTTCGGGGCCTCTTCCCCAAAATCCATTTCAATCTTTTAGATCTCGGTGGCCTCCCCCCAAGATCTGGATCATTTAAAGAAAGAATTTGAAAGTACATGGGTCAAAAAGACTGCTAAGAAATTTCATGTTTTCGATATTAAAAAAAGAAGAGTATTTATGGAAGAAAAACGAAGTTTTATGGATGCTAGAGCTTCGACCTTTAGTGCACAACCAAAGCCCGATCAGAAAAGTAACTGCAACGTGTCATCATCGTCGATACAAAATCAAGCTCCGATGTAGGATCGAGCTTCGACACAAGACCAAGATTCAACAAATCAAGTAGGTATTTTAAAGTCTTTTCTATAGACTTGTATGAAATTGTTAAGAGATTAAAAGGTTGTAGAAGGGCTTCAGGAGTTGATAGATTCTTGTGAATCCAAAGAAACACTGTGAAGTGAGACACGCGCAGTCAATAATTTGCATCGATAGAAGAGAACAGAAGAGAAATGAGGCTTAATGCGTAGATAGGGGTATATGAGATGGATCAAATTATTTTGGATCTAGGATTTGATGCTATTTTCTTGACGAAACATACATGGGAATTAATGGGTAAGCCAAAGCTATAGTGGTCACCTATTCAGTTAAGGATGGAAAATCAACAAAATATCTTCCCTCTAGGAAGACTACCAGGTGTCACAATAGATATTGAATAAGTTCACAATATTGTTGATTTTGAAGTAATAGAGATCCTCGATGACAATAACCCTTATCTCGCATTGCTTGGAATTGACTGGGAATTTGACAATATGTCCATAATTAATCTAAAGAAGAGACGTATGATATTTGAAGGAAACAATATGAGTGTAATTGTTCCCTTGGATTCATCAGAAGCAGTAAGATATACAAAACCAGTCAAAGAAGAATATTGCACAACTGACATAGACAATATCTATCAAATGCCAATGAAGGAACGATATTGTGTTAACCCTATTGCAAAGGGCAAGTTGAGTTGGGAGCGTGATAGTTCTTATACTTTAGACTCAAAAGAAGAATTAGAAAACTGATAGAATAGGCTGCATGAATTATCCACATGGCGCTTTGCAAGAATTACCAAATCAATTTGTTGTATGAAATCTGAGGTATGTAACCTACCTTCCTATGATGGCTTAGGTGATGTAAATACTTTTTGTTCAGTCTCCTTTTTTATTCCTTTCATACCCCATATTGTCCTCTATTTTTGACCAAATTTACCTTGAAACCTACTCACCACTTGCCTATCTTCTTCAAGAACATAACTTTTAGCATCCTTGTGTATCTATGAGGTAATTTATATTTAAAGCATGGTTTTTATGATTTCTTGTTAGTTGGAATGAAATAAGTGATTCTTTATACTCTCTAATTATTTGTATTGACTCAAATAGATCTTAAGACCTTGTTCCCGCATTCATCCAATACTTATGATCATCGGTACAAATTGTGCTCATCCGGTACCAATTGTGCTCATCTGGTACCAACTGTGTTTGTTCAGTACCAACTATGCTCGTCCGGTACCAACTGCGTTCATCCAGTACCAACTGTGCTCATTCAGTACCGACTGTGTTCATCCGGTACCAACTACGTTCATCCAGTACCAATTGTGCTCTTTTGGTACCAACTGCGTTCATTCGGTACTTGTGTCCATCCTGCACTACTTGTGTTCATCCAATACCAGACCTGATTCTCTAGGTTTGACGGTTCGAATGAATTGTCTTCGATGAGATCGAGGGAAATGATGGTCAAAGCTTTACCTTTTTATGGCAAATCGAAGATATTATTCATCACTCATGCACTACATGTCATGAGGATGAAGCCAAACATGTAAAGAAAGCAAACTGTGTATTTTTGTAATGATTTGATCTGATCTTTTAACATTGAATGTAATGACCATTTCTCTATAAGAGAAGGCCCGTAAATGATAGGAGTTAGCTAGTAAGAGACAAAGAGACAACTAGCTAGAGAGTAAGACAATAAGAGAGAATTGCAACTAGTGGGAGACATAGTTTTAACTTTATTGTTATGTTGGAGACTTGATTTTGTAATCTTTCTTTTCAAAATCAATAAAATGAGCAACAATTGATGAATTCAATGTGTTAGTGGATTCTTTACAACTGTAAATTCTTCCAGCTTTCCTTGGTAGCTCGGCAAGGGCCCATCGAAGCCATCAAGGCAAGTTTTTATTACAGTTAGTGTGAATTTAGTTTGGTTTATGTGTGAAGTGTGACTTAGCATTATAATTCAATTTTAGAGTGTTGATATGATTCTAGTTTTTATTATATGAAAGTAATCTATTTTTCTGAGTGATAGCTTTTTGCTTTTGTGAATGCAAACTTATTTCTTATGCTGTAAGTTTAAGTATTGATTTCTAATTTGAAATAACAGGGATAGTTAAAGACATCGATCTCACCATTCACCTACATGTGCATGTGATTATATGTGAATACTCTTGTCATACTTAACATTTCCTGTGCAAGCATGTATGGCTTCCTACAGAACTAGTTAGATTAGGAATGGTTGTTTGTTTGATGCTAGATTGCAATAAGTTAATTGAAATCAGCTGCTACAGGAAAACATAGTTGAATCCATCTTTTCATTTCATGAGCCTGTAAATGGAAAACCTTATTTACCTAAGCAAGAACCTTTAGATTACATGCTTATTAATATTTTATTTATGAGTTTTTCTTTCTTATTGTGTGAGGAAGTTAGATCGAAATTTGTCTTGGTTTTGAATGCTTCTTATCTAAGCTATACTCATTAGACAAAGGAAATTATCTGTTACCGACACATATAGTGCATCAACTCTACTAATTATGGCTCCCTGGTTGATAATCTAATTTGTGGCGATATATCATTCATATAATTTCCCCAACATTTTTGGCGTCGTTGCCAGGGACCTGTAAACGATAATAGGTAATGATTTGTTATTTTTATGGCTTTTAAGTGATACAAGGGACGACCTAAGGGCAGAGAGAAGATGGTAAGATGTGAGGGAAGAGCCACACATCCACTATGGTGGGGTTGCTCCAAATTTTGGTTGTCTCTAATTTCTTTTTCATGTGCATAGAATTAAAGATAGGCTCTAAAGCTTCATTTTTCTTTATTTTTCTTTGCAAGTGTGTTTTCCTTTAGATTTATCCATGGAAAGAAGAGAAGCCTAACTTTTGTGAACATATAACTTGGTGACAACAGGATCCTAGTAGCATGGTGGTGCTTTGAGTACATGATTGGTTTGCCTGCATTTGTTTTCTTCTTATTTATTTAAGATTTTTAATAAGAACTCTGTTGTAGGTGAGAACACCCTAAGGTCTTGGGTTGAAAACCCCAATAGAGCGGAGAGAAAACAACAACAAGAAATGCTTAGAAAAACAATCTAAATTCTTATTCTACTAAACTGGGAAGAAGTTTCCTTACCCGGAGGTCCTACGTTTGGGTAGATCCCACAGGGTGAAAACCCTTTTCTTCTCCTGATGCCTTTGAAACCTGTAAATTATTCAAGAAAAGCATATACAACAGTAGAAATGTAAAGCATATTCATGATATATACATTAGATCATATAAACGAATGAACAATTACACATTAATATAAGATTTATAAACAAATCACAATATAGATCAATGCATAAACATGATTAATATCAGGAACATAACAACATTTCTTTATTGATGTAAGCTACAAGAAAGGTGGAAAACTACAACCTGAGTCTTCCTCCAGCTCCAAGCGGAACTGTCCTCTGGATCCATCCTTTCCCAGCCTCAACAATCTTCCTCCATCATCATACACAAGGATATCTCAAGAAGGATGAAGGATATCTCAAAAGAGGAAACAAGGGTTTCCTAAAGCTTTGGGGAGTGCAAGAGGCATAGGGATTTCATCAGACTCGATCAGGGATCAATCAACTATAATATCAATATCTCATTTCTTCTCCCTTAAGGCCTTCCCATGGAGGTTTATTTATACTTCTCCAAATTAGTTTTTTTAGTTGGGAAATAGTTGGGCCACGGGCTATAGGAGGTGAGTAACAGGTAAAACTCGTGAACTCGACCTGAAATTAACAAAATTTATTATTTTAAAGTGTTTTAACACATGTACAGGGTTGGGTATATGTTAACCCGTGTGTACACACTTTTATCATAGGGAAAAGTAGCGTATAGGAAATAAAACACTATTTTTTAGATTTTGGATCAAGTCTGGAAAGGAAGGGTTGCCCTAGGCCATAATCAGAGCATCAGATCTACCAAGAGTGGTAAATGGTGCTATAACAGATTCCCCCTAATATATGAGGTCAAAAGGGGTACATGATGGCCGAAATGTATTAAGTGTATAGAAGGAATCATGCCGAGACCGAGGAGGAGTTCACCAGAATTCAACCTACCAAGCCAGTGAAAGAGATCAGAAAGAAACTGTTGTTTGAGGCGGGCATACCCATGCTCAGAGATAGTAAAGCATGTCTACATGTCAAGTACAAAAGCGAATCCAATATGCATACAAGTATAAAGGAATTGAAAATACATAATGGATCATCCGATCATATCCAAATAAGTACATGTCTGAATATCACATATAAAGAACTGATCAATGATGCTGAAGTATGAAGCTGATCACTGAAGTCATAAAGCTGATCCAAAAAGTACCAAGTCAAATGGTGGAATAAATGGTACTACACTACAACTCGGGTGCCAACATATAGGATGTTGCTGTAAGGAACTGCAACATATAAGGTGGATGGTGTCAACTAGTAGAAACAGGAGCAACTAACAAGTGAACCAAGAAATGCTGATGCAAACCCGAGGTCTTCACCGACCGTCGTGGTACATTTCTACACAATGGGAATAAATGATCTAAAGTCGACCATGTGAGAAATCGTTTGATTACTGGTCATTGATGTATACTATTAACAAACGTGAGGTGACTCACCGATAATGATGATGAGATCCAAGGTACCCAGTACAAACTAACAAGTGCAAATAAATGAGTTGTAGTCGAACACTTGGAAGAATCTATCAATCAGGAGACAATGATGTTTTCCCACTGTCGATAGCGAAGGAGTCTTCCACTGATGACTACAAACCCTAAGGTACTACAAAATGGACTCTAGATCTCTTTCCCAGAGAAATGAGCTGAAGTCAATGGGAAAAGATCCGCTAGAAGGAAGGCATTAAGGCATCCTTCATCAATCTAGCGTGAGTGTAACTCGTAGGCCAATAATGTGGAAGGAATCAGATGAATAAAGATGTAGTAACCCAACCAAAGCACGTTTATGGCGTACACAAGATGTGGCTAGCACACGATAGAAATCCTCTGAACCAACCAATAATGAAAGCTATCATAGAGGTGAGGAATCCACCAATAGGGTCAAATGGAAACCAAGGAACTGCACGAATCCCAATGTGTGATAATGAAAGCTGATGTCGAACACAAGGGAAACCACTCAGTCAAAGGCCCATGATACTAATTGATGCTGAGCACAAGGTGACCTATCAATAATGAACATAGGGCCAAGATGCGACTCTAGATCTGCCCTTAGAGAAATTTGTCGTAGTCGATAAGAGCAAGACCCGTCAGCAAGAAGTCAATGGAGACCTTCTCAAACTAGCACGAGCAAAGGACCAAATAGCTGATGTGATAACGAACATGACTCTTACAACTAGGGATGGCCGACTGAAAAATAGGTCAAGAGACACCATAGAGAGGCCGAATCAGGTTTACTTCCCTTGAACAAAAGCATGACTCAACTATGACTACATGGCAGCATATGATAACTTTGTATAAGTTTTTCATGCAAAAGGCATAAGAAAACTCTCCATATGATTGGACGAGATAACCAATCAGAGGAGTAATGACTCAATAACAAGGTTAAGTCTCTCCTAAGTCAAACTAAAGCCCATCCCAATGGAGGAAAGACTTATGTTTTTGAGTTATTTGTTCAAGGGTGACACAACTGACTCTAGCTACCATCAAATATGGAAATAATGTCCTGTTCCCGCTCTTTTTTGGGATATATATTTTTTTTGTCTTTTTCAATTTTATGAAGCTTGAAAAAGAATAAAAGAATGCTATAGTACAATGTAAAGAACGAGTGTCGAAAAAGAAGATGCTCTAGTTCCTGGGAGGGGAAAATTCCTATGCTCAATACAAGGTGGCAAAACTGGTCAATGACACTCAAAGGAATGTTCTTTCCATGGTTGAAAGGGTGTCAAGTTGCAGAGGGTAAGTGATTGCAAGGTTGATTTTGCAGAAGACATGGTCAAAAAGTGGCTTAAACACGAGTCCAAGTGAAGCCGGCTCAAGGCCAAAAGGTACAAATGGTCAACATGCAATGCAACAATACAACTTAACACAGAGGAGCCTCTAGGGTATAAATCCAGAAAAATATCGAAGAAGTAAAGGAATGAGGCTTCATCGCAACATCATGGTGGGACTAAAGAGGACTCTTGAGCCTAAGAAAAAAATTTCAACATGGGTGCCAAGTGACAAGGTAGGGTGCCCATGATAAGGTAGGCTCTACCACACAAGTTATGATACTTCTAAGCAATGAGAAGGTTCTACATCATATCTTGGTGGGGTCGATCCTAAGGCCAAAATGGGAAAGGAAACTGATAAATGCACAATGCAAGTGAAGAACCTAACCTATATGCTAGTTTCGAGAACCAATACCTGTCAGAACGGATCAACCATAAAAATGTCCAAAGGAGAAATCTTCCAAGTTATGTAGACATAAATAGGAACACTAGACAAGAAGTTAATACATCCCATATATAAACTTCAGATAAAATCTTGTGTTATAGAATAAAAAACTTGAAAATGTGTACCTTATCTGTACAATATGATACAGGGAACCACAAAACCTTGCGGCTTACACATAATAGTTCTTCAGGACAAGCCCCTCGCGGGGCTTAAGCCAAGGACTCCTTTGGTAGTTAAAACTCATGGCTTCAAAAAGTTCCTCCTGTGAAGGCAAATCAAATTCCAAGAAATCATGAGAACTACAAGGATCAAAAGAGGGAATTAAGGGGTCCCATGTCCCCATAGGAGGAATCACTCGGTCAATTGCTGGGACCAAGTCCCAAGAAGGAAAATAATAGTTCAAAGGATCCTTCTCAGAAGCAATTGAACATTGAGGATTCAATGCCACATAATTCACCCATGGCGGGGTAGAGTCTACTTGAACACTTGGAACAAACCAAGGGGTATTCTGTAGTAAATTTGAATTAGGATGGTGATTATCAGATGCAAGCTGATCAATAGTGACAATATTCCCGTTATGAGGAAAACACATCACTCGAAAGAGTGAAGACACCACAACATTCATAGCATAGACAAAATCACGTCGAAGTAGCAGATTAAAGTCCAAAGGGTGATTAACCACCGTCATATCAATAAAAATAGTCTTCCCACCTAAAGTAATAGGCAATTGAGGAAGAACACCCATAGATTCACCAGGTCTTCTATCATAGGCTAACAACTGACTATCAGTTGTCAAAAACTTTGGAGAATCCAAATCTTTCCAAGTCAAGGATGGTATAATACTTGCAGAGGATCCTTCATCCACCATACATCGAAAGACGATTATGGAATTAACTTTAACCTTTTTTTGGAAAGGTGTAGCTGAAGGAAGACAAGGCTCGACAAGACTATCCCAATCAAAGGAGACACTCCAAGAAATTGGAGGAGGAACATTCGAAGAAACCAGAATGCCCCCTATACCAGAAGACTCTGTACTAGAAATCAAACAGACTGTGTTTTTAGGCATTTCACCCCCTAAAAGAGGAGTGTAATCAGCCAGAGATTGCATTGGTTCGACTACTTTGTCAACCAATGGTTGATGAGATTTCCGACAAACCATAACAGATTCAGGAGTAGAAGAAATTTCAGACTCAGACCATATCCTTTGTACCTCTGGAATACTAGGACAAAAATGAGTAAGATGGTCTCCCTTACATATATTACAAGGGAACTTAGGTTTAAAACTTCTACACTTAGGTTTCTGATCAACATCCATTCCACCAACATGACTAGCAGTGGTTGATGGAAAGTCACTAACATGACTCATAGAGGTTAGTGACTCTTTCCCAAGAGAGATAAGACTTATGCCCCTAGCCCTACTCACAGAAGTAGGTGAGTCAACAGAAGTATGACTCACAGAGGTAGGTGACCCATTGCTAGTATGACTTGCAGTGACTAGACTTATGCCCCCAGCGTGACTTGTAGCGGCTGAAAGCTCATCTCCAACATGACTAGCAAAGGTTGATGATGATTCATTGCTAGTATGACTTGCAATGACTAGACTTATGCCCCCAGCATGACTTGCAGTGGCTGAAAGCTCATCTCCAACATGACTAGCAGAGGTTGATGATGATTCATTGCTAGTATGACTTGCAGTGACTAGACTTATGCCCCTAACATGACTTGCAGTGGTTGAAAGCTCATCTCCAACATGACTAGCAGAGGTTGATGATGATTCGTTGCTAGTATGACTTGTAGTGACTAGACTTATGCTCCCAGCATGACTTGTAGCGGTTGAAAGCTCATCTCCAACATGACTAGCAGAGGTTGATGATGAATGGATATAACTATTCTTCTTCTTCGTCTTCCTCTTTCTCCTCTTTTTAGATCTCTTATTACAAGAGGGAGGAGAAAGAGGAATCCCATATTTATCTTTGAAAGAAGATGAACAATTAACACCCATTTGATGCCCTTGAAATAAAGCGTTCATCTGAGAAGTTTCAAGAACATCAGGAATATTCAAAGTGGACCACAACCAAACTGGCAGTCCAACATTCAATCCAGGAATATTCAAAGTGGCCATCAATGGGGTACCAATGTTTCCAAAGAAAGGAAAAGAACAAGGATCCCCTTTTAGAAGGGTAACTTGGTTGGTCTCCACAGGAATATGGGCCATCCTAGACTTATTCACAATCCTTCCTTTACGGGAATGTACAAATGACTTTCCAAGGAAGAGAGATGCACAATCAAAACCTTTTCCCTTAAGGAGGAAACTTCACAACTTTTAAAAAGAAAGATCAAAAACCTTTCAAGATTAGTGGAGTGGTAGGTCAGTCACTTAGAATATAAGGTCAAAAAGTGACAAGAAAAAAAACACCTAAAGCCAACTAAATACAAAGAGAAAATAGCACTCGACTATAAAGTCCCTAAAGATGCAACCAATCAAGCAAATTCCCAGTATTTCCACTCCAGGTGATGAGGACCAGACACCAAAATACAAGAAAGTGAAGTAAGGGACCTTCCGAAGATAGTTTGGGATAATAACAACCCAAGCCTACTAGTGAAGGTAACAAACAGTTACGCTGACCTCCAGACAAAATCCTTTTCCGGTGCAAGCACCCAAGCTTCACAAGGGTACCCTCTAGAAGTACTGATGAATGTGATGCAACGTCTGCCTTAGGTGCCACGGGATTCCCCTCCACAGCCACCTATGTGATCCCTAGGAAAGGAAACTATGGGCACCAGTTCGTATCAAAAGTCGGGTGGAACAGTCATGAGGCAGGATCCAACAAGTAGGAGAGGGGGTATCTCTCTTCCTTGTCTTCACTCTCCCTCATGCTTAACTCCTAGTCACGGAGCTTTCCCGGTCTTTCTAATGATATTGGATTTCACTCGTTATTCAACTTCTATGTTTGATAATTTGAGCGACCTTTGAGAGTTAACTCTCCACTCACCTATTCCAAGGCCCTAAAGAACTTAAACTTGTTGGTTTTCGTTAATGACAAAATAGAAAAGTTCTAGTTCTTTTTATTAAATCACTTGATTTTAGAGGGTTGTTCTTTAAGTCAAGGGTAAAATGAGAGTGAAACTAATGATGTTTTGACGCAAAAGAAATCAATAGAAATTTAACTACATGCAAATGCAATTATTTTCTTCAATGAAAAGGGATTTCTATAGAGTTCTATGAATAAACTTGTACAAGAAAATTTTTCTTTTTCCAGAAAACACACTCCACACACTCAAAAGCTAACAAAAAGACTAAAATGCCTGCAATGCAAACTATCTTAATGCAAACTATAATAATGATGCATGGATGCTCATACAAGAAGAAAAAGTGTTCTTTCACAAGATCAATAGGCTAACTTGACTATAAAGAGGGCACCAATCAAAAGACAAACTTCCCTCGAAACCAAGCAAAACCAATTGAAAAAAGTTCACAATTGCTCAAAAACAAAACAAAAGAAACCAAAAAACCAAAAGCTTGGAAAGAAAAAGAAAGGCTAAAACTATGTTTTTGTCTTTTTTCTTTTAAGGAAACTTAAAGAAACTTTTGAGGTCACAAAAAGAACTACTAAATTCCAAAGATCAAGAAACAAGCACAAGGAGTCCTTATACCTTGCAAGTTATAAAGCTCATTAATAAATGAAACTTGAAACAAGAAGGACTACAAACTCACACAAACTGACCCGAACAATAGTAAAAAACTTCAGCAAACTGACAAAATGTCAAGAAAGAAAAACTCTCAAGATTTCCAAAGAAACACTCAAAAAGCAAGAAAAGAAACAAGGCCAAATCAAAGGGAAAGCAAAGCAACACAATTTGAAATCTGGGTTATAAATGAAATCAAAACCAATTTCTTGTTCTGGAAAACCAGAACATCCAAGAACTTCAGACAAAAGCCTTGAACCCAAGACACAAACCAAACACTTGCTCAAAAAGAAATCCTAGGCCAACTAGGCTTTTCACTGAGAAGGAGATTTGAAAATGAACACTTGCAAGAGAACAGAGTTCTTCAGACAATGGATGACCAGAAAACAATAGAATTCACTAGGCAAGAGACCCAACTGGGAAAAAAGATTTGAAAATAAAATTCAAAAATTTGTATACGAGACAGTGTAAAGACATAGAGGCATGCACACGTGTTTCTAACAAACGAAACTCGCGTATATGTGAGTATATTTGAGGAAACTTGCGTGTATACGCTGTACACTAAGAAAAATGCATATAAAAGACTCAATAAAGAAAACAAAAAATCAAGGCCTAATCCATAAGATCAGACTTAATGCCTGGGAAGCTAATAAGTCAATGACACTGTAAAAATAAGAAATCAAGAAAACAAACCCTGATTGAGAACAAACAACCCAAACTAGGAGAAACAAGAAAATGTATTATATGGTGAATATCTCATGATAGAGATTCTACCTCCTTGGGTTGTTTAAACAATAATTTTACCACTACCCCATAGCCATAAACAGAATGATTATGATGAATGATCAATGAAACCATGACATTGACTATCCCGTACCAATGTACTGGTCCAATCAACCATGTTCTCTCCATCGTGTCTAACCTGCACTTGAATAAAATTTGACATTATTAACGGAGATGAACATCTAAATGAGCTTTGCATACAACTTATCACCATCATCTTGTATATGCTCACCTTGTAATTATGGAAACCACTTGACCGTTACCATCTCCTCTCAAATTATAAATGCTCTTCTAGATGACTTCACCATCCAGATGAGCATCATTTATGTCTTGCATACCATTCAACCTTCATTCCACTCATCCATACAACGCCAACTCCGTTGCACTATTTCCTGTTAGAAAATTGTATATTACAGAGCAATGGAACACATAAAATATTTCATAAAGACAAAATAGAAAATGCATAAAACAAGAGGGAGACAAAGATATACATGGTTCACCCAATTTGGACTACGTCCATGGAGAAACAACCAGTCGTTCCTTTTATATTATCCAACAAAATGAAGAGATACAACCTAAAAACAATCCGCTGTAATTTCCTCTTCGCTCTCACATAGTCTCCTCTCCCTTTCTCACTCAGAATACACATACACATAACCGCAATACAATTCCCTCATATATAGCGAGGGGTTTCCTTCTAGGGAAAGAAACCCTAAATCAAACATAACTTCTACCTGTTAAATCATGTTCCTAATGAATGGATTAGATTGACTACGAAATTACAATATTTTACAAGGCAATTTTACATCTATTTTTAGCTTTTTGGGTGTTGACCCTGAACCCCCGCTAGGGGAGGGCTCATAAAAATCATCATCGCCCCCCCTAGACTCTCCTAGTGGTGAGAAAAAGGCAACATTTCCACCTCATTACAAACTAGGGTCCAATGCTGCGATACCTCTGAATAAAGAAGATAATCATGCTCCACACCCAAGAATATCCCACTTGGAGACTGATTATAGCAACTCCACTGCTTCTTAATTTGCTGGACAATAACTCCACTTTGGACCTGGTTTTTTCTCATCTTCATCATCATACTTGAAGTCCAATTGAAATTGAGCAGAATCTTAGTTTCTCCCTGGTTACAACTTTTGTTAACATATTTGTAGGATTATGACTAGTGTGTATATTTTCCAGTTTCAACTATTCATCTTCTAACACTGGCCGTATGAAATGGAACTTGAGCTGTATATGTTTAGTCTTGGAATGAAATGTTAGAGTTCTTTTCAAGATGAACGACATTTTGGTTGTCACTGTATAGTCTGCCCAACTCTTGCTTCTTACCCAATTCATCTGGAAACCTTTGTAAAAAAATCATTTCTTTACTAGCCCCTGTAGTAGCAACATACTCTACTTCCATCATTACGAGTGCAACAACACTCTGCAATTTTGAAACCCAACTGACAGTTGTTCCATCTATAGTAAACACATACCCTGTGGTGCTCTTCATGTTATCTCTATCACCTGCCATATCTTCATCAACATATCCCTGTAGAGCAATGTTTAAACCACTAAGGCATAATGCTTGATATGTGGTACCTCTAAAATACCTGAGAATCCACTTCACTGCCATCCAATGTTCTTTTCCTGGATTATTCATGTACTTTCTTACAACTCCCATTGCATGTGAAATATTAGGCCTTGTGCAAACCATTGCATACATTAAGCTTCCAACTGCTGATGCATATGGAAATTTAGACATATAATCGATCTCTTCCTGAGTCTTGGGACACATCTCCTTAGTTTGAAATGGCTAGCCAAAGGTGTAGTAACTGGTTTTGCGTTCTACATATTAAATCTTTCCAACACCTTTTGTATGTACTCACTCTGAGACAATGTTAATTTGTGATTTTTCCTGTCTCTAGTTATTCTCATACCAAGGATTTGTTTTGCAGCACCCAAATCCTTCATTGCAAATGAATTTTCCAATTTTCCTTTGAGCACATTTATTTCCTGCATGTTAGACCCTGCAACAAGTATGTCATCTACATACAATAATAAATGAGATAAACACAATGATCAGAGTGACATCTAGTACAAACTTGTTTAGACATAAACTTGTCAAATTTTAGATACCATTGACTTGGAGCTTGTTTTAAGCCATACAAGCTCTTCTTCAACCTACACACTAGTTTCTCCTTCGCTTTGACCTCATATCCTTGTGGCTATTGCATATAGATCTCTTCAAATCCCCATGGACAAAGGCTGTCTTTACATCTATCTGCTCAAGATGAAAACCTTCTGCTACTACTAGAATTAAAATAGTTCTGATTGAATTCATTTTAACAACAGGAGAAAATATTTCATCAAAGTCTATACCTTTCTTCTGTGCAAACCCCTTCACCACAAGTCTAGCTTTATACCTTTTTCTACATCCATATTCTTCTTTCGACCTATAAACCTGTTTATTCTGCAATGTTGTTTTACCTGCATGCAACCTGACTAAGTCCTAAGTATGGTTATGTACCAAGGAGTCCATCTCTTCTTTCATGGCTAGCTTAGACTTCTTCCTGGTTTTTACCTACACTGATTCTTCATAACATTCTAGTTCACCAGAATTAGTCAACAATACATAATATGATGAAGGAGAGTATCGTTAAGGGGGTCTACTTATCCTAGTAGATATTCTAACACCACTTTTAGGTGTTTGAGGTGCTTGTTGATATTGTGGTTGCTGTTGTTTTTCTCACTATTGATCATTATGATTTTCAGGCACCTTTGCTTTTTTTGTGATCTCAACAAGCATTGTGTATTCTCTGTTTCTTTTCCTTCATCTGATCCTTATACAAAAAACTTTTCATTGAAGATGACATCTTTGCTCCTAATGATTTTGTGATTTTCATAATCATATAAGCAATAACCAAAATCATTAGCACCATATCCAATAAAGGTACATTTATATGATCTTGCCTCAAGCTTTGTTCTATTTTCTTTATTAATGTGGACAAATGATTCACAACCAAAAGTCTTTAAAAATGGGTAGTTTACCTTTTTACCTGTCCATGCCTCCTCTGGAATACCTCAATCCAAGGAACTTGAAGGCCCTATGTCTCTTAGCAATATCTACAACATCTTCCCAAAATTGTAAATTCAATCATGCATGCAATTTATGCACCTTGCACGCTCCATGATTGCCCTGTTCATCCTTTCTCACACACGATTTTCTTGTGGTGTTCCTAGAATTTTCTTCTCTCTACGAATTCCATGCTCTGAAAAATACTTATCAAACTCTCTGCTACAAAATTCCCCTCCATTGTCTGATCTGAGACACTTCAACCTTTTTCCTATCTCATTCTCAACCAAAGCTTTCCATTTATTGAAAGTATCAAATACATCAGATTTATTTCGAATACAATAAATCCAGGTTTTTCTGGTTGCATCATTAATAAAAGTAACATAATAGAGAGAGCCACCGAGAGATGATACATGGGAAGGTCCCCATACATCTGTATGCACAAGCTCTAATTTTCCGCTCTTCTTTTATTTCCAAACTCTGAGGAATCTGACTCTCTTCTGTTTTCCATAAACACAATTCTCACAGAATTCCAAATCAACAGGCTTCAAACCTAGCAACAAATTTCTTGAGTGAAGAATCTACATCCCCTTCTCACTCATCTATGCGAGCCTATGATGCCACAATTTTGTACCTGCTCTTGTAGAGGTTCAAGCATTAACAAAACTAGAAATACCATTACATAAATACAATGTACCAACCTTTTCTCCTTTTTCTATTACCAAGGCTCCTTTAGTGACCTTCCAGGTTTTATATGTAAAAGTAGTTACACAAACTTCACCTCCCAACTGCCCTGTTGAAATTATATTTTTCTTCAGATCTGGAACATGCCTTACCTCTTTCAATAGCCACTGGTTTCCATTCTGTTGTTTTATGAAAACTTTACCCATTCCAATGATTTTATAGGGATAATCATCACCCAAATAAACTTGTCCAAAACATCCTTGAACATAATCATGAAAATGTTTCCTATTAGGTGTGGCATGGAATGAGGCCCCTGAATCTACCACCCAGACATCAATAATATTTTCTAAAGAAAGAATCAAAGCATCTTGCAACACATCACCTGTCACATTCGCTTCATGATTTTTTTCTTGCTGCACGTCTCCTTCTTTTCCCTTTCGATACTTACAGTATTTCTTCATGTGTCCTTCCTTCCCATATTTCCAGCACACTATCCCCGATCTGGACTTGGATCTACCTTTCCTTGACTTACTGCAATATCCTGAGCTCTTTCCTCTTTCCATTTTTCTCCCCCTAGTCTTTGCAATCAAAGCATTACCCGATGTCTCACCAGAACTTTTCCATCACATTTCCTCATTAAGGATTACACCAACAACATCATCAACTTTAAAGTACTAGATCTAGAGACAAAGTTACTAAGGGCCATACCTAAACCATTCCAAATTTCTGGAAATAAGCACAAAAATCACAAAGCCCTAACTTCATCATCAAAAGTTACCGCTACAGAGCTTAATTGACAGGTAACTGCATTAAATTCATTTAAATGGTCAGAGACAGATCCACCTTCTAACATCTTCATATTAAATAAATGCTTCATAAGAAATGCATTATTTGAGGCCGAGGTTTTTTCATATAATTTCGCTAATGCCGACATTAAACCTTCTGTTATCGTTTCCTTTGAAATATTAAAGGCTACTGATGCTGCTAGGCATAACCATATTGTTCCAAGTGCCTTTCTGTTGAAAATATCCCATCCTTTGTCTGTCATACTACCTGAATTCTTTCTCTTTCCGCTCAATGGCATGTACAAATATTTCTAATACAAATAATCTTCCATCTGCATCTTTCACAACTGGTAGTTTTGGCCATTAAATTTTTCGACCCTAAACCTAACATCTTCCACCATTACTCCCACTCAAACCAGTAACCCTTCTCTTCTGCAAGTTTATCACCCAAGTAGACCTTCGACTCCGATACTAGATGTTAGAAAATTATATATTACAGAGCAATGAAACACATAAAATATTTCATAAACAAAAACACAGAAAATGCATAAAACAAGAGAGAGACACAAATATACGTTGTTCACCCAATTTGGGCTATGTCCATGGAGAAAAAACCAGTTCTTCCTTTTACATTATCCAACAAAATGAAGAGATACAACCTACAACCGATCCACTATAATTTCCTCTTTGATCTCACACAGTCTCCTCTCTCTTTCTCACTTAGAATACACATATACATAGCCACAATACAATTCCATCATATATAGCGAGAGGTTTACTTCTAGGGAAAACAACCCTAAATTAAACATAACTTCTACTGTCAGATCATTCACCTAATGAACGGCTTAGATTGACTACGAAATTACAATATTTTACAAGGCAATTTTACATCTATTTTTAGGTTCGGGGGAACTTCCCCAAAACCCCTACGAAGGGGGGCTCATACAAATCATCGTTGCCTCCCCCTAGACCCCCCTAGCAGCGAACAAATGAGTGGCATTTCCACACCATTACGAACTGTGGTCCAATGCATCGATACCTCTAAATAAAGAAGATAATCAGGCTCCACTCCCAACATTTCCATAACCCATATTCCAGTACTCCGCAACCTCCGGTACTCCGCTACTTTCCATACTCTGCTATTTCCGGTACACTACTACTTCCGCTACTCAACCCTCTCTACACTTTATCCTTGGAAATTGTCTAAGACCTGTTCTTAAAGTTGACATGGGGGTAGATCAACATGAACCAATGTTCCAATTTTATCAAGAAATAGAGGAATATCAGTCATGCAAAGAGAAATTTGAGCAAGCTGGCTGGATTCCGTTCCTAGAGAAGTTTAAGGGATATCATGAGGGTGTTTCTCACACCTTCACTCAAAGCTATGATGGCCAATATGTTCATCTAGGTAGTCTGCAATTAGAAATTACAGAAGCTACTATAGAGGAAGCTACATGATTGTCGACTGTAGGGGAGAAATAATTCAAGGGGATAAATATTAAAAAGGAGTTGTAAGAAGGCTCCATTTTTGAAATTTTGAGAAATGGTTCAACACATTTTGCATGAGGACATGCACTGAATTAGGCATGGGGGAATGTTGAGTCTCCTTTTTGATGCCTTTCATACCCCATATTATCCTCTATTTTTGACCAACTTTACCTTTAAGCCTACCTACCACTTGCCTATATTCTTCAAGAACATAAATTTTAGCATCCTTGTGGATCTATGAGATAATTTATATTTAAAGCATGGAATTTATGATTTCTTGTTAGTAGGAATGAAATAAGTGATTCTTTATACTATCTAATTATTTGGATTGAATCAAATAGATATTAAGACCCCATTCATGTGTTCATCCGTTACTAATCCTGCGTTCATCCGGTACCAACTATGATCATCTCGTACCAACTATGCCCATGCGGTACCAATTGTGCTCATCTAGTACCAACTGTGCTCGTCTCATACCAATTGTGTTCATCCGCTACCAACAATGCTCGTCCGGTACCAACTACATTCATCCGGTACCTGAATCCATCCTGCACTGACTATGTTCATCCAGAACCTGAATCCATCCTAGACTGACTGTGTTCATCCGGTACCAAACCCGATTCTTCAGCTTCGATGGTTTGAATAAGTTTCCTTCGATGAGACCGAGGGAACTGATGGTCAAAGCTTTACTTTTTTATGGCAAATTGAAGATATGCTTCATTGCTCATGCACTGTGTGTCATGAGGATGAAGCCAAACATGTAAAGAAAGAAAACTGTGTATTTTTATAATGATTTGATTTGATCTTTTAACACTAAATGTAATGACCATTTCTCTATAAGAGAAGGCCCATAAATGATAGGAGTTAGCAAGTAAGAGACAGAGATACAATTAGCTAGAGAGTAAGACAGTAAGAGAGAGGTGAAACTGGTGGGAGACAAAGATTTAACTTTATTGTTATGATGGAGACTTGATTTTGTAATCTTTCTTTTGAAATCAATAATATGAGTAGCAATTGATGAATTCAATGTGTTAGTGGATTCTTTAGTTATTTAAATTCTTCCAGATTTCCTTGGTAGCTTGGCAAGAGCCCACCGAAGCCATTAAGGCAAGTTTTAATTAGAGTTAGTGTGAATTTATTTTGGTTTATGTGTGAAGAATGACTTAGCATTATAATTCAATTTTAGAGTGTTGATATGATTCTAGTTTTGATTATATGAAAATAATCTAATTTTCTGAGTGATAACTTTTTGATTTTATGAATGCGAACTTATTTTTTAGGTTGTAAGTTTAAGTATTGATTTCTAATTTGAAAGAACATGAAGAGTTAAAGACAACGATCTCACCATTCACCTACATGTGTTGTTATGTGAAGACTCTTGTCATACTTAACATTTCCTGTACAAGAATGTATGGCTTCCTATAGAACTAGTTAGATTAGGAATGATTGTTTGTTTGATGCCTGATTACAGTAAGTTAATTGAAATTAGCTGCTACATGAGAACAAAGTTGAATCCATCTTTTCATTTCGTGAGCCTGTAAATGGAAAAACTTATTTACCTATGCAAGAACCTTTAGATTACATGCTTATTAAGATTTTATTTCTGAGTTTTTATTTCTTATTGTGTGAGGAAGTTAGATTGAAATTTGTGTTGGTTTTGAATGATTCGATTCTTATCTAAGCTATACTCATTAGACAAAGGAACATATATGTTATCGACACATATAGTGCATCAGTTCTACTGATTACAACTCCCTGGTTGATAATTTAATTTGTGGCAATATATCATTCATATAATTTCCCCAACACTTTTATTAATGATTACGAAGATAAAGTTCCAGAAATCAAAGGTTTCCATCCTTGGATATAGACCTGAAAGCTACCCCTACTAGATGGTGGAATGCACACAAGAAGAATATAGGAGGCTCGAAGGAATGTCAAAGACTAATGTGGATAAGGTTTAGATAGATAGATACAAAGATAGAGATAAAATATGTTGGTGAAACTAGTCATAGGAAGCACATCCAACTATGCACTACAACATGGAAGGAGATTCCACAACAAGAATGGGTACATGGATTCATTCACACATTAGAGACAATCCCTAAGCACTGGTAGCTAGAAATGGAGCTTTGACATGGTACTGTGAACTAGGAAGACATGGTTGATGGCTTCATATTAACATTTAGCTTTGAGGACGATTGCCCATACATAGAGTTGGCCCTTCAGACAGTCAAGAGGAAGATCTTTGAGAATGTAACCCCATTGAGATGGAAACAACCTGATTGGGCTGCATTGATAGAAAATGCACTGAAATGCTTTAATCTTAATGCAGATGAAGAAGATCCTCGCAACATTGACATAGCATAATCAAAAGGATACCGCGAAGTAACTGGACCTGAGATAGAGATACCAGATATAAAGAAGCCACTAAAGACCAACAAAGTGAACATAGGATCAGAGAAGGAACCCAAGTTTACAACAATAGGAAACCACTGGGATGAAGAGATAGTCAGTAAAGTTACAAAGTTACTTCATGAATATCAAGAACTATTTCCCACCAAGTTTTCATAGATGAAGGGTATAATAGGAGATCTAGGAGTCATGAAGATTCCCCTTAAGCCTGATGCAAAGCTAGTCAAACAAAGACCTTACAGGCTGAACCCAAAGTATAAGGAGAAAGTGAAAGTAGAGCTTGATAAGATGATAGCAATAGGAATTATTGAACCAGTAGAAGAATCAAAATGGGTGAGTCCTATGGTGGTGCAAGAGAAGAAGACTCAAGGAGAAATTAGGATCTGTGTTGATTTGAGGAAGTTGAATGATGCATGTTTACATGATCCCTTCCCTACCCCTTTCACAGATGAAGTGCTAGAAAATGTAGGAGGTCAAGAAGCTTACTCATTTACAAATGGATTCTCAGGTTATCATTAGATTAGGATTGCACCTGAAGATCGACATAAGACCACATTTGCTACAAAATGGGGCTCATATCAATACACAGTAATGCCTTTTGGATTGAAAAATGCCCTTGCTATATTTTCTAGGGTGGTGGTTGCAGCTTTTAAGGAATACATCCACAAGTTTTTGGAGGTATATTTTGATGATTGGACAATATTTGGATTGTTGAGAAAACATGTTGGAAGTTTAAGACTTATGCTCAACACATGTAGACAATATCAGATCTCTTTGAACCTAAAGAAGTGCATATTTTGTGTACCTTTTGGCATATTGTTGGGACATATTGTTTGTAACCAAGGACTAATGGTGGACCTTGCTAAGATTTCTATCATTGTGAACTTTCATCCACCTAAGACAGTGAGACAACTTCGCACTACGTTGGGACATATTGGGTATTACAGGAAATTCATCAAGGGGTATGCTTAGATCACTACGCTTATGGAGAAATTGTTGAAAAAGGATATACCTTTTCAGTGGAATGAAGAATGTCAAAACAACCTTGCATATTAAAATAAAAAATGGTAGCTGCACCTATACTAGTTTTCCCTTATTGGAATAAGGAATTCCATGTCCATGTGGATGCCTCTTGTATAGCTTTGGGAGTAGTATTGGCACAACCTGGTGCAGGAGAGATTGATCACCCTATAGATTTTGCAAGTAGACAATTATCTAAAGAATAAAATAATTACACCACTACAACAAGGAAAGGAACGACCATGGTGTATGCCTTGCAGAAATTTAGACACTATTGCTGGGGTCACACTTTAAAATGTTTACAGATCATTATGCACTGAAGTATTTGGTTAATAATCCTATCTTAGGAGGAAATATTTGTAGATGGTTACTGTTATTCTAGGATTATGACTTTGAGATCATTGTTAATCAAATAAGACTGAATGCAAGACCTGATCATCTGTCAAGATTGGAAACATGGGAAGAACCAACCAGCATAGAGGATAATCTTCCGGATGCGCAATTATTTGCAATCAGAGTTGTATATGACCATTTCATAGATATCATTCAGTTTTAGACCATAGGAATGGCTCCTCTAGAGTATACTACACAAAAAAAGAAAGAATTAGTGGTTAAGGCAACTACCTTTTCATTAATAATTGGAAATTTTTATAAGATGGGACCAGAGGAGATACTGCACAAATATGTTCCTGAACATGAAAGACAGATGATTCTAGCAGAGGCTTATAAGGGCACAATTGGTGGACACTATGCAGGAAAAGATACTACACAGAACATTTTGAGAGCAAGATTGTGTTGGCTTATGCTACATAAAGATGCATTGGAGTATTGTCGAGCATGTGACGTGTGTCAAAGAATAGGGAAGCCTTTTAGAAGAGATGAGATGCCATTGATACCATAAGTTACATTGCAGGACTTTGATAAGTGGGCCATTGATTTTGTTGGACCCATCAACCCACCTGGAAAGAGGACTGGTGCAAGGTACATAATTACAACGACTGGTTACTTGACAAGATGGGATGAAGCACAACCAGTAAGGGACTATAGCGCAAAGACTACTGTAAAGTTTATTTTTGAGTACATATTGTTTAGATTTGGATGTCCAAAGATTTTGATGAGTGACCAAGGTTCACACTTCCTAAATAAGACTATTGAAGCATTGAATGAGGAGTTCCAAGTTTATCATAAGAAGATTACCCCTTATCATCCTCAGTCCAATGGAACAATAGAAGCATTTAATAATATTTTTGAGAATGCACTTACTAAGGTATGCAATGTGAATATAGATGACTGGGACCTTAGAATTCTAGCAGTATTATGGGCTTATAGGACCACATGTAAAAAGTTGACAGGTCAGACACCCTTCAGGTTAGTTTATGGGCAAGAAGTTGTGATTCCCATGGAGTACATCGTGCCTAGTTTGAGGATTGCATATTTTATAGATATGGCAGACCCTGAAATAATGGAGGAAAGAATGTTGCAATTTCTTTCTTTGGAGGAAGACAAATTTTTAACAAGATTCCATGAAAAGGTACAGAAAGCAAGAGAAAATGCCTAACATGACAAACATATTAAGTAGAAGAAGTTCCAGGTAGGAGACCTTGTTCTCCTCTATGACAGTAAGTTTGTAAAATTTCTAGGAAAATTCAAGATGCATTGGTTGGGCCCATACATTATCAAGCATATTACTGATGGAGGCGTAATTCAATTAGCAAATTTAAATGGATAATTGATTCAAGGAAGAGTAAATGGAAGTAGGTTGAAGTTGTATAGGGACAACCTTGCCCCTACAACTTCGCTCTGAAGAAGAAAGGAGAAAAGTCTTAGTGCCACCTGTAGTTGAAAGTGGGCACTGGACTATAAACTACGCTACAGAGAGAGCTTTAATGTAGGAAGATTTCACTACAATCTGGATTATGTCGAAGTTCATAGGAGACGTGACGTAAGAGGAATTGTTCACTACACTATAGGATGTGTTGAAGTTCGCTGGAAAAATATGACCGTTAAAAGGGAAAGTTAATGTTAAAACACACAGGAAGTTGCATTTATGAGGACAAATTGACAAGATCTAAGGATATATATGCAATTAATGAGCACAATATGAACACAATATGAGCTAATGATGAGGTTAGAGATTCAAATTTTTTATAAAAGCCATGTCTCGCCTAGATTTGACACTTTATTGAATTGAGAATTCGAGTATTGCTATTGTGAAGAAGTTGCAAATTTTTTTGCGTGAACATCTTGAAAATTGAATAATTTATTCATATATTCAACGATAAGGGCTTAGCCAAAGTCATGGAAGCAGTAGCTGATACACCTGCAACATCATCTGAGATGCCCGCAACAACATCACCCGCAATAGTGTCATCATGCACACAACGTAGATCCCCGCGAAAGAAAATGACCAAGGAAGAAAGAACGAAGAAGAAATAGGACTAGAAACCTATTGAGACCGAACAAGTAGGAGATAGTGAAGAAGATGCAGAGAAAGTGCAAATGGAAATAGATGGCGCAACGTTTCCATAGCCTTTACCACCATATATTCCACAAAGGAAACCGGATGAAAAACTAGTGAAAGGGTCGGAGGATGCAAAGTATGGCACCTTGACACCCCTATTGTTAGAGTTAGTCCCATTTGCTGGAGAAATCCTTAGGAAAATTTCCATAGCCTTTACCACCATATATTCCACAAAGGAAACCGGATGAAAAACCAGTGAAAGGGTCGGAGGATGCAAAGTATGGCACCTTGACACCCCTATTGTTAGAGTTAGTCCCATTTGCTGGAGAAATCCTTAGGAAAATTTCACAGTTGAAGTTCGCACTCTACGATTTCAATGACAGGAAGAAATACCCACAGTTCGCACCTAACAGATACTTGAAATAGGTGCACTACCATGAGAGTTGTGTGGCGAGGTTAGAACCGCAATAGTGGGTGGCTGGATTAGCATAGTTGGGATTACTGAATGTGTTGAATGTGCTGCACTTCGATAAAAGTCTAGGGAGCATAGCCTGTGTGAGACAACTACTCATGCTAGTGCATGATGGATGCCTGTGGATGGGGAAGAGGATCCCTATAGACCAAATTCTCATATGGAGAATCACAATATTTTTATATCAAGGGTAAAACCTCGCAGAAGAATTTGTTGGGAAAGATCAAGACAAAGCAATAGCCGAGAACATGAATAAGAAGTTTGGACTGACAAAAGGGAAGTAAGGTTATGATATCAATTCGATCAATGACCAGGGATTTCACTTCACAACACATATATTGGTTGGGAAGATCATGAGGAAGTGTCAGGCTAATGAAGTCCCTGCATCGGTGGTTTCATTAGCTGTGCAATGCGCTAATGGGGTTCAGTACAACTACGCTGCATATCTATGCCAACAGTTTCTAGGTGACTTTCGCGAGGTCTAGGAGAAATGTACTACATTTCATTACGCATGGTTGATTTTAATAATTGCGATGTTGGCATGGAGTGATCCAAGATATTTTGCTTATAGATGCATCAAAATTACATGAAACAGAGCTTATAAACCATGGAACTTAAAATCACATAAAACAATGTGGAAATAACACCATAAGAAAGAAAACATGACACAAAGATTTGATGATGGAGTTCGTCCAATTTGGACTACGTTTCCGAGCCCTTCTCAATAGTGGGGAGACCTTCATTCATTAAGTGGCATAAAAAGAGATAAAATTACAAGCAACATTATTTAGAATCCTTATACCTCCAAGATGGAAGATGGATGAAGAATTGAGAGCCCATCTTTAGAAACAGACAGTACCACTGAAATTGCGGTGAAAAATCATACAAAAATGCCTATCCGAACACCAAATTCGGATAATTGGGCTCTCTGCACCCTCTCAGAACCTCCCTGCTGCTCAAGGCGAGGTTCTGGCTTGTTTCCAGGTTAGGGTATGCTGCACACAATGGATTATGAACTAATCTACCAGTCCTCTCTGCCTTTCTCCAATTCGGATAGTCCTTTATATATTCTGGCGATAAACTCCTCAACTCCCCAACAGTTATAAACAATAGACCAAGTTAGCAGACGGGTTTAATTTAGTATCAAGGATCTTAGGTCATGACAACAACCCTTACTTAACACGACAAAAATCTTTAACTGCGTGTTTAACCCGACAACCTTTTACTATCAGTGTTCCCCCATTCGCATTTCCAATTGGAAGACAAACCAAGCCCATACATCAAGTGCCCTGTGATAACCGCAGAGACGACGAACTATTAACCACAATATATAATATACCGAGTCCCATCGCAAATCACAATCGACGTAGAACGGGGTTGACACTCCATACTACTGCTCCCCTTTTGCGAACTGTGATTGCGATTTGTTGTATCACAACTAGAATTTGTTGGGGGCCAATTAGTAAACACTTGATCCCCTCTGATCTGCAATATGTGATATCACAATCGCAACCGAGATCCTGCCAGGGGCTGCTTTAGAAACACTTTACCTTTTTGCGATGGGCGATTGCGATTTGATTGCATCACAACCATAACTCGCTTGGGGCCAATTTTCTTTAAGACACAACCTCTTCCTCCTAAGATCTGTGATATGTGGGACCAATGGAAGCCTGCCACTTGGCACTCCCCTATTCACTGAGAGTGTTTTCCATGTTATCTCCTCCTGCCACTTGTTCAAGTCAAACATAAACTTTGACCTGCTCTAACTTCTTCATATGAACTCAGAGTTGAGTGTCGTTCACACTGTTGTAATTAGGATGATGAGCACTTCGATTTGATGCTAAGTTTATCAAAATTATGCCACTTTTAGTTTTGTGCCTTTTACCATGCCACTGGTACTTCTTTAAAGATCCACCTGGATCAATCCTCCCCACTAAGATATTTTGGACTGCTAAAATCCTTTTCAGTCAATTGGAAAGTGAGGAAATTTCTCCCTCACTTTTTATTTTTCCATCCATTGAGATTTACTCGGAAGCATTCCTTTGAAGCCAACACGAATGTACTCCACATCTCCCCATCGTGAAGTTCTGGTTTTCCTGTCGAGTATGATATCTTCGGGAAACTTGTCCAGATACTTTGCTGCAAAATCATCCACTGTATGAATTTGTGCAACCTCTTCGGTATCCATAATCAGTGGAGGTTCATAAAGCTTCATGTTTTCAACATTTACCACTGAGTACATTTGCATATAAGCGGGCAAGTCAAGACGAAAAGAATTGTCTCCGATCTTTGCCAATATGGTGAAGGGACCATAATGAATGGGTCTCAATTTCTTCCATTCTCCCTTCATTATATCCTTGTTGATGTGGAGCCATACCATGTCTCCAACTTGAAACTAATGGTCAACTCGGTGCTTCTCATGTCTAGCTTTATACCGAGCCTGACTTTTCTCCAACTGCTCCTATACTGCCTGATGAATCACCTGTATCCACTGAATAAACTTTCATGCTTTGTCCCTATTATCTCGTCCATTTCCATCCTCATCTTTCCCAAATACCATGTCTAAGGGATCCCTTGGTAGGTAACCAAAACATGTCTCGAACGGTGAGCTCCGTGTGGATGAATGTGATACTCGATTTTATGCATACTACACATAAGGAACTTATTCATCCCACAACTTGTGATGTTTTCCACAATAGCCTCGTAAAAAGTGTACCATGGTGCAGTTGACGACCTATGTTTTCTCATCGGTCTATGGATGAAATGTCGTACTTCTTTTTAGCTTAGTGTCCATCATTCTCCACAAGATGGTCCAAAACTCTCCAAGAAAGCGAGAGTCTCAATCTGACACAATAGATGTGGGTAACCCAAACGTGCTGAAAGAAAAGATAAGCAGTCTGCTCAATAGTGACCTTCTTTTTACGAGGCATTAAAATACACATTTTATTAAAATGATCCACGACGACATACAAATAGTCGTGACCTTTCCTAGACAAAGGCAAACCACCTACAGAATCCATGGACACAATTTCCCATGGTCGACTCAGAATAGGGAGTGGTATGTAGAGCCCAAGTTTTCTATTAAAGGGCTTTGAAACAGAACACAAACACGACCCTTTACAAAGCTAGTCACAATGTTTTTCATATGAGGCCAAAAACAAAACCTCTGTAAATGACATAAAGTTTTTTCAACCCAAAAATGACCAGACACAAGAGAGGCATGAGCCTCTCAGATTACATGTATCCTTTCATCAATGGGTATGTAAAGTTTTCCAAGGTGGTACAATAGTTTTCCCTGCAAATAATAATTTTCCACCTGCGATCCATGAGTCAGTTTTGCATAAATCTCTTTAAAATCATTATCGTTAGCATATTGCTGCATAACTTTCTAACGATAAAGAAGCATTTTTCAAAACTATAGATGCAGAAATAGGAGGGTGAGAAAGCATATCTGCTACTTTGTTGTTGGTGCCCTTGTATTTTATTACCAGATGAAATTTCTAGAGGAATCCCATCCATCTAAAATGACAGGCTTGTTGAAGCTTGGTCTATGACTGAAGGTACTGCAAGGGCTGATGATCTGTATGGATAATGGTCTCCTTGTCGATCAGGTAGTGTTTCCACTTCTTTACACTCTGAACCAAGGTGTACAACTCCCTATCGTATGTGGGATAATTCACAACAGTCAGGGAGAAAGTATCTGAATGGTAACATACAGGCTTCCTTTTCTGCATCAACACAACGCCCATGGCATATCTGCTGGCATCTATTTTAATCTCAAAAGGTTGATGAAGGTCTGATAAGTCTAGCACTGGTCCTGTGCTGATCTTCTCTTTCAGCGTGTCGAAGGATTTCTACTATTTTCCTCCCCACTGAAAGGCCTGCTTCACACTTGTCAATGTGTGTAAGGGAGCTGCGATAATAGAGAAGTTCGCAATGAAACTTCTCTGATACTCTAATACGCCCAAAAATATTTAGACCTCTGTAACATTTGTGGGCTCAGGCCACTTCATAATCACATCTACTTTAGAGGGATCTATTTTCAATTTCCCATTACTGACTATGTGACCTAAATAAACCAGATAGGTCTTCCCAAACTCACACTTTGACAAATTTACATACAATTTTTCTTTTTTCAAAACATCAAGCACTTTCTTCACATGACATGCATGTTCATCCCATGTCCTACTATACACAAGAATATCGTCTAGATATACAAGAAAAAAATTATCAAGAAAAGGCCTAAACAAATCATTAATTACCCTCATAAATGTGGTCGAAGCATTGCACAGTCTGAATGGCATCACCATCCATTTGAACAACCCCTATTTGGTTTTGAATGTAGTCTTCCAAATGTCTTGTTCTGCAACTCTAACCTGGTGATATCCACTACACAAATCTAGTTTTGTAAAATAGACAACATTTTTCAACTGATCTAATAATTCATCAATGTGAGGGAGAGGGTATTGATTCTTCACCATAATTTTGTTTAGCACCCTATAGTCTATGCAAATTCTCCATGTGTCATCTTTCTTTGGCACCAACACGATTGGTGAGACACACAGAGAAGAACTCAATCTGATGACCCCTTGATTTAACAATTCCTGCACCTGTTTCTTGATCTCCTCCATCTCAATAGAAGCCATCCTGTACATGCCAATATTCGGTAAAGGAGCATCCTGTTGTAAATGGATCTCATGTTGGATTTCCCATTTTGGGGGCAATCCTCTCGGTTCCTGAAACAATCCATCATAGTCAGAAATAATTTCAAACAATTCTTTCTTATGATCAGGATCACAACCTTTGAAAGCGTTAGCCGTCTCGGCCTCTTTCGCTCTCACTACCATGAGCATGCACCCTTTACTGGAATTAACCAGTTGTTTAATCTGTCCTGCACTTACAAGGCTAGCACTAACTTTCGTATGATGAGCTCTGACTATATATTCCACCCCGTCCTTCATGAGGTGGTATTTATTTTCATGCTGAAAGAAAACTTCCTTTATTTCATATAGATATGGACTTCCCAATATAATTCCACAGATATCCAAAGGCACAACATCTAACTCTATCTCATCAACTAATTTGGAACCAATAACAAATCTGGCCCTACACTACTTGGTTACTTGTAATTTTTCTTTATCACTTACCCAACCAAGCGGGTATGGACTCGGATGAGGCTTAGTTTTGAGGCATAGCTTTTTCACTAAGGAACCTGAGATTAAACTTGCTTGGGAACCTGAACCGAACAAAGTTTCCACATTTGTGTGTTTTATAATAACCCTAATGTGGAATAGTTCAATTCTCTTTCGCTCATTACTTACATGCTCATTCAAATAAATAGTACTTGCAATTGAATCAAAACTATTATTAACAGAAGGAGTACCTTTTGTGCGCTTGACTGTGATCAATGTCTCATCACTAGAATCTGATCCAAGATCCTGCCGCGTTGTTGCCACTGTATTCTTCTTTCCCTTTTCGCTAAATCTCTTTGGTCTCAGCTCCAAATGTAGCTGCAAACAATGGTCCTCGTCATGACCTTCTCCCTTGCAATGCATGAAAGATGGTGTTGTTCCATACTTTTTCTTGGCTGCGACGGTCTTCTTAGCCTTCCCCTTGCCTTTCTTCTGGAATTTTCTATGCTGAGGGTTGAACGATGTCTTCTTGGCTTGATCATCTCTGTCACTCTTGCCTCGAATTTCAAGATGAATCACCTTTACGCTGGCCGCATCAATCGTAGTAGGCTCGAACAATAACAATGAGTATCTTGTGTAACTATGTAGAGCACCAACATACTTAGTTACAATCTCGGGAAAATCTAATGAGATGACCAAATTCAATGCTTGTTTATGAAATTCTTCATTGAAGCTTTGCACATCTTAGCCTTTACCTTGCCTTAGATATTTCCATTCCATTAGTGCCTTTTGTTTATAACTCAAAAGGTAAAATTGGTCTTTCAATGCAGAAATAAAACTGGACCAAGAGGAAAAAATGTTACCCAAATTTTTGCTGCCCTTCTGCAACTTGCTCTCCCACCAAACAAGAGCAGTTCCACTCAGCGGAAGAGATGCTAACTGGACCTTCGCCTCATCTTCTTCAATCTACTGGATCTAGAAGTAAACCTCTATCTGTCTTATCTAATTATTAAGTTTTTCTGCACTACACTCTCCATTGTACATGGGCAGGTCAAACTTTACATCTAGCTTGAAGAACGGTTTCTTAGATGTATGTTTGGAATCACGATTAGAGTGATAAGAACTATCACTTGAAGAAGGAGAGGGAGGAGGCTCTTCTCCACCACCTTCATGATTTTCTGATCTATTATCATCAACACCTTCCTTCTCGTGCCCAAGTGCCTTCTCATACTCTGAAAACAACTTGTCCACTTTCTCTGCCATATTGTAGAATACCTTTGCAGAAATTTTGTTCCTCTTCCCAACGAACTTCTTCATTTTCCATGTTTCTTCTTTGTTGTGCATGTCCTGCTTTAGGATCAAAGGACTTAAGTGTTCCTTCTCCTTTTCACAGCTTGTTCTAGGTTAGCATATACTCATGCAATTCACATCAACAAAGACCTACTCTGATACCAAACTTGATCCAAGATATTTTGCTTATAGATGCATCAGAATTACATGAAACAAAGCTTATAAACCATGGAACTTAAAAGAACATAAAACAATGTGGAAATAACATGATAAGCAAGAAACCATGACATAAATATTTGATTATGGAGTTCGTCCAATTTGGACTACGTCTCCAGGCCCTGCTCAATAGTGGGGAGGCCTTCATTCATTAAGTGGCATAAAAAGAGATAAAAGTACAAGCAAAATTCTTTACAATCCTTATACCTCCAAGCTAGAAGATGGATGAAGAATGGAGAGCCCAGATTCAGAAACAGATAGTACCACTGAAATTGTGGTGAAAAATCATGCAAAAATGCCTATCCGAACACTGAATTCAGATAATCGGGCTTTTTGCACCCTCGGAACCTCCTCGCTGCTCAAGGCGAGGTTCCAGCCTACTACCAGGTCAGGGTATATTGTGCACAATGGCTTCTGAACTAATCTTCTAGTCCTATCTACCTTTCTCCGATGTGGATAGTCCTTTATATATGTTGGCGGTAAACCCCTCAACTCCTAGGTAGTTCTAAACAATAGACCAAGTTAGCAAGCGGGTTTGATTTAATATCAAGGATCTCAGGTCGCAGCAACAACCCTTACTTAACACGGAAAAACTCTTTAACTACGCATTTAACTCGATGACCTTTTACTATCGGCATTTCCAATCGTCGGATAGACCAAGCCCATACATCAAGCGCCTTGCAATAACTATGGACCCAATGAACTATTAACTACAATATATAATATATCGAGTCCCATCGTAAATCACAATCGGCATAGAACCAGGGTTGGCACTCCATACTACTACTCCCCTTTTGCAAAATGAAATTGTGATATATCGCATCACAAATGGACTCTGCCAGGGTCCAATTCATAAACACTTGATCCCCTTCGATTCGTGATATGCGATATCACAATCGCAATCGGGATCCTGTTGGAGGCTGTTTCAAAAACACTTTGCCTTTTTGCGATGGGCGATTGTGATTTGATCACATCGCAACCATAACTAGGTTGGGGATGATTTTATTTAAGTCAAGTCCTCTTCCTCCTGCGATCTGCGATATGCGAGACCAATTGCAGCCTACCACTTGGTGCTCCCCCATTCGCTGAGAGTGTTTTCCACGTCATCTCCTCCTGACACCTATTCAATCAAACATAAACTTTGACTTGATCTAACTTCTTTGTATGAACTCAAATTTGAGTTTCATTTGCACTATTGGAATTAGGATTATGAGCAGTTTGATTTGATGCTAATTTTATCCAAATTCTGTCACTTTGAGTTTTGAGCCTTTTACCATGCCACTGGTACTTTTTTTAAAGATCCACCTGGATCATGGAGAGAGCCGAAAGATTCACAGTTCCCTCTGATAGATTCAGATGTTTGTGAAGCTGCGTGGTATGCCTCACTATGGTTTACCACTAAACCGTTGCGAGCACATGCATACATGATGTTTTTTGTGTTATATCATATGGACTTACACATGTTGGTGAACCAATACCCTCACCTTTCGCTGAGCCTGTACTAGCAGTATAGATTTGTTGCGAAGTTTAAGGTTGATTTCCACAAAGATATACAGGATCGCGGGGACACAAGGAAGAAATTGCATCCCCCACCATATTTGGTAATAGAAGATGATCTCCGAACACAGGTACAATAGTGGTTCGCGGAATGGATGAATGTGCTAGAGACACAGGCAGAAGATATTCCGACAAAGGAGGACACATCACAACATGGGGAAGCGAGTGGAAAGGATAAGGATAAGGATGATAAATAATTAGAAGAGGAGGAGCAACACGATGAGGGTTAAAAGGATTCTCTTGAATGTGTTGAATATAAAAGAGTCTGAAAATACAGAGATAGACCAAGCTGTCATTGAGAAGAGGAAAGCAGGCACCGAAGTTGCCAAACGAACCAAAAAGAAACAAAAGGTAGACAAGAAAAGGGACATAACACCGATGCTCCTTAATGATGGGGACTTGGATAAGATTGGGGATAGAATTAAGGAGGCAACATCAGAATCATGGAACAAGTTAGAGGATTTCTATGATGCACTTCTAACAAGTGTCGAGGAGTGCATCACAAAACTTAAAATATTGGCACAAACAGTTAGACATCCAGCATAGGTAGTGGAGAAAATTGGAGAGGAAAGGCTAGAAGAGCCTACACTTACAACACAGATAGAACCAAAACTTTCTGAAGCCCTGTAGTTTGACTCCACCGAGGTCTAGTAGCAGGCTAAAGAATGGAGGTATGCCAACATGAACATCACAAAAGTAACATTGTAGATATTACACAAGTTTCATCTGGAGATAATAAATGAGTTGAAGCTGCACGAATAACACACCTCGCAGTTGAACATTCAGGTAGAAAGAGAGCGAGCTTTGCTACAACAGAATCTCGACCAGTCAATCCAGGAGAGGGATCAGGTAATATAGCATCAACATAAGATGAAGGAAGTGGTTGAAGCAACATGCTGAGAGGTTATGGAACTTAATGTATGAGAAGAGGAACCAGTGGAGGACAAGGTCGCAAAGCTCAACCTTACAGTGAAAGGATATAAGGATAAAATTTCCGAAGTACAATTTTCATATGAGATGAAGATCAGTGAGTTGCAGATGAAGCTACAACCAACCACACCATAGGAAGTGCGAGAGCAGAGGGAGACTGGCCTAAAGGCTGCAATGGCCGACATCTCTACAACCATTGTATATTGTGGGAAGCTTTTGGATGAGAGCTTACATATTTGGACTTTGCTACAGGAAGATCCAAATGTGCAAAAACTTCAAGAAGACATTCAACAGAAGCAATAGCAGTAGGAAGAGATTCAGGCAACTAGGAAGACCTTATCATTCTCACAGAAGCTCGTTAATATCAATGAGGGAACTGCCCTCCAAAAGAAGATAGAGGAGCTGAGGAAGGAAGAGTAGATTTTGACAGAGAGAACTCAACCATGACAGGATGAGGCTCTCCAACTGTCCCAAACAGTAGATGAGAAGCTTCAAGAACTTTGACAAAGGGAGAAAACAATGGTGTAGAAGGCTACATAACTTGTGACAGAAGCATCATTGGAGGAAGTGCGCAATGAAGAGAAGAATGTCACAGACATTTTGTAGCAGTTCATCAGTGCCTACAATAGTATTGCAGCAAAGATCAGAGGAAAATTGGCAGAGAGACTTGGGATGAATCACATGTGAGTGTTGGGGGCTTGTTGGGCGCTACCCAACTTGGCCTATATTTTGGCAAAGACTTCAAATTTTGTGGAAAGGAGCGCACAACAGAGCATGTAGTGGAGCACACAATAGAGCAACTGAATGTGAAGTTGATCGTGCAGTGGAGAATTTTGAATATACCGCGTAGTGTAAGGGTTTCGGGGTGGGTCAAAACGCCTCCTTTTTGTAAAAACACGCTATGTTGTAAGGGATAAATGGTTTTGGGACCATAGTTGATTGCTTTAGGGAGTCCATGGTATTTGGACCATGGTATTTTAATGATGTAACCTTTTGATGTAATAGTATATATACGGTAAAATAATAAGAAGAGAATCATCTATCTCTGGATCCAGATGAGTTTTATGGTTGAATTATTTTGATCTGTCGTTTTGTAGCGAAGGACAGACTCTGCAATTGAGTGCCCAGGGGCCTGAGTCTGCAGTTGAGTGCACAGACAACCTGCAACTTAGTGCGCATGCCAAGAACTGTTTGTTGTACAAAGATTCATTATATTAGCAACATTTATTGTTGACATAGCCCCACATTGGGGTGAACCATGGTTCATTAGTGTTTCATATGTATATTTGCTTATTATCTGTTGTAGAGTAGCAGTTATTACAATTTCATTTTACTTTCAAAACAGTGATGGTTTATGGCTTTATATGACATGTTTAAGTGTTTAATCTAATGCCCCAAGGTGATTTATGAATGATAAGAATAAGAAAACATAATAATTACACATCTCCACATCCTTTAAGGCAGCAAAACCCTGGTTCTGCATCCTCCCATACTCACTTCGGGTGAGACTGTGATCTACTTGTAGGTCATTGCCGAAAGGGCTAGTGATTGGGGGTTTTGTTGGTGCACAGTGTAGATCGAACCTGGGTCGGCCCAAACAAAGCCAACATCATGGGAAGGGTTGTCTACATTGGTTATAGAAGCTCATCGTAAAGGAGAAACCAATATTATTCATAGGGAAACTGATTTAGCAAATGGTTTGAAAGAAGAATAAGAAAGCATGCATTTTCACCCTACAATATCTTATTGAGTTATTTTATAAATTATTAATGTGAATGCAGGTGTGTATTTTTTAGATACTTTCCAAGTTATATAAATATGTTAATTAATTGACAATTCTTTTTTTTTTATGTATTTTGCATATTGTGCTTGAAACACCACAAGGCTATGGGGTACAATGGTCATAAACTTTGCATCAAAAATTTGGAAGAAAAGAGGAAAAATTCTGATTGTGGGATAATGGTAGTCTTCTAGGTCACTAATGTTTCCTCTAGAAGTGAAAAACATACACAAGTATTTGAAAATGGATACTATGAGTATTGGGATGACATACTTGAGTGTGACTTTAAATCCTTCATATTGGTTTTGTTCGACATCAAATGGTATGGACTACAAATGAATGAACGTGATCCTAATAGCACTGTTATTTAACATGATAATGTATCTACCATGGTTAATACAATGTTATTTGAGCCTGGATCAGATCGCTATGTTCTTCCAAGCCAACGTGAACATGTCTTTTACTCAGATGTTCCATTTTGAGGGGGTTGGTCATATGTTAGATATGATCCAAGAGGAAGGCTGGTAAAGTATAATGTAGCAAAAGAAGATGATATTGAAGAATAAGATGATGTAGAGGATTAGTTAGTTCATGTGCCATATGAAGACATTGAAGAAGTTGAAGGAGTTGTTTAAGACAATGTGTTGGATAAATATGATATTGATGATGTACTATCAGATGAAGAACTTGAAGAAGTTGAACCAAACATAGGATACAATGTTCCTCATGATGATATAGACGATAATATGATTGGAAATGATGACATTGATGATGATGATGATATGGCCAATCCTTTCAACATTGATTCTGAACCGGATGATGTAAGTGCTGAGTTGGATGAAGAATAAGATTAATAATATTGAAATGTTGAAATGTATGAGGTATGTGTTTATATGTTTTCAGTTGATTTGTTCTCTTTCATTTACCTTAAATTTTTGTTTTCTTAGTTTGTAGCTATGCTTCATTTAAAATTTGGTTTGTCTAACAATTTTCAAGGTTGTCCATTTACCAATGGAAATTATGATTTAATTAATTAACCCCACACAAAGTGACCTATGAATGGGGCCAACATTGAAAATTTTTCAGTTTGTGCTTGTATGCATTGAAAATTGATATGGTTATAGTATATTGTTAAATTATGGTATGTTCTATGCTTAGAGCAATTTACTTATTTTTCTTCTTATTAGCCACATATTAGCAATCACATATACATTAAGTAAAGTGCAGAGAGAACATTAAATGATCAATAGAAAACAAGCCAAGACAACAGACTCAAGATGTGGCAGCTAGCCAGGGACAAACCCCAATGCGGGGAAACCCGTTGATCAAATATTCTTTTATCTTCAATAGTTCAGCTAAGATAAATAGTACAAAATCTGAATTCTGCAATTTTATATCAGCCGCATCAAACCCTAGATCAGCAAAGTCAAACTTGGTCAAACTAGCTGAAATTGACCTCTAAAATACTTGGTCAATTTCCAATCAACTTGTCCTCGAACAACCTGAAGAAACAACCCTTGAACAATCCCAAAAGTTCAGTCAATTTGCAGATTTTTGAAGTCAACTTGCAGCCCTAAACTAGGGCAGTCAACACTGGTCAAACCAAAGGTCAGATCACCTTGATTTTCGTGCCAAAAATTGTGGCCTGCCTAGTAGAGGCAACCACACCCAATCTGCACTTCTGGAAGGTCAACACTGGTCAAAGAGATGACCTCCTGCCCTAGCGTCCTTCTTTCTATATCTTCCTTGCCCTAGGATGTCTTCCTTTCAGCCACATGTGACAGAGAGAGAGGCTCCTTTTATGCGTAGGAGAGAGAGAGAAGATGAGTGAATTGAATTGTCCAAATGAGGAGAATGCTCCTTGTATTTATATGCAAACGTTGAGGTTGAATAGACATGACTGTTGGGCTTCTGAGCCTACATAATGTTGTTGGCTGACCTTGACAATTTGTCCATAATCAAAATAAATTCATATCTCCATAAATACTTATAGGAATCGGATGATCTTTAGATCAATCCTACACCTCTCGATGAGAGGAATCTAGGAAAAATAACAGAAGCCATAAATAAGGTGATCCACATGGAGTTTGGCCCTAGTTGCCTATTTTAACACTCCCTCGTTGCTATCCATCCATCAAATGCACTGTCCTGTACAGCTTGACCCCACTTTGCTCTGCTCTGCTCGAACTATGAAAAAGAAGAAATGATCGAGGATGTATCATACCATCCTCCACTGACCTGAAGTCAGTCTCAGAGTGTGAATCACTATCACTAATCCCAGATCAGTATCATTGATCCCAGATCAATGGAGGTCATCCTAGCATAGGGAGTATGGTAGATACAGCGATGTGTCCATCAATAGTACTGTTGGGTTGTGTTATATTCTTTCCATGACTAGCCCACATAGTTAACCTCCGCCCCCCCTTCGTTGCACCGATTTTGTAGTCGGGGGGGGGGTCACAGGGGGTTTGAGGGTTACCCGTAACCCCACTTTATGGGATCCAGGGCAGCGCCCCCGAAAATTTTGGTTTTGGACCCTATGTTAGGTTGGGCGGACCCACCTATGGTTTTGTGCATGATTTTCAAACATGGTATTGGACGCAATGGTTTTCGGTCCATGGTATTGGATGCTTCGGCATGTATAAATATGTATTCTAACATTGAAAGGAACATAATGAAAAATCAAGCTGGTAGTCCCGGTTTTGGGATCCAAGGGAAAATCTCTGTGTATATGTGTTTTATGTGTTATGCTCTTGCATTTTTTATTTTATGTGTTTTAGAATTCGTATGCAGGTAATTTCTGTACAGGGTTAAAACCTACATTTGGTATCAGAGCAGTTTTGGCTTCAAGGGGATGCCTTTGTTGCTGAGGGGTTTCGCTCGGGCCTGTGGTAGACCCTGGTTAATGGGAGATTTGCGAGATCGATTCTGGTGGTGAAAGAAGATGGCGAGCAGTGGAAAGATAGAGATCAAGAAATTTAATGGTCAGAGTTTTGAGTTGTGGAAACTCAAGATGGAGGATCTGTTGGTGGATAAAGATCAGTGGATCACGGTAGATCCAGGTACTAAACCAACGAGAGTGTTCGATGAAGAATGGAAGAAGTTGGATCGGAAGGCAAAGAGCACAATACGATTGTGTGTCTCAGATTCAGTATTGCTGAATGTATCAGGGGAAGCTACAACAAAGGCTTTGTGGGACAAGTTAGGGACTTTGTACCAATCTAAGTCTCTGGTGAATAAACTGTTCCTGTGGAGAAATCTGTATAACTTGAAGATGAAAGATGGAGACTTGGTGACAGAGCATCTGAACGCATTTAATACCGTGGTACGTCAGTTAAAATCTATTGATATTAAAATTTCAGATGAAGATAAGTGCATCAGTTTCTTGTGTTCTCTACCAGATTCGTGGGATACTCTAGTTATTGCAATAGGTAGCAATGCAACTACCTTGCAATTTGATGAAATAGTCTCAGCCTTGCTGACTGAGGAGATGAGATGGAAAAATATGGAGAGCCATAATGGTGATGCCTTGTCTGTATGAGGACGGTCCCAGAAAAGAAACAAAAATAAGTCATCAAGTGGGAGATCTAAATCTAGAGGGAGATCTAAATCTCCAGGAAAACCTGTAAAGGTGGCGTGCTGGAAATGCGGAAAGGAACGACACTACAAAAGGGACTGTAAATCTAAAGCTCATGATAAAGGAAAGGGATCTGATGATACTCCTTCTGTAGAGGCGAAAACCACCTCAGATGAAGGTGGGGATGTGTACCTGGCTTCTTCAAGTACACATGTAGATCATGAGGCATGGTTGATTGACTCAGGTGCATCCTTTCACTTCACTCCCCATAGAGAGTGGTTCCGCGAGTATGAGAAATATGATGGTGGTGATGTATTCTTGGGCGATGATAGGAAGGCTAGAATCATTGGTCGTGGAAAATTAAAGTTGAAGCTACAAGGTGGAAGGGTTAGAACACTTCCGGGTGTTCTACATATTCTTGCATTGGCCAGAAATTTGATTTCTATTAGCAAGCTGGATGTTGCAGGTGTAAAAACAGTGTTCAAGAAGGATACCTGCAAGATGGTTCAGGGAGCACTGGTATTGATGCAGGGAGTTCAGATTGGAACTCTGTACAAGCTATGAGGTAGCATGGTTGTTGATGGGTGCAACAGTTCTGTGGTTCCTGAAAGTGGAGCAGAAAATCTAGTGGTCTCTAGAGAGAAGACCATGCTGTGGCATCAAAGGCTTGGACATATTGGAGAGAAGGGCCTTTGAATACTTCATGGTAAAGGTATGGTAGAAGGTATGAGAAATAGCTCTCTGGATTTTGATTTCTGTGAAAATTGTGTATATGGGAAGCAGAATCGGGTAAGTTTCTCCTCTGGTAGTAAAAGGGCAAAGCAGATATTAGAGCTTGCGCACAGTGATGTGTTTGGACCTGTGAAGGTTCCATCACTGGGTAAGTCTGTGTACTATGTATCATTTATAGATGACTTCTCAAGGAATACATGGATATATTTCCTTAAGAAGAAATCTGAAGTCTTTGACAAGTTTAAAGAATTTAAGGCTCTGTTGGAAAACCAGACAGAGAAGAAGATAAAGGTGCTGAGGACAGATAATGGTGGAGAGTTTTGTAGTAAGGAATTTGAAGAATTCTACAAGAAGTGTGGTATAGCACGGTAGAAGACTACTCCATATACACCTCAGCAAAATGGAGTTGCAGAAAGAATGAACAAGATGTTGATGGAAACGGCAAGAAGCATGCTCAGTGGTGCCGGGTTAGGACAGGAATTCTGGGCAGAGGCAATGGAGACAACATGTTACCTGGTCAACATATCACCTTCATCAGCGTTGGAGGATAAGAATCCACAAGAGGTATGGACTGGTAAGAAACCCTCTCTTTCACATCTGAGGGTATTTGGATGTGATGCATATGTACATGCTCCAAAGGAGAAACGAACCAAGTTGGATAATAAATTTGAAAAGTGCATCTTTATTGGGTATAAGGATTGTTTAAAGGGTTATAAGCTTTGGAACCCAGTCACAAGGAAGCTTGTGTACAACCGAGATGTAGTGTTCAGAGAGGTAAAAGATGTTATTAAACATGAAGTCTAACCAAAGGAACCTGAGAAGATAGAGTTTGAGCTTAAGGAGGAAGAATCAGACTCTACAGCAGAGGAGGAATCAGAAGATGAAGAGCCACAAACTCCAGGTGTGAGAAGATCAGTTCGACAAAGAAGGTAGCCAGAAATGTATAGTCCATCTACTTTCTGTTCAAATTTTGCTTTATCTATCACTAACGATGATCTCAAAACTGTGAAGGAAGCAATAGATTCAGAGGATGGCAAACTCTGGAAAGAGGCCATGGTTGATGAAATGGCATCTTTGCACAAAAATGAGGGTTGGGATCTGGTGGAGTTGTCGGCTGGAAGGAAACCCATTGGCAGCAAATGTGTGTTCAAGAAGAAGACAAATGCAGAAGGAAAGGTGGAGAAATACAAAGCTCGGTTGGTAGCAAAAGGTTATTCCCAAGTGTCAGGAATTGATTTTGGTGATATTTTTTCTCTTGTTGCCAAGTTAACTTCTATTAGATTACTTTTATCTGTTGCTGCTGCTTTTGATTTTGAGGTAGAATAGATGGATGTGAAGACAACATTTCTTCATGGGGATCTAGAAGAGGAAATATACATGAAGCAACCTGAAGGCTTTGTGGTGAAGGGTACGAAATAATTGGTATTCAAGTTAAAGAAGTCTCTGTATGGGTTAAAACAGTCACCAAGGATGTGGTATCAGAAATTCGATACATTTATACGAGGACTTGGCTTCACCAGAAGAAAAGTAGATCACTGTGTGTATTTTAAATTAATTGGTGATCGTATTATTTATCTGGTCTTGTATGTGGATGATATGTTGCTAGTTGGAAATGACAAAGAAATTATCCAGGATTTAAAGACCCATTTGTCCTCCAAATTCGACATGAAAGATCTTGGTGCTGCAAACTATATTTTGGGCATGGAAATTAAAAGAGATCGGATAAAGAGGAAGCTTTGGTTAAACCAGAGGAAGTATGTTGAGACAATATTGCAGATGTTTAATATGTAGGATAGTAAATCGGTGAAGGTTCTTATTCCTGTAGGTGTGAGGTTATCTGCTGAATAGTGTCCCAAGACACAAGAAGAGGAAGAGGAAATGTCCCATGTTCCATATGCAAGTGCAGTCGGTAGCCTGATGTATGCAATGGTCTGTACTAGACCAGACATTGCACATGCAGTGGGAGTATTGAGCAGGTTTATGTCAAAACTAGGGAAGGAGCATTGAACAACAGTGAAGCGGGTTTTCAGGTATTTGCGTGGCACTAATGATTATGGTTTGTGCTACTAGGGAAGATCATGATCGGACAGAGTGTTGGATATTCGTGGCTTTGTTGATGCAGACTGGGTTGGAGATCTGGATCAGAGAAGATCTACAAGTGGGTATGTGTTTAACCTATTTGGAGGTGCAGCCAGTTGGATGAGTAAGAAACAATCTGTAGTGGCACTATCAACTACACAGGCAGAATACATGGCAACCACTTATGCAAGCAAGGAAGTAGTTTGGTTGCAGAGATTGTGTTCAAGTATGGGGTTAGTACAGGAAGCTATAAGGATAGACTGTGACAACAAAAGTGCAATTTTCTTGGCAAAGAACCCTGCATATCATTCAAAGACAAAGCAAATTGATGTTCAGTATCACTTTGTGAGGGATATGATAGAAGACAAAAAGGTGTTCCTGGTAAAGGTGCACTTTGAAGAATACTGCAAATGCATTGACAAAATCTGTGAGCTTTGAGAATTTTTCTTGGTGTAGAGAGAAAATGGGCATTTCAGGGCTGGAAAAATGACTAAGCTCTCTTGTGCCCCCCTGTGGAAAGAAAACAACAAGTGGGAGAATGTTGGGTTGTGTTATATTCTTTCCACGACTAGCCCACGTAGTTAACTGGGGGGTTAGAGGGGGGGGGGGGGGAAGAGCTCCCCTTCGTTGCGCTGATTGTGTAGCGGTGGGGTCACAAGGGGTTTGAGGGGGTACCTGTAACCCTACTTTATGGGGTCTGGGGCAGTGCCCCCAAAAATTTTGGTTTTGGACCCTATGTTAGGTTGGGCGGACCCACCTATGGTTTTGTGCACGATTTTCGCACATAGTATTGAATGCGATGGTTTTCGGTCCACGGTATTGGATGCTTCAACATGTATAAATATGTATTGTAACATTGAAAGGAACATAATGAAAAATCAAGCTGGTAGTCCCAGTTTTGGGATCCAGGGGAAAATATATGTGTATATGTGTTTTATGTGTTATGCTCTCGCATTGTTTATTTTATGTGTTTTAGAATTCGTGTGCAGGTAATTTCTGTACAGGGTTAAAACCTACAAGTACTACTATGGTCCCTATCCTCATTTCCCTACTCATTGGTCAAATGAGAGGTACTTCCCATGAGTCCCATATTGCATGGTTAGGATGCCTCGACAGGAGAAATAATCATCCTGTCCATAGGAGAACGTATCATCCTGTCAAGTGGATGCCACAGAGAACTAATCATCCTGGTCTACAAGTGAACTAATCATCTTGCTCCACAGTCGCCACAGAGAACGAATCATCCTGGCCCACAGGAGAACTAATCATCCTGTTCCACAGTCGCCACGGGGTGTCACAGGGTAAGGTTGAACCTTTACCCTATACATAGTGCACCACCAGTGGATGGTGAGTCACCCTGTGGTCACATGTTGCTCCAAGAAGTACCCCGTGCCCCCCTGGAGCTCCTAGAACTCAATACATCATACTCGACCCTCATAAGAGGGTCTCTGAACGACACCAAGTCGTTCTCAGAAAGTCAAGAATTTTACCTTTCCTAGGGGCTTTGTCAAAATTTTGATGACCTGTTCATCTGTACCGATATGTTGAAGCCTTATTGCTCCTTGCTGCACCATATCTCGAATATAGTGGTACCTACTATCAATATGCTTGGAGCGATCATGAAATACGAGATTATCTGATAAATGGATCCCGCTCTGGTTTTCACACAGAATCACAGTGGTATCCAATGTAAATCCAAATAGCTCACTGAAGATCTTTCGCAACTATACTGCCTCATAGGAGTCCATGCTAGCAGCAATGTACTATGCCTTGGCAATGCTCAAAGCCACCGACTTCTGCTTCCTGCTCATCTAGGATATCGAGGCAGATCCCAAAGAGAGACAGCACCCGGAAGTACTTTTTTGGTCCACCACACTACCTGCCCAATCAACATCAGTATACCCAAGTAGTCTCACATTTCTAGTAGTGTATCTCAACCCATGAGTGATTGTGCAACGAAGATATCTCAACAGATTCTTGGCACCAATCCAATGTGAGTGGTGAGGCTCAACCATATGTTGACTCAATGTGTTGACTGCAAAGCATATATCCGGACAGGAGTTCACCAAGAACATTAATGCTCCGAAGAGTTGACAATACTCGGTAGCATTTCGTAAAATAGATCCAGCAGCACTACCGCTTAACTTCTTGAAGTCAAGCTCCATTGGGGTAGTTACGGGCTTGCAGTCCACCATGCCGAATCTCTCCAATATCTTCACCACATATTTTTCTTGAGATAGGAAAATCTCCCCTGGTTCCTGCTAGACTTCTAGTCCTAGGAAATAGTGCATAATTCCTAGGTCTTTCATCTCGAACTCAGAAGCCAGCTCCCTCTTACATTCGTGAATGAGAGGGTCTGCATCCGTTAGAAAGAGGTTGTCAACATATAGCACCAGTATGAGAGGCTTGTCATCTATAACCTTAAAGTAAAGGTTAGGGTCGGCTTCACTCCAAGTGAATCCCAGCTTCATCAAGTAGCCATCTATCCTCTCATACCATGCTTGGGGTGATTGCTTTAGCCCATAGAGGGCCTTCTTCAACCTGCACACATGAGATTCTCGATCACAAATCTCAAATCCTTTGGATTGCTCCACATAGACCTCCTCTTTGATCGAACCATGTAAGAACACAGTCTTGACATCCATCTGATGTAGGTTCCATCCTTGCAAAGCAGCAAGGGCTATGATTGAGCGGATGGTGGTATATCGGGCAACAGGTGAAAATATCTTGTCATAGTCTATACCTTCCTTCTAGGAGAAGCCAAGAGCAACAAAACGAGCCTTATACTTTTCCACACTTCCATCAACTGCATGCTTTATCTTGTAAAGCCATTTTGAAGTGACAACTGCTATGTCCTGGGGTCTGGGGACCACATCCCAAACATCGTTTTTCATAATGGACTCATATTCCTCAATCATACCATCCTTTCATACTTGATGCTTGACAGCATCTGTGAACGACGAAGGCTCATTTTGGATGATTGTGCTCATGATGGTCAAGTATCCCTGATACCTGTTCAGCTTCTTACTTTCATGTAATGTTCCTTGGGGTGCAATGTGTCCTTCAACATCATCAAGTGTCCCCCTAAGCCATGAAGGCCTCTTCTTAAAAGAGGAAGGCTCTTGCGGAGGAGGATCAATAGGATCCATAGTTTCTTCCACATCAGGCATCGTCTCATCTTCCTTTTCCTTCTGTTCCTCGGTGTCAGCTTCTTTAGATCCCCTTAAAGTAGGAAGATTGTCTACCTTGCTAAGAGCCATATCTTCATCAAAGGTGACATCATGACTAATCTCGACTTCCCTTTGACCAGCTACATAGATTCTATAGCCCTTAGTATTTTCGTTATAGCCCATGAAGATTCCTTTCTTTCCAGATGCACCGAATTTATTCCTTTTTTCTTTAGGCACATGAAAATATACAGGGCTTCCAAAAATTCTAAAATGAGATACGTCAGGTTTCTTACTGGTGAACATTTCTTCGGGAGTCTTGGAACCAAATGCTTGATGAGGGCATCAGTTTTGTACATATATGGCGGTATTTGCAGCTTCAGCCCATAGAAACTTCAGAAGTCTTTGATCATGGAGCATAACGCTGACAACTTCCACAATTGTACAATTCTTCCTTTCCACCACACCATTTGGTTTAGGAGTGTATGGTGTAGTAGTCTCCCTCTTAATGCCATGCTCTTTGCAAAAGTCATGAAACTCATTGGATTCATTTTCAGTCCCATTATCAGTCTTAAGACCTTGATCTTCTTTTCGGTTTGATTCTCGATCAAGGCTTTGAAGTGCTGAAACCAGGAGAACACTTCATCCTTATTTTTCAAGAAGTATATCCAAGTCTTGCGAGAATAATCATCTGTAAAAGTGAGGTAATATAAATATCCTCCCAAGGAAGTCACAGGAATCATACCAGATATGTTTGAGTGAACCAACTACAATATATTGGAGGTCTTGCTTTGGCTTGAGGGGAATGGTCCCCTTTTGAGCTTCCCTTCGGCACATCCTAGACATACACCTTCTTGCTCTAATCTACAAGGGCATCCCAGTCACCATTTTTTTTACATTGGGTAGAGCTTTATAATGAAGGTGAGCAAACCTCCAATGTCGTAGTTCGGACTGAAGATATGTGTCACAAGACATGACACCCAATGGACTTCCACTGACCCGATATAATGAATCAACTCGAAACCCAAGAGTAAAAGCATCTTTAAAGTTCTTTTTCCATACATGTACCTTACCATCACTAAAGCCCACCTTGTAGCCTTTGTCTTCCATTGCCGAAATGGACACCAGGTTCTTTTTGAGATCAGGTACATATAATACATCTTGTAAGTGTATGGTATTACCCTGATTCAATTGAAGAGTGACATTTCCTATGCCTTTCACAGGATATTTTGAATTATCTCCAAGAACAATTTCCAGGCTGGTTTCCTTCTCTATCAGATTATAGAGAGCTTATTTGTAACCAGTGAAGTGCCTTGAGGCACCACTATCAATAAGCCAATTTCCCAGTGAGTCCGGGGCAACAGTAGTAGATAGAGTTGCTAGTAGATAATATTCATATTGCTTATTGTTAACAATGTTAGATTCTTACCTGGAATTTCTGCCTTCTTGAATGGTTGTCCTCTTCCTTGATTTCCGACACTTCTTTTACCTCTGCCATTTGACCTGCCATTCCTTTGATTGCCTTGAGAGCGTTTGATCATCATCTCAGTGTGAGTCCCTTTTATCAGGGCACTCGCTTGCATAGTGACCCATTTTATAGCAATTGTAACATCATCCTTTTCTTCCACCCTTTGGTCCAGCCTTTCATTTGAATTTAGCCCTGGAATTGTTTCTTCTTTTAGTATGAGAAGAAAAGGCAAAGGGATGACCTTTAAGTATGAGAATTTCTTGCTCTTCCATCCTCGTTTATTCTTGAATGCATCTGGCCATTAATTCCTCAAATCTAGGAATTACGTTATTGTTGAGAAGATAATTCATGAATATATATGATGCAGGAGCATTCACCCAAGAGAAAATCATTGTAATTAAGTAGACATAGGGGGTCATGTATTTTTAGGAAGTTGGATTCCTAAATGACAAATTAATGTAATATTAGGCTTTTAAGTGAATTAATTAGATAATGGGAGGAAATTGTAAGTGCTCTCGAATAAATGAGAACATGAGTGGTAATAATGACAAAAGAGCCTAAAATCAATTAGGACTCTTAGAACAGTCATGGTTCGAGGAACTAAGGAGAGACTTTAGGAATACATTAATTAATTAGAAGTGGACATAATGGACAGAGGATTTAGGAGTCGGTTCAGTAGATATAGGAGTCGAACCAGGATAGTTCAACAGAACTCCTGGCATATATGTAAGCCTACAGGCAGAGTCAAAGGGAGAGGCCATTGACATTGAAAAATAGGCTTGTGCGAGATAGAGAAGTCTCAAATGTAATCTTTGCTTTTACATATATATATATATATATCTATATATATATATATATATATATATATATATATATATATATATCTATATATATATATATATATATATATATATATATATAGAGTTTGTTCTTGACTGTGTCAGTGTTTGAAGAGTATGTTCATGAATGAATTACTTGAATTCGTAGGCTTTGCAACAGGTTGCAGGCAGAATTCTGAAGGGCGCAGAGGGATGAAGTGATTCAGAGGAGTCGTAAAAGGATCTTAGAATCCAATTGAAGAAGAAGAGTAAAGCTCAGGAGGAATCGCACAGTAAACCAGCAAGAAGGCCAAAGCCTTTAAAGGAGGGCAAATCCACAGAAGAATTGAAGAAAACATGTAAAAATCAAGTAAAAGGGATGAAACGAAGAAGTGAAGAGGGATGCACAAGAGCCGTTTGATCTTATGGATCAACAGTCCAGATGATGTCATTGAAGACAAAGGTGAAATATCGCATCAGAGGAATTATTTATAAATATTAAGTCCTGTAAGTGTAAAACTTAGTTTACACTAAGAAACAACGCAAAACACAGTCAGAATTGAGTCCTGGACTTGAATTATTATAGAGAGTGGTTAAATCGCATATCGACACTTTGAAGTAGTCAAGGGGCAGTACAATGGAACGTCGATACGCCGATAGTGATAAATCGGCGATAGGAGAAGGCAGAGGTCAAAGCAGCGCAGTGGAGCGATAAGATACGGACCCGACGATAAATATAGTCGTGGGTCTAATGAATTTGAAGTCTGCTATATGTGTTTGGAGCAAAAATTCCATGTATTCCCTTTGTATTATGTTAAAGTTGTGAAACACTTTTGATAGTCGCATATCGAAGGGGAAGGGGTGATGAGGCACATATGTAATGTGGCATGCAGAAGTCCTGATAGCCAATAGCAATTGTGATAAAGGTGCAGCATCGGGAACCATGCAAAAACCGTACAAAGGCAGAAGGTATGGTTTGTGCATATTTTCCTTTGTAAAAGAGTTATAATGGAAAAGAGCGCCGATAGTGTATTCATATGTTAAACCCATACGTAACCAATGTTTAAAGGGGGATGGTTATATATATGTGAATTATGGGTTATATAAAGGTTCTGAAGGGTTTCTTAAGTTCCGATAAGAAGGATTAATGAAAAGACCTTAATCAAAGTCTTATACAAAGGCTCGAGGGTTGATATAGTCCCGATAGGAGGTTTAAGGCGGGGTGATTGGTTCCGATAACAAAGGAACTATGGCAAAAAGGCCCTTAACCATGTATGGTTGAAGATTTGACTCCATTGCAGAGTTAAATACCTGGGACAGAAGTGTGGATGCATGTTAATGCATACTGTGGGTGTAAAGCGGGGGTAACCCTGCACCATTAGTGGTATCAGAGAAGAATTGAAATCAGAGCGAGGAAAAAATTCCGTGAAAGGGAGTTTGCACACAGAAGAAGGTCATGTGCATAAGTTAATTGATGAATGATAAAGAATACAATAAAAGACTGTAAGGGGAACTTTTGAAGTTCTTGGGAGACTGTATCAGTTTAAGTAGAGGCTTGGAATAAACAGGAACAAAGGATTTCTTGAAGGAAGGAGAAAGCAAGATTGCTTAATGCAAGTTCTGAGGGGAAGAGGATTTGGAGATAAAACAGAGAATAATCCATGGTGGAAAGGTGGAACAAGATCATACATAGATCTTGAAGGTGAGGTAATATGTTCTGTTTTAAATTGAGAATGTGTGTTTTTATACTAATGAACAAGTGATAGCAAGAGAAGCTATGAGAGGAGAACTAGATATGTTCTTGGAGACAGAGTAAGGAAAACACTCTGAAGGGAAAAGTGGCAGTGAACCTGAAGAATCCAACAAGAGATTGGACAGAGAGGACAACTGAAGTGTTCTCAAGAGAGAGTGAGAGATTGCAGAAGCCTAGAATGAGCAAAGGTGTTGCTCAAGAGGAGGTTCTAGATAGAGGACCGTGCTTACCAAAAGACTGAGTGAGGAAAGCTTGGTGAGGTAAGATTACAACAAGGAGGACTAGCTATTGCAGAGGCTTGTTGCAGAGGAGCTCATGAAGAAAGAAGAGAAGAAGGTGACTACTGATAGTCATAGAAGAGGTTCAGAGAAAAGCCACAATAGAGGATATGAGGAGAAAGAGGATGCCAATTCAATTGGCAAGAGGATGAGTCAAGAGGAAATTGACCAGGAGATTGCCAAGTTAAAAGAACAACTCAAAGAATTAAGAAGAATACTAGAGGAAATCCAGAGACTAGGTTGGGTCTTGAAGAAGAAGCCAGTGGAATGGCATGAGATGCAGAGAAGGCTACAACAAAAGCAAGTGAAGTGGCTGAGGGAAAAAATCAAGGAAGTTGAGTTGGGAATGGAAGAGTCCATTTGCGAACTAGAACAAGGAGAATTTCTGGGAGAAAGTAAAGATGAAGACTTGAAGACTGAAACTTCAAGTGAGGCCAAAGGGTCACATGGTTTTAAATCTGACAATTTGTATATGTTTGCAGGTAAAACATGTAAAGAAGGAAAATTTGTTGATATTGTCATAAAGGAGGAAGAAGACAAGCAGAATCTAAATTCTATTTTGGAAGAGGATGAGATAGATAGGTCTCATATACAATTAGGGAAAGATATCAAGCAACAAGTGAAGGGCTTGAGGATATTGAATAGGATACCATCAAAGAATTTCTGAGTCAAAAGGAGAACTTGGAACATCAAGGAGATATGGTGGTTGAAGCATCTAGTGAGAACACAGGGTCTTATGTTTTTAAAACTCATAGTTTGTGTATGATGGCAGATATTGCAAGAGAAAAGCAGTCGTTTGAAGATATCTTCATAGGAGATGAAGATCTAGAAATAAAAGGTGACAAAGAAAACTTTTCGGAAGAGGAGGAATTTGACTGCATACATAAGAAAAAGTCTATGGATGAGTCTATAGAGTCTATAAAAGCTGTCATGGAAATGAGGAATCAAGATTTTATTCTGATGAAGAATGAAGAAATATTGTCTCAGAAAGGTAATCAAATGAGTTTGATTAATGTTATTGATGAAAAAAAAATGAAGGAGAATGTTAATGAAGATGATGAGACAAGAATAACTCTGGGAGAAGAGTTACAGAGGGATAGCAAGGCAAAACGTACTGAAGAAGAAGGACATCTACTGAAATATGTTAAGGAAGAAGAAGTCTATGAAAAAGACTTAGCAAAGGGAGAAAGGATATCTGTTGATCTATCCATAACAAAGGAAGGTATGGTGAATTGTGTAAAATTTCCAAAATCTACTACGATTAAAATTGTTGAGTCATATAGAAAATTAGATTTTCAAGGAAGGGAGTTGGAAAAACAGAGGGTAGATGTTCAAGATAGATTGCTGAAAAGGGAAGACAAAAGAACTGTCACGAATGACAATCATAAGAAAAAGGAGATGGATATGGAAGTTCAGCAGATTGACACTGCAAAAGAAAGAGTTCACTACAGTGGAAAAGGGCAGGAAGACATCATTAGGATAGATGGTGTGGAGGAAAGACCAGCTGATAGTCTCATGAATTCTTTTGAGAATTCAAATCAACATACTGATGTGCTGACAAAGGAGAAAGAAAAAGAGCATCAAACTGAATTGTTTCCAAAGGAAGATAAGGCACAAAAGTCTTATGTTTTTTTATTTTAACAAGTGTTTTATGAATGCAGGTTTTGTTGCAAATGCTGGAGGATATTTGGCACAGATGAGTAACCAAATAAAGATGAGAGAAGAAAATTCTATGGAAGAATTCAATCCATTGAACAAAGATGTTGAATTGCTGGAGAGAGTGTTGGACAATCATGATTCAATCATGAAAGAGGGTAAGGATGATAGGGAGGAAGTCAGCATAGGAGTCACAACAAGTTTGAAGCAAGAGCAAGTAAACCAAAAGTTGGAGCAAGTAAAGGAAACCAACAACAATTTGAAGAAAAAGTGGACAGAAACAACAGCCTGAAGCAAAGAGAAGGAGGAAGAAGTAAGAAACAGAATATGGACCAGTCCAAGGATATATTGGAAACAAAGATTGAAGAAATGTGGTAGCTGATGATGAAGCAGACCAAATGGAGGAAAATGGTAGCAAAAGGAAGCAAGATCAATCAGAGTTTGAACCCGATTGACAAGAAGAAGAAGATGGAGAAAAAGACAAAAAAGGTACAACAAAAACAAGGGAACAAAGCATGTGGATAGTTATAGAACAAAGTGTGGGATCCAAGAAGACACATGATCAGGAGATCATGAATATTTTCTACTTTGGGAGTCTGATGCAGGAGCATTCACCCAAGGGAAAATCATTGTAATTAAGTAGACATAGGGGGTCATGTATTTTTAGGAAGTTGGATTCCTAATTGACAAATTAATGTAATATTAGGATCTTAAGTGAATTAATTAGATAATGGGAGGAAATTCTAAGTGCTCTCGAATAAATGAGAACATGAGTGGCAATAATGACAAAAGAACCTAAAATCAATTAGGACTCTTAAAACAGTTCATGATTCGAGGAACTAAGGAGAGACTTTAGGAATTAATTAATTAATTAGAAGTGGACATAATGGACAAATGATTTAGGAGTCGGTTCAGTAAATATAGGAGTCGAACCAGGATAGTTCAATAGAACTCCTGGCATATATGTAAGCCTACGGGCAGAGTCAAAGAGAGAGGCCACTGACATTGAAAAATAGGCCTGTGCGAGACAGAGAAGTCTCAAATGTAATCTTTTATATATATATATATATATATATATATATATATAGAGAGAGAGAGAGAGAGAGAGAGAGAGAGAGAGAGAGAGAGAGTTTGTTCCTGACTGTGTTAGTGTTTGAAGAGTACGTTCATGAATGAATTACTTGAATTCGTAGGCTCTACAACAAGTTGCAGGCAGAATTCTAAAGGGCACAAAGGGACTGAGTGATTCAGAGGAGTCGTAAAAGGATCATAGAATCCAGTTGAAGAAGAAGAGTAAAGCTCAGGAGGAATCGCGTAGTAAAAGGGGCGAAACAGAGAAGTGAAGAGGGATGCACAGGAGCCGTTTGATCTTATGGATCAATGATCCAGATGATGTCGCTGAAGATGAAGGCGAAATATCACATCGGAGGAATTATTTATAAAGATTAAGTCCCGCAAGTGTAAAACCCAGTTTACACTAAGAAACAGCGCAAAACACAGTCGGAATTGAGTTCCAGACTTGAATTATTATAGAGAGTGGTTAAATCACATATCAGTGCTTTGAAGCAGTCAAGGGGCAGTACAATGGAACGCCGATACGTCGATAGCGATAAATCGGTGATCGGAGAAGGCGGAGGTCAGAGCAACATGGTGGAGCAATAAGATACGGACCCGACGATAAATATAGTCACGGGTATAATGAATTTGAAGTCCACTATATGTATTCGGAGCGGAAATTCCATGTATTCCCTTCGTATTATGTTAAAGTTGTGAAAAAATTTCAATAATCGCATATCGGAGGGGAAAGGGTGATGAGGCACATATGTAATGTGGCCTACGGATGTCCTAATAGCCGATAGCGATTGCGATAAAGGTGCAACATCGGGAACCGTGTAGAAACCGTACAAAGGCAAAAGGTATGGTTTGTGCATATTTTCCTTTGTAAAAGAGTTATAAGGGAAAAGAGTGCCGATAGTGTATTATGTAGAAATATGAATAATATAACACTTATTCACAGAGATTATCCTGATTATACACTATTTGTGGAATGCATGCATAATACATAACCTCCTCTACCATTGATCATCAATTTGCGGAATTAAAAAAACAATCGCATGTGCACATTGAAACATTAATCACACATATCAACACAGTATGTAATGGGGAAAGAATACAGCTGAAAACCCCCAACTATCTGTATATTATAATGATAGAGAACATGTAACAATACATAGTACAATACTCCTCACAACTACTTAGTACTATCTCCACATGCTACACACAAACTAGCTTAGATATGAACAAGTCACGGGTTCAAATCTCCTCCACTGTTTGCCTGCCTCTACTGCGCAATCCAAGTTGAAAATAGATCAGATCCAAGTTCGAATTCCCTTGGCTTGCACTGCGCAATCCTCATTGGAAATCTCAATCGATGATTGTGCAAATCTCATGCACAACTATAGTCACAATTGATAGTAGTCTCACCCTTTCACCCACCTCTAACACTTGTCTCCACTAAACTGTCCATGCACTGAGTTAACTGATGTATTCTTTAGTTTATTTATGAGTTATTAATTTTTGAATTAATTAATAATTAATTCACATCACTCATCACTAGTGTATTTGGCAGTTATATTAAATACAACTAGTTCAACTAAGTCAAACTGAACACAACTCCATCAACTCCTCAATCAACTCCACCAAACTCAATCACTTGAGTTCTAACTGAAGTCCATCATGCAATAGCTCAACTAACCCATAGGAAAAGCGTATTTCCTTCTGGCAGTTGCATGTGCCACATCCGTAGCTCGAATTGAAGTGCTGCAAGAGGATAAGATAATGTTTATAGTCCAAATATTATTAAGAGCTAATAATATTCGACCGTTCTATTTTTGACTGGCAGTCTAAAAATAGACTCCGCCCATATGTCTAAAAATAGAGGTCCATCTATTTTTATCAACATGACCAATCATCCATAAATATCATCCTGCAACTCATAGACCATGATCCATATGTCTAAAAATAAACTTTGCGCCAAAAATAGCCTGCGGGCCCACTTAGTGAAGGCGACTTCTTTTCACTAAGCTCCATCATCTTGTTGCATTTTCAACACTCCCTCTCAACAAGATATGGATTATTTGCAACCCCTATCCTGCCTCTGTGGTATTTGAATTTGCTCCTGGTGAGCACCTTCGTCAAGATATCAGCATCCTGATCCTCCGTGGGAATGTATGAAAGTAACATGATTCTCCACTGCACACAATCTCTGATATGATGGTACCTGATGTCGATGTGCTTGGATCTATCATGAAATATTGGATTAGCCGAGAGTTTAATGCAACTTTGGTTATCACAATAAATCACAGTAGGCTCCAAGTGTGACCCGAACAACCCGACCAAGATCTTCCTCATCCATAGAGCCTCACATGCAGCCAAACTTGCTGCCATATACTCGGCCTCTGCTGAACTGAGTGCCACAGATCTTTGCATCCTGCTGTACCAAGAAACTGCTGTCGACCCGATACTGAAGATCCCTCCAGTTGTGCTCTTTCTGTCCGTTGGGCTCCTTACCCAATCTGCATCCGTGAAGCCACATAGCTTCACCTCATCCTCCTGTCTGTACCACAATCCATATCCCGATGTGCCTCTGAGATAACGCAATACATGCTTTCCTGCCTTCCAGAAAAGCTTGGTTGGCTTAACCATAGCTTGTGAAAGCTAGTTAACAGCATAGAAAATATCGGGTCGTGTATTGACCAGATACATAAGCGACCCCACCAACTGTCGATAAACAATGGCATCCACTACCTCCGCTGAAGTAGCATCCTCCTTCCTCCAACCTCCAGGAAGAGGAGTATCAACGGGCTTGCAGCCATGCATGTTGAACTTCTCCAGTATCTCCCGGGCATACTTACCCTGAGAAACAAATAGTCCATCACTGCGCTACCAAATTTCCAATCCGAGGAAATAATGAAGGAGGCCTAAGTCCTTCATCTCAAACTCTCTAGCAAGATCCTCCTTGCATGAAAGTATCAACAACTCATCTCCCGTCAAAATCAAATCATCTACATAAAGTACAATGATCAACAACTTACCCTCCACCACAATTTGGTATAGGTTAGGATCCGCCTCACTCTTGGAGAATCCAAGTCCGGTGAAATAACTGTCTATCCGTGCGTACCAAGCACGAGGTGCTTGTTTCATCCCATACAACGCTCTCTTGAGCCTGCACACATGCGACTCGGTGCTGAAGATCTCGAAACCTTTGGGCTGCTCTATGTACACCTCCTCCTCAATGACTCTGTTGAGGAATGCAGTCTTCACATCCATCTGATGGGTGTGCCACCCCATCTGCGCTGAGAGAGCAAGAATCGTCCGTATGGAAGAATACCTTGCGAAAGGTGCAAAGGTCTCCTCATAATCAATCCCCTCTATTTGTGAGAAGCCTCGGGCAACAAATCTTGCCTTGTACTTCTCCACACTCTCGTCAGCTGCCTGCTTCACTTTGTAGATCCATTTCGAACTCACCACTGATTTCCCCTCCGGTCTTGGGACAATCTCCCATGCACTGTTTCTGACAGTTGAATCATACTCTTCCACCATGGCATCTACCCATGCGAGATCCTCCACAGCTTCCTCGAAAGAGGATGGCTTATTCATGACACATTTGCTCACAAGAGCCATGTATCCAATGTACCGATCAAGTGACTTTCTTTGTCTGTGCTATGTTGTAGGTGGTCCTACAACCTTCTCGGCATCTTGAGCCAGTCGCTCAGCTTTTGTAGTGCGCTTTCGCCCTCTGATGGTTGGCGTTGCATGAGTGGTCTATTCCACTCCATGAACTTCATCTTGTGGTTGATCCACATCCTGAAGCTCATCCTTAGGAACTAATGACTCCTCATCTGCATGCAAGTGTGGCTTCCTCTCAAGCGAACACTTCATGGCTTTCTCCTCCTGAAATTTAATATCTCGTCGCACAACAGTCTTGCGACTGTCTAGAAAATACACACGATAGTTGTGGGGCATATCAGTGTACCCCAAAAATATCCCAACCTCTGCGGTCGGCTCCTGCTTCTTCCTGGCATCCTTCATCACATGCATGTAAACAGGAGAACCAAAAATCCTCAAATGGGAAATATCAGGCCTCTTACTAGAATAAGCCTCCTCGGGTGTACTCATGCCAAGTATCTTGTGAGGACAATGGTTCTGCACATATACTGCAGTATTGCATGCCTCCGCTCACAAGTGAAGGGGTAGGCCCTGATCATGCAACATCGCCCATGCATCACCCACAATCGTTCTGTTCTTCCGCTCAGCAACCCCGTTCTGTTGTGGGTTATAGGGAGCTATGAGCTCTCTTCGAATCCCTTCTGCGCTGCAGAAGTCCTTGAACTCGCCAGAGATGAATTCACCACCATTGTCGCTCCTAAGAGCCTTCACCTTCTTCCCCGATTCCTTCTCGACCAGTGCTTTGAACTCACAGAACTTTGAGTATGTATTTCTCTTCTTCTGCATGAAGAAGATCCAGCACTTTCGAGAGAAATCATCAACAAAGATCACATAGTACTTGTGCTTTGTTGTTGAAGCTACTGAGAAAGGTCCACACAAGTCTATGTGAATTCTCTCAAGGTTTGTCGTGGTGCGACTATCCTTCTCGTGAAAGGTGGCTTTCACAAATTTTCCCAAAGTACACCCATTGCACTGATCTGACTGCACAAGAGTGCCTTTAGGAAGCCCAGTAGAAATCTACTGCAGTATCTTCAAGGCTCCATGGTGAAGGTGGCCCAATCTCTGGTGCCACAACTCGCCATCATCCTGACTCACCAATCCTTCTACCTTGCATGCCATTACTGCGCAACCATCTACATGCAATTGATAAAGGTTCTTGACTCGAACCCCTATCTTCCGGGTTTCTCCAGTTGTCTTACTGCGCAAGAAAGCCTTTCCCTCGCTGAAGACAACATCATATCCCTTGTCTTCTAACATCACCACAGAGATAAGATTCTTCTTCAATCCTGGAACATGCATCACTTCCTTCAATACGAAGGGTTTACCAGACTCCCTCTCAAAGGAAATGGTATCGATACTGGTCGCATTGTATCTACCATCATCGCCTATCTCGATGTGCACTCCAAGATATTTCTCATCTAGATTAGAAATCAAATCTCGATCTCCTGTCATGTGAAAAGACACACCATTGTCCAAGAACCATACCGATCCCATCACACTTGATACCAAGCATGTGATCAGTCAAAAATCCAGCTCAAACTACGAGGCTAAGGCTTCTCCCACTGTAGATCCAACAGCTTGCTTATTTTTCTTCTTCTGCGGACAATTTGTGATATAATGTCCGTGCTGGTGACAGTGAAAGCACTTCACCTTGGACATGTCCTGCTTCTTGCCTTTCGCACTGGAATGAGAAGCTTTCTTGTTCTTCCCCTTATTTTCTTTGGTAGCCAAAGCACAATTTTCTTCATCAGATGCCTTGATGAAGATCCGTCCCTGGTATTCCGCCTAATCTCCTCTTGCACAAGATCAGACCAAAGTCTCTCCCATCTTGGCAATTTCTCGTGACCATTGACAGAGTCCTAATAGGAATTCCAACTCTTCGGAAGACCAAGGAGAGCCAAGCTCACCAAGTCCTCATCATCGATAGTCACCCCCACACTTCCCAACTCATCCCGGCATTGGGTGAACTTCGTGAGATACTTGGGCATACTGTCTCCTTTCTCACACTTAATGTTTCTGAGTTTATCCTTGAGCGCCAACTTCCTTTGGTCGCTCTTGCTTTGGAATATATTTTTCAACGCTTTCCACATCAAGTATGGAGAAGCCTTTCCATGCAGGCTAGATACAATGTGATCCTTCACGCCCTCCAATAGAATCCTTCGACACTTTGTTGTCTTCTTTTGCCAAGCCTCAACTTGAGCAGCATCAATAGGCTTTGGGACCTCAGCATCTATGAACTCCTTCAACCCATTTTCATCTAACACCGCCTCCATCCTATCTTTCCATGCAATATAATTCGAGCTGCCTTCAAGGGAATACTCCAATCACAATCCGTTGAAAGACATTTCAACTTCGACACCAAGAAAACACTGCTGCAAATTTGAATTCCAACAACTCAAAACTCAACCGCTTCTGATCTAAAATTCGTGAGAACAAAGTATTTCTCGTACAAAGATTGACTATATGGGCATTTACCAGATATCTCACCTTCCAAAAGAAGGATGAATCCAGAGGCTACCTGGCCCGATTACAGACTCTGCCTAAAGAAATAAAATGTAATCACTTTCTAAATAATAGATCTGATGATCAACTTCCCTCTGATACCATGTAGAAATTTGAATAATATAACATTTATTCATAGAGATTATCCTGATTATACACTATTTATGGAATGCATGCATAATACATAACCTCCTCTACCATTGATCATCAATTTGCGGAATTAAAAAAACAATCGCATGCGCACATTGAAACATCAATCACACATATCAACACAGTATGTAATGGGGAAAGCATACAGCTGAAAACCCCCAACTATCTGTATATTATAATGATAGAGAACATGTAACAATACATAGTACAATACTCCTCACAAGTACTCAGTACTATCTCCACATGCTACACACAAACTAGCTCAGATTTGAACAAGTCATAGGTTCAAATCTCCTCCACTGTTTGCCTGCCTCTACTGCGCAATCCAAGTTGAGAATAGATCAGATCCAAGTTCGAATTCCCTTGGCTTTCACTGTGCAATCCTCATTGGAAATCTCAATCAATGATTATGCAAATCTCATGCATAGCTATAGTCACAACTGATAGTAGTCTCACCCTTTCACCCACCTCTAACACTTGTCTCCACTGAACTTTCCATGCACTGAGTTAACTGATGTATTCTTTAGTTGATTTATGAGTTAATAATTAGTGAATTAATTAATAATTAATTCACATCACTCATCACTAGTGTATTTGGCAGTTAGACTAAATACAACTAGTTCAACTAAGTCAAACTGAACACAACTCCTCAATCAACTCCACCAAACTCAATCACTTGAGTTCTAACTGAAGTCCATCATGCAATAGCTCAACTAACCCATAGGAAAAGCATATTTCCTTCTGGAAGTTGCATGTGCCATGTCCGTAGCTCGAACTGAAGTGCTGCAAGAGGATAAGATAATGTTTATAGTCCAAATATTATCAAGAGCTAATAATATTCGACTGTTCTATTTTTGACTAGCAGTCTAAAAATAGACTCCGCCCATATGTCTAAAAATAGAGGTCCATCTATTTTTATCAACATGACCAATCATCCATAAATAGCATCCTACAACTCATAGACCATGATCCATATGTCTAAAAATAGACATAGTCTAAAAATAGACTCTGCGCCAAAAATAGCCTGCGGGCCCACTTAGTGAAGGTGACTTCTTTTCACTAAGCTCCATCATCTTGTTGCATTTTCAACATATTCATATGTTAAAGCCATACATAACCAATGTTTAAAGGGGGATGGTTATATATATGTGAATTATGGGTTATATAAAGGTTCTGAAGGGTTTCTTAAGTTCCGATAAGAAGGATTAATGAAAAGACCTTAATTAAAGTCTTATACAAAGGCTTGAGGGTTGATATAGTCTTGATAGGAGGTTTAAGGCGGGGTGATTGGTTTCGATAACAAAGGAACTATGGAAAAAATGCCCTTAGCCAAGTATGGTTGATGATTTGACTCCATTGCAGAGTTAAATACCTGGGACAGAAGTGTGGATGCATTTTAATGCATATTGTGGGTATAAGCGAGGGTAACCCTACACCAATATACCATTCAGATGGCAGTCCTCCAAGAGTTGTGAGTGTCATTTCCCTGTCAGAAATTATTTCCCCAATAGATAGGAGATCGTTCTTGATCTCAGTGATCCTTAAGAAATATGCTTGCATACTCTCATTTTTGCCCTTCTTAATTTCCTTTAGCTTATTTCTAAGAAACAAGACTTGATTTGAATCATTAACTTTAAATAAACTCACCAATCTATTGTAGATTTCCTTGGAGGTGTTCAGCTCGGAAACATAGGCCACCAAGCGCATGTCGATAGAGTCTCGAATGATCTTCCTTTCTTTGACTTCTCCCTTGGTCCATTTGTTCCTAGCAACATTGGATGCATTTGATGGAGGCTCAACATTCCCGCCTCTCACATGGTCCAGCACTTCTTTCTCTTCCAATGTTAGATCGAGAGACATCTTCCATCCTTGATAGTCAAACTTCTCATGGAGTTTGTCTTTAGCAGGGAAGTGTGTTGAGGACCCCATGATTTCTTTTTAAGATAGCCTTGCCAACCATCTCTTCGGTGATTTCTCTTTCTCTTGCTCTTGCTTGGGCTTTGTCTTCACCTCAGCTCTGATAACATGTTAAATTATGGTATGTTCTATGCTTAGAGCAGTTTACTTATTTTTCTTCTTATTAGCCACAGATTAGCAATCACATATACATTAAGTAAAGTTCAGATAGAACATTAAACGATCAATAGAAAACAAGCCAAGACAAGAGACACAAGATGTGGTGGCTAGCCAGGGACAAACCCCAATGCGGGGAAACCCTTTGATTAAATATTCTTTTATCTTCAATAGTTTAGTAGAGAGAAATAGTACAAAATCTGAATTCTGTAATTTTATATCAGCAGTAGCAAACCCTAGATCAACAAAGTGAAACTTGGTCAAACTAGCTGAAATTGAACTCTAAAATACTTGGTCAATTTCTGGTCAACTTTCCCTCAAACAACTTGAAGAAACAGCCCTTGAACAGCCCCAAAAGTTCAGTCAATTTGCATATTTTTGAAGTCAACTTGCAGCCCTAAACTAGGGCAGTCAACACCAGTCAAACCAGAGGTCAGATCACATCGACTTTTGTGCCAAAAATTGTGGCATGCCTAGGAGAGGCAACCACACCCAATCCGCACTTCTGGAAGGTCAACGCTTGGTCAACACTGGTCAAAGAGATGACCTGCTACCCTAGCATCCTTCTTTCTACATCTTCCTTGCCCTAGGACATCTTCCTTTCAGCCACACATGTGAGAGAGAGAGGCTCCTTTTATGCGTAGGAGAGAGAGAGAGAAGATGAGTGAATTGAATTGTCCAAATGAGGAGAATTATCCTTGTATTTATATGCAAACGTTGAGGTTGAATAGACATGACTGTTGGGCTTCTGAGCCTACATAAGTTTGCTGGCCGACCTTGACAATTTGTCCATAATCAAAATAAATTCATATCTCCATAAATACTTATCAGAATTGGATGATATTTAGATCAATCCTACACCTCTCGATGAGAGGAATCTAGGAAACATATCAGAAGCCATAAATAAGGTTATCCACATGGAGTTTGGCCCTAGTTGCCAATTTTAACATATATACATGCGTTGAAAATATGGTAGGGTTTCAAGACTCAAATATGACTCACACAAATAATTTGACAATCAAATGAAAAAATTATAACATAAATGTCAAGGAGATGAAATTATTTATTATTATTTAGTGTCCTTATCATGGTATGTATTTAGCCTTGAGGGTTAGCTCAATTGGTCGAGTACCCATTGTTAAAGCACCTTTGTTATTGAGAGGTCACAGGTTCAATTCTCTCAATGCTCTCGACCCTTGACCCTTAACTACCTACCACTAACACATAATCCTAGATGAATTTACCATAACCACTAGAACACATAACCCATCACCTATGTTACGCATTACCATTATAATTCCAAATACTTACAAGATCTTATTCTCAACCAATAACTTATATAATATATAGCCATTGACCATGAGCCTTGCAATCCTTAACATTTATCAACTATCCACTAATGTTTATAAATCCTAACCCCATATATGTTAACCAATATAGCAATTAACCACTATTACTCTTAATCCCCCTCCCCTTTAACTCCCAAGTCCTATATGTTCTTAGTGTCTTTTTCCACTACCCACTATAACCTCTAAACCTTACAACATATTATACCTTGATAAACTTAAATCCCTACAACTTCTAACCCTTATGAATTGATGAACTATAACCACTAAAAAGTAACCTTATAAATAATAATATAAGTAACCCCTAAACATTAACCCTTAACACTTACTTATATTACCCCTAAATCCTAAGCCCAAAATATTAACCATTTGAACCCCTAGTAATAAAAAAATAGTATTGATCATGTTAACACCCAGGTTGTTCCCTATGACTCCCAAGGGAATACGGCCGGGGTAACCACTAACCAATCTTTGGATCACAGCTTCTAGCCAAACTGTGATCAGAGAGGGCTCTCTCTTTATGATTTGTCTCTGTTATGACGGTGTTTTAGGCTAGCTATTATGCTCAGGTTTTGGTTTATGTTTTGGTTGAAGGATTTCTTTTAGGTCTTATGATATAGTGTTTAGATAGTGTAATACCATTGGGCAATGGAGTCTGGAGTTGTGAAATGATTTGATACGCTGGATTGGTGGTGTTCAAACTGCAGGGCCTATTGTGTATTTTAGACAAACAAAATTAGCTTAAATGGTGATGTATGTCAACCAACAGAAAGCAATTAAGAATTTTCTATTAAGTTGGTGAGGTGAAGGTGTAACACGCTGCACAGGAGCAAACTTGAATTCCTGTGACAAAGGCTACCGTGAAAGATGTATTCTGAAAGTGCAGCAATTAAGAATTACACTTATCTAGATTACAGCTGAAGAAAACATTCGTAAACAACACAGATTGAACTCAGGGTACTCAGTGAGTAAATCCTGAAAGTTATTCTTTTTCCTTGTTGCTTAGTATTGAAATCAGATAACATATATGGGTTTTAACAAAACAACTAATTGACAGAGAGAGATACAGAGACTTATTGTATGGTGAAATACACAGGAATCCAGCAGTTATCAACAGACACCAGAACACATCCAACACCTCAGAAATCCGAGAAATTCCATTGCTTTCTTTATTAACTTCTGAAAGGATTACAGCATAAGAACTTCTTCAGGAGAAATCAACAACAACCTTTGCAAGCTCATGCGAAGGGGGCTTTATAGGAATGCGTATACAAAATATCTCAGGCATTGAGTCATCTGAGAGAGAAAATATCTTCATAAATTTGTTCAGAAAGTAGAGAAGAAGTTATTACAACTTTAAATGCAGCATAAATGCCCTTTATGTCTGTCAGAGGATAATTTTGACCTTTGGAGGTCATTGAGTCGGTTGCAACGCTTAGCTTTAATGCTGATAAATGCGCCTTTATTTCTTGCTGCGCTATATTTTCTCGGCCCTGCCAGCTGTAGTCTTCTATCTCTGCTTTGTTGGCTGATCCATCTGCTGAGTTGGCTCAGCTTTAATTCGTCGTGCATGCTGATTTTGTTAAACTTTGCTTTGCATGACCACTGATATTTTTAAGAAACAAAATTGTTAAGTGACTCCCTGTTTACAAAATCTTCTGTATTGCGTTTGTCCACCATTCTTGTGTAGGGAGTTGATGCCTGAGAATAGCATCCATTGTCTCCTCTGCCTCTGTGTACTTGAAGAAATTGGGAGCCACCCCAAACAGGTGATTGATCTCATTCATTATAAAAAACAGATTCTCGACTCTGTCGTAAAGAGACTGTCCTGTGGCTGGCCCTGTTTCCTCTGAGGTGCTGGGCTTATCACTGATCTGGCTAGTGGCAAATGTATTGACCCTTTTAGTATACTGGTCATGTGTGAACAATCTCCCTGCGCTGTTCAGTAAGCCAGGGAGTCCTCTACTTTCTAACACTTGAAACTTTTCCAAAAACTTGTTCACCTCAGTCTGCATATCCTGGGTTCTTCTCTCCAATGTCTGCACTAAGTTTCTCAGTGTGAGAACCCTTTTGACCATTTGGATAGTCTCAGTTCTGTTTATAATTCCCATGGTAGCCAACTGAGAACTTGTTCTATGGTTAAGTACATTGATCATTCTGGTGGCCACTTCAGGCATATTGCCCAATGAAGCTCTTGATCTGTAGACCTCCTTCTGTGCCTTTGGGATGAGCTCTAATTGCTCATGGATTGTCTCAATATATGGCCATTGCACATTGATAGATTGACCAATGTTAGCCCACAACACTGTTTTAAGCTCAGCCACCACCTTGTCTAACTTGAGCTCATTCTCTAGCTCTTTGATCTTGTCTTTGAGGGCTTTGATTTCCCTGCCCTTTTCTGCCACTTCTCTCTTTGATTTATCATGTCTGTCATTTACCTTGGCCAACTTATCCCTGGTCTCATTTAACTCTATCATTTGAGCTTCTAGGATTTGGATTTCATTCTTCAGCTTTTGCATATCCAGGCTTTGGGCCTGCTCTGTAGTTGTTGGCACTGCTGAAGTAGATGTTGTTGTCTGTTCAGTCTGTTGAGGAGGAGGAGCAGTGATAGGAGCAGTTTCCTCAAGATTTATGATTTGAGGAGGAGGCTGAGAGGTCTGGCCCTCTTCTCTTTGTTTTAATGCTGCTTGCAATGCTGCCTTTGCAGCCTCTGATTCTCCTAATTTCTCTTATGCCTGAACAAGCTCTTTATAAATGGAGATCAACAAATCTGTGGTGTCTTTCTCCTGCCTTTGTTGGGCTACTTCATCTGTCTGAGGGTGCATGGTGGCTGGGAGTTTGATTTTCTTCCTCATGACAGCCATGTCAGCATCCCTTAACTTCAAGATTTCCTGTATCCCTGAAATATCTTTGGGATCATGCCCAATGCTTGTCTTATTGCTGCATCATCCTCAGAAAAGTCATTTAATCTTTGTCTCTTCTCTCCCTGGTTGATAGATGAAGTGAGAGGAGTTTCTCTATCCCTTTTTCTGCTTAAGTCCTCCTTTTGTGGAGTTTGGAGGACCGAGGCATCAGTGGTGACTTCTGGCCTAGGAGGCACTATGTTTTGAGCCTGTTGCTCAGTGGAAGTTGGGGTATCCACCACTCTTTCCTGCTGCAAGGGCTGCTGTCTGTCAGGTTGCCCTTCTTCATCCTGCCTCTCCTGCTGTTGTTGATGCTGTTGCTGCTCTGCTTGCCGCTGTTCTTTATCTAGCTGCTGTGGCTCTTTCTCCATTTCCTTTTCTTTTCCCTTCTCTGATATGTTTTCAACAGCTTTTGTAGTTTGCTGTTGGGCAGTTGAGGAGGATGCAGCTGCTCCAATTTGTGTGCTTGGAAGTGAGCTCACCTGGTGAATTTCGTCGGCTTAATCTTGCTAATGCGCGAGTGATGGACGCTCTGGCGGTCTCGAAATTTCCTCAGCAGGCTGGTTCAAGTTTTATACGTAAATTGCATGCAGAACAAACAGTGCAGCTTTTGCCAAAAATAGCAAAAAACGCGAAATTTTCGGTCTAAATATGGATTTTGGCGATTTTGGCACGTTTTTGTGCTGACGTCAGCATGACGTCATAGGTGGGGTCAGGGTCGGATGACGTCAGCATGACGTCATCAGGCCAGGTGGCGGGCTCTGATTGGTCCACGGGGATGGTGAGGTGGCAAGATAGGTCAGCCAATGGTTGAGCGGGAGGTTGACGTGGCGGCATCGGTGGCAGTGACGTGGGGTGACGGGGAAATGACGTGGTGATGACGTAATGCCAATGGAATGGGGGAAACCGGAAACCGGAGGCGGTTTCATATCGCACCGCTTACGGTACGGTGGTGGTAAGTGTTAGTTGTACCTCCGATGAGCCGTGGAGGGGACGCGTGGCTATCGCATGACGTAGCCAATAATACGGCCGTCGGAAGATATCGCCCGGACAGAGGATCTGCTCCGATGCAGTGATGGCCGTCAGATCTGGGGGGCATGATCGGACGGCTATCAGAGGGTTGATGTGATAGGGGGATAGGGCGGGTAACCAACGGTCGTCGGAGAGGGTCCGATGCCTTGAGAGCCGTTGGATCTTCAATTCTTTAATCGGACGGTCGTCGGGAGGACGAAGGGATCGACAGGTAAGGGGAGGGGCGGGGATTATTTTAATAATTATTCTGGGGATCTGTGCATGGGCGGAAAACTTTGGTATAGTGGGTTTTCACGAATTTTCTGTGGAAATGCGCCCGCCCTTTGGACTTTAGGTAAAAGGGAAAAAGTGGGTTTTCCATGTTTTTAGCCATTTGAAGCGGGTAAGGGTATAAACAAGGCTTTTTTAGGAGGTTTTATGTGTAAATGGGGGTTAAAAGTGAAAAAATGGATTTGTAAAGGGGAAAGGGGGTTTGGCTTAGGCTTATCACAATGACCAGATGTCATTTGATCCCTTTAGAGAACATATGGCTATAATGCCAAGGGGAGGGATATTTATACAAAATTTGGGGTTTATACACCATGGTGTTAATACTAGTAGGGGAAGGCAATATAGGGGATTTAAATAGTAGAGTTAGAGTTAATATGGATGGGGGGAGTGAATGGAGGGAGAAAATACTAAGTTTACTTGAAACTCACTTAGTTTAGGGAGTAGATCAAAATGAAAAGATTTTAGACAAGAAATGTGGCTTCTAAAAGATTAAGAACCACCATGAAACCATAATTTTTCCATGAATCTCAGCTGATGAGGGGATGTTAGTAAATGACATGAAAAAGGGAAAAGGGAAGTTAGTCATGCTTTCTGTTGCAACTTGATGAAGAAGAACACCTTGTCAACTGATTGACTTTGCTCTGGTAAACATAGTTAACACATTTGCAATGGTAAAGATAACCTTTCTGCAACCCCAACTACTTACACAGCTACTTGCCTAGCATTTTTTATTTCTTCTTGGAGGGTGCACTTGGACTTGCAAACCCTTACTTGCCTTTTCTTTTCTTTGGCTTTTTCTTTGTTTTTCCTATCTACTTTTACCCTTATCACTTCCAAGGTCCCAGATTAAGCTGTTGGGAGCCTTTCCTTCTCTACCTGAACTACTTGTCTGCCAAGATTAAACAGTTTGGACAGACTTCCTTTCTCTATTCTACAACTGCAAATTTAAACCATGGAATGATCCAGATTAGACTGTTGGACCATCCATCAAAATTTTAAGCCCATACCAAGCTATAAGCACAGATCAGACTCTCTAGGAAATATGTGATCTTTGAATCATCAAAGCAGAGCATATTTGGACCTTCCATAGCCAATCATGAAATATGAAACCTATTGGTATAGGTAGCTAACAGTGGCTCCACATGGGGATGGTGTTTCATTTGAAAGACCAAGAACAGCAGGTCAGATTGCCTTGGTCTATGGCTGCCCAAATCATTCTTGAAGTTTGCTGCTTTGAAGTGCCAAATTTTGTGCTTCTCTTCTTGGTAGACCTCTGATTCTATTTACCTTTTGCTGATAGTCAATAATCTTCAAAAAACCGCATTTTTACAATCTAAACAGAAAATAATATATACATCTGCATATATACAAGGGAACCTCAGGTTGCACTCATGGGAAATAGTCAAAATAATGCTTCAGCATCCTGCCATTCACAGGACCTTCATCCAAATCAGTTTCATTGAGACTCTTAAGGAAATAAGTGTTGTTACCTTGTACTGCTTGGACAGCAAATGGTCCTCTCCACAAGGAATCAAATTTTCCATGTTTTCCTTTCTCTTCTCTTCTTGCATCCCACTTGAGGACTTTATCACCAACATTAAAATCTTCTGCTTTGGTTCTTCTATCAAAGGCCTTCTTCAGTTTTTCTTGTAATACTTGAACTCTGTTGAAAACTTGATCTCTGGTTTGTTGCAGACATATGATCTGATTAATCCTTCTTTGCATATCATTTGGTTCAGCTTGGCTTTCTTGAAGAAGCTTCATAACAGGCACTCCTAAGGATGAGGGGAATTTGGCTTCTAGTCCATAAACCAACTCATATGGGCTGATCCCAATTGATCTTTTGGTTGTTAGTCTATCTGCCCATAAGGCATTGACTAGTTTCTTATGCCAATTCTTTTTATTTTCTTCCAACACCTTCTTCATGATGTTCACCAGGCTTTTGTTCGATGATTCAGCAAGGCCATTTCCTTGGGGATAGTATGCAGTAGAATGGCCCAAAGTAATATGAAATTTATGACAGAAATTCACCATTTTCTTGGATCTGAAAGCAGCAGCATTGTCTGTTATTATTTTGTCAGGGCAGCCAAATCTAGCCAGTATGTTGTTCTCCAAAAACTGAATGATTATTGAATCATTTGCTTGTCTGCATGGGGCAGCTTCAATCCACTTGGTGAAGTAGTCTGTGGCTGTCAAAATCCATCTGTGTTGTCCTGAAGATGAGGGATGAATTTCCCCAATGAAATCCAAGCCCCATTGTTGAAAAGGTCTGTCCGTTGCAATGGGCTTTAAGGGAAGAGGCAGTAGCTTTCTTTTCCCCTCAAACACTTGGCATTTATGACATGAGGTTGTGAATTTCTTGACATCAGAGAACATGGTGGGCCAGTAGTATCCAGCCCTTAGTATCTTATCCACAGTGGACTTCCAGTACAAGTGTCCACCGCAGTCACCTGCATGAAATTCTTCCATGATTTTGTTAGTTTCATTTTCAATTAAACAGTGCAGCAATATACCTTCATGGTTTTTCCAAAGCAAATTGCCATCCATTACACAAAATCTTGATGTTTTCATTTTTAAGAACCTACACTTAGTTCTGGACAGTCCTGTGGGAGCACACAGGTTTTGTAAGACATAACAGATATCAGAGTACCAAGGAGATTGTTCAAAGGCTACATTGATCTTTGGAGTCGCCAGCTCTGTTTCGCTGTCCAGCTGATTGATATCTAGGGCTTGGAAATTTGCTTCTGTCATTAACTTGGCCAGACCTTGCCCTCTTATTAGTTTAGTTGGTTTTATCTCAATATCAAATTCCAATATGTTGGCAATCCACTTTCCTCTTCTGCCCTCTAAGTTTTCTTGGGTGAGAATGTCTTTGACAATAGGACTTGGTACATAAGCCACAACATGGGAATAGAGGATATAAATCCTAAAGTCTTTAATGGCCTTGACCAAAGCATAGGCTTGTTTCTCTATGATTTGATATTTTAGAGGTGCATCTCTAAGAGCCCTGCTGAAGAAGGCAATAGGCTTCTCATTTCCTTGGTCATCTTTCTGTAATAAAACAACAGCAATAGTATGCTGGGAGGCAAAAGAGAAGATGATGAATTCTCTGTCAAACTGAGGATTGGTCAACACCGGGGTTTGAGTGAGGGCCAGCTTTATACCTTCAAAGGCTTGATTTGCTTCAACTGTCCATTTCACCTTTGAATCTTTCTTTAGCATATTATTAAGCAATCTGATCAACTCGGCCAGATTTGGGATAAATCTCCTTAAGAAGTTGATTTTTCCCAAGAATCCTTGCAATTCTTTTATATTTCTTGGGTGGGGCATTTGTAGGATAGCTTGTATCCTATCTGGATCAATTCTTATGCCATCTTTAGAGATGATATGGCCCAATAGTTTACCTTCTTCTAAACCAAACAGGGATTTTTTGGGATTCAACGAAATTCCATATTTCCTACATGTTAGGAAGATCTGTCTCAAATGCTTCAAATGTTCTTGGTCAGACTTGGAAAAAGGTGTGAGGTCATCTAAATAAATGACAAGGAAATCATGAATCTCCTTCGCGAAAGCAATATCCATTGCTCTTTGAAATGTTGCCCCGGCATTCTTCAACCCAAAAGGCATTTTAACAATACTTGAAAGTTCCCCATGGGGTTGTAAATGCAGTTTTGTCTTGATCATCAGGGTGTACTAGGATTTGGTTGAAACCCGAGAATCCGTCAAGTAATGAGATCCTTGAGGCCCCTACCACTCTTTGGAGAATATGATCCATCTTAGGTAAGGGATAGTTGTCTTTGAGGGATACTTGGTTCAGATTCCTTAAGTCCACACACAGCCTAATTTCACCGGTCTTCTTTCTTGTAGGGACTAAGTTGGAGATCCATTCAGAGAATCTGATTGGTGCTATGATGCATGCCTTAAACATTTTTTGTACTTCTTGTTCCATTGCTGGGAGAAGCATAGGATTGATTCTCCTCAATTTTTGTTTAAAGGGCTTTTGATCAGGCTTGAGAGGGATAGTATGCTGGATAACAGAGGTGTCATAGGACTTTAGGTCCTCATAACTCCATGCAAAGACATCCTGGAACTCTTTGAAGAGGTCAATGTATTTTGGCTTTTGGTCAGGAGGTAAGGAAGCAGATAATTTAATTATCTTGGGTTTGTCAATTGTACCTATGTTGCACTCTTCAATGGCTGCATTCAAGGGCTGCATTTTTGGTTTTCTGGGAATATCATTTGAATCAAAGATGTCCTCTAAGGGAGTTAGGCCTGTTGGTAGAAAGTTGTCTTTCAGCTCTATGATTTCAGTTTCAGCATTGGCCACTTCCTTCCAATGGATTGATTGAATTTGCTGAATGCTGTCCTTGTCGAAAATAGTTGGATTTAGCATTTGTTTTGCTGTCCTGGGTGATATTGGGTGAGTAATCTCCTGAAACTGTATTTGTGATTGACTTGCTTTGTCAAGTATTTGTGATTGACTTGCTTTGTCAAGTATTTGTGATTGACTTGCTTTGTCATTGTCAATATTTAGTCCTGAAAATTCTTGCTGCAAAGTCAAGAAATTGTTTATTTGCTTGTCATCATCAAACACTTGCCAATCATTGACATTGTTTGGGACAGATGGTCTGTGTTTTATCTCAGCTGTGAAACAATGATGGGACTCAAAAGGCAGCTTGCAGGTACTTGCAAAGGTGGCTAAACTATGAGCATGTAGATTGTGGGTCCTAGAAATCTTAGTGATCTGGAATTCAAAGAAGGAGTTTAGTACATCTGCAACAGCAGACCTATAAGACCTCAATCTTTTATCATTGGTGACAAAATTTCCCTTTACTTGTTGGATAACTAGGTCTGAGTCTCCTAGGATTGACACTTTTATCGCTTGTAGGGACTTTACTAACTTGAGACCTAGTAAGAGAGCCTCATATTCAGCCATGTTATTAGTACATCTGAAATTCAATCTATAGGCTCTGCCTTCTGCATGACTATTTTCTTTATTGTGTACCCAAACTCCGGCCCCTGCTCCTAATTTGTTAACTGCACCATCAAATTCAAGGAACCATAGAATATCCTGTTGGGAAGGAGTTTTAATGATCTTTTCATGGGCTGGCAATGTGAGTAGAAGTTGTGGTTTTTCCTTTAGGTCGTCTTCTAGGACAGTTTCATCATTTGATTGGGTATGCTTGAGATTTAGAACAGCAGCAGTATCTAGTGTTTGATTAACTGCTGTTTCATGGGTGGTGATACTTTCATTTGAGTCTTTCTCTTGTATGGATATCTTGGTTTCAATTTCACCTTTTGAGGGAGTTGTGGTGTCATTGAAGAGAATGTATGAGTCTATGTCTGAATGGATAGCGTATATGGGAAAGTTTTGAGGCTTTTCCTCACTGCTGACCATGTATTTCATTAGTGTTTCTCTGTACAGTCTTTTTGGTTGCCCAAAAACAGAGATGGTGGCATATGACATGTCTAATTGTAGGGAACCTTGGAGTTTAGGTCCCCATGATCTTGATAACATCATCCCATACTTGGGTGGGATATCAGCAACTACCACATCCATTAGGATTGTTTTGTTTGGGTATTGAACCAAAGACACACATAAATCTTTTATGAGACCTAGGCACTTGACTTGGCTGGAATCAAAGGAAAACAGGTCTTTGTATGGTCTTGTTATGTCCAAATTCAGTCTTTCCATGACTGCTTTTGGCATGAGGTTGTGAGAAGCACCTGAATCAAACATTGCATTGTGTAGTATTTTGTCATGAATATGTAGGCTGACATAAAACGGTAGTACCCCTGTGACTATTGTTTTTCCATCCACTTCTGGGCCAAAGAGGAGTTCTGGGGTGTCATCCACTACATTGACATCATCTTTGTCGCCAGTGAGTTGAAGGGACCTTTTGATTTGCAATTTGTAGCTGTCATGCCTGGCTAATTCCAAGAGAGGAATAGCTATTTTTATTTTGCCAATTTCTGCTTCAAGATCAAAAGGTTTCTCAGATTGGGTCTTGGGGTTATAGGTGACAGTTCTTTCCTTGTTCATTAAGTCTCCTTCTAGATTTTTATCTTGACTTTGAGATTTATCCTTTTTACTCATCTCTTGAGGAGTAACATTTAAATTAGGATGAGATGATGAAGTGTCCAGAGATTGTTGTTTTAAGGACAGTGGCTCAGTGATTTCTTCAACAATCACTTCTTGTGTATGTGAATTTATTTTGTCATTAGGTTCTGTGCCTGTGACTCTTTCGGGCTGCTGATTATCCTTTTTCTTTTCAGGCTGGTTAATATTTACAGTTCTGCTCCTCAACTTGTATTGTTTATGGACTTCATAAACAGCAGTGTCATAGCCTTGTTTGAAGTCAAAGGATTCACCTGATTTAGTTTGGAATAGTTTGATTTCATCATCCTCATGATCCTCTTGTGTTAAGAAAACTTGACTTTCACCATCCAGACCCATTAAATTAATCTCAGGATCTTCATTGGGCTCAGTTGATGTGGCAGTTTCTGCATAATTTTCTTGGAAAGGGGGTCTTATGTCTTGGTCAGCACTGGCCTTGCCAATGTTTGGGTTCGGATTTCTCCTAAAATTTGGATTCCTAGGAGGATTGTTTTGTGGTGCTTCCCATGATGCTTTTCTCTCAACCGATTCTACCCTATCACCCAATCTCTTCATACCATTAAGTATTGCATCAAGTTTTTGATCAAGGGCTGTAGGTTCTTCTTTGTATATGCTTCTCTTTTCTAACCTTGCCCTGTTTCTTTTGGAAATCAGGTTTGCCTCCACTGTGACAGCAGCCTTTTGAGCATCTTCAAGGGTTTCAGGTTCTCTTTCCTTCAACTGATATGCCATGTCAGGATCAAATCCATCAGGGAATTTGTAGAAGGCCAAATCAGGAGGAGGTCTTAGGTTTTGTGGTATTGCATTCTACACATTGTTGAATCTAGCACAATACTCCAGAACGGTCTCTTGCGGACCTCTCTTGATTGTTTCATATTCAGCAAGTATGTGCAGGGGATCTTTCTTCTTCTCCCATCTGGTAGTAAAGGCTTGATACAGTTCATCAGGAGTTGCAATGGAGTTTGCATTCAGGGATCTAAACCAAGTTCTTACATCCCCGGTTAGGCTTTGAACAAACATCCTCATTCTGACACTGTCATCATCTATTTCATAGGTCTCAAAATGGTCTTGCATCTTCTTCGCATGCTGGACAGCTGTTAGAGAGCCATTGGAGTCAAAATATGAGATTTTGCTTTGGTAATCTTGAGGTAAAGCTGCAGCATTAGCTGGTATCTGCAAGGGTGCATACCTGTTAGCCATATTTACAGGATTTAGAGGATTAACAGGTGCAGCTGGGATAATAGGAACAACGAGTATGACAGGGGTGACAAGTGAGGATGAACCTAGAGTGTTGGTCAAGGGGATATGAGCAGTGGATGAGGAGGTGAGAGGAGAAGTTTGAGATGTGGACGGTGAGCTAGGGGAACTAGGGGTGGACCGGAAAAGGACCTTGCATGGAGTAGGGATGAGGCTGGGATGATCTGACTCTGAGGTCAAATCAGCAGGTTGCTCCTGCCTTTGCTGCCTCCTAATATTTCTAGGGATGGTATTTGGATTATCAACAATGATGGGTGGATTAGGGTCAGGATTTGCCCTGGCGTGCCGTGGATTTTTCTTAGGAGCCAGCTTCCAACCTGTTTTTTGGGATTTTGTAGGAAGTTTTTATATCTGCAAGGACTGAGTGGAGATTTTAGAATGGTTATATATTCCCAGAGCTAAGATGAAGATTCCCTAAACAAGCTCCTCTTTAAAGCTGTTAATGTGATGCAGAAACAGATTAAAGGCCTCTTGGCTGATTTCAGGCTTGATAGTAGCTATGAAAATATATGGTAATTGAAAAACTCGAGCACTCCCCAGTTGAGTCGCCAATTATGTTAACACCTAGGTTGTTCCCTATGACTCCCAAGGGAATACGGCCGGGGTAACCACTAACCAATCTTTGGATCACAGCTTCTAGCCAAACTGTGATCAGAGAGGGCTCTCTCTTTATGATTTGTCTCTGTTATGATGGTGTTTTAGGCTAGCTATTATGCTCAGGTTTTGGTTTATGTTTTGGTTGAAGGATTTCTTTTAGGTCTTATGATATAGTGTTTAGATAGTGTAATACCATTGGGCAATGGAGTCTGGAGTTGTGAAATGATCTGATACGCTGGATTGGTGGTGTTCAAACTGCAGGGCCTATTGTGTATTTTAGACAAACAAAATTAGCTTAAATGGTGATGTATGTCAACCAACAGAAAGCAATTAAGAATTTTCTATTAAGTTGGTGAGGTGAAGGTGTAACACGCTGCACAGGAGCAAACTTGAATTCCTGTGACAAAGGCTACCGTGAAAGATGTATTCTGAAAGTGCAGCAATTAAGAATTACACTTATCTAGATTACAGCTGAAGAAAACATTCGTAAACAACACAGATTGAACTCAGGGTACTCAGTGAGTAAATCCTGAAAGTTATTCTTTTTCCTTGTTGCTTAGTATTGAAATTAGATAACATATATGGGTTTTAACAAAACAACTAATTGACAGAGAGAGATACAGAGACTTATTGTATGGTGAAATACACAGGAATCCAGCAGTTATCAACAGACACCAGAACGCATCCAACACCTCAGAAATCCGAGAAATTCCATTGCTTTATTTATTAACTTCTGAAAGGATTACAGCATAAGAACTTCTTCAGGAGAAATCAACAACAACCTTTGCAAGCTCATGCGAAGGGGGCTTTATAGGAATGCGTATACAAAATATCTCAGGCATTGAGTCATCTGAGAGAGAAAATATCTTCATAAATTTGTTCAGAAAGTAGAGAAGAAGTTATTACAACTTTAAATGCAGCATAAATGCCCTTTATGTCTGTCAGAGGATAATTTTGACCTTTGGAGGTCATTGAGTCGGTTGCAACGCTTAGCTTTAATGCTGATAAATGCGCCTTTATTTCTTGCTGCGCTATATTTTCTCGGCCCTGCCAGCTGTAGTCTTCTATCTCTGCTTTGTTGGCTGATCCATCTGCTGAGTTGGCTCAGCTTTAATCCGTCGTGCATGCTGATTTTGTTAAACTTTGCTTTGCATGACCACTGATATTTTTAAGAAACAAAATTGTTAAGTGACTCCCTGTTTACAAAATCTTCTGTATTGCGTTTGTCCACCATTCTTGTGTAGGGAGTTGATGCCTGAGAATAGCATCCATTGTCTCCTCTGCCTCTGTGTACTTGAAGAAATTGGGAGCCACCCCAAACAGGTGATTGATCTCATTCATTATAAAAAACAGATTCTCGACTCTGTCGTAAAGAGACTGTCCTGTGGCTGGCCCTGTTTCCTCTGAGGTGCTGGGCTTATCACTGATCTGGCTAGTGGCAAATGTATTGACCCTTTTAGTATACTGGTCATGTGTGAACAATCTCCCTGCGCTGTTCAGTAAGCCAGGGAGTCCTCTACTTTCTAACACTTGAAACTTTTCCAAAAACTTGTTCACCTCAGTCTGCATATCCTGGGTTCTTCTCTCCAATGTCTGCACTAAGTTTCTCAGTGTGAGAACCCTTTTGACCATTTGGATAGTCTCAGTTCTGTTTGTAATTCCCATGGTAGCCAACTGAGAACTTGTTCTATGGTTAAGTACATTGATCATTCTGGTGGCCACTTCAGGCATATTGCCCAATGAAGCTCTTGATCTGTAGACCTCCTTCTGTGCCTTTGGGATGAGCTCTAATTGCTCATGGATTGTCTCAATATATGGCCATTGCACATTGATAGATTGACCAATGTTAGCCCACAGCACTGTTTTAAGCTCAGCCACCACCTTGTCTAACTTGAGCTCATTCTCTAGCTCTTTGATCTTGTCTTTGAGGGCTTTGATTTCCCTGCCCTTTTCTGCCACTTCTCTCTTTGATTTATCATGTCTGTCATTTACCTTGGCCAACTTATCCCTGGTCTCATTTAACTCTATCATTTGAGCTTCCAGGATTTGGATTTCATTCTTCAGCTTTTGCATATCCAGGCTTTGGGCCTGCTCTATAGTTTTTGGCACTGCTGAAGTAGATGTTGCTGTCTATTCAGTCTGTTGAGGAGGAGGAGCAGTGATAGGAGCAGTTTCCTCAAGATTTATGATTTGAGGAGGAGGCTGAGAGGTCTGGCCCTCTTCTCTTTGTTTTAATGCTGCTTGCAATGCTGCCTTTGCAGCCTCTGATTCTCCTAATTTCTCTTGTGCCTGAACAAGCTCTTTATAAATGGAGATCAACAAATCTGTGGTGTCTTTCTCCTGCCTTTGTTGGGCTACTTCATCTGTCTGAGGGTGCACGGTGGCTGGGAGTTTGATTTTCTTCCTCATGGCAGCCATGTCAGCATCCCTTAACTTCAAGATTTCCTGTATCCCTGAAATATCTTTGGGATCATGCCCAATGCTTGTCTTATTGCTGCATCATCCTCAGAAAAGTCATTTAATCTTTGTCTCTTCTCTCCCTGGTTGATAGATGAAGTGAGAGGAGTTTCTCTATCCCTTTTTCTGCTTAAGTCCTCCTTCTGTGGAGTTTGGAGGACCGAGGCATCAGTGGTGACTTCTGGCCTAGGAGGCACTATGTTTTGAGCCTGTTGCTCAGTGGAAGTTGGGGTATCCACCACTCTTTCCTGCTGCAAGGGCTGCTGTCTGTCAGGTTGCCCTTCTTCATGCTGCCTCTCCTGCTGTTGTTGATGCTGTTGCTGCTCTGCTTGCCGCTGTTCTTTATCTAGCTGCTGTGGCTCTTTCTCCATTTCCTTTTCTTTTCCCTTCTCTGATATGTTTTCAACAGCTTTTGTAGTTCGCTGTTGGGAAGTTGAGGAGGATGCAGCTGCTCCAATTTGTGTGCTTGGAAGTGAGCTCACCTGGTGAATTTCGTCGGCTTAATCTTGCTAATGCGCGAGTGATGGACGCTTTGGCGGTCTCGAAATTTCCTCAGCAAGCTGGTGCAAGTTTTATACGTAAATTGCATGCAGAAGAAACAGTGCAGCTTTTGCCAAAAATAGCAAAAAACGTGAAATTTTCGGTCTAAATATGGATTTTGGCGATTTTGGCGCGTTTTTGTGCTGACGTCAGCATGACGTCATAGGTGGGGTCAGGGTCGGATGACGTCAGCATGACGTCATCAGGCCAGGTGGCGGGCTCTGATTGGTCCACGGGGATGGTGAGGTGGCAGGATAGGTCAGCCAATGGTTGAGCGGGAGGTTGACGTGGCGGCATCGGTGGCAGTGACGTGGGGTGACGGGGAAATGACGTGGTGATGACGTAATGCAAATGGAATGGGGGAAACCGGAAACCGGAGGCGGTTTCATATCGCACCGCTTACGGTACGGTGGCGGTAAGTGTCAGTTGTACCTCCGATGAGCCGTGGAGGGGACGCGTGGCTATCGCATGACGTAGCCAATAATACGGCCGTCGGAAGATATCGCCCGGAGAGAGGATCTGCTCCGATACAGTGATGGCCGTCAGATCTGGGGGGCATGATCGGACGGCTATCGGAGGGTTGATGTGATAGGGGGATAGGGCGGGTAACCAACGGTCGTCGGAGAGGGTCCGATGCCTTGAGAGCCGTTGGATCTTCAATTCTTTAATCGGACGGTCATCGGGAGGACGAAGGGATCGACAGGTAAGGGGAGGGGCGAGGATTATTTTAATAATTATTCTGGGGATCTGTGCATGGGCGGAAAACTTTGGTATAGTGGGTTTTCACGAATTTTCTGTGGAAATGCACCCGCCCTTTGGACTTTAGGTAAAAGGGAAAAAGTGGGTTTTCCATGTTTTTAGCCATTTGAAGCGGGTAAGGGTATAAACAAGGCTTTTTTAGGAGGTTTTATGTGTAAATGGGGGTTAAAAGTGAAAAAATGGATTTGTAAAGGGGAAAGGGGGTTTGGCTTAGGCTTATCACAATGACCAGATGTCATTTGATCCCTTTAGAGAACATATGGCTATAATGCCAAGGGGAGGGATATTTATACAAAATTTGGGGTTTATACACCATGGTGTTAATACTAGTAGGGGAAAGGCAATATAGGGGATTTACATAGTAGAGTTAGAGTTAGTATGGATGGGGGGAGTGAATGGAGGGAGAAAATACTAAGTTTACTTGAAACTCACTTAGTTTAGGGAGTAGATCAAAATGAAAAGATTTTAGACAAGAAATGTGGCTTCTAAAAGATTAAGAACCACCATGAAACCATAATTTTTCCATGAATCTCAGCTGATGAGGGGATGTTAGTAAATGACATGAAGAAGGGAAAAGGGAAGTTAGTCATGCTTTCTGTTGCAACTTGATGAAGAAGAACACCTTGTCAACTGATTGACTTTGCTCTGGTAAACATAGTTAACACATTTGCAATGGTAAAGATAACCTTTCTGCAACCCCAACTACTTACACAGCTACTTGCCTAGCATTTTTTATTTCTTCTTGGAGGGTGCACTTGGAATTGTAAACCCTTACTTGCCTTTTCTTTTCTTTGGCTTTTTCTTTGTTTTTCCTATCTACTTTTACCCTTATCACTTCCAAGGTCCCAGATTAAGCTGTTGGGAGCCTTTCCTTCTCTACCTGAACTACTTGTCTGCCAAGATTAAACAGTTTGGACAGACTTCCTTTCTCTATTCTACAACTGCAAATTTAAACCATGGAATGATCCAGATTAGACTGTTGGACCATCCATCAAAATTTTAAGCCCATACCAAGCTATAAGCACAGATCAGACTCTCTAGGAAATATGTGATCTTTGAATCATCAAAGCAGAGCATATTTGGACCTTCCATAGCCAATCATGAAATATGAAACCTATTGGTATAGGTAGCTAACAGATCATTTATCATTATCACCCCTAACCATAATACAACTAACACATAGCCTTATCACCATTATTCCCTAAGCCCTAACCAACATAATCCTTATATTTAAACCCTTATAACCCATCACTCTTATAATATTTGGTTCATTTTAACCTAAATCCATTGCCTTAGATAACACCTTAACCACTATAACCCCCAAAACATATAATTCTTGACCCTTATAGCACCAAATCCATGGTGTCATTATCCCAATCCTTGAACCTTTAACCATTGTAAGACTTACCAACTATAAGCTCTAATTTATGTTACTATTAACCATTATAACCCCCCAACCCCTATAAACCAAACCATTATATCCCCTACAACTCCTAAATCCTAACACCTAATGACTATATCCCCAAATCCCTAATACTTGTAGCCCATACTCCTATTACCTAACCCCTTAAACCTAAACAACATAAACCTTAGTCCAATAACACTTGACCCCTAACTATTTTAGATTTTATAACCCCTAATCCTAATATTTATAAGCCATGATCCATATCAACCCTAGTCACTTAGCCTAAAAGATTAACCTGTATTGCTTCTATAGATCCTCATCGGAATAATCCATTAACCTCATATTCTTAAACCATCTAACCCATGTAGACCCTAACCTACGTAACCCATGTTATCCTTGATCCCTAACTACTATATGGCATAATAAAAACCCTTCCCTTCCTTTCATGACCTCTAAAGCTTATAAATCCTTATCCTAATCCCTTTTCCCATATAAGTCGTAAGTAGTGTCACCTATAACTAAAATACTTAATATTTATAACTCTATATACCTGTACCCATATCCCAACTCTAGTATCAATTATCCTCAAACACTCATAATGCATAACCTTTTGTACCCTTAAGCCATGTAACTTCTAACTAACTATAACCCATAAAACCTATAACACTTAACCCCTAACTTACTAAAACCAAAAATTAGTGAATCTTATAGCTTGTAACCCTTAGGAACATTGACCCTTATAACTCCTAATCCTTAACCATTATTACTCCTAAACATTAACCCATATACCCAGACCACTATAACAACTATATCTTATAGCATTTAGTGCATATGATTGCAACCTTCTTATATATTAACCATTATGACCCTTAACCCATAAAACCTCTAATTCTTAACTACTATAACCATCAAATAACCACCAACCCATATAACCCCTAACACTAATCCATATGATTGCAAAACTTTTATATATTAACCATTATGACCATAACCCCTAGAACCATTAAATGCTTAAGTATTATTACCATCAAATATCCCCTAACCCTTATAAACCCTATCTCTTATAACTTGTAATCCTTATCAAATATACACTATATTCTTAAAATTTCAGCTCCTAAACCATATAACCTATACCTACTATGCCTCCTAATGAAAATTTGTTATAACCCATAACCCTTATATCCCTTAATTATTATCTACGTTTACCCACATCTTATAATCAATCATCTTTAAAACTTAATGATTGTAATAACCTTTATCCACTCTAAAAGCTATCCTATAACCCCTATAACTACTAACTAACAATGTATATAACCCATAACCCATTTACATCCTAATCACTAACACATATCCTATAACCATATCACCTTTTACCTTTCATACATGCCCCCCACCATTATCATGTATCCCCTAATCTTGTAACCCTTAAACCATAGAATCTATATCCCTTAAAACCTAAATAGTAATATGTATAACGCTTAATCACTACCAATCCTTTATTATTATCATCCCTAACCATAATACAATTAACACATAGCCTTATCATCACTATAAAAATAGAAATTTATTTCAAATTATAATTATAAAAATAAAAGAAAAAATGATTTAAAATAAAATTTATAATTTTTATTTAAATTTCAAATAACAATATTTAACACATTATATAATATATATTATATATAATAGGTCTATGGGAATTCTTTTGAGCATTCAAGAATACATTCAAAATAAAAATTAAGTGGAGCACAAGACCACCAGTAGAAAACTAGGTGGAGCACAAGAGCACCAACAAAGCATGAGTGGTGGCACAAAAGGCATTGAGTGGGAAGGTGTTTCACAAGTGGAAACATAGAGGCAAAGTGTTCATATATTTGATAATGAATATATGGTAGTAATAGTTGTTTCCCCATTTTTTTGCCAAAATTCATGTTCTTTGCTTGCTTGTGATTTTTTTCAGATGAATAAGATATAACCCTATTCCTCCAATTTTCCTCACAAAGGTGATAGGACCCTATTAGGGTTTAATAGTCCCTTTAATATATTTTAGGGTTTAATCGTATTAGATCTGTATCTATTGCATTGTCTAGTGGGTTTTTAGCCCATATCGATGTTACTAAGTTACCTTCTTTGTCTTTCTTGCATGTCCTGACTAACATGATGCGAGGTTCATTGCTAGGTGTAGGTGGCGGGTTGCTACCCCATATCCATGTTACTAAGTGACCTTCTCTTCTTTTCCTGCCTATCCCCCTACTGCCTTAGGTGGTGTGATATTCTCCTTTGAAGGCAGAGCAACTTCAATTGGTTCAACTCGATCCATTAAGTGAACAATATAACCACCTCTGTAACTACGCACTTTGGATCTGGAATCCAATATGGTTTTTTCATTCAATCCATTCACACACAAGTATTTATAAAGTTAAAAGATAATAATTATTTGAGACATCCATTGCTTAACAGTTCCTGCATCCTCTTTCTTAGATCCCATATCTGACAAATTTTGAAAAGAAAGGAGAGCTCACCATGTACAAAAATATTTGAAAGTTGGTCAAAGTTAACTCACAAATACTTCCATGCACAAGCATTTTGGAGGAACAATCTTCTTATATCCTTCAAATGGTGGACATGTGAACACTACTATTTACTTTACCATTGTTTAGCTAGTCGATTTGGTCCTAAGTTGACCAAACTCAACAAATTGATAATTTGAATGAGCAATGTCACCAACAATTGCCTCGACAATATCATGATCAATTTATAGCTTTGCAAAACTTTTCAGTTTCATACTCTAACGCTACCTACAATTGTCTATTTGTTTATCTTCTTTATAAGAGGTATGCTTCTTTATTTAATTAACTACAACATTACCTAAGTTGTATATAAGTTTAAGCAGAACATCCACATTTGTTTTGTAGTTAATCTTTTAGCTTTGCACATTGGTTGACACATGCTTGACATCTCCCTCTAGCCATTAGTGAAGCACAAACATATCATATTAGTAGCCCCTTCCTTGTAGTCTACAAAAAACATATAGTTGTTATATCGTATGCTCTCTTGAAAAAGGATGGGTGATTACTCAAATAAGAAGCAAACCACTTGGTGGATTCTTTCATGTTTTTATTAAATTCAGACTAGCTTTGTTCCAACAATTTGGTGTCAAGATTATTTATGTATCCCTTAATAAATACTAATAAATTGCTTCTTGTCAAAATATGGTTGTTCCTAAAGATTGAAGGTATAAAAATTCTCTACTATTTTCATAGCCTAATATTATACACCTACATCCTCCCCACACTCAACTAAAGTATTGGAACTAGTGTCGACATCAACTACTACTTGAACAACCCACTTTTGTTCTGCTTGAAAACCAACACGTTCCCAAGAAAATATTAGGGCTAGTAAGGCATTGATGTAGTTATACCAATGAGAGGCATTTATGTATTGGGATCTATATGATTTGTAGAGTATGCTCTTATTTCATCTATTGATGCTTGATACCTAGAAATATAATTGTGTGACATGAATTGATTCAGTTTCTCTATCCCTAATGCTGTGTTGAGATTGGAGAATGTGATGGGCACTTTTATATAAAGAAAGGATTTTCTTATCATCTTGTGGCCTCGGTCTTTGCCCGTAGTTGTGTTAAAATATGTAACTAGGTTCGGTCTTCATAATGACATATGTAATCATGATTTTATGTATTTTATGTAAAGAGAAAAATGAATTTATTATTGTCATTCTTGAGGCATGGGTTTCATGCTCAAGGGAAATTCATTTTTAGGTCAATCACACATTGTGTGCTTCTAGCGCTTGTCATTGAGTCTAGAAGTCAATTGAGTCATTGTCATGTATGAAAGACCATTTCATGCATGTTACATCTTGTAAAGAAAAATTATATAAATTTAAAAGTGTTAAATAGACCATCCAAGACCTTTTCATCATCAAAAGAACAAGTCAATCTTCATGAGTGGACAAGTTATCCTAAATACAACAATTCAACCTAGAAAGAAGCCTATACTCAAGAATTTCGATCTAAGAAGAAAAGAGGAAAAAAAGGAAGTTCATTACCCACAAAATAAGGAGAATAATAAATCGAAGGTTTGGATAGTTTTTGGGATAATATCCTTCACACGTGCGAGGAAACTAGGGCATCATTTGCAGCAGGGAGTTTGAAATTGCAACTACCTTAAGAGACCAAAATTAGGTGTGAAAAATAATAATTTTGTGGGCCGAGTACTCAAGAAGGAGAAATATATAAAAGTGAATAAGGAAAGGAGGCACATTCATCTCACACATGCAATCTAGGGTTTCTGCAGAAGAAGCTACTGGGAATCAAGATTGCAGAAAAAGTTGTCGTAGGTCGAAATTGTAGAAGAAGTAGTTGGGGATCAAAGTTGTAGAAATAGCTGGGGTCAAGTTGATAAAAGGAAAGATAATCAAGGAGGAATAATTGACTTGGTCTTGGAGGGGAATTTGACAAGAGTCTTAGGTTTTAGAACTTTTCATTTGAAGTTCTATAAGAAGAGAAGAGTTCTTGTGGATTTTCCTCTCAAGAGAAGAGGTTTTGGCCCTGAATGCTAGCCTATATATTGTGTCCTCTTGTATCATTGTTCTTTGTTGTTTTGGTAGTTGTTTGATGATAAGAACACTAATTATAATCAAGTGAAATAAGAAGTTAATCAAGTTAAGTAAAATACATCACAAGCAATTATCAAAGTAAGAGAAATCACCTAATCTAGTTGACATAGATTTATCAAAATGGTATCAAAGCTAAGGTGACAAGAAAAGGAAAGGAAACTTAAGGAAGGACCATCAAAAGGGATATCAAGAAATGTCAAGGCATCAAAGAGGACATTTAACCATCAATAAAGGATACATAAGGGCTGAGCAATCTAAGGATCATCAAGGAAGGCTACCCATTTCATCTCAAGGATCACACCATCAAGAAGAAACATCAAGAAGAAGACCTCAAAGACTATACTTTGAAGAAGGACCCTACCTCCACTAAATTAAAGAAGGAATCAACATTTTTAGCACCTTGGGAAACCTCCAAATTCTACACTATCATCCAAAGAAGATGGAAGAAGCATTGTCATCATCATCATCAAGGAAATCAAAGTGATATTTTCAAAGCATACTTGAAGAAATACTTCTTTAGAAGACGAAGTATTTTCATCTTCAATGAAGCAAACATCATCATCAAAATCAAGAAGGAACCAAGTTGAAGATATCATCATTTGATCTAGGTGGCTCCAAACACACTTAGAATTTAGCAGTGGCTATGGAAAAGCTCAAAAATCAAAGTCCTCAAATTTCACCCAAACTAGGATGAGATCATAGTTCTCGTCGTCCTGATTCCAATGACGTGAACGACACTAAAATCTGAGTTCTTATGCTCAAGATATTCACAGTAAAAGTTCAGGTCAAACCAGGCCAACTAGCAGTCACTAACTAGGCAACAATTTGGAAAAGTAACGACGCATGGAATCTATTGCGACAAGGTCCCTTGGGTCAAATTTTGTTAAGTATTGTTAAATTTATTGTAAAGTCTCCACATTTTGAGGACCAAAGCATGAGTAGCATGGGTTAATAGGAGTCAAAGGGGCTTTAGGAAGGTTAAAACCTCTTATTTTCCATAATTCAAGTTGTTTTGAGACCCGCCCATGGTTCACGGACCATGGTATTATAATGAAGAAGAATATAAAAGGAATTCATATAAGAGTCATAACATATCTAAGTAAGAATAGTGCATGAGTCTTCGAACTATTAATAGATGACGATTTGAAGAAAGCGCAACTAGTCACAACATTGCAAGATCGAGCGTTGTCATGGTATATCAAGTACAAAACGACCAATCCAACTGCGTCATTATAAGACACGAAAGATATGCTGAATAATGAATTCAGAAAGGCAAAGTCTCAAGCCCAGTATGTGACTGAGGTCAAGGAAATTAAGCAGAAGGTGAATGAATCTGCATGGGATATTGATCAAAGGCTGAAATGTCTGCTACAATAGGCTAATCTATAGATTTTTGATGAACAACATAAGGACTGGTATATTTCTACACTATTGCCCCATTTGAGATTACCATTGTCATAGTAGAAGAATAAATCACAGGTTGAAGCGCTAGAAATTTCTATGAAGTTGGAGGTTTCACCTATTCAAGATACGAATATGGGAGTGTAGCAGATTCAAACACAGCTGGCTAGCCTGCATATGGAGTTGCAGGATCTCAAGAAGGGGAAAGAGGTAAAAAATGAGACCCGCTCAGAAGTATGGTGCTTAAAATGCAAAGGGAATGATCACGACAAGGATCATTGCCCAGTATATCAGAACTATTTAATTGGGGGAGGTCCTAACCCCCTAAAGCAAGAAAATTCTGCTAGACCAAGTAACGGTGTAGTACCATGGTGTGTTATCTTCCAAATAACAGGAAAACACTCAACTGACAATTTCCATTTGTTACAAAATTTCGTACAGACTCCCCAACAACTATTCTACAACTTCTATAAATCTGTAGTCAAAGCTGAGTGCAATTGCCAAAGTTATGAGATAATGATGGACAAAAATCTGACATATAGAGTACAGGCTAAGAGATGTCCCCAACAGGATCAAGGTGCACCTGCAGCGTGCAGAGGATTCCAGGGATGAGGAAGAGGATGAGGGGGAGCTGGAAGAGGTCGCAGACAGATTATTTGTTACAATTGTGGGGAACCAGGCCATTTTGCGCAAGATTTTCAAAAAACCGACACACCCCTCTTGTCAGTATTGTCGAAAATTTGACCACGTGATAGAAGATTGTCCTGTAATCATCGCAAAGATGCAAGAGAAGAAGAACCAGCGACCCACTTAGAACATCTAGATGATGAGATCAGAACCACGTGAATATGGGCCCAACATTAATATAGTTATGCGAAGTTGTATAGATACGAGGAAGATAAAGCCGCAAGAAAGAAACCAGACGAGAATCCTTGGGTGCGCAGGGATGCTGACAAAGACATCGAATTTCATTTTCATAAGGTGAAAGAAACATTTATGGAGGAGAAAAAGACATTTGTGGATTTAGGAGTTTTCACATCAAAGACTCAGAGTTCATGAAAGAGAAGCCTGAAGAGGTCATTGCTGTGGAGGAAACAAATCCTTCAGTATTGACATCCTTCTTACAGACCTGCATGAAGCTCTTATGGGACCAGAAAGCAGTGGAAGGACTGCAAGAGTTAATAGATAACTGCACCGGTAAGGGTAAGTCACTGCCTGAACATCGCACAATGCATAAAGTAGACAAAAGTAAGAAAAGGATTGGTCGGGAGATGAGATTGACTGCACAAATTGGAGAATTTGAAATGGACCAGGTGATCCTAGATTTGGGATCTAATGTGAATGTTTTTCCTAAAAATACCTGGGAAAGATTGGGAAATCTGACGCTACAGTGGTCCCCAATTCAGTTGTGAATGGTGAACCAACAATAAATTATTCCTATGGGATGCCTACATGGAGTAACTGTGGACATTGAAGGAGCACACGCTATAACTGAGGTAATCGAAATAGTAGATGATAGTAATCCCTACCCAAAGCTACTTGGAATTGATTGGGTGTTTGATATGAATGTGGTTATCAACCTGAATAAGCACAACATGACGTTTGAGAAGAAGGAACTTGGAGTCATTATTCCTCTGGATCCAGCCGAGGGCGTGCGGTATACTAAACCAGTCCGGGATTACTATGAGGAGGATGATATTGAGCAGATCTATAAGCTTACTACGCTGAATGAGGATTGGATAAACCCTAAGGTGGATGGAATAATTACTTGGCAAAAATGACTACTCCTGCAACTCGAATTTAGATGAGGTGCTTGAGCATTCGCATAATAGATTGCATGAAGTATAACCATTGCGATGCAACAGACTTACTAAATCACTCTAGTGTATATCCTATGAGGTACGCAACTTACCATATTATGATGGCTTAGAATATGTAAATTTGTTTCTTGATAATTTCGAAAGGGATGTACCAGAGGAGCATTGGTTCCAGGCATTGGACATCGCGCTGAGAGCTATGCCTTCTAGATGGTGGAGTACACATAAGAAAAATTTTGCAAACTAGAAAAAGTATCAAAGGATAATGAAGTTGCGATTTGGCTATGCAAATACCTGCATTACTGAAAAATATACACAGAAGGATAATCCACGCAAGCATCTGGCTCGTTGGAAGAAAGCATGGGGAGAGGAACCATAGCTTGAATGGGTACATATATTCTGCCATATCTTGGATACTATTTCAATGAATTGGTACTTAGAAACATAACTGCGACATGGAACTGCAGAGTAGGATGTTCTGAAGGAAAGCTTTATTTTAATATTCAGTTTTGAGGATGGATTCAAATGTATTGATGAAGCATTACAGGAAATCAAGGTTGCAATATTCAAAATGTCTGTAGAGCCTATCTCATGGGTACAACTTGACTGGAGTATGTAGTTGCACCATGCTCTGGAGTGTTACAATGTTACCACAGAAGAGGGCAAGGAAGATCCTAGGAATATCAATATCCCTGAGTCAGAGGGATAGCGTGAAGTTGCTAGGCCTAACGTAGAGGTTCCTGACATTTCAAAACCATTGAAAACCAAGCAAGTGACCATTGGGTTGGAAGCACAGTTGAAGTTCGCGAATATAGGAGATCACTGGGATGAGGACACTATCGATAAAGTCGCAGATTTATTACGTGAATATCAAGACTTGTTTCCCACAAATTTCTCTGATTTAAAAGGGATAGTAGATGATTTGGGTGTCATGAAGATCAATATGAAGCCAGTAAAACAACGACCACACCGATTTAATCCTAAGTACAAAGAAAAGGTGCGCGAAGAGTTGGATAAGATGCTCATAACAGGAATTATTGAGCCTGTAGAAGAATCAGACTGGGTTAGTCCTATGGTAGTTCAAGAGAAGAACACAAAGGGTGAAATCTGGATCTACGTAGATCTAAGGAAGTTGAACGATGCTTGTGTACATGATCCATTCCCCATGCCATTCACAAATGAAGTATTGGAATTTGGTGGTTAAGAAGCATACTCTTTTACAGATGGATTCTTAGGAGCAGTTTTAACCCAACCAGGCGCAGGATATATTGACCACCTGATTGCATTTATGAGTAGAAAACTGTCTAAGATGGAGAAGAATTATTCAACCACGAAGCGTGAAGGGTTGGCGATGGTATATGCGCTCCATAAATTCAAGCATTATTTGTTGGGTGTGCACTTCAAAATGTATACTGACCATTCATCTTTGAAGTACCTGGTCAACAAGCCTGTGTTGGGGGTGGGGGGGGGGAATTTGTAGGTGGCTATTGCTATTTCAGGAGTATGACTTCAAAGTAATTGTGCAGCTAGGAAGATTAAATGTTGGACCTGATCACATTTCACGGATTGAGAATGGTGAAGAATCCACAAGTCTTGATGAAGGATTGCCTAATACGCAACTCTTTGCTGTACGTGTTGTAGATGAACATTTTGCAGATATAATCCAATTTTTGTCTACAGGTGTAGCCCCAGAAGGATATACGATGCAACAGAAGAAGGAATTGGTGGTTAGTGTTGAGGAATTTTATGTAATTGTAGGGAATTTATATAAAATGGGGTCAGATGAAGTCCTGCACAGGTATGTATTGGATTATGAAATACAAAGTATCCTCGCTAAAGCACATGGAGGATTTAGTGGAGGACATTATGCAGGATGAGCACTTGCATAGAAGATCCTATGAGCTGGGCTATGGTGGCCAATTGTGCACAAGCATTCAAAGGAATATTGTAGGGCATGCGATGTCTGTTAGAGGACTGAGAAGTCGTCGTGAAGGGATGAATTTCCTCTTTATCCACAAGTCTCGTTACAAACATTTGACAAATGGGCACTAGATTTTGTGGGACGTATTCAGCCACCAGAAAAAAAATAGGAGCGTGCTACATCATCACGGTGAAAGAATACTTGACCAAGTGGGGTTGAGGAAAAACTCGTAAAGGATTGCAGCGCAATTACAACTGTAAAGTTTATATTTGAATACATTTTTTCTAGGATTGGCTGTCCCAAGATTTTAATGAGCGACCCGGGTTCACATTTCCTGAATGAAACAATTGCTGCTTTGCTAGAGGAATTCCAAATGTATCATGAGAAGAGCACACCATACCATCCTCAAGAAAATGGAGTAGTTGAAGCTTTCAATAAGATATTAGAGAATTATTTGACGAAGGTTTGTAACTTGAATAGGAATGATTGGGATGTGCACATACCAACTGTTCTTTGGGCATATAGAACTAGGCAAACACCATTTCGACTGGTTCATGGACAAGAAGTGGTGATGCCAATGGAATACATAGTTCCCAGTTTGAGGATTGTTGCAGTCACGGAGATGGAAGATTGAGATATAATGGAAGAATGCCTCATGCAGATACTCGAGTTAGAAGAAGATTGATTCTTGGAAGGTTTTCATCAGCAGGTGCAGAAGGCTAGAGAAAAGGCGTGGCATGATCACCACATTAAGCAGTGAACCTTTAAAAATGAAGATTTAGTATTGCTATATGATAGAAAGTTTACTAAGTTCCTAGGAAAGTTTTAGATGCATTGGCTGGGACCATACATCATCAAGGAAATTACAGATGGGGGAGTCATTCAGTTCACAAAGATGAATGGGGAGCTATTTCCAGGAAGAATCAATGGAAGCCGGTTGAATTTGTACAGGGGTGATCCTACCCCTGCACAATGACTATATGGATGCAGGACAGTCTTAGTACTTTAGGCAGTTGGAAGGAAGTATGGGACTATAAACCACTCTGCTAGGAGAACAGTTTGGCAAAGAGATTGGGCTGCATGACGGTTAGGAGAAAGGCATAGATGGGAGCTATGACGACGGAGGTGCACTAGCGAGGTGGGTACCACGTAATCTATCCAGAAAGTGACCGTTGAAAACACTATAGGTGATTGGGTGGCTATTTTCTGTTAAAGGGAGCAGGGGGAAAGCATTTAAGGAGAATATCTTTAGAAATCTACGCCAAAAGAGCATTAATGAGGGAGATATGGAGGGAATCGATGGATTTGAATTCAAAAAGGGCTATAAATATAGCATCCCGCTCCCCATTTGAACACTTTTCTTCTAGAGAGATTGTCTTGAGATTTTACACCTAAGTGTGAACATCGATGATTGTTGTATGTCTAGACGAGAGTGGCAAGAAGTAGAGAAGGAGTTTTCACAAAAGGGGCTTGGGTTTGAGGCAGATTTTCCTGAGTGGTAGAAGAAACTATTTTAGGAGAGCCTTGACAAGATGACTACAACACCACCAGCCCCTACCACAATGCCTAGGTCACTGAGGCCAAAACCCACTGCCTCCGTGGCAAGAGAGAAAAAGCAAAAGAAACCACAACAAGCCCCAGTTCAGGAATTGCCACACAAAAACCCAAATGAGATTAGGCAGAAGGGTCGTATGGATAAGAATAAGTAGCTAATGGAACCGTTGGATCTGAATGAAGAAGAGTTGATTATGGGGGTCGAAGACATCAGCATGGAGGATGCGGAGCTAGTTATTCAGTTACCGCCATATGTACCCCCTAGGAAATCCACTGCTAAAGTGATTAAGGACCCGGACTCATTGAAATACAAGGTATTCAGGCCATTGCTGCTAGAGGAAGTACTTGTTGAGGGTGACTTGTTGGGCTAGGTACCATTTCTAAAGATGGAGGATTGGTATTTGGGCGACCATGCGAAGTTTCCGTAGTTAGAACTCAGTATATTCTTGAAATCAATCTACTACGAGGAGGCATGTGTCATAAGGCTTGAGCCAATGAAGTGGACGATCATAGTTGAGCGAGAATTGTTGCTCAATATGTTGTATGTCCCACACTTTGGCCGCAACATAATTAATACCATCGGTGTGCATCAATTGTTGGTGCTGGTTCATGATGGGTGCCTCTCGTTGGGAGGGCCCAAATATGATTTTGTGGGGAAGTCGTAGGAGAAGAAGCTCATGGATCAGATGAAGAGTGAATTTGGGTTGGTGAAGAAGTCATGAGGCTACACCATTAGCTCCATCTTGGATGGAGCTGTGCAGTTTGCTACACATATTTTAGCAGGAAGAATAATGTGGAAGTGTCACGCTGATGAGGTGTTGGCACTAGTGGTATATTTAGCTACGTAGTGCAGCCAAGGGGTCAAATTAAATTGGGCAAAGTACCTCTACCAAAAATTCTTGGAGGATTTCCACAAAGCCCAGGAGGAAGAAAAGATGTTCCACTATGCGTGGTTACTGCTATTGATCGCGTTGGTATCATGGAGGACGCCTGAGGATAGCCAGTTCCCAACTTCGGATCTTGACTTGTGCGAGGTTGTAAAATTCACTTTGTTGTGGGAAATGAAGGATCCTAACCATATCATTGAAACATAGATGTTCTGGTGTTGTTCGAGTCATAGTTGTGGATGGTGATCAACCAACGACCACGTTTGTCACCCAGCCTACATGCACAATATAAAAATATAGCAGACTTCAAAGCATATTTTCACAATCTATCCATGCACATGAAGAAGGATGCCACATGAACATGGCACAAGTTACCATATTTAGTTGTGGAGGACAATATTATGGGGGTCATTAGCAAATGGCCAAGTGATTGGCTCACCCCATTTGGCGAAGCCGCAAGAACAAGTAAGGCCGCAGAAGGAGAAATGGGGATAACAGAAGCTACAACAAAGGCCATGAAATACAAGAAGAAAGAAGCATAGAAGGAAAAGGCTTCTACAATAGAGAAGGTAGCACAGAAGGAAAATGCTTCTACGATAGAGAAGGAAAAGGCTACGCAAGCAGCAACATCACAGGTCACTATTGAACTTGAAGAACCTGAGATAGAGCGCACAAATGTTGACATAGAAACCACAGACGAAGAGGAAGGGGGTGTAGACCCCTATGTTGGACCAAGAGGAATTAGAGTCCCCCTTTAGGATCAAGAAAAGGAAAAGGAATAGTTCGACGGGGCCACACAAGTAGCAAAAATCTGACAAGTTTGCAGATACTGACTCGTTGGCCCTCACAGAGGGTGATCTTGATGAAATTGACAATGTTGTTTGCTCTGCTATAGAAAATATATGGGGGCACATCAAGGTCCAATACAAGAAGGTACTGGTAAAAGTGCAACATGGCCTAAAATATTTACAAGTCTAGACAAGAGTGATCCAGGGGAGCGTGGTACAAGCAAGCACGGGTCAAGTGAGCATTCCAAAAATTAGTACCACTACATAAATCACATATGAGCTCCAAGCAATGCAACTACCAGGGGGATCTCTCCATTTAGAGATTACCGAAGACCAGGAGTTCGCACAGGACTGGGAAAATCTGAGTATCAACCTTGCAGCACTGCCTATTCAGACCTTGCATGAGCTGCACCAAGGAATTTCATATGAGCTCTGTGTTTGGGAGAAACGAGCTCTATTGATTATCGAAGAGGTAAAAACTAATAATCAATAGATTTTTGTAGAGAAAGAGCAGGCCCTATATGCCTGAGACAAGGTGATGCAGTGAAATCAACAGATAGAGGCAGCCCTTACCCAAGTGTGCAGTGAGCTCCCTGAGCTCTGAATTCTGGTTGAGGCGGCCTCTGCAGAGAAAATTCATAAGTTAGCTACTACAGTGAAGGCATCCAAGGAGGAAATTGGAAAGCTATTTCTTGAGCTACAATTGTAGATTTCAAAGCATCAACTGAAGCTACAACCAACCACACCTTCAGAGGTCAGATAGCAGTGTGAGGCTGCTATTAAAGTAGATATGACAACTCTAAGCAGAAAATAGAAATGTGGACCTTGTTGTAGGAGGACCCACACTTGCAGATGATCAAAGCTGACGTCCGCGAAAAGAAACTACAATTTTATGAGATCAAGGCGACATCGCGGACCTTAACACCTGTGAAGAGGTTCACCAGACTCCAAGAAGGAAAATTCATACAGATCCAGATTGATGAGTTGCGTCCGAAGGCCTCTATCATTTCCTCAAGGACGCATCCATGGGCCAACGCAGCAAGCCAATTGTCCTAGACCTTCCAAAGAAAATTAAAAGCATGCATGGGCCTTGCCGTCAAAGGTACAACAATGGAGAAATTAGTTGAAGAAGTTCGGTACAACAATGGAGAAATTAGTTGAAGAAGTTCGCTAGGCTACCACACAGGGAACAACAGATCTTCAAGAGTTGAAGGTACAATTCAGCAGCCCACAAGAAAAGGTTCATGCAAGACCAACAAAGTGAGTCGGGACAAGTCACGACTTTGTGTTGGGGGCCTGTTGGGACAAGGTCCCCTGGGTCAAAATTTTTTAAGTTTTGTTAAATTTATTGTAAATTCTCTGCATTTTGAGGAGTGGAGCATGAGTAATACAGGTCAATAGGAGTCAAAGGGGATTTAGGAAAGTCAAAGCCCCTTAGTTTGTTGAAGTCAAGTTGTTTTGAGACCCGCCCATGGTTTGTGAACAATGGTATTGTAATGAATAAGAATATAAAAGGAAGTTAGAGAAGAGTCATAAGATAGCTAAGTAAGAATAATGCATGAGTTGGGTTTGATTTTATCCATTTTATACTTGGGCGAAGGGGAATTCTCCTGCAACTGTGTGTGTGGAGACCTTGGTAAGTCCGCAACTGAGTGCGTGGGCCCCTGCAGTTGTGTGTGCAGGGTTGGAAGAAGCTATAATTGAAGATCTGAAGCATAATAAAAGAGTTATTTTGAAGAACTATCTGTGCATCTGTGTATTACTGTTTTATCTTCGAATTTACTGTATTTATGATCTGTTGAATGCATTTAATCAGGAAAAGTACTTAATGAATTCGCAAAGACGTAGATTTGTTTATTTCTATGATGTTATGCATGTTTAGCGCAATCGACGAAGGACATAACTCTGTTAATTGTTATTTGCTGTAAGTTCTGGGTTTCGAGGGCTAGGGTTCGCGAAGGTCAAGATAAAGCCCTAGATCTATAGAAACATGTCACATAGCCCTCTGGATGTAGAAACCTGGTTCTAGCATCCCCCCATACTGCCTCAGGTGAGACTGCAGCCTGCGCTAGGCATTTTGTTTCCGAAAGGGCTAGTAGTGTAGGGTTTTTTTGGTTAGTGCAACTAACTCTGAGCCTAGATCTAAGCTCCTTCAATTCAACAAAATCGAGTCACGTAAATGGGTGAATTTTTTGCCTACTTAATCTGTCCGGTAAGCCCCAAAATTCGGTCTAAAAATTTTAAATAATATTTCTTATATAAAAATAATTAATTTAAAAAAGGGTCGTGGGTCAGGCCCGTCGGACCCACCCACCCTACCGATCACCAACTGTTATATTTATCTTATAAAACATTTAAATGCGTCGAGGCCCACGAGATACCCTGGGCCCCACCCAATGACCCATGAACGATTCAATATAGGCACCATAATTAATGGGCTGATAGGGCTTGAACCCACGCCAATGTATCACGGCTCCAACCCATATGCGGTTCAAAAAAATCAACCTCTCCACCAACGGTATAATAAAAAAAATGCAAACCGAAAATTGACCACCCTCCAACGGACGTACTTTTTTTTATCATAAAAGAAACACATTTATAATGGGGGGAGGTCTGTGGGCTTGACCCCGAGACCTCCACCCCCAAAGTTAGCACTCTACCAATGTCTCATGGGCCTCACATTGTAATCTTCACCACAACATAAATATTTAAACCGAAACTATTCATTCAACGGAGGAGGCAGCAGGGAACCCAACCCAGGTGGGGCATGAATTTCGAGACAAGGAATTTTTCTAGAATATTTCATGAAAAATCTTGGAGCAATCTGAAATATTCCCTAGAGGGTGATTTTTCACAGTGTCAGATGTTGAAGAATCTAAGGCAAGATGACATTAATGATTCTTCTATTTATGATAACTACTCGTGATGTCTTTTTACTTATTATGATTATCTTCTTCTTATTATTATTATAGTGTGTTCTTCAATCATCAAACAACTACCAAAACAAGAAGATCAACAAGATACAAGTACAAAAGATGTAGGCTCCAAGCTAGGGAAAAACCTCTGCTCTTGAGAGGAAAACCCTTCAATCTCTTGTTATAGATTCTTTATTGATGAATACCAAGACCCTTGGCTAACACTGAAGCCCTTCCAAGACCAAGATAAAATTCTCAAGAATGTGCTTGCTTCACTGCTTTCCAAACCCAACAAAATCTCTTCCGAAAACACTACTTCGACATCCAACCACAACTTTTCGGACCTAACTGCAGATCGACAACTTCGCCCTCGTGACAACAACTTCTACTTCATACGCGTGGACTAGAATTACTTCTTCTTTGCCTCCAACTGCCTCGCTTGACCTTATTTGTCTTCTGGATCTAGAAGGGAACTTTTTTGGCCCTTCCTTCAACTCTTTTTCACCATATCAAACCTCCACAACGAAACCCTAGCCTGACATCAGAAACCCTAGTGAAAAACGATAGAATTTCGACCCTCTTCTTCATACATGTGGAGATAAAGGGAGAGAGAGGAACCCAAAACACTTCTTCTCCTTCTTTTATTTCTCTTTTATGCTTCTTCCTTCGCATGAGAGAGAGAGAAGAATGAGTATGTCCAAATGAGGTCAAATTGTCTCCTATATATAGGTCTTCCAGGGGTACGAATTCCAGCTTCTAAGTCGAATTGGTTTTGGAAGGCTCAGTAAGATACAAAAATAATTATTTTTACCATTTACAAGATTCTCGATGGGGTCTTCATATTATGAAAATGTCCCTATTTTATTTGTTGACCTAGGACAATCCTAGAAGCACTTTCAATTAGTGCTTGACCTATAAACAAATTTATTGGGCAAGAAACCCAAGCTCAATAATAATAATAATCATTTTTATTTCTTTTATAAAACACAAGAATTAAAAGTACATTTCATATTTATGAAGTCCAAACCTAGTTACACTTTCTTCAACACTCCCTCTTAACTAGGGAGGTATTCATAAATGGTACATGGTTATTCTCAATACTGAAGAGATATCATAAGAATAGTCGGACTAGTAATCCATCTATATAGCATCATTATAACTAACATTGTCACATAGAAAGGCCTTGACTAACAAATCTATCTCTCGATAGATCAGAGCACAATGCTGGAGAGACCAATGATTATATACACCTTCATCATTGTCACTCAAGGTACATACCCACCTGGGTGTTCACCAAGTATGACCTTTTAGGACCATTCTTATCTTGGGCCCACAACCCTTAAAGAGTATCAATCTTCTTGCCTACTCTTATCTTGGATTTCCTACCACATCCTCAAAGAGTATCAGATGCCAGATGATTACTCAATCCTCCATTCTTTCTTCCAAAATGAAGACAAGAATGATGTGTCTATCTCTCCCCCTCAACTACGGAAGATATGTCAACCAATCCAAGCTTGTTTCTAAAATACAAAGGCTTCTTATTGGGAAGATATTTTGTCAAAATATCAACAGTTTGATCATCGATGGGGATATACTCCAACTTCAATACACGATCTTGTACCAACTTTCGAATGTAGTGGTTTTTTATGTGCTTCGTCTTTCCATTAAATACTAGGTCCTCAGACAGTCTTATACAGTTGGTATTATCACAATGTATTATGGTAGGATCCAATGGTCCTACAAAATGATCAAATAACATCTTCCTTAACCAAACCGCTTCCCTGCTCATTTCATAGGCTACAATGTACTCGGCCTCAGCACTACTCAAAGCCATTGTCTCTTGCTTTCTGCTCATGCAAGATACCACAGAGGATCCCAAGCTAAAACACTCTCATGTGTTTCTTCTTCCATCCTTCTCGCTACCTCCCCAATCGAAATCAGTAAATACTTCTAGATGAACATCTTTTCCTTTTTCATACTTCAGGCAATAGTGGACAGTACCTTGCAAATATCTCAGTATATGCTTGGCAGCTATCCAATGATCATGTCTAGGCTCCATCTGAAATTGTCTGAGAACATTTACTACAAAACATATGTCTCGCCTAGTATTCACTAGATACATCAGGGAGCCAATCAATTGTATGTAATTAGTAGGATCCACTGGACTGGATTCATAATTCCTTAACATTTTTAAGTTTGTGATCATCAAAGTTTTCTTGGGTTTGCATTCCTTCATATCAAACCTATTCAATAGCTTGATCACATACTTTCCTTGTCCCAAGTAGATTTCGTTCGGTTCCTTCCAGACTTCCAGTCCCAGATAATAATGCATAAGACCTAGATCCTTCATATCGAATTCAACTCCCAAAAATTTCTTAAATTATTGAATTCTTTCTTCGTCACCAAATATTAGAAGATCATCTACATATAGAAGAATGATGACATGTTCATCATTCTCTACTTTGATGAATTAGGATATGTCGTGCTTTTACTAAAAGCCAACCTTTGCAAGTATGCTTCCATTATAGCATACCATGCCCTAGGAGCTTGCTTGAGGCCATAAAGTGCCTTCTTCAATCTACATACATGAGTTTCTCTATCCTTTACTTTTAATCCCAATGGTTGTTCTATGTAGAATTCTTCATCTATGGTACCATTCAAGAATGTTGTTTCGACATCCATTTGATGTACCTCCCACCCATTGATGCTGCCAAATATATCAGAGATCGGATCGTGGTATACCTTATTATGGGAGAAAATGTCTCTTCATAGTCAATGCCTTCTTCCTGAGAGAAGCCTCGAGCCATGAATCTAGCCTTGAATTTATCTATGCTTCCATCTACAGCATGTTTGATCTTATACAACCACTTAGAGGTTACCACTGATTTGGTTTTCGTTCTTGGGACAATTTCCCAGACTCCATTCTCCATAATAGATTGGTATTCCTCATTCATTGCATTCTTCCATTATTGGAGTTTGGTTGCTTCATCGAAAGTGGAAGGTTCATCTTCAATGAGCTTCGACATGTACATTGCATATCCTGAGTATCTTTTCAGTTTCTTGCTCTCCCTGAATCTTCCTCTTACGGTGTGACCTTCTGCTTCTTGAAGTGTAGAAGTTAACCACTTAGGTCTCTTTCTTCTTTCAGGGAGAGAGATTGGTTCACTGGGACCTTCTCCTTCACGATGAGAGACTTCTTCTTCCTTATTAACTTCTTCCTCAAACATAGGAAGATCCTCCTCATCAGAATTAGATGGGAGATCTTTAGATTTCTTGAAGGCAATGCTCTCATAAAAAATTACATCTCTGCTTACTTCTATTTTATGTCCTTCCTTTACATAGATCATGTAAGCCTTGGAAGAGTTTCTATATCCAACAAATATTCCTTTCTTTCTTGTGGGATCTAGCTTCTTTCTTTTGTCCTTGGGAATGTGAATATATATAGGACATCCAAATATCCAAAGATGATCAATATTTGGTTTCTTCCCAATGAAGACTTCTTCTGGAGTTATATTGCCAAGTGACCTGTGAGGACTTCTATTTTGAATGTATACTGCAGTCTTCGTTGCTTCTCCCCATAGGAATTTTAGTAGATCTTGATCATGGAGCATAGCCTTGACACTTTCTTCTATAGCTCTATTCTTTCGTTCAGCTACTCCATTCTGCTCAGGATTGTATGGAACTATAAGCTCCCTCTTAATCCCAACCTCCTTACAGAAAGCAATGAGTTCTTTGGTAGTATACTCTCCTCCATTTTCTGACCTTAGAATATTTATCTTTCTTTCTATAAGATTTTCTACCTCTACCTTGAATTCTAGAAATTTTATGAATACTTCGTCCTTGGATTTAAGTAAATAAACCCAAGTTTTCCTTGAATGATCATCAATGAAATTAACATAATATAGATGATTTCCAACTGATTTAGACATGGGACCACAGACATCAAAGTGGATGAGATCTAGAATCTCTTTATCTCTAGATGTACTATTTGCAAATGGTTTCTTTACATTCTTTCCCAGAGCACAACCTTTGCAGACTCCATGATCTTCTTTGAGATTTGGTATCCCATTTACAATGGAGTTTAGAGTTGGCAAGATCTTGTAATGAAGATGGCCTAATCTTTATAATGGAGTTTAGAGTTGGCAAGATATTGTAATGAAGATGGCCCAATATTCTATGCCAAAGTTCACACAGACTTATCTCAATGTGGACAAGTGCTTGATTTAGAGGAGATGAGAGTCTGTAGAGTCTTCCTTCTTGAACTCCAATGGTTCTAGCTTTTTCAATGCTAGAATATTTAGCCCAAACCACTACTTTACCATCTATAAAAGAAACTCTATCTCCTTTTTCTTCTAATGATGAAACAAAAATAATATTTTTTCACAAACCTGGAACATATAGAATGTTTTTGAGATGAATGTTACCTCCTCCTTCTAGCTCAATTGATGTAGATCCAATGCATTTAACTGGATAGCTCTTGTTGTCACCAAGCTCCATAGAGTATGAGGACTTCCCTTTGGATAGGGTTTTGAGTTGCTTGTGATATCCAGTCACGTGCCTTGAAGCTCCACTGTCTATCACCCATATATTTTCATCTTGAAATGTTTCAGTGAGGGCTGAGAACAATCCTTCATTCTTTTAATATTTGAGATCTTTAGAAGGGAAGAGACTATTCCATATTGCCTTGAAACTTTGCTTGACAAGACTTGCTAATGATGAACACTTGTTTTCAATCCTCTTCTTAATGGAGTTGACCTTCTTCATGCCTTGTGTGAACCATAGCTTTGATACCATGTTGAAGAATCTAAGGAAAGATGACATTGATGATTCTTCTATCTATGATAACTTCTTGCGATGTCTTTTTACTTATTATGATTATCTTCTTCTTCTTATTATTATAGTGTGTTCTTCAATCATCAAACAACTACCAAAACAAGAAGATCAACAAGATAAAAGTACACAAGTTGTAGGCTCCAAGCCAAGGTAAAACCTCTCCTCTTGAGAGGAAAACCCTTCAATCTCTTCTTATAGATTCTTTATTGACGAATACCAAGACCCTTGACCAACAATGAAGCCCTTCCAAGACCAAGATCAACTTCTTAAGAATGTGCTTGCTTCACTGCTTTTCAAACCCAACAGAATTTCTTTCGGTAACACTACTTCGACCTCCAGCCACAACTTTTTGGACCTAACTACAGATATGCAATTTTGGCCCCCCGACAGTAGCTTCTACTTTGCACATGTGGACTAGAATTGCTTGTTCTTTGTCTCCACCTGTCTATCTTGACCTTATTTGTCTTCTGTATCTAGAAGGGAACTTTGTTGGCCCTTCCTTCAACTCTTTTTCACCAAATCAAACCTCCACAACGAAACCCTAGCTCGATAGTAGAAACCCTAACGAAAAACTACAGAATTTTAGCTCTCTTCTTCACATGTGTGGAGAGAAAGAGAGAGAGAGAGGAACCCAAAGCACTTCTCCTTCTCCTTCCTTCTTCGCTTTCTCTTTTTTCCTTCTTCCTTTGCATGAGAGAGAGAATAATGAGTATGTCCAAATGAGGTTAAACTGTCTCCTATATATAGGTCTTCTAGGGGTACTAATTCCAGCTTCTAGGTCGACTTGACAGGCTGGTAGGCCGACTTGGTCTTGGAAGGCTCAGTAAAATACAAAAATAATTCTTTTTACAATTTACAAGATGCCCGATGGGGTCTTCATATTATGACAATGTCCCTATTTGACTTCTTGACCTAGGAAAATCCTAGAATCACTTTCAATTAGTGCTTGACTTATAAAACAAATTTCTTGGGTAAGAAACCCAAGCTCAATAATAATAATAATCATTTTTCTTTATTTTACAAAATACAAGAATCAAAGGTACATTTCATATTTATGAGGATCAAAACTAGTTACACATTTTTCAAAATCAGTTTCTTTTCAACTTTATACTCAAGAGAACTAGAATTTCGCAAGTAACATGATGGCGTGGTCCATTTCCTCATCTGGGCAATAGAATTTCAGGCGTTCAACAATGAGGAATATTTACAGAATCTTGAGGAATCTAAAAGATTCACTTGCAGGCTTATTTTTGATAGAGGCAGAATGTTGCTGACTTTGTAGTCATTTTTCACAAAACATTCGCAAGGAGTGCAGTGGTGTGCTCATAATTTTCATTCAAGCAATAGATTTTTCGACCATCTTCAGGATGAAATCTTTGAGATTCCCAGGGGTCCAGATTTTGATAGTGTTAGAAAGGGGCCAAGTTTATATTCATTTGGCATGATTTTGCGACATGAATTCAATGGTGCAACCTATTTCGTCAGCTGAGCTTTGCATTTTCCAGCCATCCCCAAAAGTGGAGGTAAATGATGTAATGACACCATGCCTTTCTTTTGATTTGATGAGATGATGTTTTTGTTGTTGAGATCCTTGTTACCATTATGTTGAGGGATACCTGTATGCCATGTCATGTGAGAATTTATTAGCTTGTCATGCTGAAGGAGGGCCCATATGAGTGAGAGTTCCTATAAGGAGAATGTCTCGTGGAGAGACATGCCACTCTGGCTGAGTGAATTTATCTTTGTAATGACAAAGAATGTACTATTTACTCATCATTATCTTGCAACATTTAATGAAGCAGCCTCCCCACTCTTGACACCGGGCCTAGAGACGTAACCCGCACTGGGTGAACTCCGTTATCATTGTGTTTGTGTCCTTTGATTTGATGGTCATCATTATGTTTCATCTTCTTTTAAAGCATGCACATGTGGCTTTTCATATTCTTTCACATGAAATTCTGCTAACATGACAAAAGTAAAAGATCTTGGTTAATTCTAGTAGATGAAGAGATCCGGATAATCATCAAAGGTGCATATTCACTTGACAAGTAAGTATCCTTATATCTATGACTGAATCTACAATAAAAATTAATTCATTTTGCAAGGAGAGCAATAAATTGGTTGGGTCATGAAATGTCCTTTCATGGAAGAAGAGGACAAATTTGATCCTCGTATAAAATGAAGTCATTGGACATGTTAAGGATTTAATCACTGAACTGTCAAAGGAAGAAGCTCAAGATCTAGCAAAGTATATGAAGGTGGAGATAAGCGCTCAAAGAGTCCTTATAAAATCAATCAATGATTCTCCCATCCCTTATGTAGAAAAATTAGAGAAGTCAAAAGCTATATATGACAAGTTGGTAGAATTATTCTCCATAAGCACTGCAAAAGAAGTAATATCTAAGAATCGAGATATATAAGATGAAGGTATAAAAAGAAGAAGGGATAGCCTCATATCTTATGAAGGTGTCACAAATAAGAGACCAACTGCAAGAGTTGGGGGAAATAATGTTTGACAAAGAGATGATCACCGTGGTGCTCAATGCACTACCTAATGAATGTGGCAACTTAGTATCAAGCATCTATGGAAAGAAGGAAGCCACCCAATTCAATGAACTCTGGTCATTATGAAAAATTTAAGAAATAAGGTTGAAGGAAAAAATTGATGTAGGATCAAATGAACAAGTTCAAGCATTTCTTGCCATGGCTAAGAGAAAAGGAAAGTTTGGAAAGTTTGGTACTCAAAAAAAGAAGAAGACTAATATGTCAAATATCCAATGCTATGGCTATCAATAATATGGGCATTTCGAGAGAGATTTTCCTAAACCTAATAAGGAAAACAAGAAAAGGAAAGAAAGGAATGAATCCTATGTCACCGAAGAAGTGGAAGAACCTAAGAAGAAGAAGTTAAAGCAGGAGGAAGTGAAAGATCTCTACTATGAATGAGATAATCTCCTTCACTTATCTCTTTTCAGTTTTGAAAAAAGATAGCTATCATGGTAGGAAGCATTGTAAGTATGATAGGATGCATCATATTAGAAGCATATGATTGACGCAAGATCTCATGAAATCAATATAGAAGCTTGAAAGGATAGTTGAAGTAGAAGTCTAAATGGTTGTAGCAGTCATCATAGTAGCTCATGGTATCCTCATTGAAATCATTAGTATATATGGTTGGAAGAAATTCATATAACATGATAGAAGATAGAAAGAATTCATCATACATCATCATCATTAAGAAGGAGAATTTGCAGGATGAGGATAATCAAGATCCTCTGTTGGAATCTTCATTAGAAGGTTCACCTCTACTTGGAAAAATAAAGTGTCTCGTTGATAGTCTACATTCCACCTTGTGTGGGATCTATGGTTTAGAAAGATGATGGTATGGTGACAAATGAATGCAACATGTTAAGGTGGTTGAATTACTTTCAAGCAAGGAAAGGAAGTTGTCGAAGGAAGTCTAGATGACCAAAAGGAGAAAAGAGGTATGTATATATTTGATAGATTAAGTCATATCATATAGTTGCAGATAGCATGGGTGAATGTACCTTAAACTAGTTCACATATTAACAAGATGATCAAAACAATATGTCCTCAAATGGAATATGAGGTGGTTGAAAAAGATGAAGGAACTATGTATAGAAGTTCCTGGGGAGAAATATGTGAAGAAAGGAAGAAGATTTTGTGGTATATGCAACTATATTCACATAAGATAAGATAAGTGATCAACATCCGATGACTAGAAGAATTAGCTATGACACCTCCATGGACAAGGTATGATAACCTTGATAAAGTCTATAAAGGAAGGAGACCCTTGAAATTTAGAACCTTTGAGATGTGTTTATGAATTTGCAGGATGTTGGTGTTGCAAGAAGAAAATGTCATAATGAGAGGCCATCATAAAAGGTAACATTGATTTGATGTTCATTTTTATTTTTGAACAACAGCGGGCTAGGTTGAAACAGGGCTACCGAACGAGAGTTGTAGGTGTCACCTAAAACTAGTACCCATGGGAATGGATGGAAGATCCTAAAAGAAACATGACTTGGAAGAGGTAACTATATGAAGGAAAACCATATGTGGATTGGAAGATCACTTTCCGATGAAAAGAAGGATGACATAGCTATTGGTTCAACCCTATGGTTCGTTGAAGTAAAGTGATAGACGACATATGCCATACAAAGAAAAAATAGAAGATGAAGACTCCATTATGAAGAAGATGAAGTTCATGACATCAAAAGGAGGAGCCCTACAAGCACTTGATAGTACCGTGAAAGAGAAAAGATTTGCTTTTGGAAACAAGTCCCTAGTTAAGAGGGAGCTTGGACAAGTCCCTCGATAAGAGGGAGCTTGGGTATATTCCTTTTATAGGAATACGTATATCCTCCCTAATTGAGAGGGAGAGATAGACACATCATTCTTGTCTTCATGTCATGAAGAAATAATGGAGGATTGGGTAAGCATATTATATTGATTCACATACTCTTTGAGGATGTGGTAGCGCATCCAATAAGTAAGAGTAGTCGAAGAGGAAATTCCTTGAGGATGTGTTATTCCAAGATAGGAATTGTCCTAAAAGGACAAACCTTGTGAACACTTGGGTGGGGTATGTACCTTGAGAGACAATGATGATGGTGTCTATCAGTCATTGGTCTCGCCAACATTGTGCTTTGATCTTGTGGAGATATAGAGTTATTAGCCAAAGCCTTGCTATGTGACAATGTTGGTTGGTATGATGAGATGCTCTGGCATAAGCTAAGGAAGTAGCTTATGAGATGACTTACAAATCTGACTCTTACTATGAGAATTATTTAGTTTGAGAATGTCCAAGTACCTTGTATGAATTATGAATACCTCCCTAATTAAGAGGGAGTGTTTAAATATGTAAGTAGGTTTAGTCTTCATAATGACATATGTAATCTTGATTTTATGTATTTGATGTAAAGAGAAAAATAAAATTATTATTGTCATTCTTGAGGCACGATTTTCATGCTCGAGGGAAATTTATTTTTAGGTCAAGCACCCATTGTGTGCTTCTAGGGCTTGTGATTGAGTCTACAAGTCAATTGAGTCATTGTCATGTATGGAAGACCCTTTTGGGCATGTCACATCTTGTAAAGAAAAAATATATAAAGTCAAAAGTGTAAAATAGACCCTCCAAGATCTTGTCATCACCAAAATAACAAGTCAACCTTCATGAGTGGACAAGTTAGCCTAAAGACAACAATTCGACCTAGAAAGAAGCCTATATATAATAATACTTCGACCTCATTTGAACTTCATCCAATCATCTCTCAAGAAGTTTGATCTAAGAAGAAAAGAGGACGAAAAGAAAGTCGAATACCTACAAAAGAAGGAGAAGAAGAAAGCAAAGGTTTTGGATTTTTTGGGGCTAATATCCTTCACATGTGCGAGGAAACTAGGGCATCATTCGCAGTAGAAAGTCCAAAATTGCAGCTACCTTAAGAGACTGAAATTAGGTGTGAAAAAGACTAAGTTTTTTGGTTGAGTACTCAAGAAGGAAAAAGTATCCAAACGAAGAAGGAAAGGAAGCAAATTCATCTCACACATGCAATCTAGGGTTTCTACAAAAGAAGTTGTTGGGGGTCGAAATTGTAGAAGAAGCTGTTGGGGGTCGAAATTGCAAAAGAAGCAGCTGGGGGTTGAAGTTGCAGAAATAGTTGGAGTCAAGTTGCTAAAAGGAAAGCTCATCAAGGAGGAAGAATTGACTTGGTCTTAGAGGGGAATTTGAAAAGAGTCTTAGGTCTTGGAATTCGTCATTTGAAGTTCTATAAGAATAGAATAGTTCTTGTGGGTTTTCCTCTCAAGAGAGGTCTTGGCCCTAGATGATAGTCTATATCTTGTGTCTTCTTATCTCATTATTCTTTATTGTTTTGGTAGTTTTTTGATGATAAGAACAATAATTATAATCAAGTCAAAGAAGAAGCTAATCAAGTTAAGTAAAATACATCAAGAGCAATTATCAAAGTAAGAGAAATCACCTAATCTAGTTGCTATAGATTTCTCAACAAGTTGCACTTCCATCGAGTAAAAAAATAATTTATGAGAGAAAATTTTGGTGTGTGAAATTTTTAAAATAACATAAAGTTTAATCTATGATATAACAAATAGAGAAGTAGAGATGCATTTAGAAGGGATTGAATAAGATTGGACTAACATCTAAGTGGGCATTTTGGAGCTCCAAAATTCCTTAAAAAACCTAACATTTTGTCTTTCATGGTGGCTAAAGTCTCATCTATGCACTTTCAATGGCTGAAGGAAGCATTGTACACTACTGTTGTGGAAAAATAACAACCCCCATTTTTACATTATTATCTTCATAATAATAATGGGGACCCTTCATTTTGGAAAAACTCCCTTCTTTCCTAGCACACTAGTGACTGATGATTCATTTAATTTCTATTGCTTGAATTTTTATATTTTGTGCATCCTTCATTAGGGCCATTATAACTCTCCCTTTGCTTGCTAGATTCTTGGCATTTCTTTGCTACATTTTGCGTTCATGATGACACTTTCCTTATGGTTACGAGCAGGTGACGTGGCACCTTTGGTTGCCATGTCACCTCAGATGTCACATTGTGTCTCATTGATTGTTTGTCTCGTCTTTTTGGTTTGATACCTACATCGTAAAAGGGGTTGTGATTAAATGATATGGCACCCTTGGTTGCCATATCGCCTTACATCACACATCAGGCTTTGCTTGTCATTTGACTTTTCACTTCACACACCTACATTAAAAGAATTAATCATTAATAATAATTGTGTACTATCACATTATTACACATTATATATATTTAACATATATTTTTATATATAACATAAATATTAATTAATCTAATTTTTTTTAATACATTCAAATTTAATTAACATAATTTTACAACAATTACATTATAAATATATTAAATATAACATTTATTTAACAATATTATGCGAATATAACACCCTTTTTTTCCATATTACCAATCATTATAACATATTACCAATCATTATAACGTAATAAAACATTCATAATTTGAATATATAATAAACCATATATTATGTACATAAACATTCCATTACCATTACCTTAAGTAAACCCATTAACCATTAATTCCTTGCATCAATTGCATTTTAGTGCTTTATGTAATTAATGTAACATTAATAAAAAAATAAAAATCTTTTTTCTTGTGAAATATGTCATGTACAATAATTTGTATTAATGTATTAAAAAGAGAAAAAAAAATAAACAAACAAACAAACGTTGAACATACATTATTTCATGTACCATAAAACTAAAATGAGACAAAAAGCACGTTCAACATACATTTACGGAATTATGACAAAATAAAAATCTACGAGCCCTTGTATAACATGGAACACACTGTTAGCAAAGTATGTGAATATATAAATATTGTATAAGTCTAATTGGACCTTTTTTTTTACATTCGAGATAATGAAAATTCTAGTTATATTTTGATAAAATTTGATAGAGATTTTTGTAAATCTAAGTTATAGTTGTCAAATTTCAAGATTTTAGATTTTTCAAAAAATTTTGATAGTGCTGAATTTATTTCTACCATAAAAAAAACATTATTTAAACACTGTTATTATGAATCTATTTCTACCATAAAAAACATGATTCAAACACTGTTACTACAAGATTTTGTGAAATTTTTTTATCCAAATTCCCACCACTTTTAACGGTCTAGACAATTCCTCCACCTCAATAAACTACGCCTATAAATATTTTTCACTGCATATATAGTTTTGACTGGTTTCCATTACTTTTTCATCATTTTACACTAATACCATTTCCTTTGATTAGGCAGATATGGGCACAATGCGCCAAATTCTCCTAAAATTCAAAATCATCAAATCTGTGACTACGGCCTGGATTGTGGAAATCGGACACGAATATGGATATCAATTTATTTTTCAATTATTTTTAAGCTTAGAAGACCTTAGTTTAATCAGATTGTTTTTTTGCTTTGAAAATCATGGAAATTTCAGTAAAGATTTTTGTAAATCTAAGTTATAGCTATTAAATTTGAAGATTTTGGGTGCCCAGAGATTATGAGGGTGCTAACTCTATTTCCATCATTAAAAACATGATTCAAACACTGCTCTGCAAGATTTCTTAAAACCACCTCGATAATGCCGACTTAAATACTCAAAGTTCTAACAGAATTGACCCCGAAAAACATGGCTCAACCGCTTACAAAACAAGGAGATATCCCGTGACTTTTGGCAATGAAAATTCGATGCAGATTGCTAATACAAACAAAGTGGGGATCTGTCATCCAAGACCTCCCCAGGTATTTCGACGTCCCGGCAATAGCAAGCAAATCTCCGCATAGTTCACGATACTCGGCCACACTGCTCTACAACAATATACAAATTTAGCAAGCAAATCTCCGCATAGTTCACGATACTCGGCCACACTGCTCTACAACAATATACAAATTTCGGTTACGGCGGTTCTTACACTAATAATCTTATAAACTATATTTAATCTCGTAAACATCGATAAGTGCAAAACTCATATTTGATTATTCAGTTGATCTGTGAATAAATTGTGTGACAGGTTTCGGAAATCTATATTCACAGAATTTAAACGACAGTCTTGATTATTAATTGTGGACTTCCTGGATTATCTATTCGATTATGTGTTTTTTTGGTCGATTGTGGCTCACTCTCGGAGGCAGGGTCACGCTGGTGAAGGTTGTCCCTCAAGGAATATAATTTCGGTATATTGAATGTAGTTATTCCACATTCCACATGCTCTCATCAATCGAGTAGATGCCATCGTTGCAAAATTTCTCTGGTCTGGCACGGGCAACAACAAAAAATTTCATCTCATCAGACTAGAGTCCATATCCAGGCCTGTTTATCTCATCAGACTAGAGTCCCTATCCAGGCCTGTTCAGATGGATGGATGGATGGGTGGGTGGAGAATTCGGGACTCCAGAAGATTCAACTTAACTATCTTGGCGTCAAATCTGTAGCGAGTCTTCAATGTTAAGGGATTATGGCAAGAAATTATTTTTGCTAAGTATATCCGGACAGACAATTTGGAAGACTGGATCACTGCAGGGGCACCTTCTCATACAAAGCCATCTTACATTTGGTGTAGCTTAATGGCTGCGTGTCCCTGGTTTTGCTCCAATCTTCGCTAGCAGGTGGGTGACTGGACTAAGAACCTCATTGGAATAGATGCGACGAAAGTTCCCTGGTTTTGCTCCAATCTTCGCTAGCAGGTGGGTGACTGGACTAAGGTCCTCATTGGAATAGATGCGATGAAAGGTTTCGCTGGAAACCACATACTCCCTCTTCCCTTAATTCAAAGCCTTAACAAGCTCGGTTACAATTCACTGGCCAGCCTTGGTGGTAGAATATTTTTTTTGCTTTCATCAACCTCTTGGCCTCATCCAGGGGAGATTGGCCTGCCAGGCCATTTCCTCATTGAAGGGGAACTTTATCGTTGTCACTTGGGCAAAGCTGGTACCTCCCACTCCCAGTCCCAAAAATATAGGACAGGCTTGTCTGGGATAGACATGCGATGCATTTCTACCAAGGAAGCTTTTCATATATCTCCATGAGCATCCTCCCGAATCCTGCCGCTGGTTGAACTGCTCAAATGTGGAAATGGGAGGTTCCTCTCAAGCTTAAATACTTTACTTGGTTGACCATACATAACTGTATTTTAACTTGAGAGAACTTGATGAATGTGGCTTTCAAGGGGGCCGGGTAGATGCTCGCTTTGTATGATGGCCTCTGAAGATTGTTCTCATCTCTTTCTTCACTGCCCCTAAAGCAGTGGCAATCGGGGCAGTGGCAATCTTCATTTCTTTCTTCACTGCCCGTTAAGCAGTGGCCATATGGGAGGAAGTATTTACGTACCTGGAAATTATCGCCCCGGTGAACCACTCCTCTATCTTTTCATGCCTGAGCTCCTAGTCAGCTTGTCAGAGTTCTTATAGAGCTGTGCCTCTTTACATCATTTGGGGTATACTTGTCAATATAAAAACCCTTTACCCCTTATTACATACTCAATATATTATGTCATCTTTCACTCCATATATATCCCTAATATAAATACACGTGGAATGGTATTACTCCCTAATAAAACCTTTATAATAAATAGCAAATATAACAATCTTAAATAATTACCATCTTACATGCCACTCTGTCACTTGTTTGATTTCATAAATGTCCCCGTGGCTGTTCGAAATCTTGTATAACCAAAGTCTGGCATACCTTCAAAGTCCAGTGGTGTAACATTAAATTGATTTAGCTATACGATCTTTCATTTTAGTTATAATTTAATTTACTTTTTTGTAGTTTTATTTGTTGTAATTTTTATTAATTTGTTTTATCTCTTTTATCATTTGGTTTACTATTTTAGGATTCCATTTCGTTATCTTGTAGTTAAGTTTAATTTAGTTAATTTTAAATTACTTTAGTTTAACCGTTGAAAATTATTTATTTTAGTTTTTGAAAAATTAACTTTGAGTTTAATTAAAATGGACTATGTACTATTTAGATATTAGTTTTTTTTTTAGATATTAGTTTTTCATTATTTATTTTAGTTTGTATAATTAACTTTGAGTTCAAGACTACTAGTTCTTGTTTATGAGATTTTAATTTTAGTTTATTTTATTTTGAAAATATTAATTTTTCATTATTTATTTTAGTTTTTGAATAATTAATTGAGTTCAATTAAAATTGGCTAAATTAGATATTAGTTTCTTTTTATGAGATTTTAATTTTAGTTCTCTTTTATTTTGAAGATATTAATTTCTTATTCTTTATTTTAGTTTTTGAATAATTAACTTTGAGTTCAATTAAAATTGATTACTTACTATTTAGACATCAGTTTCTCTTTATAAGTTTTTAATTTTAGGTCTATTTTATTTTGAAGATATTAGTTTCTTATTATTTTAGTTTTTGAATAATTAACTTTGAGTTCAATTAAAATTGGTTATGTACTATTTAGATATTAGCTTCTTTTATGAGATTTTAATTTTAGTTCTATTTATTTTGAAATTTTACTTAGTTTAATTTTTTTTTAAAATTTAGTTGAATATTAAATTTAGTTCATAATTTCTGGTTTTTATTAATTTATATTTGATGGAGTGTACTTTAGGATTGTAGTTTGAGTTTGAGCATGGAGGATTTGAAGCCAAAGATTAAGGGAGGTAAAACAATCTCACATGGTTATAAAAGTATCAGGGATATGCACTTAAATGGGGAGTTCTATACTATTTAGATATTAGTTTCTTTTATGAGATTTTAATTTTAGTTCTATTTTATTTTGAAATTTTACTTAGTTTAATTTTATTTATTTATTTTTAAATTTTAGTTGAATATTAAATTAAGTTTATAATTTATGGTGATTAAGTTTATAGTTTTTGGTTTTTATTAATTTATATTTGATGGAGTGGATTTTAGGATTGCACTTTGAGAATGGAGGATTTGAAGCTAAAGATTAAGGGAGGTAAAACAATCTCACACGGTTATAAAAGGAGCAGGGATATGCACTTAAATGGGGAGTTCTAGATCCAAGATTGGAGAAAGCTAGAAAGGATTTTTGAATAGCAGAATTAACAACTTGTAGAGGAGGCTTAGACTTATTGCACTATTGTTATGAGTCATTGATATTTTCTACAATCTGTAAGAAGATTATATCTTGGAGTTGCACAGGAGGAACACTATTGTAATTCTATGTAATTGTAGGGTCTTGATCTTCCTTTAGACCATTTGAGATGGAGCACTCTATGTTTTTGTAACTAGCAGGCAGTATTGTTTTATCTGGTCATTAATAAAGAAATTATTCAGTTTTATTTTTATTTCTGTTTGTATGAGTATAATTGTTTTGTTCCAACACCATTGTTTAAAATGATTTATGCTTATTTAAAACTTGTCAAGCTAACTTGTAGGGTTAAATAGAAATGAATTTGAGACTGAATGTTGCAGTTGAACAGACCTTTATTACATTAAGCTGCTAGCTATCTATCAACTTAATGTAATGAGTGTCATGTGTTATTCATGTCATATTATTTGGACTATTCCAGTATTATGAAATGATTTTTTTTGTTTAAATGCATTTTTTTCATTTGGGTTTAGAAATGTATATGAACTAGTATCTGATAACTATTTATCAAGTATTTGTTTGCATACTTTTGCTTGAATGAGTTATAGGTCCTGGAACCATTTCCTTGGCCTATTATCTTTATCTTATTTTAAATCCAAGCTAATCCTTTCCCCTTCTCCTTTTTCATCTTACTCTTGATTAAAACAAACATCTATATTGTGTTTTGATCAAGATAGATTAGTTTTATTTCATTGTTTGCATCTTAGATTAAGTTTGCATTTGCGTTTGGAACATTTTAAGCAAACTAGCTCCTCACATAGGAGCAAACCATAATGTGGCTTTGTTGAACCCTTGTTTCAGCAAACAAATTATCTTCTTTAAGTGGTCGCAAGAAGATAAATCCATCTCTTCTATCTATTAATAATAGCAAGTAACATCTTACATTAGTAGATAGAGGCAGTGTATATACATTTTGTACATATACATCAATTTTTTAAGCTAAGTTAACCTTAAGCTTGTCTTAAGTGAGTGGGTAACTAGACCCAATAGAAACAGTCATAACCACCATCCCAAACGGAAAAGGGTCTGATTTGGGGCCCTTAGCGGGTGGTCTCCTTTGATGTTGATGAGGTCATTTTTCCCCATCAACAACTACATACCAAAATGATATCATATAAAGTAAATCCTTCTATAATTTTTAAGTGAGACCTTAAAATTCCCAACGTTCATTAGTCTCAATGTGTGTTTATCTTCCCTAGGCATTCAAAAAGTATATTTACACTAAATCATGCAAACAACATCATAAAAGAACTGACCAAATGCTCAAAAGTGAGGCTTATAAGCACAAAAATAATACCCATGTTTCATGTTTTTTGGAGTGTGAATTCAAAATTGTGCATGTGGTTATTATCAAATAAAACCCTTCATTAATACTAAATCATAAGCATCTTCTAAATTACCTCATTTTTAGGTTGAACCACTCTCATTCACTATTATTTTCACCAAAAGAAAATGGAGGAAATGGTGCTAAAGTGTTTAAAGAAAGGCTTCAACACACATTCACAACGGGGACTACATTTTAGAAAGAACACAACACACGTAATTCAACAAAGAATAGACATATTTGGGAAGGTTAACCCACTGACTTTGCATTCCTTCTTATTAAGTGTATTTATAGTAGTGAAATGGTTGAACCTACACCATCTAATCATTTTTTATCCTTTTATTACATATTCATTGATATATCTATTTATGTATAATGTCTAGTGTGTGATGACTAATAAAAAAGCACCTAAAAAGCCTCCCAAAATCATCAATGGGCTTAATGAAATTCATCAAGATTCTTTGCACCAGAGGGATAAGTAGCATGACATGTCCATGAAGAAAAATCAATTGTTAGGTGTGAATTTGGTCTCCCTTGTATTATAGATTGGAGGATTTCAAAAGAAACTTTTAGAGTTATTAACAAGATTGTAATATGTATAAATTAGACATTGTTTATAACAAAATTTTGTTGAAGCTACATATTATAGATGAAAACCATATCCCTCTTATTTCAGATGGTCATTGCTTGAAATCATTTCAAAAGTCATAGTCTAAAGATTCCCTCTTATGAGATCGTGTTACTCTTTCACATCTAGAGGTCATTAATATAAAGGATATGCCATATATACATTTAATATATTGACCTTTCAAAATCGCACACACACACACATATAAACTAAAATAAGAAGAAGACAGGGGAAAGAAGAAATAATTTCCATAGTGAAACTTGTTTGAGGAACTACAAGAATTAGTGACACTATAAAATCAATCTCTTGTTGGCATTGTTTTAGAAAATTCCATTTAGGGCACATTTATATATATTTCATCTATACCCGTCTTGTTGCAAAATGATGTTTACAAAAGAACAATAATGACAAAAGGGAAGCATAAAAAATTTATTGTGAGGCAATTCCTTTCCTTTTTTTTGTCTATCTGTTTCACCCATGAAAAATGTATTCATGTCTATTTAGATTGCTCAAATATTTTGTTTGATTGCAGCATAATTTTCCTTCTATGTTTTAACATCCATCATAGAACCATTATTTTGTATCGTATTTAAGAACCATTATTTCTACAAAACATCATTCTCCTTAACGATTTCTACTATTTTCAATCTCTCTATCTATCAGGAAAACTACAAGTGATAGATAATAGCATGAATAATTTGTGTTTGCTTAGCTAGGAATTATTTTCATAAATTATGTAACACTTTCAGCCTACTATAAATCCTCAGTTTGCTATAGATCCTTGGTTTGTTGTAGATCCTCAACTATATATCATTGGATTGTTACATATCCTTATTATGGCATAGATTCTTAATTCTTTATAGATCATTGGATCATTATAGACCCTCCATTTTCCTAGCATTAATGACTTTTTATAGATATGAATTTATTTTAGGCTCATTCCAGGATAATTGTGGGACCATTAGAGTAAGAGTGATAAAAGCATCCGATCAAGACTCGAACATGGATCACACACATGAATGCCATTAATAAAAGCCACGAAATATGCACAGGGCTCATGAAAAGCAATCACATCTTGAAACAATAGCAAAGCACCACGTATTTCTAAGTGTGACATTTGAAACGACACTTAGAACACAAGTTGTGACACAAGTTTTGACTGTGACCATAAAGTGCGCTGAGCTGTGGGAATGTGTCTGACACAAATTCTCATGCTTTGTAGGACTATATAATGCAAAAAAGTGTGCCAGAACTGACTCTAGTGATGTGCAAAGGTGAGGCATGTATAAGAGTGAAATTCGTCTAAAGCGACACTTGCAACGAGGAGAAAACGTGGAAACGACAATTGAAAAAGCTAAATAAAATGAAAGTGACACATGCTAGAGTGAAGAAAACATGAAAAAGACACTTGCTAAAGTGAAAGCGAGAAAAATAAACAGTCGCGAACAAGAAAGTGGCACTTACGAAAGTAAAGGTGCACAAAAGCGACAGTTGGGAAAACACACCGAAATAGAAATACAATTGCAACCAAAGTGAGGGAGACTATCAATTGAAAGTGTGCATTGACTTCCGATATAGGTTGAACATTCCACAAGAATTGCCTCGATGGATTAACTTATGCATATTCAAGCTTGCATAAAAGAAGTGTTCTTATGAATTCATCAAAGACTGAACATGCGGGAGAAAGCGGCTTTGATAGTTAGAATCTTATTAGAAGAAGACTCAAAATACTTTACAAAAAATCAACCAACCATGAAGCGACCAAGACCAATCAAGGAACAACAAATCATAAGATATCCAATAGGCTCCAAAATTCGAGTGTCGGAAAAATTTTGGAGGGTGTTAATCGCAGCGTCGACACTTGGTGACACACTAGTAGAACTCCAACTTCTTTGTTCAGGTTTCACCCTTAAGTGCAAGGTCTCAATCTTTAGGAAGTATTGATTCATCGCATGGATTACCTTGGCTTCCCGATTTAACCCGATTATAGATATAGTCTCTTTATTCCTTTTCTTATTTTAAACACTTTTACAAAGCTTGGAAAATCACAATTATTTCGATCTAGGTAAGGGTAAGATAAAATGACGAGTTAAAGATAATCAGAGTATGAGTTTTCATCTCTAGTGTTGTTGTGCTACCAACATACCTGGACAGTACCCCAACGGAGTCATTATATGAACACAAGAATTCCTTCGCTTCCAGTGAGCCTAAATAGTACCCCGACGAAGTTACTTACTTCACCTCTCTATGCAGGAAGTATTTCACTTCTTTCACCCTTTATTTATTTTATTTATAGAATTGTTAGGCACTTATTTATTTATTGGGGTGGAAAAGGGGTCTTGACTTATTGAGAGCAGAAGAGGTTGTTACTTTAGAGACACTTATATAAACCTCTGATATTGGTTTTCTCGCTATTGATTTTCCCCTTTCCCTTCCCTACTAAATTGGATTAGCATGGAAAACACCATTTGATTACAACATCGAGTTAAGGTACAAAGGTCCTAGAACATATATGGGTGTCATGGTTCAACTCAAAGCTTTCCATTCGAATGGATGATATTTTCCATTCCAAAATAATTGACTTAAAATATATGCAAACCCAAGATAGAGAAGAGGATAACAAATAAGCCAAGAATTCCATCACAATTTCCCTTTTCAAGTTTTGTCACATTGCCTTTTGAGCCAAGAGAAACATATTTCATGCAAAGTCTTATTAAGAAAACATGGAATGAACGACACAACAAATCGAAGAAACAAATCCAAAGAACAAGCAATGGAAAAATAAACATGAAACAACACGCAAGACAAAGTATGAAAACAAAGGAAAGACTAAATGGAGAGCATGTGCAGGATGAATGCAAAAGAGAACTAGAATGTAGCTACGAATACTCCTAACCTAACCATCTAGATAATGAGGGTAAAGTATAATGATATTTCCAATTTAACCACAATAGTTCCCAACTTGTAAACAAAAAGATACCAACGATTAAAAGCAATATAAAGAATTGTGCAAAAGAAAAGATAACAACTCGAAAAAATTACACAATGAATTGAAGCTCTTGATTATTAACAACATGATGTGCCATACCGACTAATTTCAAGTAGTTTCAATCTTTACCTTATTGATTGATATATTGATCATACAAACCTTGGAGGTTGCTTGTGAATGTACATCCATCTGTGTTCTTAGCTTTTGCAAACATTAAGAAAGATCGAAACTCATTATCTGCAATGGAGCTTGCTAGGTAAAATTTCTCTAACCATTCAGTGATTGGATCTCGATATTCAAAAAAACTAAACTGAAAACCCTAAAACTTGTAGGGAAATAAAATTTCAATCAAACTATTTGAATAAAAAAGAGAATCTTCTAAGAGGAATTCAATTTGATCTTGCTCAGAAATCTTGTCAATATGATGAGGATATGACATAACCATCAACTCACTCTAAAGTGCCTCAACTATTCGACAAATATTTGAAAAATGAAATGATGAATCATAGAAATAAATAAACATAAGCTCACACTAAAGTGTCTCAACTATTTCTAAGTGTGACAGTTGAAACGACACTTTATGACACTTAAGAACATAAATTGCGACACATGTCGACTGCGACCAAAAAGTACGCTAAGTTGTGGGAATGTGTTTAGGACATATTATCATGATATGTAGGACTATATAATGCAACAAATTGTTCTAGAACTATCTCTAATGATGTGCAAAGGTGTGACATATATAGGATTGAAAGTTGTCGAAAGAGACACTGGAAACAGGGAGAAAACATGAAAATTACACTTGCAAAAGCTAAAGAAATTGAAAGTGACACATACCAGAGTGAAGGTAGCATGAAAAAGACACTCGTTAAAGTGAAAGAGAGAAAAAGAAACAGTTACGAATGAGAAAGTGACACTTATGAAATTAAAGGTGTGCAAAAGCGAAAGTCGGGAAAACTCACCGAAATGGAAATACAATTGCAACCAAAGTGAGGTAGATTGTCAATTGAAAGTGTGCATTGACTACCAACATAGGTTGAAAGTTGCACAAGAACTGTCTCAATGGACTAAGATATGCCTATTCAAGCTTTCATAAAAGAAGTGTGCTTACGAATTCATCAAATATTGAGCATGTGTGAGCAAGTGACTTTGACAGTTAGAATCTTATTAGAAGAAGACCCAAAATACTTTAAAAAATATCAACCCATCATGAAGTGACCAAGAGAAATCAAGGAACGACAAATCATAAGATACTTGGTAGGCTCCAAAATTCGAGTGTTAGCAAAAATTTGGAAGGTGTTGATCACAATGTCAACACTTGGCGACACATTGGTAGAACTCCAACTTCTCTATTCAATTTTCATCCTTAAGTGCAAGGTATCAATCTTTCAGGAAGTATTGATTCATCGTATGGATTACCTTGGATTCCTCATTTAAAATAGTTATAGATATAATCTCTTTATTCCTTTCTCGATTGAGACATATTTACAAAGCTCAACAAATCACAATTGTTTCAATCCAGGGGAGGGTAATGTAAAATGGAAAGTTAAATATAATCATAGTATGAATTTTCATCTCTGGTGTTGTTGCATTACTAATAGGCCTGGACAATACCCCAGGGGAGTCACTATAGGAACACAAGCATCACTTCGTTGCAGCGAGCCTAAATAGTACCCCAATGAAGTTACTTGCTTCACCTCTCTATGCAGGAATCCTTTCTTTTCTTTCACCCTTTATTTATTAATTTATTTCTAGAATTGTGCTTAGGAACTTATTTATTTATTGGGGTGGAAGAGGGATCCTGACTTATTGAGAGAAAAAGAGGTTGTTCCTTCAGAGATAGTATATAAACCTCTGATATTGGTTTTTCGGCTATTGATTTTCCCCTTTCCCTTCTCAATTCGATTGGATCAGCATACAAAAAACCATTCAATTACAACACCGAGTTAAGATACAAAGATCCTAGAACATATATGGGTGTCATGGTTCTACTCAAAGCTTTACATTCGAATGGATCATATTTTCCATTCTAGCATCATTGAATTTAAAAGATATGTGAACCCAAGATAGAGAAAAGGATAACAAATAAGTCAAGCATTGTTCGCCAACACAGTTTCCCTTTTCAAGTTTTGTCACATTATCTTTTGAGCCAAGAGAAATATCTTTCATGCAAAGTCTTATTAAGCAAGCATGAAAGGAAAGACACAACAAAACAAAGAAACAAATCCAAAGAACAAGCAATGGAAAACTAAACACGAAACATCACTCAATGCAAAGTAGAAAACAAAGGAAAGACTAAATGGAGAGCAAGTGGAGGATGAATGCAAAAGAGAACTAGAATGCAACTAAGGCTACTCCTAATATAACTAGATAGAAGGTCAGGGTCAAGTATAATGATATTTCCAATGTAACCACAGTAGTTCCCGACCTTCAAACACAAAGATACCAACAATTAAAAGAAATATAAAGCAATGTGAAAAAGAAAACTTGATACAACTCGAAACACTTTCACAATCTGAAGGTCTTGATTATTAACAACAAGATGTGCCATAATGACTGGTTTCAAGTAGTTTTGAGCTTTACCTTGTTGATTGATATGTTGATCATACAAACCCTGGATGCTTCTTGTGAATGTATATCCATATATATTCTCAGTTTTTGCAAACATTAAGAAAGATAATAAAAAAATATTATTTGCAATGGAGCTTCCTAGGTAATATTTATCTAACCATTCATTAATTGGATGTATACATTCAAAACAACTAAATTGAAAACCTTGAAACTCGTAGGAAAATGAATTTTCAATTGAAGTATTCAAATAAAAAAGAGAATCTTCTGAGTGGAATTCAATTTGATCTTGCTCAAAAATCTTGTCAAGATGGTGAGGACCTGACATAATCATCAGCTCATGCTGAAGTGCTTCAACTATTTGACAATAATCTAAACAATGAAACGTTAAATTTCAGACTTCTCTATGCAGTTACAGTTACTTTAGCCGAATTTAATTCTTCAATTAACAACATTTCATCAATAATTAATATTTCCAGTCATCAACAATAATTTAAGATAGAACAATAAATTTAATGACAAAGGAGACAATGAACACATAAACAAAAGACACCAAATTTTTAGTTAATGACCAGGGGAAAACCCACTATGGGGAAAACCCTTTGTAATTATTCTTCTATTAGATTGTCATAAAATGTTCAACAAAGAGTACAATGAGCCAATAAAAAAACATCCAGCAAAATTAACCCAACAACATTAAGAAATAAATTCACAACATCAATCTAGATCAGAAACAATTTTTCATGTCTAAGGTCAACTGCAGTCAAATGTGAATTTGTAACCCTAGAGCTTAGCTACATGTAGGAAGAGGTGTGCATGTGGTTGAGAGATTCCAACCACACAGATGGGCCTGCCTCCCTATGATTATAGCCAAAAAAATCATGTGTCAAGCCTAACCAACATCAGACCTGTATGAACCAATCATTGAAGATGATAAGAAGAAGATACTTGGTGATGTCCAAATGAGCTTGAGGTCACTTTTATTTATATGCTTCCAAGGGTGACCAATTACCTGTTAGGGCCAACCTGATAAAATTTGACATTGTGGGATTGAATTCAAAAGTACACTTTCCTTTATCCAAATTGAGTGCTTCAATAGTCAAAATTGGTCCTCTTGAAAAGAGAAATCTAGTCCCATGCTTGGATTTGTCACTGATCTGCCAAATTAACACTCCCTCTTGGCTAGAGAGAAATTCCAACTGCATCATGCAATAATCATATGCATCGTGTTGTCATATCATGTCCCATATTTGCTCAACTCTATACGGTGAAACATTCTTGAAACTAAAGAAGAAGAATCATTGGGGATCTAAAGCTACCACCCTATGAAGAAGGTCCTATTGGAAACTCTCACCTCATGTATATGATAGTGGGGAAGGTCCTATTAGACACTCTCACCCCATGTCTATAACTATGAGGAAGGTCCTATTGGACACTCTCACCCCCAATCATATCATCGAGAAATAGGCGAGATACAAATTACCAAGAAAGGATCATAATCATCTAATGATGTAATCAATGGGTGAGATACAACTTGCTATATAAGAGGTAAGGATAACATCCATCTTATTATTTGTTGATCTTCCCGAGAATGACCCTAAATATTCATGTGGTAGAACACTTGCATTATAATCAACTTGGGTGAGATACCTAACTTACCAAAGGTAAGGATCACACACCCCCAATCTCTCTCTCAACCCGTTGACTAGACAAGGTTTGGTAATCCTGACAAGCCCAGCTTATGGGTATGATGCCAACTAGGGTATACTCTGCATATACCAAGATATGGGAGAAATATCTCTGACCCTATGGGTAATAGATAGGGCTGATACCCTATTGTCTAGATATCCCTCAACCCTAGGAGTCCTCCATCTCAATTCCACACTGTGGGAGCTTAGATGGGGGGGAAGAGTTGGCTTAGTCCCCTAGATTAGCGATGCCCCTTATCAGGAGGGGTCACATATGCTAGTCCAAGTTTCTCTCTAAAGACCAAGAACTTCCCTTTTTGAAAATCCTTGGCGAGAAAATATACAATCTACTCATATGTCAATATGTGATGGAATCTAACGACTCCTCTCTATACCATGTCTCAAATTAAATGATATCGGATCTCTATGTGCTTGGGCTTGTCATGAAATACAAGATTCTTTGCCAGATGGATCCCACTCTTATTGTCGCAATATATTATTGTAGTTTCTAGGACTTGCTCAAATAGCTCTCCAAAGAGATTTCTCAACCAAACTTCTTCGCAGATAGCGATGCTAGTGGCAATGTACTCTGCCTCAGCGATACTTAGTGCTACATACTTATTTTTCCTGATCATCCAAGATATCATGGTAGATCCAAGGCTAAAAAAACATCTAGACATACTCTTCATGTCAACAACATTTCTTCCCCAGCCAACATAAGTATATCCATGAAGTCAAACATCTCCGATAGAAAATATTAGACCTAGGGTGATCATCCTATGCAAATATCTCAAAATGTGCTTAGCATCAATCCAATGTGCATGGAGAGGCTCGGTCATGAATTGAATCAACATGTTCACTACATAGAATATGTCAAGATAAGTATTGACTAAGAACATTAGATCCCCATTCAATTATCTATACTCGGATGGATTTTCCAAATCAGGTCTTGTAGCTTCTCCACATAACTTCTTTAAATTTATTTCCATTGGTGTAGGTAGGGACTTGCATTCTTCCATTCCAAATCTCCAACAAATTCATGACATATTTTCCTTGTGAAAGGAAAATCTCACTGGGCCTTTTCCACACCTCAAGACCTAGAAAGTAGCACATGATTCCAAGTTCCTTCATCTCAAATCAAAAGGCTAACTCCCTCTTACACTCAATCATATGGGGCTCACTACCTGTCAATAATAGATCGTCAACATATAAAACTAAAATCAATGACATACCTTGGACTACCTTGAAGTAAAGCTTGGGATCGACATTGCTTATTATGAATCCAAACTTCACCAAATAATTATCTATGCGGGTGTACCATGCTCTAGGGGTTTGCTTCAAACCATATAATTCCTTCTTCAACCTTCAAACATGTGCCTTTTGATGCTCTACTTCAAATCCCTATGGTTGCTCAACATAGACTTCGTCTGGTAACATTCCATGAAGAAATGATTCCTTCACGTCCATCTGATGAAAGGTCCATCCTTGACTCATGGCAAGGGAAACTATCGAACAAATGGTTTTATATTGAGCCACAGGTGCAAATATATCATCATAATCTTCTCCCTCTTTCTGGGAGAATCCTTGGGTCACGAACCTTGCCTTGTATTTCTCAATGCTTCCATAGACTCCATGTTTGATCTTGAATAGCCATTTTTAAGTCACCACAGATTTCCCCTTTAGTCTCAGCACAACATCCCATACATCATTCTTCATAATTGATTCATATTATTTGGCCATAACATCCTTCCAAACTTGTTCTTTCATGACTTCTTCAAAGGTGGGAGGTTCAACTTGAATTATAGTGCTCATAGCTACAACATATCCTTGGTATATGCATGGCTTCTTACTTTTTCTAAATGATATTTGAATGGGAACGCGTCTCTCATTATCCTATAATGTGTCACAAAGCCAAAGTGGTGTCTTTTTGGCAGAAGGATGTCATGGAGGAGGATCTAATGGGTCCATGGGCTCCACGGGATCATTAACAATGTCTCTCTCAGATTCAAACATAGAAGGACCATCTAGAATATCCATATTATCATTCTTCTTCTCAGGAGGAGTAGGTGGAGGAAGGTCCCTTGCTTTCCCAAGGGAAGAATATTCATTGAGCGTTACATCACTGCTAATTTCAACCTTCCTTTGACTAGGAATATATATTCTAAATACTTTATAATTTTCATAATATCCAACAAACATACATTTTCTTCCCATGGATTCCATCTTGTTTCTTTTTTCTTTCGACACATGAAAATAAATGGGGCAACCAAAGATACATATATGGAAAACATCAGGCTTGATACCTATGAACACTTCTTCGAGGGTATTTTTATCCAATTCTTGATGAGGCAACCTGTTTTGAACACATATAGTGGCATTTGTTGCTTCTACCCAAAGGAACTTCAGCGAATTTTGATCATGGAACATGTCATGAGCGGCTTCTACAACAGAGTTGTTCTTTCTTTTAGCTACTCCATTTTGTTCAAGTGTATAGGGCACACTCATCTCTTTATTGATACCTTCCTTCATATAAAAATCAATGAACTCATTCGAAATATACTCCACCATTTTTGGACTTAAAGATATTTATTTTCTTCCCTGTTTTATTTTCGACCAAATCTTTGAACTCCTTGAGCATTTCGAAGGCTTCATCCTTGTGCTTCAAATAATATATCCATGTCTTTCTTGAGAAGTCATCAATGAGGTGATGTTGTAGATATGGCCACCAATAGAATGTATGGGCATCAAACCACATATGTCCGAATGAATGAGTTGGAGGATGTATTTGGTCCTGTTCTCACTAGAGGGGAATGGATCCCTTGTATTCTTTCCACTAGCATAACTTGGACATACTCCATCATGTTGCGCTTGAACATTGAGAACAATCGAGACCAATTTCTTCAATTTTGGAAGAACATCATAATGTATATGGGCCAATCTTCGGTGCCATAGCTCGCTTAGATTATTAGTATCATGGAACAATGATAGATGAGGTCTACCAATATTTCTATAGAGTCCTTCGAATCTCGATCCTAATGCAAATGCATCTCTCATAGGTGATCCAAAATGCCAAGTAAGAACATTTCCCTTGATGAAGGCAACCCTCGTCCCTTTTTCTTCCAATGCAAATATTGATACCAAATTCTTATTCAATCCCGACGCATACATCACATCATGGAGCAAAACAAATTCTCTGGAATCCAAATGAAATTTAACAGACCCAAAGCCTTTGATGGGATGAGTGGAGTTGTCCCTAAGAATAATTTTTAAATTTGACTCCCATTCTACCAAATTAGATAGTACTTCCTTATACCCAGAGAAATGACGAGTGGCCCCACTATCAACTAACCAACTATCCCATGAATCCCTAGGAGAGGAACTAGTGAGTGCATAAATAAGAATATATTCAGATTGATTTGCAACATTATTTTCATACCTAGAATATCTTGACTTATTTTGAGGATGGTGGTCTTCTTCATGATAACTTGGATTATATCTTATTCTTCTATTATCTCTTCCATTATGATCATTCATTTGATCATCTCTTCTTACTTGATTATTAAAAAAATTATTGTTGCTTCTAATGTTGTAGCGTGGACGATTGTTCTTCTCATGACAATCTCGAGCATAGTGGCCTTTTTATGACAATTGTAGCATTCAATGTGTGATGATTCCTTGACTCTTCCATTCCTTCTATTTGAATTTCGAGGAGGAGGCTTTCTTAAACTTGATGGACCTCTTTCTTTCATCTTCTTATCGTGAGTGATGAATGCAGCGAGCTTTCCTTCTTCATGCTTTTGTATCCTTCCCCTTAACATCATCCTTGATTCTTCTTTAGTGAGATTTCCAATAATCTCATCAAATGACAGAAAACCGTTCTTATTTCTTATAGTGGTAATGAAGGTTTCCTAAATAGAAGGGAGACCTCTAAGAGTTACAATCACAAATTCCTTTTCAGGCACAGTTTCCCCAACTCTCTGCAATTGGTATTTAAGATGTGATTGTTATGAAACCAGCTCAAAAAAATATAGAAAAGAGAGATAAACACCTTATAATTCAACTCTTCGAGGGGGAAAGCTCCTTTACATTACACAAATGAACAATTCTTGGATGATACAAATGACAAGACCTCCTTTCTATATATAGGAGTCTAAGGGGTCATAATATAATCAAAGTTGACATAAAAATAATAATGTAAGGGCACAATAATAACAATATGGGGACTACATGGGCACAAAAATATAATAAGGGGGCTGCACTAATAACAATAAGGGGTTACATTAGTGGTATGGGGACCTAACATGCCCCTCTCCTTCAAAAAGTGTTGTCCTTAACGCTTGAGTAGTTATGGATGCTTCTGTATAAAATTCTTGTCCTCCCATGTGGAATCTTCAGTGAGTAAGTTCTTCCACTTGATGAGATACTCTAAAATTGATCGATTTCGTAGCTGTTAGGTTTTTGTTTCCGTGACTACTCCAGGTTCCAATATGATTTTTCCTTCCCCGTCATGTTCTGGCAATATTGTTTGAACTGGGATCTTCTCATTATGTAAGGTCGACATTTCTTAAGTTCATGTAGTCTTGCCAACATTCCCTTCTCATAAATAGCTTTATGTAAATGATTTCCTTTGATTGGATGACTTTCGAAAGCAATGGGTCTTTCTTCTTGCGTTAAAACATCACCAATTCCATTTCCTGATGCATCATATTCCACAATAAAGGTTTTTGTGAATTTTGGCGTAGCTAAGACCGGTGCTTGGAACATTGCCTCTTTAAGATGTTCAAAGGCCTTTGTTGCTTCTGGAGTCCATGAAAATGCATCTTTCTTCAATAATGTTGTTTTCAGAATGTCTTCAATCTTCATTCTTATTTGATGATATCTTGAACGAAGATCCAACTTGGTGAAGTAAATTAATCCATGCAATTCATCCAATACTTCATCAATGACAGGAATGGGAAATTTATCTTTAATAGTGAGTTTGTTGAGCTCTCTATAATCCGGACACATGCGCCATGACCCATCCTTCTTGTGCATCAATACTACTGGAGCAGAGAAAGAACTTTGACTAGGTTGAATTATACCAGCCTCTAGCATTTCTGCAACCATACATTCAATTTCACTCTTTTGGGCATAGGGATATTTGTAAGGCCTGATGTTTGGAGGAACACTTCTTGGAATCAAATGAATAGAATGATCATGATCACGAATAGGTGGGAGGCCTTTGGGAGTCTCCAATACCTTGGAATGATTGTCCAATACTTTTTGGAGATCTGGAGAAATAGATGATTTTGATGTGGGAACCTCTAGCAAACATAATTGTGCAATTACGCCTCATTTTCTTTCTTTAGAAGCTTTGTCGATCTGTTAGAGCTTATTATATTTCCCTGTTTCCCTGTGATACCCCTTAATTCAACTTCCTTTCCTTCCGAAGAAAATTTCATGAGAAGTTCTTGAAAATTAAAAACTATTTTACCCAAGGATTGTAGCCATTGGACACCTAATACAACATCAACACCACGCATTGGAATGGAACGAATTGGGCTATTCAATACATATTCTCCCATGGATAACTTGATATTACGACACTTTCCAGAGAAATTTATGGTTCTTCCATTTGCAACCATCACTCAACACTCTGGTGCTGGATATAGGAAGCAATTCAATTCCTTAGCTATCTTACAATGAATAAAATTATGGGTACTGCCCGAATCAATCAACACTATTGCCTTTTTCTTCTTGATATGTCCTTCTATCTTGATAGTTTAAGGAGTGGTAATTCTGGCCAATGCATTACGAGATATGGTCGGATTCATTTCTTCTTTCTCGATGTGATCTTCACTTCTTGAACATTTTTCTTCTTGATATGTCCTTCTAAATTGAGAGTTTGAGGAGTGGTAATTCTTTCCAATGCTTTACAAGATATGGCCAGATTCATTTCTTCTTTCTCTAGGGTTGATTCCTGGTGTATATCCTCTTCTTTTGATGCTTATTGATCCTTTTTTCCTCCTCTTCACAATCTATGTAAAATAATTTCTTCTCAGCACACTTATGACCTTTAATGTATTTGTTATCACAATTGTAACAAAGCCCTTTTTCTCTTTTTTCTTCCAATTTTTGTGGTGTCAACCTTGTAAGTTGTGGAAGGCTAGGATAAACAACACTTCCATATTTATAGTTGTGAGGTGTAGACTTCCTTGTTTCCATAATTTTGCTTTCCACTTTTCTTGCCAACCTGAATTCCTTCTCCAATGAATCAAGTTCCCAAAGATGAACCTCATGTTGAATGTTATCCTTTAAAGTCCCTATGGAGACATAAATACTCTGCTTCTCTGGAATATCATTTTCCCTTATATTCAATTTTTGAAAGTCCTCAATGTGCTCTGCCACTGAACACTTTTGTTTGATATTTATCAATTGGCTAAAGAAGGTGTTGCTCTTTGTATCCTCATAATGTGCTATCATTTCCTCCGTGAAAATTGACCACATAACAAGTGGTTTACGAGAGAAAAGCCCTTTATACCATAAAAATTGTTCTGAATCTAAATATGAAGATGCAATACATACCTTTTGTAACAATTTCACCTCATGTAAATCAAAATATTGCTCCATCTATAGTGTCCAATTTACTGGATCATTGCCATCAAACTTTCTCATATCGCATTTTCTTGATTTTAGGAGCTTGATCTTGAAACGACTGTAAATTTGTAATTTCAGATCTCCAAGTTCTAGAATTGTGTCTTGCAGTAGCCCTATGAGTTCTCTTTCTAACCCCGTAAGTATGATCAAGATTAGATTATGCAAGGAGAGTTATGTCAAATTTCCCATGGTGACCTAATTATAGACTGGTTTAGTAGAGCGCACTGGTACGAAGTTCCACGTGTCACTGTTTCAACCTTAGGACCTGAAACTGATACACATAAAACTATAGTCTCTCCTCTTTCTACAACTTCTTACGAAATTTCAATCTGATTCTCAGAGAGAAAGTTATGACAATTTTCCTAAGGTTACCTGTTTAGGATGTAATTTAGGAGCCTGCAAAAACCCTACATGTCTTGGACTGTATCTCCGAAAATATAGCGAAAAAAGATCTGAAATTAGGGCCCAAGCTTCACCAAAATTGCGGCTCAAATGGGTCGTAATTTTAGAGTCTAAACCTTCGTAGAAAAAATTTTATAGTGAAAATTCCACAATGACCTATGTGAGATGAAATTCTATAGCTTTCAAAAACCTAACTTCCTCAGATCATATCTCCTAACATATCGTGAGACAAGATCTAAAATTCGGACCCGAGGTTCGTATAGATTTTGTCTCAAATGGGTGTGTGTGTGTTTTTTTTAAACTTCGTAGCGAAACAGTTATTGCGAAAATTCCACGATGGCCTGTTTGGATCAACGAAACCCTAGAATCCAAAGCTCTAATACCAAATGTTATGAAACCAGCTCAAAAAAATATAGAAAAGAGAGATAAACACCTTATAATTCAGCCTCTTTGAGGGGGCAACCTCCTTTACATTACACAAATGAACAATTGTTGGATGATACAAGTGACAAGACCTCCTTTCTATATATAGGGGTCTAAGGGGTCATAATATAATCAGAGCCGACATAACAATAATAATGTAAGGGCACAATAATAACAATAGTGGGCTTCTATGGGGCACAATAATAACAATATGGGGACTACATGGTCACAACGATATAATAAGGGGGTTGCACTAATAACAATAATGGGTTACACTAGTAGTATAGGGACCTAACAGTGATATCCTCATAATGTAGGATTGCATAGAATCTCCTTTGTTCATATTCATGTCTTTCAGTTGATATTTCAAGGAGATGATTTCATTTAAATTGTTTACTTCATACATACTATCTAGCTTATCATACATGTCCTTATATTTTCTCAAATTCCCAGCATAAGCAAGTAAATTATCTTGTAAACCATCATCTATATTTTTCTTTGCTTTTAAATCACCTTTCTTGCGTTTTTTTTGGCAATAGTGGAAGCATTCTCTGGAAGCTCAGGTACTTGAATGAATTCCAAAACATCATTGTTATTAGTTATGATCCCCAACCTGATTTTCCATGCAACAAAGTTATATGAGTCACCCAAATTCTCATGTTCCTTGAAGAAAGAGGAAGATATATTGACTTGATTGGATAGGCTCCTTCAACATTCCAAAGATGATTGCTTCAAATATTGTCTCCTTTTGGTCTTGTCCTTCACCTTAGCTCTGATACCATGTTAAATTTCAAACTACTCTATGTTGTTTCAATTACTTTAGCCCAATTCAATTATTCAATTAACAATATTGGATCAATAAATAATATTTCCAATCATAAAAAATAATTGAAGATAGAACAATAAATGAAATGACAAAGGAGAAAATCAAAACATAAATAAGAGACACCATATTTTTGGTCAATGACCAGGGAAAAACCCACTATGGGGAAAACCCTTTGGAATTATTCTTCTATTAGATTGTCATAAAATGCTCAACAGAGATTATAATGATCCAATTCAAAATCATTCAGAAAAATTAACCCACCAACATTTAGAAATAATTTCCGAGCATCAATCCAGATCAAAAACTACTTTTCCTGTCTACGGTGAACTGTGGTCAAATTTCAATTTGTAACCCTAGAGCCCAGCCACACGAAGGAAGAGGTTTGCATGCGGTTGAGAGATTCCAACCGCATAGATGAGCCTGCCCTCCTACAGTTATAGCTGAAATTTTCCTGTGTCAAGCCTGCGGGCAGAAACCAAAACCCTAAAACACGTGTGAGCTTTGGATCCTGTAATATTAGACCTATACGAACCAATTTCCTCGACCCATCCTCAAACCCGTGTGAACTAATCAATGAAGAAGAGAAGAAGGTTCTTGGTGTTTTCCAAATGAGCTTGAGGTCACTTGTATTTATAGGCTTCCAAGGTGACCAATTACATGTTAGGGTCAATCTGATCAAATGTGACATTGTGGGATTTAATTCAAAAATATACTTTCCCTTGTCTAAATTGAGTGCTTCAATAGTCAAAATTGGTCCTCTTGAAAAGAGGAATCTAGTGCCATGGTTGTAATTTGTCATTGAGCTGAAATATTAAAATGAAATGATGAATCATAGAAATAAATATATTTAACAAAATCAACCTTTGTAAAACAACTATCCTCGGATATGCTGATATGAAAATAATTGATTGGGTGATAGTTGTTAGAACCAATATTATGATTAAGTTGTCTGGTTAACACATAAGATTCTCAATTTTCCACTAGTTCCCTTATTAGACACCATGCCAACAATAAGAAAGCTTAAGGCATTGAAAATAGTTGTAAAAATCCAGGTCACCAACCAGGATACTGAGCTGCCAAAAGACTGGAAACATGTGCTAAATCAGAACCAGTGTTTGTATCAACACAAGGGTTTTGGTATGCTAAATGATTGAATCATTTTCAAACATTCAATAATAGAATTTGTGTAAGGAATATGATTAACTTCAAAACATACACAAGAGAGATGAAAAGGTAATCAATCTCAGAAGGGTTAAATAGAGAGAAATCCTCCAACCCAGAATGACCTTTATTTTGATAATTAGAATGAAAGATTATAAGGTTGTAAATATTCGTGAAAGATGTTCTCTCCAACTCTTGATCTAATATAAGGGATTTTCATAAAAAGGGACTAACCAAACAAGAATCCTTTATCTAATCTGAAAGTCCATCTTTAGGATCAAGAAGATTAACTTGGAAATGTAAAATTCTTGTCAAGGGTATCCATCTTAGTTTGAAGATCTCAATAGGATTATGAGAACCTAACATAACCATCAGCAAGGGCTAAAGTTCCTCGACTTCCTGACAAGTCTCTAAGCTTTTTAACGTTGGATCGTAAAATTTAGGTGGCTTAGAAAAATCAATTGGTAAGTACATACCACCTTCATTAGATGATTTCATGAAAACATTATTAACTTCACTAGTTTGATCATATTTAAGATTCAACATATTAAATTCTTGATGGATAGAGAATTCATATACATTAGTTAGAGAAGTCCCTTGATCATTTAGAGTTGTAACATATTTCTCCTTAGTCATGAAAGAACTAAAACTAAACAAATAATGAATAATGGATTCAAACTTTTCATCTTACGATTGTAGAGTCACACCATATTGTACTTGATTGAAATCACAACTAACAAGATAAAGATCTAAAGGATTTAGAGGGGTTGTTGGTATTACAAATTTATCACACATGTATAGGTAAAATGAGTAGTGTGCTAGAGGTGAGAAAGGATGAAAAGACTTAGGAAGAGGAGAAACCTTTGTAAGTAAACCATATTGAAATTGAAAGAATAATGGATCAATATCATTGTCATCAACATAATGATCAAAAAAGGCATACAAATGTAGCATTTAGATTGATCTTGCTTTTCTTCAACAAGGTATACCAAAGATTCGAAGACTTGACAACTTACCTTTTAAGGTTTGTCATCCGAAGATGTATGGATCAAAGGAATTTCAGGGTCATTACGAATTGAAAGAGTGTCCCAACCCATACATGAATATTGTAAACTATGAGAAACAATTTCCGGATTAATACCTTACAAATCTAAGTCATTTGAAGAAGAAAATATTTCATCTAATTTACTTGGCACTCATCACCATATGTATTAATGGAAACATGAATGTCAAGGTGATGGTTGTCCAAAGTCTCAAATTGAATGAAAGGTTTAGAATCATTTGACAAGTAATCAAGGTTAGAATATCGATGATCATCTAAAGATGTGAGATTATCATCTTGAAAGAGGGAAGAAAGATACAACATATCTTCAACACTTTGCTCCTCTACATGTTAAATACAACCACCTTTTTCTTGATTACCACTTGAAACAACATGTTGAACATCATTGAAAGTTGAAATAGGTTGATCAAGAAGATCATGAAACAAGGAATCATGAAACATAGATGCAAGAGGTCTTAGAGTATCCATGTTTTCAATTGGATCAGATTCAAGATTGGGCTTATGTGTATTAATGTGATCCTAAAAAACCTAGGAATAAAATTCCACTCTATGATCCATGCAATTACTTAACCATTCCATGTTCTCCTAACTAGGATCTAGATCATGGGAAGAGGATGGAGGTTGAATAGACAGATCAACAATTTTATTTTTAGATTTCCCAACTTCAACATCTCCACTAGGAGGCACCCAAATTAGTACTGGAAAAGGAGGAGGACAAGGAATAAAAGGAATAGTAGGTTCCTTCTCTAAAATTAGGGGTGTCTCATGGTTTGCAGAAGTTGGGGAAGAAGAATCATCTGGGGGTTTGGATTCAAAATATCTCAAGGTGAGCATAATCAAACTTTGAAATTTTTCCATGATGAAATCCAAATCAATCACTCCCTCGAGAAATTCATAGCAAAGGTGAAGAAATATATTAAGAAAATCATCATCAGATTCACCAAGTTTCATTATAACTAAATTGATTCTATATATCACATACATCCTGATAATTATACATGTCAAAGGATTCAAAAATATCCTTAACAAGTTTCTCAAACGAATGGATAAAGTAGCAAGTAATGTATGACACCATTTCTTGACTGGACCTTCAAATGTGAGAGTGAACAGTTTGGCAATGACATCCTTACAATGTATTCCATTAGTAAGACAAAAATGAGCAGATTGAAAGATATGATCAAGGACAGTTAGTTCACCCTCACCATCAAAATTAATTGAGACAAGTTATGAATAATTTCTGTAGGGATGATATGATCAAGTTCCTTGGAAAAAAAATCTTGGGATTATGATTTGGGAAAAAGCCATTTATGATAAGAAATTTAGAATAGACTCAATGGGCATAACTTGTCATTTGTCCCTCCTTCTAGCGCCATAATGTTGACGATGCTAGATACCACCAACATATAGGGGGTCTCCCTAATTTGAAATCCCAATTAGACCTCACACCATTTGGAGTAGGACCCCCATCTAGAGTATCGGCCTGACCACCATAAATTAAGGTTTTCCTTGGTTTCAATGAATAACATAAGAGATTACATGCATATCCTTTGAAATCCACAAGTAAGTTGACACTATGAAACACCAATTGCAATGTGTAAAAGGAGACCTTCACGAGAGGGAATACAAGAGTGAGTCTCTGGAAGGAAGTAATAGTACTAACCTAAGAGAGACACACGAGAGAAAGAAAATATTTGTTTATTAACCTACAAATTAGTTCAGGAGATAACAACGAATCATGAAAGAAATTACAACACACATTCAACAAGATAAGCACCAAAGCCACCAAAATAGTTAAATTTCTTTAGTACATAAGAACATTAACAAATACCACAAACATCCAAAGAACAATATTAAAACATGCATGAAAGTGTGTTGTCTCAGTGAGCTTCAATTATTAGGTGAAATATCCAAGTACACAAGTACAATGGTGGGCCACTAGTTTTAATAGTGGAACATTGAGTCACTTCTTGCTTCTCCAAAAGAGTTATCTCTCTTATGCCAAGTTGAAGAATCCAAAGCTAGCTCTCCAAAGCCTAAGCCTCCAAAATCCTTTTGCTTGAGTTATGAGGTTGTTTTTATAACAAGAGGAATGACCTTTCATATCCCCATGACTCTTGAACTACCCTCATGACTCTTAGACTTCCAATGTGACCTTTGAACTTCTATAAGACTTTTGGACTTTCCTAATGACTCTTAAACTTCTATTTGACTCATTTGTCCACATGTGACTTTTCATATTCCACACATGGATCTTGTACTTCCAATCATTACATTTTTCCCTTTTGTTGAAAATACATCATTACATTCGAGATGATGATATGGCATGACACATGGACTCATTTGACATGGTGATGACACTTGTACAATCCACAACTTGGCAGTGATGATATGGAACTTCATGATGATGTGACAATGCCAAGTTTCTCTTCTTGTTTCTATATCTTTGACTTCTTCATGATATATATGATCAACACTTCATATTCATGAAATATATTCTTTTTTTATCATCTTCACCCTCGAAAGGGTCTTGGATCAGTGTTGGGGCCTTCTAAGTTATCATTCAATGTCTCATTTGTATCATGGTTCAAGATATGATTCATTCCTTCATGATGGTTATCTTTGTGCTTCTTCCCTGAAAGTGCTTCTTTGCTTCTTCTCCTTGACATATTCCTTGAAAACCACCTTGTCAGTTGAGATGGTTCACCTGCTAATGAAGGCCATTCATGACAAGGAAAAAATAGTCTTGAAATCATCTATCCTAGCTCTACCTTACTCATGGAAGAAGTTGCTTGTGAAGGTATGTGAAATGGATTGAGAAGGAAGGGCTTGATGAGAAGAGCACAATTGAAATTTACCGTCGCTGAGGAAGGCACCATTGTTCGCTAAGGCTGCAGATGATGTGCTATAAGGAGGAGTTCTTCAAGGCCCAACGCAGTGGGAAAGTGAAAGGTATAGTGTGATGATCTTATTGCCTAAAATTGCGCCATGCGCTAGGCTCAAAGGGGTAGGAGATAGTGAAAGTGTTGTTGAGACATATTTTGAATACGAGATGACCCCACTGTTTACTAAAAGTGCACCATGCCAAGAAAATAATCTTTGGGGTGTCAAAAGGAACTCTCTTATGACACATCATTGTGAAGAGTGGAATCAAAGCTGATCACAAAAGGGTGAAACCTATAACTCGAATCTCATTCCCAGTAAATAAGAAAGCCATGAAATATTTCTTAGGGAAGATTAATTTCTTGCACACGTTCATCTTTGAATATGCTCAGATAATTAAACCATTACATGAGATGATTAAGAAATATGCAACTTATAAATGATACCAAATGGAAAATGATTCTTTTTCTCATATTAAACAAGTTATTGCTAATGTGTATGCATTGTTCAGTCCATATTATGGCAAGGGTTTCTTGATTTATACTTTCGCTTTAGATTCATCTATTGTGGTTGTATTGACTCAGAAGGATGTTGAAGGAAATGGACAACCGATTTCTTTCATGAGTGCTGGCTTACAGGGGTTAGACTTGAATTACCCTACCATCTGTAAACAAGCTCATGTTGTATATAAGGTAGTTAGACATTTCAAGCCCTACCTCCTAAAGGCTCACACGGTTGTATATGTGCCTCATCCAGTGGTCAGAAAACTCTTTGTGCAACAGGAGCTAGGTGAGAAGAGGGAAAATTGGATGACCTGTTTGCAAGAATATGATCTGGAGTTTAAGCCAATTCATAACATTAAGGGTCATTGATTTTTTCAATTAGCAACAGAGGCAAGAGATGCTCTAAAACAAGATATTTTAGGATGGGAGAATGAAATAGAGATGTATAATGTTGAACAAGTTCCTTAGACAAGCTCAACAATGCCATGGTATTCAGATATACGAAAATGCTTAGAGCATGATACCTTTCCCACGCATTTATTGAATAAAAAAAAGGGGGAAATTTTCCTCAAATCTCTATCTTATCAGCTCGTTAATGGAGTTCTTTTCAGAAAGCACCACAATTGTGTCTTGCTAAGATGCCTTGAGCCTCAAGATATGGAGAAGGTACTAAGAGCTCTGCACAATGGACCGACAGGTGGTCACTATGCAGGAAATAAAACTACGCATAAAGTAATGAGGGTTGGTTATTATTGGCTCTCCTTATTCAAATATGCTCATGCTTATGCTCACAGGTGCCCAACTTGTCAAAGATGTGCCGGTCGAGATCAGAAGTCAGTCGCCCCACTACTACCAATAGCAGTTGAGGAACCATTCTAACAATGGGGACTAGATGTTATTGGAGAAATATTCCCACATTCATCAAAGTAACACCGATTCATTTGAACAGTGATATGTTATTTTACTCAGTGGACAGAAGTAGCTCCTTTAAGACAAGTTAACGAACAAGAAGTCATCCAATTCTTAAAGCAAAACATTATAACTAGGTTTGGTGTTCCAACTTCTCTTATGTTTGATAATGCCACTTATTTTTCTTTGCTGAAACTTTATGAATTCACATTAGAAAAGGGTATTGTGCTAAAGCATGCATCTAACTATTACCTATAGGGAAATGGTTTCGTTGAATCAAAAAAAAAAAATCTTATTCGCATAATCAAGAAAACCATTTTCTCTAAGTAAAGGAACTAACACAATGCTTTGATAAATGCATTATGGGATGACTGTGTAACTCCAAAACCTTCCCTTGAAACCTCACTGTACTTCCTAGTTTACAGTAAAGAAGTTATCTTGCCTCCTAACTTGTATCTCCCACCCTTGCAACTCTCCCAAGAGTCCCAAGGTAGACCTTGCCTTTTGGTTCAAAAGTAAGATAGATACCTTGCTTAAACTTGAGGAAGAAAGGCTCAAAGCTAAAGAAATATTTGTTGTCCATCAAAACCGTATTAAGTGTTGGCTCAAAAAATAATATGCAAGGACAAAGCGTTTCGATGTGGGTGAGTCAGTATTGAAGTGGGACAAAACCCATGAAGAGAAAGGAAAACAAACAAAGTTCCAATCTTTGTGGTTTGGTCCCTATTCCATCAAAGGGAAACTCGGTCATAATGATTTCAAGATGAAATCCGTAGATGGGAGGACTAATCCTCTTCCCGTAAATGGCCAAGATTTGAAACTCTATTTTCAATAGTAGCTCTAAGTTGTGTTTCCTGTACAATTTTTCCTTCTTTTTCCTTTTCTTTATCATTTGTTGTTCGTCTCGTGTGTGCTGTGTCAAGTCGTTTCCTGTCTTGTTTTGTGTCCTAGTTATTGTATATAAATAAGACCTTTTGTGAAAAAATGCATGGCTTAGAAGGGATTTTTGGTGGAATAAAGAGAAAATGTGACAACCACAACGCTTGGCTATCTGTTCTCTTTCGTTTGGGAAGATGCCATAGGTTGAACTAATTCTAGACAAAAAATATGATACATCCAAAAAGAAAACCTTAAGGGAACATATCAGATCCATATCTATTATAATATCCAAACTCCTCAACTTGGTGTTAAATCTACGTGGTGTGTTATATGCTTATCCAATCTAGTAGAGAAAGGATAAGGGGAAAATCTAAAGCAAGCAAACCAATATCAAAGGTTATATAAATACTTCTCTGAAGGGGAAACCTCCTCTACTCTCAATAAGTTGGGATCCCTCTTTTTCCCATTGAAAATAATAAGTGTTAAAGAAAAATCCTATTAAATAAATAAATAAAGGGTGAAAGAAGAGAAAGGCTTCCTGCATAGGGAGGTGAATCAAGCGACTTTGTCAAGGTATTGTTCAGGCTCGTTGGCAGTGAAGCAACGCTTGTTCTACTGTAATGACTTTGTCAAGGTATTGTCTAGTCCTACTGGAAGTGGAGAAACACCAAAGATGAAACTCATACTCTGAATATCTTAAACTTGTTGCACATATTACCCTTTCCAATATTGAAACAATTGTGATATGACATATTTTTTGTGTGTTTTAACCAAGTAAAGTGAAGTGAGGTGTTATGTGTATAACCAGGTCAAGAGGGAATTCATTGAGGAAATATGATCGGTGAATCAATACTTCTTGAAGGGATAACCCTTTAACTAAAAATCTATTCCTAGGCAGAGAAGTTGGAGTTCGTCCAATGTGTCGCCAAGTGTTGTCGTCGCTACAAAACCCTCCAAAATTTCACTACATTCAAACTTTGGAGCCTACCAAATTGTCGCATCAAATGTCTCTTTGGTTTTCAAGTGTTGTTTCAAGTCATTCTACATGTTTCAAGTGTTCTTGATCATTCTTAAGTGTCATCACATTGTTTATAACATCTCTAGTGAACTCCATGGTTGTAACACCTTTGTTTGTTGTAAAACGACACTTTTAATCACAGTCACACACACTTTGTTTGTTATACTTGGGGAGTGTTTTTAAATTGGTGTTTTTATGTGTATTTTCATTGTTCAAGCTTGTGTAAGTCTTATTAATGTGTTGGTATGTGTCGCACTTGATTTCATGTCTAGACTAATTGTGTTTTGCCCTTGTTCTATCTTCCAGACTTAGACAAATTTTGGTTGCACAACTTAACCCATTGACGCTAGGAGCACATGGCACAGTCTTAATCCTTGATCGAGACTCCTTCATGGTTTAGAAGTGTGCCATGTACCCTCCAAGAGCACATAGCACACTCCCAAGCATCATTCCCCTTCCTTGTTTTGAACTACACCCTCAAAGAATGACTTCCTCCTTGTTGAGAGCATTGTGCATCATTATGACTCCTTCAACCTTTAGCACTACGCCATGCTCCCTATTTGACCTTCTTGAGTGCATGGCGCACTTGGAAAGCACAAATCTTAACCTCTTCAACCTTCAACACTGCGCCCTACGCTCTCCTTGGCTCTCTTAAATGCATGAGCCCACCTTGAATCCACGAAGCTTCACCCCTTTGTCCTTCAACACTACGCCCTGCACTCTCGTTGGCTCTCTTGATCACATGAGTGCACCTTGAATCCACGAAGATTCACCCCTCCGTCCTTCAATAGTGCACCCTGTGCCCTCCCTGTCTCCCTTGAGCACACCGCGCACTTTGGAAGCTTGAATGCTCTTCCTTCATCCTTCAGACTTGCACCCTGTGCCCTCACATGAGCTCTCTCTCTTCTGTTGAGCACATGAACACACCCTGAAGCCTCGAAGCTTCAACACTTCAACCTTTCACAGTGCGCCCTTGCACCCAAAAGTTTCCTTGTCCTCTCTGAGCACACTATTAAGTCATGAACATAAAATTTGCATGAAACATGTTAGGATAGGATATTTTTCAGGTTGATGTTTGCTTGCCATGAGTGATTTCAGTTGTAGGTATTCCAAAACAGCATGGCAAGGATGCATGAAGAAATTGGTCAAAGAGGGCAAGCAAAGGAAGCATTCAAGAATGAAGAACACATTGAAATATTGATGATAAAAGTAGCATAAAAGACTCCATGAGATCAAAGACCCTTTGGAGGGTGAAGACATCACCAACATGGAAGCTACATGAAAGATCAAAGACACAAGTGGAAGACTTGTCACCTATCGAAGAAAGTCCATGTCATCAGTCACTATGAGTCCAAGTCATCAATGATAGTGACTTGTCATGTTCTCACCGCATGATGATGTGGAAATTATGATGTAACTATGTAATTATTTTAAAGATAAATAAGTATAATTCCAAGAGTCATGTATGGTCAAATGAGGCATGTGTAGAAGTCCAAAAGACATGTAATTCCAAGAGTCATATGTAATTCCAAAATTCATTTGGAAGTCCAAGAGTTATATAAGTCCAAAGGTCATTAGAAGTTGGAAAGTCAAGAGTCACGAGGATATGAAAGGTCATGCCTCAAGTTATTAAAGGAGCCTCATTACTCAAGCAAAGGAGTTTTAAGGCTTGGCTTCTCCCACAACGCATTAGAGAGATAGAGATAGTAACTTTGGGGAGCAAGTAGTGGCTCTAATGCTCCACTATTGGAGTTAGTGATTTTCATTGTACTCATGTATCTTGTAACTTTTGCTTAATACTTGAATCCTTTCAGCCAACACATTTTCATGCATGAATCGTAGATGTTTTCAAACTATTCTTCTAATATTTGTAGTTTATGTTGGCTTTCATATGTATTAAAGTAATTGAACTATTTTGGTGACTTTGGTACTCAACTTGTTCGAAATGTGTTGTGATGATTTCAATGATCGTGGCATCTACGTGAACTATTTCACTTGATGACTAACGATTATTTATTGTTTATGTGTGTGTGTGTCTCCACCAAAATTTGTACTATCACTTTTCTTTTAGAGGGTCGCTTTCTCTCCCTTGATGTGAAATAACCTTGATACATCTACAATTGAACATTTCACAAGGCACACTCTCTTTCTCAATCAAAAGCACATGCATGCTACTCTCTCATGCTAATATCTAAGTTAACCGTAACTGGGTCGTATTTTCGAATGGGACTCCACCAAACTGTGTGAGGTCTAATTGGGACCTCATATCAGTTGAACATTAATTGTTGAACATTTATTTTCTTATGTCCTATGTATGGAATAATTGGTTCCAATTTATGCAAAATTGTGCCCTAAAATTGTTAAATATAAATTGAGGGCTATCTAGATGAACTATTGCATGCATTACTCATACAATACATGTGCATGAATGTCTTAGTGGTGAAATATTGGTAGCTCTCCCATGAAAAATCCATTTCTCGATTGCATGGGTAATTGTCTAAAATCTTGTTGCCTTGACATCAAAATTCTAGCCTCCTTAGAAACTTATTGGTTGATCTGTCTCATCTTAGACTTCATTCTCCCAATGGTTGATTACCAAACACTCTTTTATTCCATATCCTCTCTCTCTCTCTCTAAGGGTGAGCTTGGAAAATAGGGCTTGGTGTGAATCCATAGGCAAGGTGACTTTTAGGGATTGGAGAGCCTAAACATCAAGAGGATAGTATTTTCCACAAAATCTATCCTTTTGGTGGGCATCCACTTCAATTTCATCCATAAAATTTATTTCCCTAGTTGTTTTCCCTAAGAGGGAAACCCTAGTTTAGATTGCTTCAACTTAGGGGCTTCTTGAACGTTTCATGACCCTTGATCTTGGTAATATATATCATTGGAAGCATTTTCTCTTGACCTTGACCTTTGGATACTCCAACACTAAAAAAAGTACTCAAACCCTAGGTCTTGTGCTTGCAACCCTAGGTATCCACGTAGAAATTGAATTGCCTCCCATTGAAGCCTTGAGCCATTATTGTGTATGTCTTGTAGAGGGCCTAGTCATGTCACATCACACACATCATATTTGGAATATCCATCTTAGGTGACCCTAGCATAAATTGGGACTCCTCCCATTAGTGAAAATCCGTAAAGAGTAGGGGGTTTTGGCTGTGGTGATAGTGGGCCACTACCCCAACATTGTCTGTTGGTCTAATTAATAACTTGTAGGGTTTCCCTCTCCAAGGCCTACTAGATTTTGCGGCAACAAGGAAATAGTCAACATTGCCCACTTTTGATCAAATTTCCTAATCCAAGCCTTAAAATATGGTAGAAAAAGCTTAACATGCATGATCAATGATTTTGACTTGTATGAAGGGTACATTTTTGTTAATTCCATGACAACGGAGTTCAACAACCAAAACCACCAACATTGGGGTACATATAGGGTTTGGTGCTCTTGATTAAGTTCTATTCACATACCCTCAAACATGATCTGATCTAATGAAATGCCATAATCCCATTGATCCTGAAATCCTGAAAATTGTTAAGTCTGTTGAATTTTGAATGGGATATGAAATTCTATTACCACTCTCAAGCATTGTGAGTGAAATATATTCCATAAACATAAAGGATATGAAAATTAAAGATAAATAAGAATGTCCTTATTACTTTAAGAAGTTAAAATTACCATTAGGGGGCATCTAGGGAGCATCAAGGGAGCACCTTGTGAGTGTATGGGAAGCATGGCTCTTCACATATGGTTCCAAAATTCTAGGAATTGTGCAAATCTAGCTCAAATCACGATTCAATTTTTCAGAAGCATAGTTCTGAGTGTGTTTTTCTCTCAATTTTTCACAACACGCGATTTTGGGGTCTAGTGCATGGGGGGGATGGCTCTTATAACACTAGGTTGTCCCCAAGAGAAATGGTAGATTTCTAAAGTCATGGAATCTATTATGTTTGTGATAAAAAATTATGCTCCATATCATATGTGTAAATAACATAAATTATTCCAAATTGATATGACCACTTCAACCCTAATATAAGACATAACTACCAAAGAGATAGTGGAGTTACCAATTGAAGGGTCCAACCCTAATACTCAAGAAGTTATTGATAATCAATTCCCCAAATAATAATACCTAATATCCATGCATACACAATAAGGAAAAGTCAACTTTACAAGCTACATCAAGCATTGGAAATTGTAGTCTTTGTTGCTAGTGGAAAGACTCAAAATTCAATTCACAAGCAAGTGGAAAAATAAATCCATTGTTATGTCAATCTAGTGCACAAATTTCAAATTAAGATTTCCAATGGAGCTATGATGAAATGTGGTGGTTGATGTGAAAATACAAATCTGTAGATGAGTGAATTTTAGCTCAATACCAATTTATTTTCCATCAATATGGGTGGTTTCAATATAGTATTTGGGGGGGGGGGTTGGGATGGTGTAATGGCTACACACTTTGTGACTAGTCACCATGGAATTCAAGGAAACATATGTGAGTTTCACTAAAGAGGATCATATACAAAAACTTTGAGGGATTTGGGCACACACACCTAAAATATTCAACACTCATTGTATGGAGAAGTTATTAAATAAATCCCACTCTAGCATTATTGTCCAATTGAGTGCCATTCATATCATGAAGAGTTTGACACAATTCAACCCGAACTTGCAACTTGTCATTGACAAACATCATCAAGTATTTGTGACACCAACCAATTTACCCTCTTCTTATGGAGAATATAAAATTGTATTCCCCTAATTCTAGCAACCCAACCACCAAATGTATGTCCTTATCAACTGTAATTTTAATATTATATCTATTGTGGATTATGTCTTTGGAATTTGATTACAACAAATAACTATTAAAGCACTACCACAATTTTTACAAATGATAACAAGAACTGAGAAATAATGCACACGCACAAATAATTGACACCAATATTTTTGGATAAATTGTCCCTGGAAAAACCCCAATGTGGGGAAAACCAGTTCTATGGATGAGGGTTTTATTATTATTCTTCAAAAAAAATTGAGAATTACAATCTTCTTGCCTCTCACTAGCAAAGTTTCGGTGAATAATTTCCTACACTTTCACTGGAAAAATCAAATTGGAAACACAAGTTTCCCTTCTGCAAATCCACACGACCTCAATTTAATTCACACTCCCTGCTTGTAACACGCACCAGAAAAATATGGAATTGCATACAACCCTATTTGGAACTTGCACTGCCTCTAGAAATTTGTTCCGACAATGATCTTTGCCTCATGCAATTCGTCTAAGCAATCCGCACCTCCTTCGACACTTGTCTCTAGCAACTATCTTTAATTGGCAATCCACTTTCACCAACAAATTATGGTAGGAGATATTTAAAATTCAAGGTACACAACTGGATATGAGCACTACATATCATGTTCAAATTGATGGCCAACAAAAAATGGCCAACAAATGCTTAAAAACTCATTTGGTGCTTTAATTTTAAAAATATGCACCAATGGGCATAATGGCTTCCCATTGCAAAATGGTGGTATAGTACAACTTACCATAGAGCTATCAAAATGAAACCATATGAAGCTTTTTATGGTCATTAGCCCCATTAGTGGCATCCCATGTACCATGAACCTTCACACTAGAGAATCCATTATCCATACCCTTAAGAAAAACTTGGTTATGGCGTAAAATTGAATGAAACAATAAGCTCTCAACATACATCTAAACATTCTTTTGTTGAAGGGGATCAAGTGTTTATTTTTATGAAACCTTACATACATCACGCAAAGACAAAGTTCCATGGAAGCTATCTCTTAAGTTTTATGGTCCATATCATATCATATGATGCATTGGATAGGTTTCCTATAAGGTGCCTCTCCCAATGCACTCCAAAATTCATCTAGTCTATCACATGTCTTGTTTGAAGAAGGTTGTGGTATGAAATTTCAAAGTGTGGGCCAACTTACTAGAACTTGATGAAGAAGGACCATTTGGCTCCAACTAGAAGCAATATTGCATACTAGATATCATTAGTTGCACCACACATGATCTAGGGAGTATTGATCCAATGGAAAAATACATAACAAAAATATGCCACATGGGAATTAGAAGTGATTCTACAATAATGTCGTCACCTTTATCCTTGAGGGAAATGTTTATTTTAAAGGGGAAGAGCATGCAAAGCTCCTACCCTATCTCACTTACTTAAGATACTTTATTCATGTAATGAAGCCACCTTCATTGAATAAGGCACACTAAATATTTAGTTAATAGCCATTGATTGTAAAAAGGGTTCTCTTTATTAGTAAGGCCCACTTTAGTTAGATGATGCATATATATTTTGAGGCACAATTATATATAGATATGTGTGTGTGTGTGTGTGTGTGTGGATGGTTTTTGCAATGCGTGGGCCTAGCTTATATATAGCCTAGGGCACATTTTCTCAAAAATTCATGAACCAAAATTATGACTCTTTAATTAATTATTATTTATTCATAGCATTTCCTTCACCTTAAGAAGAATTATTTGTCCTCAAAGCATACATGATGAAGGGTGTTATTGACAAAAAATTGTTGTCTCCCAAGAGGCTTCCTCTCACGGTAAGTTTCTCCACTTAATAAGATATTATTTAGTTACTTGTGATCATAATTTCTTTTCTTTGGTGGTAATGATACCCTTTGATTCTAAAAGGATGTTCCCTTCATCATCTAACATGGGAAGTGTTGGTTGTGTTGTTTGGTGCTTACCTAATGCTATCTTGAAGGAAGATTCATGAAAAACATTGTGAATGCGAATTTTATCAAGAAATCTCAAACTATATGCTACTTGGCTTATATTTTCATTAATTTGATATGGTCCATAGAACTTTAGTTCCAATTTGTTCTTTCCTTCTTGTTTTAGGGATATATTTTTGTAGGGTTGAAGCTTCACAAATACCCAATGTCCAATCTCAAATTCTTGTTACATTCTCTGTTGGTTGGGTTCTCCATTTCATATGATTTCTTGCAATATTTAGGATTTCCTTGAGGGTCTGAAGGACCCTTTGATTTTCTTGTAATTGATCCCTTATCGCCAATTTTTTTTTTTTTTCTTTTATAGCAAATTCCTTCATTTTAAGTGCATGATAATCATAAAGAGCTTGAAAGGGAGCTATGTTGGCTAAAGTGTGATAAGTAGAGTTGTACCACCATTCAATAAGGTGTAATCATTGAAACCACTTATTCTATTTGTCTATTACATAACACCAAATGTAAGGTTCCAGACATTTATTGACAATTTTGTTTGACTATCTATTTGGGGATAATAAGATGATCTCATGTTGAGGTACATTCCAATTTGTTCAAAAAAATCTTTTCCAAAAGATTCGTTTAAATCTAGCATCTCTATCTCTAACAATGATTTTTGGGAATCTGTGCAATTTGTGGGAAATTTTGGAAAATACTTCAATGATTTGTTTTGCAAAGTCTGATTTCTTTACTCCCATAAAGTGTGCATACTTTGTGAGTCTTCCAATTACTACAAGGATTTTTTCCTTTCCATCTAACACAAGTAATACTTCTATAAATTCCATCGATATTTCTTCACACTTTTGGTTTGGAATATGTAGGGAGTGGAGCAATCCGAGAGTCAATATATTTTCATTCTTATTTCTCCAACATTGATCACATTCTACTACATATATATTTACTCAACCCCTTATAAAAAATGATCAATATGTAATATAGTAGGTTTTAAAGAAAATTTAAATGTCCTATTGTTGGTGAATAATGGGACTCCTTAAGAACCTTAGATTTAAATCTTGAAGTTGGTCTTAGGTAAATTCTTCTTTTATACCAAAGGATTTCATTTTTCCTTTCAAATTTGAAGTTTTGAATGAGATTATTGATTATGGTGCATGTTTTTATATTCTTTGCATATTTTCTTCAAATTTCATTCAATTGTTCTAGAACTACAATTAAAACTACAAGTGACGACGACTCTTAGTATTTTCATGAGAGAGCATCCATTATTATGTCGTCCTTTCCTTTATTATGTAGTATCTCCATATCAAAAGTGGAAATTTTCTTGATCCATTTATATTGCTATGTAGAAAGTGTCTTTTGTTGGATAAGGTGTTGAAAACTATTATGATTTGTTCATATCAAAAACTTGCTTCCCATAATATATTGTTTCCATTTGGCTACAACGTGCATAATGATGAGAATTTCTTTGCCATATGTATATTTTAGACATTCTTTTTTATTAAGCTTTCTTCTTTCAAATGTTATAGGATGGCCATCATGTATCAATGCAACACCTATTCCAAAACCTAAAGCATCACACTCGATCACAAAAGGTTTTGAAAAATATAGAGTTACAAATGTAGGCTTCTTAGACATAATTTCTTTTAATACTTCAAAACAACATTTCCACTTTATCATCCCATTGGAATGAGTACCTTTTTGAAAGGTGTTAATTTGGAAACTCCGTGACAAATTCCAATCATTGGACTAGATTCCTCTTTTCGAGAGGACCAAAATTGACCTTTGAACCACTAAATTTGGATAAGCATAAATGTATTTTTTAAGTCAAGCCCATAGGTACACAAATTGTCAAGGCCGGCCTAAGGAAAAATTGCCCCTCCTCCAATGCATATAAATGCAAGTGACCTCAAGCTCATTTGGACATCACATCACATCTCATCTTCTCTCTCTCAATTTGATTGGTTCGTATAGATCTAAAGAAACTCTTTTTTCACACATGTGGCCAAGGAGGACGAAATTACATATGGTTGAACATCTGCACTGTTATGCACTTTTGACCAGTGTTGACCAATGTTGACTTTGACCTTTTGAGGCAAGTTTGACTTTGATATTTTGGGGGAATATTTGTTTTGCTAGGCGCATTATTTAGCACAAAAGCCAAGGCATTTGGAGTTGTTTGACTTGGGTTGAATGCAAGAAAAATTACAAACTTTGAACACAAGAGTTTCTCTCTCATTTTACCGAGTTTGATCAGGTGTTTTGGATTATTTTTGGCTCTGTTTGACCAACAATTGAGGTCGCACTCTTTGACCTTTGACCGAGTTTGATTAGAGCACTTTGATAGCGGGATTGTGGATTGGTTAGGGCACGTTGATAGTTGTTAATCATTGACGAAAATTGCAGATTATGGCAGCTAAGCAGATTTGACTTTTCATCATTAGCATATTTGGATCTTGGTTAGTTGATTTGTTGGACAAGTCAAAACTTTAACTTTGACTCTTATTATTGAATTTGGCTCATTGTACTCTCTGTTGAACATTTGAGACAATCTAATAAAGAAAAATTTTCAACGGGTTTTCCGCCTTGTGGGGTTTTTCCTTGGTCTTTGACCAAATTGGTGTCTCTTGTTGATGCTCTTGATTATCTCTTATTGTCATTGCATTTACTACTCTATCTTCAATTACCATTAATTACTGGAAGAATTAATTGTTATTAAAAGGATTACTTATTGAAGAAATGAATTGGGCTAAAGTAATTGACATAATATAGAGTAGTGGAAAATTAACAAAAGGTTTGTTATGGGTGTGATTACATGAGTGTAATTTCGAATAAAACTTCAATAGTATCATATTATACCAAAAAATCCTCTTAACTTGGAAATGTTAGTTGGCTTGGGCCACTATGAAATCACCTTAATTTTGTTCCGATCTACCTTCATGTCTTTCTTCGATATCACATGTCCCTAATTAACTATTTCTTTTTTGAAGGTACATTTCACATCTTTGCATTAAATTGGTTCTTTTCTAGAATAGAGATAACTTCCTCTTGGTGCTTCAGATACTCATCCCATGTTTTCCTATATATAAGAATGTCGCCAAAGAAAACTAACACAAGCTTCCCTATAGTAGGGTTGAAACACTTCATTCACAGATTCTTGTAAGGTCATTAGAGTGTTAGTTAACTTGAACGACATAACTTCGAATTCATAATGCCCTTCATGAATTCAGAAAACGATATTCACCACATTTCTAATTTTAACTCTAATTTGGTAGTATCCTGAGCTCAAATCTACTTTATTAAAATACTTAACTCCATGAAGTTCATCAAACATTTCATCTATGAAGGGAATATAAAATTTTCTTTTTATTGTTGTCTTATCTAATCCTCTGTAATCTATGCATAGCGTAAAAGACCCATCCTTCTTTTGAACGAGGGCTACAAGAGTTGCATAAGGGTTTCTATTTTCTGTAATAATATTACATCTCAATAGATCTTGGACTATTCTCTCAATTTCTATTTTTTTATGATATGGATACCAATATGGTTTAATTTTGATATGGTTCTATCCTATTTTAACTTCGATGATGTCTTCAATCTCTCTTTTAGGAAGCATCTCCAAAGGAAAATCTTGGAATACATTTTTGTGTTTTTGAATAAATTCTTGAATATCTAGAGCTTGACATTAGCTTGTTATGAGGCCAATATTTCCTTTTGATGACATTGTACCATATATTCCAGTTTTCCTTTTTAGATTAAATTCACCATCTAATGGGAGGATACAATTTAATTGTGAGGCAGTTGAAACCCATATAACTTATACTTTTTTCCTTGCCATCTAAACTTTATGGTGTTTTTTATGGTTGGGAAAGTGCCTAATGTTTGTAGCCATTAGACACCTATAACTACATCCACTCCTCATAGGTACAATGTGAAACTGGGATTTTAAATTGTAGCCTTGAATATGTAATTTAATTTGTGGCAGTTCTGTACGCCTTCAATTTTTTTCAAATTTTCTACCATAACTTTCATATTGGGCATTGGGTATACGAGAAGATTCAACCTTTTTGTTAGATTTGTGTCAACAAGATTATGAGTGTTTCCTATAGCTATTAGGACCATTACATTGTTCTTCTTTATGTGCCCTTTTAATTTTAAGGTCTAGGGTTGACATATTCATGTCATGGTTGATAGTGATATTTGCAATGCATTCTTATTATTTGAATCTGGGGAGAAATGTTGAGGATCTTAAACTTCTCCATCGATTGAATCCTCACTATCTGAATCCTTTTTTGCTTCACATGTATATAAATTATTGGTCTTCATTGAAGACATTTATGTTCGGGGTCCCATTTTTGACACAATGTTTGCATTTTCCTTATTTTGTTCCTTGGATTTCCAAGTTAGGTTTTTCTCCATCTCTTAACTACCATGGAAGGTATTTTGAATATTTTGTTTATGTAGTTTCGGGAATCAAATCCCTAGAATAGAATGTCATAAATTTTGGCAGTGGGTTTTGTAACCACCCTCCTGCCACATTTACCCAAGCTAACCGGTCCACCAGTGTAAACATGTGACGAAGACAAGACCAATCTGACCTTCCTCAAAAGCTACAGAACCTTCAGGAGCCAACCAACCCCTCTAGGTGTCCAACCCTTGAGACAACTTGATGTTATGTTGAACTAGACCCCTAGTAGCTCCCATGAAAAGCCTTCCATGCAACCGAGACCCTTCAGTCGCTCCCACAGCAAAGCATCCATGCGATTACAACTTTTTCCAACCAGTTTTGTGCTTGTTACCGCAAGATTTGAGCTACTTTTTCAGGGCTAGTCTCCAAACCACTACCCAGAACTTGATGAGACTTTCTAAGATAATATATGACACCAAGACAAAGCCTCTAACACAAAACTTGATCAAGGACTTGACCTAACTAAGCCTAACCATGACATACATTATGTCAAACACATGATGAACATGAAATCTACAAGTCATAAATACACATCTGAACATAGGGGTCTCATACTTATCTGAGAATCGTCAAGAAGGTCTAATGCCCTCTCATATTAGCTGCAATAACATCTATTAGGGCATAAATTCGATAACCAATCACATATTCATCAAACATGTCAATAGCCATACACAATATATATCATTATTGAATTAAGGCTTTTGTGATCCATATCAAGTTTTTGAGACATGTTTTCAGCGATAATCACATCAAAATTCATTTGTCGACGCGTTTCAAACCAACAAGTGTGGTTCATCTTGTCCTGACAATGAACCACACTTGCTGGTTCGAAACTCATCAACAAATGAATTTTGATGTGATTATTGCTGAAAACACGTCTCAAAAAATATACATCATATAACCAACATATAAACCAACAAATAACCAACATATAAACCATGTCAACTCAACCATAATATCATTATTAAAATCAATACATATGCTCATAGATCACAATACCTCTTATTAACATATGAAAATGCCAACCAAGTCAGGGACTTCCACGTACACCCGACCATAGACTGGGCTGAACCAAATATTTCTTTCAACCAATCACCCTCGCACCATATTCCAAGAATAAATGTGGGATCTCATGGAATAAACCAAAAACATCAAACCAGGGCTTCCAAAGGCCAAACCGCCTCAACCCTCAACCAGTGATTCCACCTCACGATCGGACATCACTAACCAACACTAGATCGACCTCTATCCAAGTTGTCCAAGGCTCCATAGCGTTTGTTCCAACCCGGCTTACAAGACTAGTAACTCAAATCACAGTTGTTGCCGAGCTCCAGTGTGTTTGTCCAACCAAGGCTTCCAGGACTAGTAACTCAACCCACCAAGGGCTCCAGAGCATTTGTCCAACCAAGGCTTCTAGGACTAGTAACTCAACCCAAGTTGTTACAGGGCTTCCAGAGCATTTGTCCAACCAAGGCTCTAGGAACTAGTAACTCAACCCACAATCATAAGGAACATGAGAACCAACTAGAAAACAAAGATAAACCCACAACACCATGGCTATCCAGGAAATGGAAAGGCTAGGTAAAACCATTATCAATCCAAGCAATCCTCCATACCAATGACAACTCATAACCAAGAAACCACATGCATGTACCATGCATGACAAAACTAGCAAGGAAACCATACATGCAACTCGATACCTGCAAATAAATTTAGTGATAGCCGCTGATCCCGTTATTCCCTTGCGCTTTCCTGCTTTTCCGTTGCCTTCTTGCTCCAAATCCCAAGTATGCCACGCTCCTCCAAGAGTGCTCCAAGAAACTCTAAATGTCCAAGAGTATGAGAGAGAATAGAATGAGAGTGTCAAATACTAAACTCACAAAAGCTAACACTGACAAAAACCCGTGAACTGATCCTCAAAAACCTTCCTATAATTGAGGCCTCTAATTTCTTCATTTTCCTTCATTTTTCCTTTAATTTTCTCCCCACATGCAACTTGTGACCTTTCACCTTCCTTATTTCTTATTTTCATTTATTTTCATAAATTAATGTCTCTTTGCCTTTGCCAATTTCCTTAGCCATAATAAACTGAAATGGACACCCACTAGGATGTTTTTCACACCATTCAACTTGGAATACATGTCCCATGACCTTGGTCTTATATTTTTTTTACAAGGAAATTCAACCAGGGGCTGCTACAAGTTTTTTCTCTAGAGCTTTAGCTTTAAGTATTGTAGTGTCCATAACTGTAATATCATGTAGCTTTAGCTCATTTTGGATGTGTGGTTTCAATTGGGTGATGTAAGATTGAACTAAACATCCTATCAACAATCTAGGTACTCCTGTAGCTAATGCTTCCCATTCACATGTGAATTCATCCACATTTTCATTTTCGTTGCAACTTGGTAATTTCTATAAAAAAATATTCCTTGATACCTTGGAATCATTTATAGAATTGATCTTTGAATCTATTCCAATTTATTTAATGCCTAATTTTTTCCACCAAATATACCAATTATATGCATCTCCTTCAAGTTGCATGGATGCATATAAGACCTTTTCATTGTCATTATGAATAGCTTATATATCAAAATATTCTTTCACTTTGTTGAACCAAGCCACACCTTTTTTTTGTTCTTGACAAATTTTGACAATTCAAGTTTTTCTCTGGGTGGATTTGCAAAGACCAGTTGCTTATATGGTGGGTATTGGTTAGATATCATCATGCCATGAGTAGGTATATTTAACTATGGATTTGGAGTATTAGGCAAGTTCTGAGGTATATTTACGTGTTGATTTGGTATGTTAGAAAAGCTTTGTGAATTGGAAGTCTCTGAAACATTTTGTTCTGGATTGGTTATATTTTGCGATGGGGCAAGGTTTAAGATCTTTTCTAATGTGGCAAATTGTTTTGCAATTCAACATGATTATTTCCAACCATTTCCTTTAGCTCTGCTTGATCTTTGTGATTTCCATTGATATGTGCTTCTAACTGAACATGGTTCTCCGCTAACTCCTTTTGAAGTGCATATATCGTTCCTCCATTCTAATCAACCTCATGTTGAATTTCTCATAGACATTGTCCTGGTGACCGATGAATTTTTTCAATATATTTTGACTGACTTCTAGATACTTTTTTTTTCGTAAATTGAAATTCTATTACCTTCAATTTGAAAAAATACATCCCTACTGCATTATGATATACAATATACCAATAGAACTGGTACTAAGGCCTCAATCCATAACCAAGGAAGCCAGGGGTCTTGACCATCCTCAAAATAGACAAAATAACAACAACAAAGACTTCAATTGAGCCTAACATTCGCCTACCAGAAACCATTTATGAAAGGCGAAGGGAAAGAAAAAGCAAGAAATGAACTTAGGATTCAAACAAAGTCACAAATGTTGGGTCTTGGGCACTTGTTCCAACAAGTCTTGAAAGCTTAGCTTCTCATTGGAGATGACTCTCCAAATGGATTATTTGAGCATCTAATCTATCCAGGAAATATATCTAGTATTGCTAAATCCTCCAAATATCATTCAAGATTGAGATGATATAATTCATGTCTTCTCTTTTTTTCTTCAAGACGTAGCCGAACAAAGTCTTCAATTCCTAGTGTAGAGTGACAATTTGTAGGTATTAGTTATGTCATCCCTTGGTGTAGCCAAGGTTGGGTAACCTATTAGAAACCTCAACAATGAGTTCAATGCCAGGTTAGGATTGGCAGTCATGGGCCACATAAGTCTATGACTGGTGAATTTTTTCTCTCATGCCAAGAGAGGTCGTTGCATGGTATCGAGTTGTTGTCTCTTGGTCTCGAGACTGTGCAAGTAACCTTCCATTGGAGCTACAAGCCCCCCTCCATGTCATCTTGTGTTTGTACCTTATACGTTGTTTGGTCATGGCTGAGAACAATAAAAGAACCCAGTGATAGATCTCACTGCCTCTGACAAGATGCGCATGCAAAACCCAATTTATTTAGACCTTAGCACCTAAAGGGGGCCACAACAGTAAGCATAATGGATGTCTCTTCCACCTTACCAATTAGCAGGAACACTCAACACCACTATTCAAAACCTATACAAGGATCTAAAAACCCAGTTGACACCCACATAACCTCAACACGCATCCAAGCGAAAGCAATGAGAAGTCGTCTTACAACAACAAATATAAAAATAAGCATCAAACTGATACGTTAGCATTGGATCTAACCAGAAGATAGAAATACGACAACCTGACAGAGTATTGGCCACAAGATAACCAGATAGAGCCCCAAGGAGAAACAATATTACATTAACATTATAACTCAAAAAAACCAGATCCTAAACCACAACAATTCCCCGGTTACAAAGACGCCTACACACCACGCTTGACAAAGGACCCCTGCACATGAACCCTCTGCAAGATAGTCTCTACTTCAGGAGCCAAAATTCCACTCTTACCTATTAAATCCACCTCCTATGCAACTAGCTTATCCTCCCACAGTAAGAATCGCTTAGAAACCTACAAGAACTTCTTTGCAATTGTTTAGCAAGCAATTGAATCCTTGGTCGGAAAGAGGCAAGTATCATCCCATAATTCTGACTTTCCTTGCTTGGTTGCGAAAGTTACCAAGCATGCCAAGGGAAGGTTTATTCCCATCTACAATGGGTGTGTTTTTGTGTTTTTCTTTGGCACTTTAAAATAGGTCGTGCACTGAACCATTGCACCCGAGAACCAGTACATGCACCAAACTGTTAGCTTGTGTGAAATGAAATGTTGCATGAATTCAACCTGGGGGAGGTAGGCCACATCACCCCCCGACAATTAGTTGCATCGGGAGGCAGAGGGGTGGCAGACACCCCTCCCAATTCCTTGTGCCACTTGTTAATTCAACCTGATCAGGAGAGATACTATTTATTATTATTATTATTATTATTATTATTATTTAATTCCTATTTTATTTTTCTTCTCTCTCACACATAATTACAAAAGATAAGCCTATGATGGTTGACCATACAGGCACAATTCTTTCCAAATGACATAAATTTCAATTTCTAGTAGTAACTGTGGTAACTGTACTCAAGTAACATACAAATGACCCAGTTGCTAACTATATTGCCAGGTACAATGGAGCAGACGAGATAGTCAGGATTGTGCAAATGGGAAAAACATTGTACTGTCAGCAGTTGGCAAAATCCTATTTTTTAACAAGAGATAAGGAGGTAGTGGAGTGTGCAATGGTGGTAAAGCGTTGCAAGTACAGTAAGTAGGGATTGGTGGCAGTAACACAGTTGAACCCACTTGGCTCTGATACTAGATGATGCACAAATATTTTAAAGATGCAAATATATATGAATGTCATGGGATATATATATATATATATATATATATATATATATATATATATATATATCCTGTGGTATCCATAAACTGCCAATCCATTTACCGCATATTAAAATACAACCATAATTCCTTAACTGGAACTCTAAAAACATGGAAAAACCACATGCACCACAAAACCGTTGAAAGGCTAAAATTGTGTGCTAAAAACTGCCAAAAACGGATGCAAAAAATAGTCCAACAAAAATTTCGATAGGTGTAACATATAGTGCGTGCAAGTACTCGTGCAAAGAATATAAGACATACCCAATAGTCATGACTCTTTAATCAATTATTATTTATTTATAAAATTAATCGACCCTCATTATAACTAGGACCATAAGTAGTTAAGATTATATTTTGATAAATATATATATTGAGTAGAAAGTTATGTATTGTTTTTTCAAAACTTGGTGTTGTATTTGGAGATCAGCTCTAAGAGGTTGTACCCTTGAAAGGGAAAGTGAACATAGCTCTCTTTTTTAATATCATTAATACAACATATCTTTCTTAGGATTTGTCTATTTTCTCGTGTTCTTTTGTTTTGTTTTGTACTAGTATTCTATTACATGTTATGTGGTTGCTCTAAAGTTTTGGGGTTAAGTACATTACACAGGTAATGTAAACTGGGATAAAAGATTGGCTTAATAGGCCTAGGTTACAAATTCCAAGTTTGTTTGACAATATCATTTTTGTTGTAATAGAGAATCTTTTATTGTTTACCGAACAAGATCCCTTTTCTGCAAACCATTTTCCCTTAGAACTACGCATTTTAATTCAGAGGGGTAAGAACTCTTGTAAAATTACTTCATTCAACATTTGCGTGCATTAATACAGCTGAGAGAACTCCAACTCCATCAAAACAGCTTCAATGGACACACTAACATAGCTTTGTATCTCCAAGGGTTTCGAATCTGGTTCTTCCCAAGCTTGGAATTAGCATTAAACTGCTGGACCACATACCACCCAATAATTCCTTTCTTAAACACAACTGATACACTTTTCCTCCCATTATTGTCTTTTAACATGGCACCTCTAATTTTCACAAAATAATTTGAAACATAGGCAAACAATAACGGGAAAGGAAACTAGCATTTTTTCCTTGAAATCCGGACAGAATAATTTTGTATTGATGGAATCGCAGATATTAGATGCTAATATTGCACAATATGATGGCAGTAGGGGTATTCAAGGGTGCTGAATCCACTTTTGCATTAAAACAACCATTTTATCCATCCAAAATTGTAAGGCAAAGATGCCTGACCAGATTCCAGTGAGACAAGCCAGAAAAGGTTAAAAATGTAGAAAGCTTAGCCTTCTTCTTGGGTGTCAATACTACCTGAACCATGTTTATACGTGTGGAACATTATTCTACAGGTGGATATGGCTAGATCTTTATATAAAACACTGGGAAATGTCTAATTTGGAGACTACCAGGCCAAGCAAAACAGAGTTACCATATAACTGGAGTGAAACAACGGACCAACACGTAAGGCGTCAAATAACACCAAATAATAGCTGAAACTCCATCCTTGCAATGTGTTTGAGGTCCACCCAATGTCTGAAGTCCTACATTATAATCATTTGGACAAGGATGTTGATCAACAGAAACTTTAAGATTTTTGAGACTGTCGATAACAAGTTTGAACACTTTTAAAAGCTATTTGAGTGCAGGATTTATTACAGACTTACCACAATAGGCCTCATGTTCGTCAAATAAATTTACCATCTCCATCAAGAAAATTAAGATAATCGCTATCTTTCATTTTCACTGAAAAGAGTCAAATATAAGACTCTAGATTTTATTACAATATGATACACAAAGTGATCTCCAGTTTTACCATTCTGTGCTGCCAATTATTTACAGTTGAAAATCAAAAGAATGAATTTCCCTTTCACCAAGAAAAAAATGTAGAATATTTTCTGCACTTGTTTTGATTCTTTTATGAACAGTCATTGTGACTCCACTAAAAAACAGAAACATAAATTATGTTGTTAAATTATCGGGAAGAGAGCCAGGTTCACCCAAAATTTTTCCTCCCACATCAGGAAAAGTTGGATGTTCTGGCAATGGTCCAACACTACCATCTGCATCTACTTTTAATGGGTACTTTAAGAGATGACCCTTCATTTCAGTAACTTCCTCTGCAACAAACTGATTCCAGTATCCCTCTGCTAGAGCATTGACCCTTCTAACACACACAATGTTTTCAGGATCAAGAAAGCAGTCCTCAATCTTTCCAATATGCTCTGCCCAAAGTGACATTCTATATCCATAAACCTGCATGAGCATTGATTGGTGCAGCTAATGAGATAAGTACAATTGATTGACATGTTCTTCAAATTTACAAATGTGTATTGCTGAAATCATCAAAATCTAACTTGTCCAGAAAAGAAAGCAAATTCTGAACAAAATCACTTATTCATATTAGTTGCTAAACAGAATTATCAAATGTGAGTTGCCAATATCCCATGATGTTTCAAAACTATTTGACTCAAGAAAAACTTAACAGGCTACTCTTCTTTTCGAAAGTTCAACAGAATAAATCAGGTAGCAATATCCCCAAAAAAAAAAGCAGTTAGCCAACATAGATTCTAGGTCATTTCATAAAAAACTTCATTTCAAGAATGTGTCTTAAGCATTGAAGCAGGGCTTGTGCATGAGTCATACCCAGTTTGGCGCAATGACTTGGCTGGCAAAAGCCACTGATGGTAAAAACTCGACAAATACTTGCAAGTTTTCTAGATCCAGACAGTTTGAAGTGGCCTTTCCTAACGTTTGAGGAGTGGGGGTAGGCGGACCATTTGCGTATACTTTTTAGTTTTTGTTGAGTTTTAGAGAGATTTTCTGAGTCTGAGTTGCACTCATTCTCTCCAGCCTTGTTGAGTCTAGCTACTTCACTTATGCCATCCCTTTGGCAGGAATCTCAATGAATTAAAAACAATGTCATTTGCTAAATTTAAAGCATCTGGGAAGCAAAATATTACAACAAAAATTCTTGCATGGTTTCCATTCAGGTTACAAAGTCCATCTAAAAGGCACTTGAGGAAACTGGCTATGGTCATCTCACAAAAAACGTCATTTTTATGCTTATATTGCCAAGCCCACACTTACAAAGGATTCTCGTCCAATCAGAAGGAAGTTATTTGCAAAACTAAATGCAAATGGCTAGGAAACAAGAATCCTGATGCAAAAGTCCTTTATGGTTGCATTCAGACATACGAACTCCATATGTAAGGTGTTCCAGGAATGTTACATCATGTAGACTGAAGGCTAATCTAAGGATGAGAAATATGAAGGCCGGTAATTGTTAAGATAGCACAGAAGCTTGCCAACACAACTAGAACTAAATGCTCATTGGCCTATACTTGAAAGCTCACAATGAACAACAACCAAAACAAATAAGTATCCTTCCTTGATATCGTTGCGATGTGCATAATCAGCATTGCTCCTTTCATTAAATTGACATTGAATGAAATGGTGAAATGATACCAGACTTGAATATGTAATGTGGTCCTTATATCATGTAAATTTACATGCACAAGAAAATATCTGATACAGAACATACTAGTAATACATGTCAAATATCCTGAGAACACAAACCTGGCCACGTGGGTGACATTTCTTCTGAGCCCATGTATGATGCGGCTGATAGGAACCCATAGCAATCTCCGTATCTCTTGAACCATCTAGAGAGCGTTGGTTGATATTTGCAGAGCCCAGAATCACATATTCATCATCTACAATCATGCCCTTTGCATGGACGTAAATCATAAAGCGGCGATACCTTTTAGCCTGCTCCTGTAATCTAACATGGCCCCATTAGTTCCACCCATATATATATATAAGCATTAAAAGTAAATCAATTTCAAATAGATGTGATTTTCAGATATTGTGATTGAAACAAAATGCTTGATCTAGAAATGGATTTTATGAGAAAGTGTGGAAACTCCAATCTGAGGTTGTGTTCAGTTGGGTGATTATAAAGTAGAGGAGTATATGGGAAACAACTACAACATAGGTTTTCAATGCAAGACCACATAGACTTCCAAGAAGTTTCATGTCTTAAAGGCTGTGTGTATCTTGAGATCAAGCAGGACAGGCAAGTTTCTGTGCAAAAAACCAAAAGCAGGATTAAAATAGAAATAAACAATATCCAAAAATATTTGATTCCTGGTATTATGAAGTCTCCTGCTATCAAATAAGAGATATTTGACCAAGAATATAGACATCAGAGGGAATAATATATAGCAACAGGATGTGGGTTCAAAATCAATGTTATCCAAACCAGACCGGAACTGGTGGAACTGGCTGGTCTGACCATTTTGACACCTAAAGTGGTCCTAATGGTGACACAACACAGAAAATGTCGGTTCATACAGGAACTGACTGGTTTGTACCTGGAAAAGGCTGGTCCATACAATCCACCCCACCTGGAGACGTACATCTAACTTCCCTCATTTACCTTGGACGTGAAACCCATTATGAGGTCTCATTTGTGCCCTTGACTAACCAGTTTGATTCACTTAGATGCACTAATGAATTATTGTACCTGAGGGTGAGGAGACACATTGGATCTTATATAGGATTGGCAAGTGGTTTCATCATGGGTTGGGCAACTTAACTAGGGCCCAAGCCCACCAGAGGATCATATTGACACTTGTAGGGGATGCGTTGAGAGCCATGGGACTTCGTCATGTGATATAGCATTATCTCATCTTATGGGCACCCTCAGCACCTTCAATAACTTGTTCATTGCCCCACATTATATGCGAGATGATGCACTTGGACCAGCAGTGCCCCCAATCGGCTTAGCAATATATACAAGGTTTGGCAGTTGATCCAAGGCCCAGAGGAGGTTTGTCTCATCCTTGAGACATGGGAGGGAAAGCACCATCTTTCATGCCCTCATTTGGAGCAGTGTACAACTTATTTTTCACCAGAAGACCCATGAGACCACTACTCGTGCCCTAGAGCCACTTTGGAGCACCACATGATGTTTTACTTTGAGATCAAGGGGCCACCCCCTTGTCTATCATTCATGGAGCCCTCACTCTCATTATGGCACCTTGAGGACTCAATGAGGCCCTCCAACGGCCCTTCTACACCATGATTTCATCATTTTGGCTCACTTATGGATGACTTCTTCATCACATTATGAGCTATTTGGTGGGCTTGTCACCAAGGACATGTAGTTTGCACATTATTTTATTATTGTTGGGCTATTAGGCTAATTCGAACTATTAGAGGATCATATAAATAGATGAGATTCTCCTTTGTGACAGCATCATCATCACTTGGATTCTTCTCTTGTAAAAGAACTCGCACTTTTTCTTTGGAGACTATTGGAGATTCTTTGATGCATTTTGACATTTGGAGCTGAAATTTTCGATCTTCTTTGGAGCTATCTCATGATTTGTGGATGGATATATCATATTGTCATCTTGTAAGTGCTTCTTGTTGAATATTTTCTTGGAATTATGTCTAATGTATGGAATTATTGGAACTAGGTTAATGTTATTGTGCCCTAATTGTTAAAAATCATTTTTGGAAAGCTTCTTGGTTAGCAATTGCATATGTTTTTGTATGGCAACTGATGAATGTTTCTAGTGGATGAAATTTTGTCTTTCTTTCATAAAACTCCAAAAATCTTGAGTGTGTAAATGTTAAAGGTTGATTGCTAGAGCATTAATCTTTAGCCTCCTTAAGGATGGTTTTGGCCAATTTTAAATCATCTAAGACTCCATAGCCCAAAGGACTAGGCACTAGTCCAAGAAGTTTGGTGATCAACTCTTCTCTTCTCCATATTTTCTCCTCCTAAATTTCGGTCCCCTAAAGGTAGGGTGGAAATCTAGGGCTTGCAATGAAATTTTAGGGAGGCGATTTTTTGGGAATTCGAGGGTCCACACATCAAGCTTAGGGTCTAGGCTACCTATGCTCCAAGTTTGGTGGGCATCCGCCCGAGTTTCATCCATAAAATCTCTTTCCTTAACTGCCACTCCAAGAGGGAAAACCTAGGTCTTTCTCTCTCACCTTGGGGACTTCTTTGAGGGTATATGAGTTTAGTATTCATTGGAATAAATCATAAGAAGCCCTTTTGCCTCCCTTTCCTTGACGTAGAGAGTACCTTGGAAGTATATCTTCCCACGATAATTCATAAAACCCTAGGTCTAGTGCAAGTCTTTCCTAGGTCTCTCAAACAAAGCGAAGAACCTCTTTGAAGCATTAAAACATCACATTGAGCTTCTTTGAGAGGTCATATCCAATCACTTGGAGTCTTGATCTTAGGAATACATATTATAATCATAAATCTCAAACCCTAAGTCTTGATCTCCTCCTAGGCCTTTCTTGGAGAGCGTTTAGCTTCCCTGAAGCATTGAGCCATTGTTATGAATCATGTCACACCTAAATCATTGATTTATTCATTCTAAGTGATTCCCTTCATACAGGGACTCATCCCATCAATGAAAGTCCATAAAGAGCAGGGGACCTTGACTGAGGTGACATTTGGTCATTGTCCCATTGTTGTCACTTAGTCTAGTAGTTGTCCCTTAGGGTTTCCCCTCCTAGGACCATGCTACATTGTGTGGTAACACGAACAGGAACCAACCAATTTGGACTTGGCCTCCCTATATGGGATCCAAGCCTTCCAAAGGATCATAATGGCACTTGTGGGGTGAGTGTTGAGAGTCATGGGCCTCCAACCATGTAGAGCATTGATTGTCACACCATGGGCTTCTCAGCACCACCCCATGGTTGTTCGTGCTCCAGTTATACAGAGATGATGATGCACTTAGACCACATTGCCTAGCCAGCTACAAATTGCACCTGTCATTTCGTAGTTGATCCACGACCCAGAGGAGGTTTTGTCTTTCCCAAGTGACATGGGAGGGCATGTGTCATCTTCTAGCCCACATTGAAGGAGCATTGACTTGATTTTAAGCCACCAAGAGACCCATGAGACCATTGCTTGTGCCCCAGAGCCACTTGGGAGCACCACATGATGTTTTTCTTGGAAATCAAGGGGCCAACCCCTTGATCATCATTCGTGGAGACCTCTTCTTCATCATGGCACTTTGAAGACTCATTCAGGCCTTCCAACGACCCTCTTACACCATTGTTTCATCATTTCGACAACTTTGGATGGCTTATCATTCACTTTATGAGCTATTTGGTGGGCTTGTCACCAAAGACATGTTATTTTTGCACATTAAAATAATATTAGGGGCATTTTTAGGCTAATTCAAATTAGAGGAGGCTCATATAAATAGAGCTAATCCTCATTCATTTGGATCATCATCACTTGAACTTGGATATCTCTTCTTGAGAATTTCACACTTTTCTCTTGGTTGTCTATTGGAGATCTCTTGATGCATTTCGATATTTTTGGAGCTGAAATTTCGTTCTCTCTTGGAGCCATCTTCTTGATCTTGGATTTGGATATATCTCTTGTTGTCTTGTAAGTAATCTTATGGAAGATTTTTGCATGAAAAATGTCTAATGTGTGGAAATTTTGTAACTAGCTTTTTTTTTGTGCCCTAATTATTGAATATCATTGTAAAGGATTGTTAGATTGCAAATTTGTGCATGTTACTCATTGATAACAAGTGGATGAATGTTCCTAGTGGAGTAAAACTTGTTTTTCTTCCATGAAAGTCCATAAATCTTGGGTGGGTAAATGCTAGGGCATCATTTTCTAGCCTCCTTGAAGACAATTTTGGCCAAATTTCGAATCACAGACTCCATAACCCAAGGACAAGGCACTGATTCGAGTGAATTTGGTGATCACCTTTTCTTCCCTCCTCTTTTTCTCCTCCAAATTTTTCGGCCTCCAAACCTAGACAGCCTAGCTAGGGCTTCTTACGAAATTCATTAGAGGGACTATTTTTCAAATCCACTTGGATAGGCTATTGTGTTGGTGTCTCCTCTAGTGATCCTCCAGGTTTCATGCAATTCCCACGGTTCATTCTCAAGAAATCTCAAGCCCTAGCTCCAACTTTGAAACCCATCTTGAACATTTAGGTGTGTTGGCTTTCTTGAGGGTTTTGACACATAGTATTCGGTGAAATAAATCATTCAAACCCTTTCTCTTATCCCACCTTGACCTAGAGAGTGCTTTGAAGAGTCTTCTCCCAAGATTATACATAAACCCTAGGTCTCGTGTGGTCCCATCCTAGGTCCTTCTCAAGAATAGTGAAAGCTTATATAAAGAGATATAACCATCTTACAAAGCTTCTTGAAAGGTCCCTATCTCTTTGGAGCCTTGATCTTAGGTCTCCTTGTTATCATTGAATATCATAAGCCCTAGGTTTAGGTCTCCTCATAGGTCTTTCTTGGAGAGCCTTTTTTTGCTTCTCTTAAAGCATTGAGCCTTTATTTGAGCCTCTCCTTTGAATGGGCCTCGGAAATCACATCATACCTAGTCATTAATTCTATCGTTAATAGTGATTTCCCTCACACTGGGACTCCTCCCATCGGTGAAATTCGATAAAGAGCAGGGGACATTCACTGAGGTGATAGTGGATCTTTTTCCCATTGTTGTCATTTGATCTAGTAGTTGTCCCTTAGGTACCCTCCCAAGACCCCTGCTAGATTGGGTCGCAACAAGGCTGCGTGGCCTTAAGAGTGTCGAATTAAAGAAAAAAGAGAAATTTAATTTGTGGATAAAAAATGACTTGATCACCAACAAGGCATCCCTAGTGCCTAGTCCTAGGGTTGATGGAGTCTATGGATTCTTAAGAATGGCTAAAACTTGCAAAGGAGTAAGGATATTTTGATGCCCTAGCCACAAAACCCTAACTATTATCTTTGTGAGGGATCAAAATTCACTTCGGAGAGCTAATGTAAGATACACCAAGGGCATTGTCATTCACATATCATACAATGAGTAATGCATGCAATAATGAGACCTAGCTCCCATACAATGGGTATTCAATAAATTAGGGATCAAAAGAAAAACCCTAGATCATCAATTTTTCCATACATTAGACATAAAATCAAAAAATTTCAACAATACAGCATTTACAAGACAATATGCATGTACAATCCAATCATTAATCCTAGTCAACTTCTCCAAAGACAAGAATACAACTCCAATACACAAAATACTCCATATATCACATCTCTCCAAAGGTACAAGAAGGCCAAAATTCTCTAAGAGGCCACATTTTCTCAAGTGATGACGAAAATGAAAAGTTATCTCTAATTATATGAGGATGAGTTCTAATTTAGCCTAAAAGCCCCCTAATGACAAATTAAATCACAATAATCCCTTGGGTTACAAGCCAACTCACTAGCTCTCAACACAAATGCTAATAAAATCCCACATGTGTGAGCCGTTAAGTTAGTTTTTGTAGCATCAAATGTATTCTAGCCACGAAATTTGGTGGAGAGACTAGAATGCATGAGATCTCCAAAACCAAGAAATCAGTTCTGAAAATTCCACCTAGAGATGACTTAATTAGATTATTAACCTATTTCTTAATGTTTCCTAAGTCTAATCTTAGGAAAACTGGTTAATTAATCAAGATTAATTAAGTCAAGGTGAGAATTCTCTAAAAACTCGCACAAATAGATCTAGAAATGATCTGAGCCATCAATTAAGATTTAATCTTGGCCGTTGGAATCCCAATAGGAAGATATAAGAAGGGTTCAATGTGGTGAGGAGAATACACCAAAGTCACTTAGAGAATTTGATTTTCCAGAGTAGTAGCAGTCAGTTGCCGGAGAGTTCAAGCTTCAGTGAGGAAGCAGAGCAGTGATCAGGAGGAAGTTTTCCAAATCTAGAGAGGCAGCAGCAAGGAGGTGGAGTTATTCCCAATGAGGCAACGCATAGGACTATGCAGTTGCTTCAGAGAAGCAATTCGATTTAGCTAGAGAGAAATTCGTTTTCAATTCCAAAGGATGGGTAGAGGGCCCAAAGTGCTGGAGAAGCAATTTCCTCGGCAAAGACAAGCAGAAAGACTTCATCAGAGGCAATTCAGAGGCTAGACGTCATCGAGTCTGTGCAGAGCAGCGCAGAGGCTGACGAAGAGGGTCCAGGAGGACGAATTTCTGAAGAGAAGTTGTGCCGAGATTACTTGTGGAAGAAGGGTAATTGCCTCAAATAATTTTGCCCAGATTTTCTTATTGTTTGGATTGTCAATTGGGCATCCATAGATTGTATTCAGATTTCACTGTTGCTTAATAATAATAAAATCTTAGCTGCTACACCGGTTTTCCCAAGTTGGGCTTTTCTGGGGACATTTGTCCAAAAATAACGATGTAATTTTTATTGTGTGTGTGCTAGTATTTTCTCAGTTTCCAGTGCTATTATTTCCGCAGTATTTTAGTTATGAAGGTTGCAATGTGATTTATTTGATATTTGTCATAGCAGATAAATTGTTAAAATAATTAACAATTAGAAAAATAAATTCCAGTTGCTGCAATAGGATTTTAGTTTTGAAATTTTCACACGATAGACTTCTAGGGCTGATGCCATCGATAAAGTGAACTCCAAATGTCAATCGTTAATTCTACAAGGTACCAAGTATGATGAAGTAGCATCTAAAAACCATGATTTGAGGGTTGGCCCTCAAATCCTCATTAATAGCGCTATGTGGTCCCAAAATCCATTTGGGGCACTGTTATCCACCACATTGTGGGCAATATCCATAGGAGAAAGTTTTTCTCCTAGATGGTCCTTAGGTGGCAGCCAATAGCCCCTTTCAGTCACTACATAGCTTGATGTGCCACTATCTTCTCCACCTGAACCAACCATGTGGTCCCTCGACCATCTGTTATGATCGTATGTTTGAAGGTGGGCCTCCCGACCCCAAAGGTATGGCTTTTCATTGGTGTAGTAGAGAAATTTTGTTACTTATCATACACACTTTTGGGCATGGATTGGTGGGGGGATTCGACAAAAAGAGTGGGCTAGGTCTATACTCTTGTCTCCTCTGCCCGATTTGGTGGTTAGCCTTGTATCCTAGTCCCGTGGGATCTCCTCTATTGGCTATTAGCTTTAGGGCTAGCACTACATGGGAAATCCAGATTTTTGTTGTGAGGTCCCACTTCATATACATCACTCCCCTTCCGCTCATTACAACCCCACTCATCATATTTCTCATCCAGGTCCACATTTGTCTACAAGATCCACAAAGGGTTAGCTTGTTGCCCCCTTTGCCCACACATTGGGTCGAGCCCAAAACAATGCCCCAGAGGTTGATGTAGCTAAAGAGAAAAGAAGCATATTTTGGCCACTCTCAACAGGTAATGTACCATAAAATGCAAAAGATGGCCGAGACATACACATTTAGCATGTGGGCAAAAGCCAAGCATAAGCTCTACCCCTTATCTGTGGCCATCACCCTAGTTCCTATGGGCCCTAGATGAGCCCCCTCCACATTAAGGAACCCATGATTGTCCCAACCCCTAGTGGACGATAAACCGGCCCACCTTAAAGGGGGTATCTACTGCTATATACTACACATCATGCTCTCATTCCCTGGAGCCCCAAGCAGTTATGAAGAGAAATCAATCAAAGGCAAAAGGCATATGAAGAAGGGTGGAAAAACAAAGGCTTGGGGTAACTCATATACCACAATTACTTCCTCCTATACACATATACCCAGGTGTGGGCTTCCCCTATTATAGCTACCCTTGTTCCATGGCACGTGGCTTGGAGCTTTTCCCCTCATCCCCACTGTGTTTCATTATTATATCACATGACACCCACCACTTGATGGATGTACCATGGACATGTCACCTCCTTTAAAAGTTGAAACCACCTAATAGGGTTCTTGCTTAACCCCCTTATTGAGCTTGGAGACACTTGTACATGCTAAAGCCCACTATGGAAGGGCATGCCATTATGAAGTGCCCATTTGATTCCATGATTTGTAAACTCTTTTACCTGATAATTCTAATTATTTGTTGTACTAGAGAGCAAGGGGGCGTATTGGATCTTATTCAGGATTGCAGGCAGGTCTCCATTTGCAGTTTGGTCTCCCTATACAACGTCCAAGCCCTCCTGAGGGTCACATTGGCACTTGTAGGGTGAGCATAGAGAGCCATGGGCCTCCACCATAGAAGAGAGCACTTCATGGATCCCCAATACCATTCAAGGATTGCTTGTGTTCAACCTTTTTAGATGAGGATGATGCACCTAGATCACCATGCCCAGCTGACTTCACATTGCACCATACACTTGGCAGATGTTCTAGGGTCCAAATGAGGATGTGTCTCACTGCAAGAGACAAAGGGAGGGATTATGTCATCATCCTAGCCCTTACAGATGGTTTACAGGCATTATCGATCCACTTGGAGACCCATGAGGATGTCATTGTGCCCCCACACCCACTTGGGGACACCACATGTGACATGCTTGGATATCAAGGGGCCAACCCCTTTTTCACTATGTTTGGAGTTTATTCTCTCACCTTGGCACACTTTGGACTCCACTAGGCCTTCTCAATGGCCCAACGACTCATCATGTTTACTATTTTTCCCTCTTGAGAGGCTTATTTTTCTATTTTGAGCTATATTGGTGGGCTTGTCACCTAGGAACGTTATTGTTACACACTATTTTATTAGTGGGGGCCTAACTAGGCCTAATTAGGCAAATCAAACTCTTTAGAGAGGATATAGATTGATGAGAGGCTCATTCATTCCTCTCATCATCACTTGTTTGGGATTAGGAGCTACTTTGAGAATTTCGCATTCCCTTGTGGAGGACGCGTTTGGTTTCATGGATGAATTTTGATATTTGGATATTATTCTCTTGATCTTGGAGCTTCAAATTTGTCTTGATTTGAGGATTGGATATACTCATTGTACATGTAAGTGCTCTTTTCATGTCATTTCTTTACTTTTAGCTTGTCACATGAATGTTGCTGGGATTTTTGCTATCTAGGTCTGAAATTGCCTCTAATTTATGCGAAATTGTGGAATTTTTGATCTATTATAGTGTTGCATATGTTACATGTGTCATGTATAACAAATGAATGTTCCTAGAGGTTAATTTCCATTAAATACACCTTGATAAGTCATCATTTCTTGTACATCGAAGTATAAAATCTTCTAGTAGTTGCTCCCATGCCATAATTGCCATGCGAAGTTTCCTAGAAGTCTCCTTGATTGGGTATAGTCTCTCCAAATCACAAATTCACGTTGACTTCATCTCTCCCAAAGGCAAGGCACTAATCCACCCACTGGTGGTCACTTAAAAGATTAGTTTTCTCTCCTTTTAGGCCTAGCCCTAATAGGCCATCTAGGGCATCAATCGAATTGTTTTCTAGCCATCCAAACACCTCGATTTTTAATCCACTATTGCGTTGGGGCTATCGCTAGAGGTCCTCCAAGTTTCAAGCAAATTTGATGGTGGAATCTTGAGATATAGTAAGCCCTAGCCATAAGACCAATTCTAGCCCTATGTTGATTTGGGTTAGTGTCCTCACTTGGATCATTGCATTCAAATCTCAAAAGAAGATTGGTCCTTTGATCCTATTCTTTTCCCTAATTAGGTCAAGACCCTCCTTGATTGATCAACTCCATACCCCTGACCTAATCTGGACCCACTTGGGTTCTTTGTGGTCCACAACTCTACAACTCAAATTCTACAAGGATTACATATAATCCATTTCTTCACAAGGATCATTAAGCCTAGGAAGCCCCTTGACAAGGCGTAGGAATCCTTATAGCCCTTCTTAGAGAGCCAAACACCTTGCTTTCAAAGAAAGAAAGCCATCTAGTGGAGCCTCTCTTGTGAATAGGCTTTAGGAATCACCTCATATCTTATCATTGACCCATCCATTCTTGTGATTCTTCTCATATCGGGACTCCTCCCGTCGGTGAAATTCCTTAAAGAGTAGGGAGCCTTAGTTGAGGTGACAGTGGGCTATCGCTCCATTGTTTCCCCTTGACCTAGTAGTTGCTCTATAAGATCCCCTCCTAGGACCCCTACTAGTTTGAGTGGTAACATTTTGGCGTCGTTGCCGGGGACATGAGACATGTGTCTTGTTTCTCTTACAACTTTATTGTATATCATTTTTGGCGACTCCATTGGTAGAACGAAGCCCTAGTTCTTCATTGAACTTTAAGGTCAATGCCTTTTGGGTGAAGCAAGCATTTCTCTAGGCATCTCTAAATTAACCTTGGCGACTCCTACATAACTTACATGTATATCTCAATAGGATGTCTTTCTTTGATGAATTTCCCGCTTTGGACATCACTAACATCCCTAGGCACCATAATCATGTCACAGGGAAGATGGGAAGATGGTACGTGGGGTACTCTTATTTGATGGTGATCCACTTTCTGCAATTGATCATGTAGAAAGCTTTATTGCATACTTCAAAGACGAAATTGGTCCACCAAGATGTCTTTATGTTGTTCATGAGATCCCTCCATGGTCATTATTCATGGTTGCATAATCACAAACATAGGAGAATCTCATCTATTAAGGAATTCTTTCATGGCTTTCTCCGTGATTTTCATATATGCCCTACACTAAATATTCAAGAGGAAGCTTTCATTAAGCATCATGATCTAGATGATGAGCAGGGAGGATGGTCCTCCTTGGGTCCACATAATGAAAAAGGTGATGAAGATAATTTTGAAAACACGTGTGATAGGGAGGGTGAGCCTATGGAAAGTGAAGTCGAGGTTAGCCCTACCCTTTCTGAGGATACTATTTCTCACAACCTACCTTTTGGAGACCTTGGAGAAGGTGATCTCGTAACCCCTTCAAACATTGATATCAATGACTATTTACATATTGAAGAAGGGAAATGGGAAATTCATGGGAATTGTTTTGACAAAGACCCTATTTATGACACCTATGATGATGATATCAATAGGACCCTTGTCATTCCTCACATCCCTGGTGTTGCACTCAAATTGTCAAAGTTCCAGGGAAGCGAAAGTACCAATTTTTTCAACGAGGATCGGATCACATATCAGGAGTCCATGTGTCATGGTTATCCCATTCTGCAAGTTATATATTGTAAATGATCTTAGTAAAACCATGAGTCTACGTAACAACCTAAGTAAGCCTATAATTTGATGATAAATTCTATCCTAGGAGGTTTTTTAACTTCACTGATTACCTGTGTTTTTCGACACAGCTAATCAGAAGAGTTTTTTCCCTCCAGCTTAAACCCCCAAAGCTAGGGTGAAATTTATTGTCAAATTATTAAGTGAGTCACAGTGTTTTAGTCAAGTCTAATGTAAAAGTGGTTTAGAAATAATTTAAGCTAATTAGCTAAATTATTTTATTACAAATCACTTGGTTTACTAGATCATATTGAGTTGCACATGGGTTATGTGTCTTGAAGGTCTAAGACGAATGTGTATTCCCTCTTTGAGTCTTATAAAAGAAAATTCATATGTATTAGAGGGTTGGAAAAATAATTAGTCCCTTCGTGTGTAAATCAATTAATTTTTCTGGCAAAATAAAATTAAAATCCTAAGTCAGAAAATTAATTCATTAGAATCAAAATTAATCCACCAAAGGAATATTGTCTTTTTCAAGAAAATTTGGACTCTTGGACCTTGGTGGTTAAGTCAAAGTCAAAGTTTTGAGGAAATTATATCTAAATAATTAATTTTGAGCTAATTAAAATGGAATTAAATGATAAATCCGAAAATTCCTCAAAAATAAGAAATCAAGGGCCAAGATTAAAAGATCTTGAAGTATTTATCAACGACCAAGATTATTTTGACAAGGATCAAAGAAACTAGCCTTTATTTTTCCATTGGAGGATTTATCTATAAATTAGAGAGTCCTTTGAGTCTTTAATCATCTTGATCTCTGGCTAGATCTGCTACTAAAGCATTGTGTAAACTATTGTCTCGTTGGGAACTATTTTTTCTATCATAATAAAAGACTTTGGGTGCAATTCAAGGTGTTCTTGCTTATTGATTTGTGGTATGTGCTGACTATGGGCATTTCTATGCTATGCTGAATATTGGTAAGATCTGTTTTTTCATTAGATGGAGATAAAATCATGCTATTGATAGTTTTGGGTTAACCTTAGGTGGTTTGATTGCCCATGTGATCTAACAAATTATTTTTTGAGATAAATACATAGTGTTTGCAAGTACTTCAGTCCTTGGCCTCCAAGTTCATAGACTTGGGCAAGAATCACTGTTGTTTGGATCTCTAGTTTTTATATGGTAGATTTAATCTTCGCTTGGGCTATAGTGAATCATTAATTTTTCTGAAGCATTTAGTCATTCTTTCAAGTAAAAAAATATTAAAAAAATAATTTTCTCAAAATCCATTTCAAAATCCATGTATATTTTTGTAAATTTATATTTATAAATTATTTTTCTAACTTGGGTTGGGGTTTTAGATCTATTCTATATATACTTGGGGTTTGGGTGTTTCTATTTTTACTTTTGCAGGTTAGATCAAGGAGTTAAGTGGAAGAAGAGCTAGATCTAGGCCCTTGAGGGTAACATCTAGTCTCTTGGAATTTTTTGCAGGTTTCCCGCAGAAAAATTTTCAAAAAATCAAAGAGCTAAAGCATTAAAAAAATTCGAAGCAAGGGTTTCAAAATTTTTAGGGCTTCTAGCCCATTTCTGCCCTCCAGGCCCTCAGCGTCCCTCCTTCTGCCCTCTGCGTCTTGGTTTTTCGGCCTCCTAGGGCTAGCCGTGACCCTTAGGGGCTACGACTTCCCTTCCTTCCCCCATCCGCAGACCCTAGAAGCCTTGTGGCTCCCCTTTAAGCCCTCCATTCTTCTCCGTGAGGCCTCCTCAGCCCTTCTTCCCCTTCTCGGCCCTCCGTCCAGCCTTCTCCTCCTCCTCTCCCTCTCCCTTCTCCCCTCGGCCCTCCTCCCTCGGCATCCTCTCCTCTTACCCTAAGTCGTAGCCCTCTAAGGGCTTGCGCCCTTCCTTTTGTGGCATTTAGGCCCTAGGCCATAGGCCTTAGGCCTTAGCCTTAGCCCCATAACCCTTTTTTCCCAAATGCTAGCCTCACTAGGCAAAACATTGGCCCCTTTTGGCCATTTTCCGCCTCCTTGTGACCTGATCTATCATCTTGACCCTCTTAGCCTCGGAAATTACGCTCTCGTGACCTTGATCTCTATTTCTTGGCCTTTTTTCCCCTAAATTTGACCTAAAACTCTAATCTGAAGATTTAAGGCTAAACACTTGCCGATTCTGCAAGATTAAGGTCTCAAAATTCATATCTAGCAAGCAGCAGCATTATCCCAAAGTTTCAACAATTTTCAACGGTGGAATCTTTAAGGCCTTGGGCCTAGGGTTTGATCTCTAAACCCTTATTTTTCTCCAATTTTATTACAACAAGCAAAACACAAATAATTAGGCCCTAAAATCAAATCCTATATGGTCAAAATTGTTTAGAATTGCAAAATCTTCGTTTTTCACAAATTTTTGCCACTTAGGCATCTCTAATTTGACCTAGATCTAACATTTTTGCTTGCTATAAATTTCTACATAACTATAAAAAATCAAATCTGAACATTTTTGAATCATATCCTAATTAAAATCTAAAAAATCTGAATTTTCAATTTTTTCAGCAAACTTACTATTTTTAGACATTGTGGGGATTATCTGCAGTATTTTAAATTTGTTGATCTGTCATTAATACACTGTTGTCATAAATATCAATTCTGAAAATCGTTGAATCAAACTCTTCTAAAGTCCTCAAATTGGAAAATTTCAAGTTTTAGTGCATTTTGCAATTTCTAGAAATATTGATTATCTATTTCTGGCAATTTTAGCTTGTTGTTCTGTCACTGTTTCACTGCTGATCTAAAATTTTCTTAGTCAAGCCCTAAAAAATTCTAAAAATTGATTTTCCTCAAGTTTGACGATTTTTACTATTCTTAGACATTTTTGGGCATTGGTCTTGACATCACTATTTGTTCATCTGTGGGTTAACTTATTGCTGCAATTTATACTTCAGATCTGAAATTTCGCTGAAAGATACATCTTGAGAAGGCTAACATACATAATTCTCTAAGTTGGCATATTTTTGTGATCTTGGGCAAGCATAAGCATTGTTGGTTCAACATTTTTTTACTGTTGTTTAAAATTGATCAAGTCTAAATTTTCTGAATATTTATAGATGAGATACATCTAAAATTGGTTAATCTCATAGCTTGGCATAACATCTTGTGTTAATTGGTGAATTGGTTACTTGAAGTTTACACGTGTACCTCTTGAAGCTTATCTTGTTTAAGATTGCATCATAACATTGTTAAGTACTCTTAAGATAAATCTCACATAAGTACTTAAGTAATCTAACCAATCTTAATCCAAGATAGCAGTCACTCATAATCTCTTGCATAAGCATCTCACATAGGTTAGTCAATCATTCGAGCAACGGGTGTCCATCCGGTCATTTGGTTCCAATTCATAAGAAGCAAGAATTTGTGACTCCATAAAGGCACTAGTCTCATAATAGAAAATCTAATTTAATCATAATCTTGTTTGATTTCAACCAAGTGGCTAGGCCACTCATCTGTGTCTCCCAAGTAAGTTGATTCTCAACTTGCTTTCCTTCACTTCATTCCATAGGGACTACCCCCCATAGCCTGTTGTTGGGAGACAGCTAGAACGGAGTGGGCGGGGATCAGAGTGACAACCAATGTCTTGAGCATTGTCACGGTGTCTGTACAATCCAGGTGACAACACCTGGGATTGTAGTTGAATTGCAAGTGGACCCTTTCCTCAACCATCCTTATACTAATGAATCCTTTCTCTCATCTGAGTATGATTATCATGAGCAACCTATCTGTTGTGTCCTATGTCACACGGTTCGGGTTCGAATTCGAGTTCGGCAGCGATTAAGTTCAATTCGAATTTGAATTTTCCGATGAGGTTCGTATGAGGTTCGACATTAAATTTGACTATACATATTTTTCAACATATATATACACATATATATGGCACAAAATAATAAAAAAATCAAAATCAATCAATAAAGCTATATGAGTAAGAATTCTTAATACTTATTAGTAAACATACATGAATAGCTTAATCATAATAGCATCTAATTATCAATGACATTAGTTAAATCAAAATGTAAACATACACCATTGTAGTTTGCAAATACAAAAAGGAATGGCATAATTTTCAATCTCCGAAATTTAAAAGAAAAGAATATGTATAATGTCAAATACTTATAATCTCGGAAAAAATCACATAATTAAAATATAATCAGAATTTAAACATACAAATTACAATAGAACTATATTGCAAAATCATGGAGAAATCACAAGCCACAAATCACGACCACGATTCATTTCACGCTCCAAGTAGCGGGACAAGCAGCGTCTAGAAATTGAATTCAGGAAATTGTATAGAATACAACACGCAACAGCAACATTGAGCACAATAGAGCGAGTACACTCAGACTAAAGTTGGCTTGTGAAAATCTATCAACAACCATGGTAAATAAAGCCAAACCAGTGGCCAGCGCGGGAAACTAATTGGCGGGAAGCAGAACAAGAGAAAACCATGTGTTGCCCATGGTTCTTCTCATAAACCTTAAAACAACTAACAAAAACCGCCTGAACTTTAACCTCGAACCCCAAAAAAAAATTTAAAAAATTATAAATTCAGCGTCAGGTTCGTCTTTAGGTTCGTCTTTAGGTTCGCCTTCAGGTTCAAATTTGTTGAGGTTCGAATTCGTTTAGGTTCAAATTTGAGGTTCGACTATCAGGTTCGCTGAACCTAAACGAATTTGAATTTTTTTTTGGGTTTGCCGAATTTCGAACCTCAAGGTTCGAAATTCGACGAACTCTATGACATAGGTTGTGTGTGTCCCCCCATGTCATTAGTCTCCCTTTCCTTCCAATCATGACCCTATGGTGGTCATAAAGCATGATATAAATGATAAAGACCATGATGGGGATGATATGCCTGAGGTTGCCATCCATCGGAGGTTTATGAGCTTGATTGTTGATATCTCTATCTTTTGGTTGGAAGAAAGGATCTTGTGGAATAGATTACATCCCCTTGTTCCCTCTCCCTCTGTGATTCTCCATGTGTGGTCATTTCATTTTCCCGCCTCCCACCCTTGTGACCTTCCATGTTGTCATTCCTGCCCTTGCCTTTGGATCTATCGCATGAGTAAGTAGAAGGGCAGTTGTTTTCATATTGACTGGATGATATGTTGGTTGCATTGGGTCTATGATTACACTTAGTACTTGGGTGATGTAATATGCATATTAGGGTAGGATGCATTGCATACTGATTTTCTCATTAGAACTAACATCATATGATATTATCATGATAAACTAGCTGCATTTAGATTAAAATTACATTTAGAATAAAATTTTATTTTCTTGTTGGTTTTATGGCCTAATACTAAGCATGGGTGATCATAAGACACCACAAAAACATGTTGCCTTGTGTGTTTGTTCTTTGACATATGCAGATAACAGGTCTACGGTCTGAAGAGATTCTTGGTGTTCTCATGACCTCCCTGTTCGAGTATGTTCATGCACTCTTCTCAGAGATCATGTCTCAGTTGGAGCTAAATGTTACCCACCACTTTGTGGGTGATATCCATAGCACAAAAAAATTCTCCTAGATGATCCTCAGCCGACAACCACCAAATAGCTCGATGTGCCACTATCTTCGCCACCTAAGCCAACCATGTGGTCCCTAGCCCATTTGTTATGATCGTATGTTTGAAGGTGGGCATCCCAACCCCGAAGGTATGGCTTTTCATTGGTGTAGTTGAGTAATTTTATTTACTTATCATGGAAACTTTTGGGCATGGATTGGTGGGGGGATATCGACAGAAAGAGTGGGCTAGATCTGTACTCTTGTCTCCTCTACCCAATTTGGTGGTTAGCCTTGTATCCTAGTCCCGTGGGATCTCCTTTATTGGTTATTAGGTTTAGGGTTGGCACTACATGGAAAATCCTGATTTTGGTTGTCCCGCTTCCCAAAACCATATACACCACACCCCTTCCACTCATTACAACCCCATTCATCCTATTTCTCATCCGAGTCCACATTTTTCTATTGGGTCCACAAAGGGTTAGCTTCCCCCCCCCTTGCCCACACTTTAGGTCGGTCTAGAACGATGCCTCGAAGGTTGATGTAGCTAAAGAGAAAAGAAAAAGCATATTTTGGCCACTCTCAATAGGAAATGTACCAAAAAATGCAAAAGATGGTTGGGGCATACACATTTAGCACATGGGCAAAAGCCAAGCATAAGCTCTACCCATTATCTGTGCTCATCACCCTGGCTCCTATGGGCCCTAGATGAGCCCCCTCCACATTAAAGAACCCATGATTGTCCCAACCCCTAGTGGACGATAAACTTCCCCATCTTAAAGGGGGTATCTACTGCTATATACTACACATCATGCTCTCATTCCCTAGAGCCCCGAGCAGTTATGAAGAAAAATCAATCAAAGGTAAAAGGCATATGAAAAAGGGTGAAAATCAAAGGTCTGGGGTAACTCATGTACCACGATTTCTCCCTCCTACACTCATATACCCAAGTGTGGGCTTCCCCTATTATAGCTACCCTTGTACCATGGCACGTGGCTTGGAGATTTTCCCCTAATCCCCACTCCATTTCATCATTATATCACATGCCACTTACCACTTGATGGATGTACCATGGACATGTCACGTCCTTTAAAGATTGAAACCACCTAGTCCTTTAAAGATTGAAACCACCTAATAGGGTCTTTGGTTAACCCCATTATTGAGCTTGGAGACACTTGTACATGCCAAAGCCCTATGGAAGGGCATACCATTATGAAGTGCCCATTTGATTCCATGATTTGTAAACTCTTTTACTTGATTATTCTAATGATTTGTTGTACTGGAGAGCAAGGGGATACATTGGATCTTATGCAGGATTGCAGGTGGGTCTCCATTTGGGATTTGGTATCCCTATACAGGGTCCAAGCCATCCAGAGGGTCATATTGGCACTTGTAGGGTTAGCGTAGAGACCCATGGGCCTCCACCATAGCAGAGAGCACTTCATGGATCCCCAATACCATTCATTTATTGCTCGTGTTCCACCTTTTTGGAAGAGGATGATACACACGAATCACCATGCCCAGTCGGCTTCACATTGCACCATACACTTGGCAAATATTCCAGGGTCCAAATGAGGATGTGTCTCACCACGGGAGACAAAGGGAGGGCTTATGTCATCATCCTAGCCCTTACAGATGGTTTACAGGCATTATCAATCCACTTGGAGACCCATGAGGATGTCATGGTGCCCCCACATCCACTTAGGGACACCACATGTGACATGCTTGGATATCAAGGGGCCAACCCCTTTTTCACTATGTTTGGAGTCTATTCTCACACCTTGGCACACTTTGGACTCCATTAGGCCTTCTCAATGGCCCAACAACTCATCATGTTTACCATTTTTCCCTCTTGAGAGGCTTATTTTTCTATTTTGAGCTATCTTGGTGGGCTTGTCACCAAGGAATGTTATTGTTGCACATTATTTTATTAGTGGGGCTTAATTAGGCCTAATTAAGCAAATCAAACTCTTTAGAGAGGATATAAATTGATGAGAGGCTCATTCATTCCTCTTACCATCACTTATTTGGTTTAATAGCTCTTGTGAGAATTTTTGCATTCCCTTTTAGAGGACGATTTTGGTTTCATGGATGAATTTTGATGTTTAGATATTATTCTCTTGATCTTGAAACTTCAATTTGTCTTGATTCGATGATTGGATATACTAATTGTACATGTAACTTCTCTTTTCATGTCTATTCCTTTTTTTTTCGGGGAGGTAAGCACCCACAGGGGATTTGAACCAATGACCTATCGCAAGGAGTGCCTTAACAGTGCACCCATTCACCGTCAATCCAAAGCCCCGTGAGCTTTTTCATGTCTATTCTTTACTTTTATCTTGTCACATGAATGATGCTAGGATTTTCACTATCTAGGTCTGAAATTGCCTGTAATTTATGCGAAATTGTAGAATTTTTTATCTATTATAGGGCTGCATATATTACATGTGTCGTGTATAATGAATGAATGTTCCTAGAGTTTAATTTCCATTAAACACACCTTGATAAGTCATCCCTTAACACATTGGAGGTTAATGCCCCAAGTAGTTGCTCTCATGCCCTAACTTCCATGCAATGTTGCATAAAATCTCCTTGATTAGGTATAGTCTCTCCAAATCACAATTTCACCTTGACTCCATCTCTCCCAAAGGCAAGGCACTAATCCAACCATTAGTAATCAGTTAAAAGATTATTTTTCTCGCCTTTTCCTCTCCTTCTAGGCCTATCCCTAATAGGCCATCTAGGGCACCAATCGAATTCCTTTCTAGCCATCCAAACACCTCACTTTTGGTCCACTACTGCATTGGGGTTATCTCTAGAGGTCCTCCTATTTTCAAGCAAATCCGACAGAGGAATCCCGAGATATAGCAAACCCTAGCCATAAGACCAATTTTCGCCGTAGGTTGATTTGGGTTAGTGTCCTCACTTGGATCATTGCATTCAAAACTCAAAAGAAGATTCGTCCTTTGATCCTATTCTTTTCCCTAATTAGGTCAAGCCCCTCCTTGATTGATCAACTCCATACCCCTGACCTAATCTAGGCCCACTTGGGTTCATTGTGGTCCCACAACTCTACAACTCAAATTCTACAAGGATTACATAGAATCCATTTCTTCACAAGGATCCTTAAGCCTAGGAAGCCCCTTGACAAGGTGTATCCTCCAGCCCTAGGCCTAGGCATCCTTATAGCCCTTCTTAGGGAGCCAATCCCTTGCTTTCAAAGCAAGCAAGCCATCTAGTTGAGCCTCTCTTCTGAATAGGCTTTAGGAGTCACCTCATATCTTATCTTTGACCCATCTATTCTAGTGATTCCTCTTATACCGAGAATCCTCCCATTGGTGAAAGTCCGTAAAGAGCAGGGAACCTTAGCTAAGGTGACAGTGGGCTATTGCTCCATTGTTGCCCCTTGACCAAGTAGTTGCTCTATAGGATCACCTCCTAGGACCCCTGCTGGTTTGAGTGGTAACAGGCACCACAAATGGTCGTCTTGGGTTTCCAACTATGAAAAAGTGTCCATCTTTGCTCCAACGTTGAGGCCTTTCTAGGTGCTACTAGCCCTCCCAAGTCTCTAAAGGTGATACCATCCTCATCTAGGCCCTGAATCAATTGCCATCCCTCATATGGTGTTAAGGCCGACTTGGGGCATGCTAGGTCTAGGTGTATCATTCTAAAGAATCATCAAATGTAATGCAAAGTGGCAGAATGTCCTGGGTGTACGAGGTGCTCAAGGCCATGTGTGATGTACTATTATTGCCTTGAAGACCCACGGCTCTCAACGCTTCACCTGTGGGTGCAAATATACTTCTCTAATAGCTAGGGTACCAGTGGGTAAGGTGCCTAGGACATGGGTTGCAACCTGCTGAACCACTTGACAATCACAACATAAAGTCTAGTGAAAGTAACTAGTTATCAGGGACAATAATCATTATTAGATCTGAGTGAACCAAGTTTTAATGTAATGGGCTATTTAATACTTCAAATAGGGATTCCTTTCAAAAATCAAGGCCTTGAGCTTGCAATGGTGTTTTCTCCCTAGGTAGGAGTGGCTAAAGGACAACCCTATTAAGTGTTTCCAACCCTTAAGGGGAAGTAACATTTCCTTAGTCCACCCTTCAATTGATAGGTGTTAGTGAATAATAATGATGGTACAGAGAGGAGAAGACTTCATGGCCAAGTGCCATGGTCAAAGAGACCAGCATTATGGGGATCCACATCTTGAGTGTATAGGTGTGAGGAGGGAACACTCGTGCATGCATGAGTTTCCAACTCAACCTTTGTTTTTCAAACCCTCATGTGTGCCTTTTACTTTTGCTTGATTTTTCCTTGTATTACTGCTCATAGCTCAAAGGGTTAGAGCTTGCTTTGAATAATGTATATCAGTTGTATTACCCTTTAAGGATGAGTCATTTCATTGCTCATCAGGGTTGGAACATGCAAGGTCTCCTTTTCATGATGTAATAGAGCAACATGTGCTCAAGAACCGAGTGATGGCCATAATGAGTGAGGTAGAGCTCATTGTACGCTTTTTTCCACATGCTAACTTGTATGTCCCGACCATCTTTTGCATTTTAATATTCTTTCTTTCGATTTTGTTTTGTAGCCATGATATGCTCTTTTTATTTTCTTTTAGTTTCATCAACCTCATAGGGCAAAGTTTCGGGACCCACCCAGGTATGAGGACGTATGGGTGCCAAATCCCAGAGAACCAATGGTTACTTGAACTCAAGGAATGGATGTGAGATAAGGGCTTGTAATCTACAATGGAAATTGGTAAGTATGGACAGGGATAGATGGAACTACATTATCTCAATCAGGGCTTCCCAAATGGTGCCCCTCATATACCCATTGGGCAATTAGGGGTGGTCCAATTGGACCAGGATCTGTTGAAAATTGTAACTAGGTTTGGTCTTCATTATGATGTAATTGTAATCATTACATTGTACATTCTTTATAAAGAAAGAAAAAGGAAGAAAAGGAAATTATATTTTATTTTTGGAGTATGGGTTTCATACGCAAGTTTGAGTCAAAAGCATGTTCTTCGTGCTTTTAGTTCTTCTAGGTCTTTCTAGGATAAAGAATAATATTTGGCATGTGTCATATTCCCATTTGGACTCATTGTAATGAAGAAAAATATTTGTTTTGTCAAGAAAAATCCATGGATAAGCCCAAGATCAAGTTAGCCCAAGGAGCAGATCAAGTCGGCCTAAACGGAGGGAATTCGACCCTCAAGAAATGCTATTTAAAGAAGAGTAGTTTGACTCATTTGGCACACTCACTAAAGCAAGTTCGATCTGCAATATGAAGAAGCAAGAGAGTAGCTGGAGGGACACAGAAGAAGGATAGAAGCCGAAATTTGTCTAAAGATCATCTTCTCTTGTTTCATTGTAGGGTTTGTGAAGTTGTTAGTTGCACGGGGTCGAAGTTTTGTTGCAGGGGGGCAAAATTCTATTAAGCAGTTGTAGGGGGTCGAAGTTGCAACATCAAAGAAGCAGTATCAAAGTTTTGGAAGTTGTCTCAAGGAAGATCTTGCTCGAGGTTGGCATGGTGCTTGGAGGGTTTGTTGGCTTTGGTCTTTTGGTCTTGGAAGTCTCTTTTCTAAGCAGATTCTAAAGAAGAAGAGAAGCATTTTCTAGGTTTTCCCCTTGGAGGGGTTTTGCCCTGGCTTGGAGCCTATACCTTGTGTACTTTGTCTTCTTGTGATCTTCATTGTTTTGGTAATTGCTTGATGAACAAAGATCTAATAAAGTAATAAAAGGCCAACACATATCACAAATAATTATCAAGTTAAGGAAAATCATCTAAATACATAAGTCTCCTGATTTACCAACATGGTATCAGAGCTAAGGTGCAAGAAGGAGAGCGAAGATCACATATTTATTGGCACTATGGCAAGGGTTGTAAGGAAGGGTTTTAAGGTTCTGGAAAATCTCGCTACATCCATCAAGAAGTGTTTATTGAAGATCATATACAAGCTCGCAAAAGAAGTACATGGAAGTTTGTTCTCCTCTTCATATGGCACTTTCAAAGATGAAAATGCAGTGGTACGTCAAAACATATGACAGGAGAATGCAGTCAACTTCAGAGGTTGTCAAAACAAAATTCATCTCACTCAATCGAACTTGAAGACAACAAGAGTTATCCAGTGAAAGGCATTGGATCTACATCATTTGAGCTCAAGTTAGGTGGAAGCATTCACCTCAACAACATTTTATATGTTCCAGGTTTGAAGAAAACTTACTTTCTATTTCTTGTCTAGAGGATAAAGGTGATAGAATTGCTTTTGTTGATGGCAAGGTTTTGGTTTGGGGTAAGGGCTCAAGTATTGATGATGCTAGGGTAATTGGGATTCATGAGGGGACATTATATAGACTCTTTACACCTCTATCTAAAGCCCTAGTCCACTTGGAAGTGAGTCCTTTTGAACTATGGCATAGAAGGTATGGACACCTTCATTTTAAGATTTTGCCATCTCTAAGTCAAATGGTCAATGGCATCCCCGAATTAAAGGAAGAACATGAAGGGACCTGTAAGGGATGTGCTCTAGGCAAGAACGTAAAGAAACCATTTGCAAGTAGTGACACTAGATCTAAGGAAATTTTAGATCTCATACACTCGGATGTATGTGAACCTATGGAAGCCAAGTCTCTTGGTGGGCATCAGTGTTATGTAATCTCCATTGATGATTACTCAAGGAAGACTTGGTTATACTTTCTCAAGAATAAGGATGAGGTATTTGAAAAGTTTTAGGAGTTCAAGAATGAAGTAGAAAACCTAACCGAGAGAAAGATCAAAACTCTGAGGTCCGACAATGGTGGAGAATATACCTCCAAGTAATTGATAGCTTTCTGCAAGGAAGCAGGGATTACGAGGGAGCTCATTCTTCCTTATAATCCTGAATAGAAAGACATGGAAAAAAGGAAGAATAGAATCATTGAGGAATGTGTTAGGGCTAAGCTACATGAACAAGATCTCCCTCAATTTCTATGGGTAGAAGCATGCATGACAACTATCTACTTATAGAATCGAAGTCCTCACAAGATTCTCAACAACATGACTCCAGAAGAAGCATTTACAAGAAAGAAGCCAAGTGTGGATCATCTTCGAATATTTGGGTGTCTTGTGTATATTCATATACCCAAGGACAAAAGAAAGAACCAATTTAAAGGGCATCTTTGTGGGATATAGTGCTTCATCAAAAGCATATAGAATCTATATCAAGGAGGATCATTGAATTGAAGTAAGCAGGGATGTCATCTTTGATGAGAGCATAGCTTACAAGAAATCAAAGGATGTTCTGGTTGACTCTAATGAAGAAAAGATACCTATCTTTGAGAATAAATCTTGGGACAATGATGGTTAAGAGTAGACATCTACTCAAGAAAATGTTGAAGGTCCTTGTGAGCCTATACAATAAGTAATTGTTCCAGAAAATCGGAAGAGGCCTGTTTGGTTGAAAACTACTCTTCAAGAAGCAGAAGGACATATAGCATCAGGGACCTCCAAGGAAAGTAAAAAACCAAAGAGGTATTAAGGATATGTTGAATATATGACAAAGCTTATCGAAGCAGAACCTTCCTCCTATGAAGATGCAGCTAAACATCAAGAGTGGAGGAATGCTATGCAGGAAGAATACCAGTCCATAATGAATAATTATGTCTAGGAGATTGTCCCTAGGCCAAGTGACAAAATCTATAGTCACTTCAAAGTGGATTTACAAGATAAATCATGTTGCAAATGGGAGCATAGACAAATACAAAGCAAAGTTTCCAACAAGAGGCTTCTCACAGAAAGAAGGAATTGATTATGAAGAAACCTTTGCTCCCACAACTAGGTATACAATAATAAGATCATTGGTTTCGTTGGCTACTACTATGGGAAGGAACAACCATCAAATGGATGTCCATACAACTTTTCTGAATGGGACCATCAATAAGGAGGTTTACATTAAGTAGCCCCAAGGATTTGAAATAAATCAGAGGGAGACTCATGTTTGCAGATTGAAGAAGGCTTTGTATGGCTTAAAGCAAGCACCTAGAGCTTGGTATGCTAAAATGGATGCATACCTATTGAGACTTGGTTTTACCAAGAGTACTACAGATTCTAACCTATATATTGGGGTGGTCCAGGGTGAACCAGTCATCATACTCTTGTATGTGGATGATCTATCAGTCACAGGTGTAGAGCATCAGATTCAGAAATGTAATAAGCAGTTAGCAGTCGAGTTCTATATGAAGGATCTTGGGATTATGCATTATTACTTGGGACTAGAAGTATGGCAAAAGCCAAGAGAGATATATCTTGGTCAAGGTAAGTATGTGATCAAGATACTTCAAAAGTTTGGCACAATGTATTGCAAGCATATGATGACTCCTATGCTTACCAATTTGAAGAAGTTGAGGAGTTCAAAATCTAGTCCGGTGGATCCTACTTGCTACAAACAATTAATTGGGTCCTTGATGTATTTGGTAAACACAAGACCGAACATTTGTTTTGCAGTGAATGTCCTAAGTCAGTTTTAGATGGAGCCAAAACATGTTCATTGGATTGTAGCTAAGCATATCCTATGATATTTACGTGTGACTATACATCACTGACTCTAGTACACTGGTAATGAAATCCAACTCATAGGATATACAAAGTCAGATTGGGGTGGCAGTGAGACCGACGGATGAAGCAAGACAGGTGGATGCTTTAGCCTAGGATCTTCCATGGTCTCATGGATAAGAAGAAAGCAGGATACAAATGCTTTAAGTAGTGTTGGAGTTGAATATATTATTACAAGCGAGGTCTATCAGGAAGTAGTTTGGCTCATGAAGTTGCTATCAAACTTGCTTGAAGGACCGCTTAGCTCTACATGGATACATTGTGATAATGAGAGTTACATAAGATTAACAAAAGACCCAGTATTTCATGCTAAGACGAAGCATATAAACAACAAGTACCACTACATCAGAATTTTGGTACGAGATGGGGTTATGGAGATGCACTATCTACCTACAAATGAACAGGTAACAAACATACTAACTAAAGCGTTACCAAACAAGAAGCTTGAGTACCTAAGAGGTAAGTTTGGTTTGGTGAATATCTCTTCCCTAATTGAGAGGGAGTGACATTAGATAGTTCTTGTCTTTATGGGTCAATCACTAGACTAAGACTAACAACCATAAGTCTTAATCAAAACCATAAAGAAAGAATCGAGTCTGGAGAATTGGATAAGCATCTAGATTGAAACTTCTTATGGATTGTAGAATCCAGGGAAAGAAGTTGTTGACCGATGCTCTTTGAGGATGAGGTAGGGCATTCAAGATAAGAGTAGTCGAAGAGGACTGGTATTCTTTCAGGATCCAAATTTGGGAATCCAAGATAAGAATAGTCCTAAAAGAACACACCTTGTAGACATCTGGATGAGTTATGTGCCTTGAGAGGTAGTGTGGTAGCTCACACAAAGCCTCCCAGCATAATGCTCATAATTAAAGATGAGCTTGTCCAATTAAGGCCTTCAGGGACAGTGCTGGTTGTGATAAAGATGCTTGACAAAAGATGGCTTATCAATCTAACTCTTTTTATGAGAATACTTCAAGATTGAGATTCCTTGTACCATGAATACCTCCCTAGTTAAGAGGGAGTGTTGAAAATTGTACTAGGTTCAGTCTTCATTATAATGCAATTGTAATCATGACATTTTATATTCTTTATAAAGAATGAAAAAGGAAAAAAAAAGAAATTATATTTTGTTTTTGGAGTATGGGTTTCATTCTCAAGTTTGAGTCAAAAGCATGTTCTTCATGGTTTTAGGTCTTTTAAATCTTTCTAGGATAAAGAATAATATTGTTCATATGTCATAGTCCCATTTGACTCATTGTAATGAAAAAAAATAGTTCTTTTGTCAAGAAAAAGCCATGGATAAGCCCAAGACCAAGTCAGCCCAAGGAGCAGATCAAGTCAGCCTATAAGGAGGGAATTTGACCCTCAAGAAAGGTTATCTAAAGAAGATCACTTCGGCTCATTTGGCACACTCACTAAAGCAAGTTCAATCTGCAATAACGAAGGAGGAAGAGAGTAGTTGGAGGGACAAAGAAGAAGGATAGAAGCCAAAATTTGTCTAAATGCCATCTTCTCTTATTTCGCTCTACGATTTTCAAAGCTGCCAGTTGCAGGGGGCTGAAATTCTGTGAAGCAGTTGCAAGGGGTCGAAGTTGCAACATCAAGGAAGTAGTATTGAAGTTCTGGAAGCTACCTCAAGGAAGATCTTGTTGGGAGATGGCTTGGGGCTTGGAGGGTTTGTTGGCTTTGGTTTTTGGGTCTTGGAAGACCCTTTTGTAAAAAGATTCTAAAGAAGAAGAGAAGCATTTTTTGGGTTTTCCCCTTGGAGGGGTTTTTCCATGGCTTTGAACCTATATCTTATGTCCTTTGTCTTGTTGGGATCTTCATTTCTTTGGTAATTACTTGACAAACAAAGGTCTAGTAAAGTAATATAAGGCCAGCACACATCACAAGTAATTATCAAGTTAAGGAAAATTATCTAAATACATAAGTCTCATGATTTTCCAACAGGATCTATGTTGCACGAAACTTCTAGGAACCTGTTGTTTCAGGCGTACCCATACCCGAAACGCCGAAACTTGGCGAAACTCGACCATCATGTAATCATCTATGAGAGTTAATATAGACTTGGTTTTCCTTCCAAATTGTCATCTATAGGCCTTATTCCCTTTTTTCTTGCAAGATAATGTGTTATTCACTTATTTATAGTTTTATGTGTGTGTGTGTGTGTGTATATATATATATGACATTTCATCATGTTATCCACAATTTTGTCAACAGTCCAAGGAAGCAGTCTACAAAATTTTTCAAGGATCAAAGTCATTAGTCAGCATAATTATATCATTGTAAACCCAACTTCTGCAGGTTTTATTGTAAATGATGCTATTATGATCATTTAATTATGTAACAACACCTAGGTAAGCCTATGATTTGGGCAAAGGATTTCATCTTAGGAAGTTTTTAAACCTCCCCAAATTATGTGTGTTTATAAACACGCCTGATCGGCAGAGTTTTTCTTCCAACTATAACCGCAAAGCTAAGGTGGAATTCGTTGACAAGGTCTTAGGTGAGTCCTAGTGTTTATCGAGTCTATCGTAAAAGTGCGTTTAGGAATAATTCTAGTGCATGGTCCCTCATAATCAAAACACCATGGTTAAATTATTTAATTATAAACACACTTGGTTTCATACTACATATTGTGTCGCAGAATTGGGTAAATTATTGAGCATTTATGTCTAAAGGAGTTTTCCCCTTCTAAGGGTTGAATTTGTAATTATTTTGATGTAAAAATATTTTGGTGCAAGGTCCCTCGCAATCAGAAATAATGGCTAGAATATTCGAGGGTGGAAAAAAATATTAATCCCCTCTATAGTCAACTAAATAATTTTTCTGCCTAAATTAAATAAAAAATCTAAGCCAAAAAATTAATTAATATTGAGTCAAAAAATAATTATAGAGAAATTAATCTCTCCAAGTGGAAATTAATAAAAAATTCGTGGGTCAAAAAGAAGTCAATTTTTGGAGGTCCTCCGCCAAAGGAAAAAATGGATATTTTAAGAAAACTTGAGCCCTTGGACCTTGGTGGTTAAGTAAAAATCAAGTTTTTGAGGAAATTAATTCAAAATGTTAATTTTTGGGTTAATAAAAAATATTATTTAAGAGAAATTCGAATTTTTCCTCAAAAATAAAAATTCGACAATGGAGATTAAAAGATCATCAAGTTGTTTTCGATGATCGAGATTATTTTGACAAGGATCAAGCCAACTAGCCATTATTTTCTACTTGGAGGGGTTTTATCTATATAAAGAAGTTATTGAGCTTCTATTTCCCATCTTTGGATGAGGTGATTTTGTGACGTTGTTACTGAGCTATTGCTCTGTTGGGAACATTTTTATCATAATAGAAAGACTTTGAGGTCCAGTTCATAGTGTTCTTCTATCTGTTGATTTGTGGTATGTGTTAGCTATGTGTTTATCCTATATTGTGTTGCATAAATTTTGACTGTTATTTCATTTGTCAGTGATAAGAACATTCTATTAGTATGAGTTATCTTAGGTGATATGATTCATTATATGATGTAACAATTTATCTTGAGAATTTATAGAGATTTACAAGTATGCTAACCCTTGGGCTTCAAATTCACAAACGGTGGGGAAGAGTCGAGCTTGATTGGGCTCTAAGCTTTCGTTGTGACAAATTATTTTGCAGAAGGGTTTTGGCTGGTCTATCTTTTGAAATCATTCATCCATAAAATTTACAAAATGATTTTCACAACATTTTTATTTGATCTTGGGCTAACAAGATTTGATTTGCTAACGAGAGCTAAAAATTTAAATTTGTAAATATTGTACATTTGTAAATGTTTGTAAATTATTTTCTAACCCTTGTTTATTTTGTAGCACTCAGGGTTTCTAGGGTTTTGAAATTTTTGTGTATATTTGGGTTTTTGGCATTCTTTCATTCATTTGCGCATGTTTGTACCAACTTAAATTATCAACCCAAGGTTCGTACAAACTTAGAGGTGGCAGTGCTATATAAACAGTAGGTCAAGCTCTACTCATGTCACCTTCAGTCATTGAATTAGATCAAGGTATGCAGAGACCACTCCTCCAACTAGCTTACAAAGAGAACTTGCATGAAAAGACAAGAGTCTACTCTAATTGTAGGAAGGTAAACATTATCCTAATTGCAAAAATGAAAGTGCCATTCATCAAATGTAAAGGTTAACTATAATTGCAGGAAAAGAAAGACTGTACTTAATGTAGAAATGAACCATGTTATTCTACTTGCAAAAATTAAATCAGTACTCTACTTGCAGAATGTAAATCATTACTCTACTTGCAAAATGTGAAAAATTGCTTGAAAGAGGAAACTAGATCTAAAGAGTATGACTAAAAAATCTAAGGATATAACTTTAAAAGAAAATAACTAGGTCTAATCCTTTGCATTGAAGAGTTTCCCTTCTATCATTGAGTTCAAGACAATTTAGCTTCAGTAACAGAGTCTTTACGCATTGCATAAAAGAACAATCTTTGTGATTCAAATGTAGAAATATTTCTACCATTTCTAAGTGTTGTTTTGTACTTGTAGTGAAGAAAGGATGGGTCTAGAGTGGTCCTTGGGTCTCCCCAATCATGGATTCAAATCTTGGAGATCATTATTCAATCCCAAAATGCAAAAATCAAGATCTTAGAGAAAATCTGGCCAAGCTTACACAGTGCTACAAGACTGCTACAAGATACCCTATTTTGCTACAGGATTGCCCTGTTTTGCTACAGGATTGGATCTGAGAGCATCCTGAGGGTAAGAAAGGTGTTCTGAAGGTGGGAGAAGGTAGATGAGGGTGTATGAAGAATGTGTGAGGCATTTTTCCAAGCTTAGCACCCCTCAGAGGCCCATCTTGCACAAAAGTACATGCTCACAGTGTTCCCCAATAACCCTGAAAAGATGATCTCGGTGGCAGAATTTGAGAGCAGTATGAGGTGTTAAGAAGGAAGATGGTGATGACAAAATGGATGTAGGATGAGTGTACTAATCGCTGCAAGTCACTGGTAATCCCTGCAGACTAACAATCAACCCCTTTTTACTCTTAGAAAGTACATAAATCTAATGATCAAATTACAACAAATCAAGATGGAAAGGATGAGTTGAATTTTATTTCATCAAGAGCTACTCTATCCTACAACATGCATCTAATCCATATGCAAAGGCATGATCTTAACTTCTAGGATGCAGAAACAAAGTATGCAAGAGAATTATAAACCAAATCCTAGCAACTTTCAAAGGAAAACAAACAAATATTTTTGGCTTCTTGTTGTAGACTCCTCACCCACACTTCCCACAAGAGAGGTGGTAATCAAGCCTGCAACCACAATTTTTGAAATCTAACTTCTGTTTAAACAAGGAAAGAAGTGCCACTACTCAAGCAATGACAAAATAAAATACATAAGAGAGACTAGAGCCTCTGGGTTGGGCCCTAACCCAAGGGTCTCAACCCTCCAAAGTTAACTCAGATGTAGACCAACAGTGAATCTTTCATTAACAAAAAATGGAGTTCAAATACATCATATCAAAATGGAAATAACAGTCTCAAGTACTTGGATCTCAATAGCTCTTCCTAGCTCCAAAAGTTCGAATCCTAATGAGCCCTTAGGCATGTTTATTTATACAAAAGATGACTGAGGGGAAGCCCCCTTGGAAGGAGGATTGCTTCCCTCCAAAACCTCGAAAATAGTGGATCTAGTTCCCTTAGATCCTCTCATGCACTTGAGTTCATCAGCTTCCAGTGGACCTCGAGTTGTAGGTGAGTGTAGATGAGTGATTCTAGGGATCACTTTGAGTCAAAGGAGAGTAAATGCAGGGGACAAGCCTCCTACACTTCCTCTAGCTACCTCCAACATGCCTCTGCATCATAAATGTACCAAAAAATGCTCTCTTGCCTGCACATAAACCACATTAGGCCACAAAGTATGACAAAATAACCCTTTAGTCTTCCTACTAAGCACATTATATCCAAAAATGTAAATTAATGTGAGGAAAAAAAAAATTATGGGCTAAAGGATGGCAATATGGGCCTTAAAATATACCTATTGATGGGACCCATCATCACCCCCTACTGAAAGTGTTGCTCACCCTCTGAGCAACTTACTCACTGATGTGAAGTTCATGCATGGCCCTAGTGGCCTCTCTAACATCCCAAGGCATCTTAGATGGTGTGCCTTCCTGTGGATAAAACCCTACATTTGCTTCTATGTTTGCCCACTCCCTTTGTTCCTCTACTTGATCTCTTCTCTCCTGTAGGCCCAATAGCAAGGGAGGAATAAGTTTGAGCCCTATCCAATTGATTTTCAACCTTTTAATGATTCTTTTGTAGAGTGGGGTCCTTTCCAGGGCATTCCTTAACCTTTCAGGGGAGTGATACTCTCTAATTTGCAGATTGTGGGGCAGAGCATGCCATCTCCTTTGGCAAGCCTGCAAGCTCTCAGTTCCCAACAACCTAAAGGTATCCTTGAAATGGAGGACAACTTGTTCTTGTGTTGCCATGTAGCGAGGGGCCAATTGGGGATCAACAAAGATGTTGTGGTTACTGATGACAACCTTGGGGCTTATTAATTCTGCCCTAATGTATAGGGGCTCACTTGCTTCCTTGGCCATAATCTTCTTTACTTCCTCAGCCCTTGTTTCCTCATGGGTCAACCAAGAGGCTAGTGCCATCAATTGTACATCCCCAAATTTTGAGTTGGGGTCCCAAAATTTCATGTTTGTGAGGATCATGTTGTGCATATAGAATTTAGCCAATTTGGCCCTATCCTCAATGCTCACCTGCTAAAAAACTTTAATGAACCTCCTATAATCCTGAAATGGTAGATAGCCATATTGTGCCAATGTCTTGATTTGGAATTGCATCCATTGTTCCTTGAGGAAAATGGCATAGGATTTGGATGGTTTCTTGCATTGGATGGCCTCCATGGACAAACTTTCCATGGTGGCAAGTTGTGCCTCTTTTTCTTGTAGTTTCTCTCAGCCTCTTGTTTTCTAACTGCAACTGCTCCTTCATGATTGATTCCTGTAGCCTTAAGTCAACCAATTCCTTACCTATTTGTTGCACCTTTTCCTCCATGAGGCTCACATCCTCTACTTTCTTGGATTTTGCAATTTGCATCCATCAGTGAGTTCTGGCTCTCTCTTTTTCTAACTCAAAGAAGAGGGGAGTTGAAAATTTTGTAGGTATAATTCTCCCTCCCTCAATAAATTTGTAATAGGACCCAAGGTCAAGCTGTGGATCAGGCTCCTAGAGTCCTTGGGGACCTACTCCTTCCTCTTGTGATGTTGCTGCCCCTTCCTATAGCACTTTTCCTTGATCCTCTAGCAAATTTGTCCCTTCCTGTAGCAACTTTGTTTTCTCCTGTAGTAGGGCAGATTGTGCTTTGAGTTTCTTAGTTATGACTACTCTAGTGGTGGGCCTTCCTATGGGTGTCAAAGGTTATTTACCCTTGGCTGTAGGGGAGGTGACCTCCTCAATTTTTCCTTCACCAAGTCCCAATTGTTTCTCTTGGTGGCTAGTTGATTCATCAATTTTGATTGGGACTATTGAGGGAGGTTGAGGCTTCCCTTGCTTGATTCTGGTGCTCTTTCTTCTTTTGAAGTATAAGGGGGCCTGCTTGGGTTGCCTTTTCTTGGGCTTGACAAGTGTGCTAAGTGTGGCCAAGGTAGCAGCCACCTCTTGTTTTGTGTTTCCTGGTGAGAGGCTTAGTTGTTTCTTCTGCTTCCTCTTCTTTGTAGGCCTAGAAGGTTCTTCATGGGTGCCCTCTTTTGCCTTTTGCTTCCCTTTCTCTTCTTTCCTTTCTTCTCCAACTCTTCCTCCAACCTCTTCTATCTTTTCCTCAACTTCTTCCTCTTCCTCTTCTATCTCTTCTTCTTCTTCTTCTTGCCTACCTCCAACAACAGATTTTGGTGTCTCTTCTTGTTGTGTTGTGGTGAGGGCTTGTGTTTCAATGAAGGCCTCCATGTCTATGTCCACAAAGTCAATCCACAATAGAGGGCTCTTGAGTTGGCTTAAGGCATTCATGACAATGAGCCTAATGAGGCCATGATGGGCAATGTATTGGTGCTTCCCTTCCCTCACTCTATGGCTCATTTCAATGATGGACTGAAGGAGGAAATGTGGAACACTGAGCCTGCTTGGAATTGGTAACTCTGCCTGGAACCTCAACTCATAGAGTAGCCTAAATTGATAGGCATACACAACACTCAACCTCCCTTCATAGGAGATGTATTTAAGGATGTTGTAGGCCACTTCATCCCAAGGGTAGGGGAGGCTTTCCCTTCTTACTCCATTTTTGTCTTCAACAAGCCTCTCTTCAAGGAGGAAGAAGTTTTTCTTGGTTGTGATGGCTATTGTCCTATCTTCTTTGCCCCATCAAACTCCTAAGGGTATGGTGGTCACTCTGTTGATGAGTTCTACGTTCAAATGAATGGCAAGTCCCCTAACAACAGTGGTTGCATTGTCCTCTCCCTAAGAATGGAGGGCCATGGAAAATTCATGTGTTACCTCATCATCATACCCCTTCAATTGTTCAAAGAACCCCATCCACTGATGTCTCAAGAAAATGTCTCTAACAAGAGGATGTTGATGGATTTTATTGGTGTCTGTGGGCTCTCTTCGATTGAAACCTCCCCCCATGGCTCCTACTACTGCTTTCTTAAGTTATCCCAAAGGGAATTTTGAAGAATTTTTCCCTGAGCAGTTTAGGGTGTCAAGGTAGAGTAGGGAGATTGATGCCTTTTTTAGTCAAAGAGGGAGAAGAATTATATCCCCTGCTTCAAGAAAAAAACTACCTTTACTCCCACTTTGCCTTTCTTATGTAAGAAAATAATTTTTTAAAGAAATTTAACTCTACAGGGGTTTGTTACACGATGCTTGTAGCAGCCATAATTCACTCAAAAATTGTATGGAAAATGAGGAGAAAGGATGCCACTTACCCCTCTTGGGATGATTTCTTTATGTTTGTGGGGGATTGGAGGAAAGTTCTTGGTGGTTTGGACCCCTTTTCACCTCTCGGCCCAATCTTGTAGCACCTCCTCTACGATCCTGTAACAGTTCTGGTATTCCTGTAATAGTTATGCCCGATCCTGTAGCACTTGCACATCAACTCTATAGCTTCTTTGTAGCACCCAAGGCATCCCTTGGTAGCATCTAGCTCGACCTTCAATGCCTTAATGAGCCTCTCTCTATTGTTTTGGGAATGAGCATCGGTACAACTGAAGTCGAGCCTTGTCCTCTTATTTCTTTTTGTGGTAGTGGGCTCGGTGTGCTTGGTGATCTAGCCTCTACATGTATTTCCTTTTTTAGCCATTCTCCCCACTCCTTGTAATTATCACCTTCCCCACTTTGACTTTTTCACGTTGCATGGGTGGCTAAGTAGACTGCAGTTTACTAATTGAAGGTGGCCAAGTTTACTGGCCACCTCTTGCCCATAAAAACTCTATCTTCGCTCATTAAAAAAAAAATTTAACCACTATGCACATAGGGTAAGAGGTAATGGGTGTCATACCTGAGCCTACCTGTGATGTCGAGTTGTTGTAGATGCATGCATGCTGCTGCTAAACCAGTGGTCAATCAACTGCTCTCTGAAGGTGCTATCTTCCATACTTTTTCTTGTGCACATGTCCTCATTTGAACAAAACAATATGATGATGTTGTTTGCTATGTATTTAACTGATGAAGTCTCTCTTTCATACAAGTTCTTCCAGTGTTCGATCTGTTGTTGTTGGAGTGGGTTGGTGACCTTGCAACTACCTCTCAAGGATGGTGTGACTTCTTTAAATCTCAAGGATGGCCTCTTGATGCTTCAAGGTGGCCAAATCCTCATTCTGGAAGCTGCAACAGTCCTTTGCCTCTGGTTTTGTTGGATCTGTGCAAGTTGCTACAAGATTGGTCTCCTTCCTGTAGCAGTCACACAGTCCCTTCCAAAACCTCATATTGCTTCATGAAATGTATTTAGGGACTTGGGTAGATCATGGTGAGCCTAGGGACAGGAACAGGAGCTTTGATGGTGGTGAAAGCTTGTGAAGAAGGGGTGAAGGCAGAGCTTTGTTTTCTTTATGTTCTTTTTATTTATTTATGAACAAAGGTGGAATTTTGGGAAGGAAATTGGTTAAATGGAGTGGGTGAGAGGTGAAGGAGGCTTGATGAACCTCTCTTGACATTTCCCAAAGGAAAACATGAGTTTTGACCCCTTTCCCTAAGCATATCTCAATCCTATAACACTTCTGGTCGATCCTGTAGCAGTTCAGGACAATCCTGTAGAGTTTAAGACAATCCTGTAGCACTGCAGGATTGAGGCAGAATCGAGTGTAGTTGATCAAGTGCTCAAAATTAGGCTCAAAACTCAAAGTGGCAGAATCTCGATAAACTTAGCTCCAAATCAAAGTGCTCGTCATCCTGATTCCAACTGTGTGAACAACACTCTAATCTGAGCTCATATGAAAAAGTTAGAGCAAATCAAAGTTCAAGTTTGACTTGGACAGATGGCAGGAGTAGATGACGTGGCAAGACTCTTCAGCGAATGGGGAAGCGCCAAGTGGCAAGTCGCCATTGGCCCCTGCATTTTGCAAATCGCATATCGGAGGCGGGTCAACGTTAAAGAATCGGACCAAGAGCAAGCTAAGGTGCGATGGGATAATCACAATCGCACATCGCAACCAGAAGGCATTAAAGAGTCGGCCCCAGAGCAAGTCAGGGTTGCAATGCGATTATCGCAATTGCACATCGCAGAAAGGAAGTGTTACAAAATCGACCCCCAGTGTATCGGGTTGTGATGCGATATCACAGATCACCAATCGCAGCGTACCGGGTTGTGATGCGAGATCGCAATTGCAGAGTCATATATATATATATATATATATATATATATATATTAATTACCTCTGATTCTCCATGATTACGATTTGTGATAGAGCTGTCAAAACTGTCGCCTTAACCGTCGGACCTAACCACCTTACTTGTGACCACTCGACCTTAACCGCGAGATAGGCGAGGAAGTTGGCAAGACCGCCAATTTCGGCGGAACTGCCATAATTAACTCCAGATAATGAACTTAACTGGCAGTTAGCCAGATTTGGAGGAAATTGTGGAAAGACTGACAGAAGTCATAACTAAGGCAGTTTTCAACCAAATGAGGAAAAATAGGCTAGGGCACCATTTTTGCATATTCTGGACTCATTGGAGCAGGTTTGAGAAGCATTTGAGCATTGTAAACACATATTTTTACACTTTTGAGCATAATAGAGAGGCCCAAGCCATTGGAAGCTGGATCAAGAAGACGTAACCCAGGAGGGGTGAACTCCTTTTGTAGAAATTTCTGTTTTCCCACCCCGGTTTTCAGTTTCTCCTTATTTCTCCCATATAGTTAAATGCCCTTTCCCATAACCATACATTTAACAAGCTGAAAAAAATAAATTTGCTGAAAACACAAATTCTGGAAATTTTACAGAATGCTGGAAATTGCAGAAATAAAAATCAGCAGTAATAAACAGCCATTAAAACACATTTAAACACTGAGATTTTTGGTCAATGTGACCCTGGAAAAACCCCCTACAACTCTTGGGAAAAATCAGTTTGAGAGCTCTTCTTTATTTCTGAAAATTGCCTTTTACAGTGAGAAATTTTCAGCAAAAAATCAGCAAGCAAATTTACAACTTATCTCTTTTCCCATGCTTCACAGCAAACTGGAAATTACAGCAAACAGGACAGCAATAAATGCTGTACGGTCTCCTCGATTTTCGTGCCCACTTTCAGCATTAAATGCTATTGTATGGCCCTCGTTTTGCGTGCAGAAAACCAGCAAACTGCTCCTCGATTTTTGTGCAAACCTCTCCTCGAAAATCGTGCCAAAATCTGCCTTTCATTGTGTGCTGAATCAGCTGTACAAATTTGCTCAACTGCTGCCTTGGAATGTGTGCCAAGCTGCTGTCTCCTTCTCCTCCCTGCTCAGAAATCTCTCTTGCTCTCTCGCTCTCCTTCTCCCAATCTGCTCATGAAAGAATTGAATCGAATGTGATATTTTCCTCATTTTCCTCCCTTAATATAACTCCAAATGACTTTTGGGTGACCCAAGTGACTTTTGGGTGATCTCTAAATCCAATGGCTGAGATTAAATGCTCATTTAAATCTCACTTTTTATTTTTTAATTCACCCCACTTTAATAAAGACCCACTTAGTCATTTATTTCCAAAGTCACTTTTCCTTTCTAATTTTTCATTGACTTTATAAAAGTCACTTTAAAATTAGACTTAGTAACTTTATCACTTAAAGTCACTTTTAAATTAGATTTAACTTTATAAAATTATAAAGTCACTTTAGGAGAAAAATTAAATTCTTTTGGACACTTTTCCCTAGGCCAAAGATCAAAGCCTAAGGGAACCACCTGTCCTCCGGTAACAAATTTCAACACCTTTATCATGTTCCTATTGTAATGTGTTCTTGATGATGTTTTGTACATGTTTATGTTGTTATTCAGTGTCTTATTTATGTTAAATTGCTCATAAAATTAACATAAAAGCTCATCATTTCACTTGCAAAAATTTATAAATCCTTAAGAACAATGAAAGCATTTTGTCTTCTAATCTGAGGAGGATCTTAGCACAGTAATCTAATATTCTAAATCAAATCAATAATTACTTGCTAGGTGATGAGAGGGTGTAGGGAGATGGGTGACATGATGGAGGAAATGCAGTGGCTAGGTTGGGAAATGGAAAAATGGGATGTGGACTTTGTTCCTTCAACTGTTGTCCCTTTGACTGTCTAGAATCCTACAAAAGAAAAGTGTTAGCATAATTGATGTAAGGACTCCTTGACCTCTGTGTGCTTCCTCCTTTTGTTTCATTTTTTCTCCCTTTTTTTGAGACATGCAGACTGCCTCTGAAGAGGTTTTCAATCTGCAGGCCTACCCCAGGCGCCTCAGAGGAGGTTTTCACTTGGGGATCTTTTCATCTTATATTCCGTTTTTTTTTTTGCTCTTGGGTTGCCTCATGGAGGTTTTCAACCCTAGAGTTGGCCTTAGGTGCCTCATGGAGGTTTTCACCTAGGAAACTTGAATTGAGGGCTATGAGAACCCCAATTACATTCAACTCTGTTAATTTTAGTTAACAATGGTATGTTCTATGCTTAGCACAATTACTTCAATGTCCTTTTAGCAGCCCAATAACAATTTCAAATTTAGTTTTCCAATAGCAATCACATTAACCATAAATCAAATTGAAAGTAACTGTAGATAAAACATGAATAACAAAATGCAGACGACAAGCCAAGCCAAGAGAACACTAGATTTGGCAATTGCTAGGGAAAAACCCCAAGATGGGGAAAACCCTTTAATCAATTCTTCTTATTATTATATCAAATGTTCAACAGAGAGAGAGAGTACAATGAAGTCAATATTGACTTGCCAAATCACAATCAAAACAACCTTATCAAATCTATAGTCAAACTCAGACCTAACCAGAAAATCAATGTTGGTCAACGCAGCAACAAACAATCCTTTATGCAGCTTCGTCAAACCCAGTCAAACTTGGCCTTCTTTGCTGGTCAAAGCCAACCCAAAACAGTCATGAAAACAATGGCCAAACTTGGTCAAACTCTACAGTCAGGCTTGCGGCCAACCCTATGGTTGGTCTGCAATCAAAGTACATAATGCCTCGGTTCCTATGCTAATAAATGTAGCCTACCAAAAATGAAATTCTGAACCAAAAATCATAGTCAAATGTGGTCAAAACACCCTTGGTCAACGCTGGTCAAACCTGCAACAGACTCTAAAATTTCAGCCCTGTAATTCGTCCTTCTGTTGCCACACGTGTGAGGAAAAGAGATGCCCAATAAGTTGTATGAACCAATCAGATGAAGAGAGAGAAGAATGTGTGAGATGAGATGATGCCAAATGAGACTTGAGGTCTCTCATATTTATACAAGTCGTTGAGGGTGAAGTGACATGTCTCTTGGGCTTCATGAGCCTACATGATGATGTGGTCGACCTTGACAATTTGCACACGTGTGGGAATAAATTCAAAAACACATTTCTGCTTATCGAAATTTAATGATCTTTAGGTCGATTTTGATCCTCTCAATAAGAAGAATTCAATGCAATAATCATCTCCATCAAATGGGTTGTCCAACGCAAAATTTGGCCCTAGTTTCCAATTTTAACACTCCCTCTCAACTAGGGAGAATTCCACCCACCAATCCATCAATCATCATGCCATCCTGTCATCATGTAACGTCTTTAAATCTCATCTCAACTCTGTTGAACACTGATGTAATAATGAAGAAGAATCAATTGAGAGTCAGTCACAAGACCTTTCCACTCTCCACTGACCAAAGTCATTCCAAGGGTAGAACCCCAATCAGACTTGATCCCATATCAAGTTGTTGAACACCATGCATCCTAGACATTGGGAGTATGGCAGTGCATGATGCGTCCATCTGTAGTGCTATGGTCCCTATCCACTTTTCCCAACTCATTAACCAAATGAGAGGTACTTCCCATGAGTTTCGGACTACATGGGTAGGATGTATGCTGGGGCATCCACAAGAGAAGGTGAACCACTCATCCTACTCATATGCCATAGGAGAAGGTGAACTACTCCTCCTGCTCATATGCCAAAGGAGAAGGTGAACCACTCATCCTATGCATATATCATCAATTGTAGGGGAAGGTGAACCACTCACCCTACACACATGTCAACATCATGGGGTATCACAGGGGAAGGTGAACCACTAATCCTATGCATATATCATCAATCATAGGGGAAGGTGAACCACTCATTCTACACATGTGTCATCAATCGTAGGTGAAGGTGAACCACTCACCCTACACACGTCAACCATCATGGGGTATCACAGGGGAAGGTGAACCACTCACCCTGTATACAACACACATATAGGGGGAGGTGAACCACTCACCCTATTGTCGCTCATAGCTCCAAGAAGTACCCCAAGCTTCTAGAAGCTCCCAGAGCTCAGTGTCCAACTCAAGCAAGACCCTCATGAGAGGGTCCTTCCATGACTCCAAGTCTCTCTTGGAAGGCTAAGAATTTGACCTTCTGCAAGGGCTTCATGAGAATGTCAACAATCTACTCATTAGTCCTGATGTGTTGGAGCCTTATTGCTCCCCATTGTACCATATCCCGAATAAAGTGGTACCCGATATCAATGTGCTTGGAGCGGTCGTGGAACACGGGATTCTTTGAAATGTGTATCCCACTCTGGTTATCGCAATAGATCACAATGGTATCCAGCACGTGCTCAAATAGCTCACTGAAGAGCTTCCTCAACAATATAGCTTCACAACAGGCCATACTAGTTGCAATGTAATCGGCCTTGATGGTGCTCAAAGCAACCGATTTCTGCTCCCTGGTCATCAAGAAATCGAAGTAGACCCCAATGAGAAGCAACATCCAGACATGCTCCTTCGATCCACCACACTGCCTACCTAGTCAGCATCAGAATATCCATGAAGCCTCAAATTCCCAAAAATGTATCTCATCCCATAATTGATTGTGCCATGGAGATATCTCGAGAGATTCTTAGCAGCAATCCAATGTATGTCATGAGGCTCAACCATAAATTGAATCAAAATATTCATAGTGAAGCATACGTTTGTACGGGAGTTTACCAAGAACATCAAGGCCCCCACAAGTTGTCGATACTCAGAAGGGTTTGCCAATTCGGGCCCAACAACACTTCCACATAGCTTCTTGAAATTGAGTTCCATCAGAGTAGACACAGACTTGCAATCCACCATCCCACATCTCTCTAGCAGCTTCACAATGTATTTTCTTTGAGAAAGGAAAATCTCGCCTGACTTTTGCCAGACCTCCAAGCTTAGGAAGTAGTGCATCAATCCTAGGTCCTTCATCTCGAACTCGAAAGTCAACTCCCTCTTGCATTGATAAATGAGAGGGTCTACACCAATCAGAAAGAGATCATCAACATAAAGGACCAAAATGAGATGCATGTCTTTTCAACCTTGAAGTATAGGTTTGGATCAGCATATCTCCTTGTAAATCCCAGCTTCATAAGATAACTGTCAATCCTCTCATACCAAGCCCTAGGGGCTTGCTTCAACCCATAGAGGGCTTTCTTCAACCTGCATATGTGTCCTTCGATCTTGTACTTTGAACCCCTGAGGTTGTTCCAAGTAGACTTCCTCCTTAAGCGAGCCATGCAAGAAAGCAATCTTAACATCCATTTGATGTAGGCTCCATCCTTGAGTGGCAACGAGAGTAATAATATATCGGATAGTGGTATATCGGGCAACCAATGCAAATATTTCGTCATAGTCCACCCCTTCCTTTTGAGAGAAGCCTCGAGAACTGAACCTGGCCTTATATTTTTCAACACTTCCATCAACTCCATGTTTAATTTTGTAAAGCCATTTAGAGGTGACCACAGACTTGTCCTTAGGTCTAGGAACCACGTCCCAGAGATCATTCTTCACGATCGATTCATATTCCTCATTCATCACATCCTTCCATACTTGGTGCTTTACAGCTTCTTCGAATGTGCATGGTTCAACTAGAACAATAGTACTCATAGAAGCCAAATAACCTTGATACATGTTCGGCTTCTTACTTTCACGAAATGCCCCTCTTGGAGAAATATGTCTTTCAACATCTTCAAGAGTAGCTTTGAGCCATAGTGGACGTTTCCTTGAGGTAGAAATATCACTAGGAGGTGGATCGATAGGATCCATCTGGCCTTCAACATCGGGCATAGGCTCATTTGTCGAAGGTTCACCTTGTTTTTCAATAACATCATCATCGTCCTTCCTTGACATAGGGAGATCTCTAACTTTCCCAAGGGCAGTGTCTTCATCAAAGGTAACATCACGGCTTACTTCCACATCTCTTTGACCAAGCACATAGATTCTATATGCCTTTGAATTTTCACTGTAGCTGACGAATATTCCTTTCTTCCTAGAAGCTTCCAACTTATTCATTTTCTCTTTAGGCACATGAAAATACACGGGACAACCAAATATTCTAAAATGAGAAAAATCAGGTTTCTTACCATTTAAGACTTCCTCGGGTCTTGAAATCCAAGCCTGATGCGGACTCCTATTTTGAACATATATGACAGTGTTGGCAGCTTCTCCCTATAAGAACTTTGGTGGGCCTTGATCATGGAGCATGGCATGGGTGGCTTCCATGATTGTTCAATTCTTCCTTTTAGCAAGACCATTCTGCTCAGGAGTGTATGGTACAGTTGTCTCCCTCTTAATGCCAGCTTCTCTACAAAAGTCATTGAATTCATTTGATTCATATTCGATTCCATTGTTAGTCTTCAATATCTTGACCTTCTTCCCTGTTTGATTTTCCACCAATGCTTTGGAAGAGCGGAACCATTTGAACACTTCATCTTTTCTTTTCAAGAAATAGATCCATGTTTTGCGAGAGTAGTCATCCACAAAGATTGCATAATATGAGTATTCTACTAATGATGTTATAAGCAACATACCAAACAGGTCAGAATGGACCAATTGAAGAATATAAATTGTCTTGCTTTCACTAGAAGGGAATGGTCCCTTAGTGTGTTTCCCAGCTGCACAACCCTGACAAACACCTTCATGATTCATGTTGAACTCGAGCATACTGTGACCATCTTCCTTACCCCAAGTAAGGCTTTGTAATGTAAGTGGGCAAATCTCTGGTGTCATAGCTCAGATTGAAGAGAAGTATCGCTTGCCAAAGCTCCCAAAGGACTTCCTCCAACTTGATAAAGACCACCAACCCTAAATCCAAAAGTAAATGAATCTTTATGTTTTCTTTGCCAAATAAGTACCTTTCTATCAACAAATGCTACCTTGAAGCCTTTATCTTCCATCGCAAAAAAAAAAACACCAAGTTCTTCTTCAAACCAGGCACATACAATACTTCTTGAAGATGAATTGTTTAACCTTGATTCAAATGAAGAGTGACAGTACTTATCCCTTTCACGGGCTAGGTGGCATTATCTCCAAGTAGGATCTTCAAATTGGTCTTATTTTCAATCAAATTTGAGAGGGCCTCCTTGTACCCAGTGAAGTGCCTTGAGGCTCCACTATCAATCAACCAATGATCCAAAGTATTTGGAGGAGAGGCAATAGATAGAGCGGAAATAAGATAAAAATCATCTTGTTTTCCTACAACATAATACCTGGAATTTCTTGTCCTCTTGGGAGGTCGACCATTTCCATTTCGAGCAACGAGAGCATTCCTCTTTTCTTTGTTGTTGAACTTCTTGTTCATTTGATTGCCATTACCTTTGAAATTGTTGTGGTTGTTGTTGTCATCATCCCTTGGAGAATCCTTCTTGTGAGGACACTTTAGCATAGTGGTCAAACCTATTGCAATTGTAGAACCTTCCTTTTCTCTTATTTGAATCCCTTCTTGAATCCTTGACCTTGTCTCCTTGGACCAACATTATTATTCCTCTTCGCATGAGCAGAGAAGGTAGTAGGTTCATTTCCATTGGAGGGCTTATTTCTCTCCATCATCCTTGTCTCCCAAGGTCTTGAAAGACTACCAAGTGCAATGAGAGTGAGTTCCCTGCCAACAATAACTTCTCCAATAGATAGGTCATTCTTGATTTGAGTTATTCTCATGAAGTGGGATTGGATAGACTCCCCTTTATCCATCTTGATGTCCTTCAACTTGTTTTTGAGAAAGAGGATTTGATTTGCATTAATCACTTTGAACATCCCAACCAGCTTATCATGCATCTCCTTAGATGTTTCTAAATCAGAAATATAGGCAACCAAATACTTTTGAATGGAGCCAATGATAATTTTCTTAGCTTTGACCTTACCTTTCTTATACTTCGTCTTAGTAGTAGTTGGTGCATTTGAAGGAGGCTCCACCACTTTTCCCTACACATAGTCCATTGCATCATGCTCTTCCAAAGTCAAGCCCAAAGTCATTTTCCTTGCATGATAGTCAGGTTTGTCATTGACCTTGTCCTTGGTCTTCAAGTAGGATGCAGAAGCCATGGATACTTGTCCAATAGTCCTATCCAACAGATCTCTCTTAGTAATTGTTCTTATCTCTCTTGCTTGGGCTTTGTTTTCACCTAGCCCCTAATACCATGTTAATTTTAGTTAACAATGTTACGTTCTATGCTTAGCACAATTACTTCAATGTCCTTTTAGCATCACAATGAAAATTTCCAATTTAGTTTTCCAATAGCAATCACATTAACCATAAATCACATTGACAGTAACTGTAGATAGAACATGAATAATAAAATGCAGAAGACAAGCCAAGACAAGAGAAAACCAAATTTGGCAAATGTTAGGGAAAAACCCCAAGATGGGGAAATCCCTTTGATCAATTCTTCTTATTATTATATCAAATGTTCAACAGAGAGAGAGTACAATAAAGTCAATATTCACTTGCCAAATCACAGTCAAAACAACGTTGTCAAATCTACAGTCAATAGCAGTCAAACTCGGCCATAACCAAAAAGTCAACATTAGTCAACGTAGCAAAAAATAGTCCTTTATCCAGCTCGGTCAAACTCGGCCTTCTTTGCTGGTCAAAGTTAGCCCAAAACAGTGATGAAAACAACAATCAAACTTGGTCAAACTCTGCGGTCAACCCTACAATTGGTCTGTGGTCAAAGTCAACAGAATGCCTCAATTCCTGTGCCAATAAATGCGGCCTGCCAAAAACGAAATTCTGACCCAAAAATCGCAGTCAAATGTGGTCAAAACACCCCTGGTCAACGTTGGTCAAACCTACAACAGACTCTGAAATTTCGGCCCTGTAATTCGTCCTTCTGCTGCCACACATGTGAGGAAAAGAGATGCCCAATAAGTTGTACGAACCAATCAAAAGAAGAGAGAAGAATGTGTGAGATGAGATGATGCCAAATGAGGCTTGAGGTCTCTCATATTTATACAAGTCGTTGAGGGTGAAGTGACATGTTTGTTGGGCTTCATGAGCCTACATGATGATGTGGCTGACCTTGACAATTTGCAAATGTGTGGGCATAAATTCAAAAAGACATTTTTTCTTATCCAAATTTAATGATCTTTAGATCAATTTTGGTCCTTTCGAAAAGAGGGAATTCAATGCAATAATCATCTTCATCATATGAGTGGTCCAAAGTGGAATTTGGCCCTAGTTGCCTATTTTAACAACCTCCTTGCTTATTGAACTAGTAAACTCTTCTTTTGAGAGAGGTCTTTTGTATAACTTCAACTTGTAACCAATAACAAGCAATGGAATACCTTCCTTGTCGATTGTTTTGATTTGGACAGACCCATTTTCATAACATTTTTCCATTATATAGGGGCCCAGCCACCTTGTCTTTAACTTCCCTTTGAAATCCTTGAATATTGTTGAATCATACAAATGTTAAAATATGCAACTACGATCAAATTGCACCTTGGACAGCTCATATGATGGAGATGATGATGGCATTGAATTCCTCTTTTCAAGAGGACCAAAATCGACCTAAAGATCACCTCATTTGGTCAAATATAAGTTGGTTTTTGAATTTATGTACCCGCACATACACATTTGGACAAGTCGGCCTCAACATCAAATGGACATTATTGGAAATCCATGAAAGCCTATAAATACAAGTGACCTAGAGCTCATTTGGACATCAACCAAGCATCTTCTTCTCTTCTTTCTGAATTGGTTCACATAGGTTTGACGAAGGAAACTCGAACAGCATCCGAAGTTTTAGGTTTGTGGCTCGTAGGGATTAGGGTTTCTTTTTTCTGATTGCTTGCATGCCACTGGGCTAGATCGACCATAGTCGCACGCTTGCAGAGGCCAAGAGAGCGACTAGGAAGCTTCAGTTGCATGCATGTCAACCTGAAGGGAGTGATTGGGGTTTTGAGCTAGGGTTTCACATTTGACTGAAGTTGACCATAGTCGACTGAAAGTTGAAGGGTTTCTCTCTGTACCACAGTGACTTTGGAAGTCTGTTTCAGATTTGTATTGGGTTATTTTGTTGGATATTGTATTGGGCTCATTGTACTCTGCTGAACATTTTATGACAATCTAATAGAAGAAGAATTTCAAAGGGTTTCCCCCTTGTGGGGTTTTTCCCTGGTCTTTGACCAAACTTGGTGTCTCTTGTTGATGTGTTGATTGTCTCCTTTGTCATTGCATTTATTGTTCTATCTTCAATTACTATTGATGAATGAAAAGACTAATTGTAATTGGAAATATTGCTAATTTAAGTGTGGAATTGGGCTAAAGTAATTGATATAGCATAGAACAATCTGAAAAATTAACAACAAAAGGGCCACTCACCCTCTTGGAAGGATCTCTCCCTGATGTGCTTGTCATGCCAAACCTTCCTTTGTACTTGCACTACCTTTGTGTGTATGAAAGCCCACAATCTGAGCTTATCCAATCCATTGCGTTGGAGTAGCCTTTCCTACTGTGTTGTGGTAAGGTCTAACTGAGTTGCCATCCTTGGGATATTATATTCAAACTCAATGGAAAGCAGGGCCTTCTTTCCATAGTGTTAAAATTGGCAACCAAGGCAAAACTTCATGTGGGTCATCTTATTCATGGCTGATAATATTTTTATTAGATTCCTCTCGTCGAGATGTGTAGGATTGATATAAAGATCATCCGATTCCGATAAATATTCATGGAGATATGAATTTATTTTGATTATGGAATTATTATCAAGCCGACCTACAACTCATGTAGGCTCAGAAGCCCAACAGTCGCATCTATTCACCCACCAACGTTGTGTATAAATATAAGAGGACTTTTCCTCATTTAGACTCACTAATCTCATCACATCTCTCTCTCTCTACTGCGCAAATATGAGTCTCTTCTCTACTGCGCTGAAATGGGTCTCTCTCTCTCACACATGTGAAGCCCGAAGCTATTGAATTTGAAGCTGCAACTGCAGAAGTAAAGATTGACTTGCGTGGCCTAGAAGATCTCCTCATCTGAACTGCGCTGTAGGTTCATCTGAACCTCCTCTAAAAGCCGCAACTTTTGGTGGTGGAATGAAGTCAATCCGATGAATGGTTTGCAAGATATCGACTGCCCTAGTTTGAAGCCGGAAACTGCTGAAACTGACGCTGCAACTGCAGAAGTAAAGATTGACTTGCGTGGCCTAGAAGATCTCCTTATCTGAATTGCGCTGTAGGTTCATCTGAACCTCCTCTGAAAGCCGCAACTTTTGGTGGTGGAATGAAGTCAATCTGATGAACGGTTTGCAAGATATCGACTGCCCTAGTTTGAAGCCGGAAACTGCTGAAACTGAAGCTACAACTGCAGAAGTAAAGATTGACTTGCGTGGCCTAGAAGATCTGCTCATCTGAACTGTGTTGTAGGTTCATCTAAACCTCCTCTGAAAGCCGCAACTTTTGGTGGTGGAATGAAGTCAATCCGATGAACGGTTTGCAAGATATCGACTGCCCTAGTTTGAAGCCGGAAACCGCTGAAACTGACGCTGCAACTGCAGAAGTAAAAATTGACTTGCGTGGCCTAGAAGATCTCCTCATCTGAACTGCGTTGTAGGTTCATCTGAACCTCCTTTGGAAGCCGAAACTTTTGGTGGTGGAATGAAGTCAATCCGACGGTCGGTTTGTGAGATATGGTCTGCCCTAGTTTGATAATGAAGCCGTTAATGCTGATGCTACTGATCTAGGGTTTGCTACTGCTGATATGAATCAGATTTATTGTACTATTTCTCTCTGCTGAATTATTGAAGATAAAAGAAGATTTGATCAAAGGGTTTCCCCACACATTGTGGGGTTTGTCCCTGGCTAGCCGCCACATCTTATGTCTCTTGTCTTGGCTTATTTTCTGTCGATCGTTTAATGTTCTATCTGCACTTTACTTTATGTACATGTGATTGCTAATCGGTGGAATATAATAAGAAAAATAAGTAAACTGTTATAAGCATAGAACATACCATAACTTAACATGGTATCAGAGCTGAGGTGAAGACAAAGCCCAAGCAAGAGCAAAAGCAATCATTGAAGAGAAGATTCACAAGGCTATCCTAAAAGAACTATGGGGTCCTCAACACTCTTTCCTGCCGAAGACAAGCTCCGTGAGAAAGCTGACTATCACGGATGGAAGATGTCTATCGATCTAACCCTTGAAGATCAAGGAGTGCTGGACCATGTAAGAGGCAATATTGTTGAGCCTTCATCAAATGCATCTGCTGCTGCCTGGAACAAATGGAAAAATGGAGAAGTCAAAACAAAGAAGATCATCCGGGACTCTATCGACAAGCGCTTGGTGGCCTACTTCTCTGATCTACACACCTCCAAGGAAATCTACAACAAACTGGTGAGTTTATTTAAAGTTAATGATGCAAATCAAGTTTTGTTTCTTAGAAATAAGTTGAGGGAAATCAAGAAGGGTAAAGATGAAAGTATGCAAGCATACTTCTTAAGAATCACCGAGATCAAGAACGATCTCCTATCTATTGGGGAAACCATTACTGACAGAGAAATGGCACTCACAACTCTTGGAGGATTACCATCTGAATGGTATGTGTTCAGGACTACTCTTCTGAACAATAATGTAATTCCTAGTTTCGAGGAATTAATGGCTAGATGCATTCAAGAAGAAACAAGGGAAGAAGTGCAAGAAATGCCCATGCCTAAAGGTCCTCCTGCTGCCTTTTCTTCTCATGCAAAGAAAAGAAATAATTTCGGGACTAAATCGAAAGGAAAGGCTGGACCTAAGGCTAGAAAAAAATGACGATGTTACATTTGCGATAAAGCAAGTCACTATGTATGAGATCATAAGCATCATGATGAATGAGATCATGGACATAAAGGGCAACATGAGATCATGGACATATAGGATAGCATGATGATGATGCACACTAGTTTGCGCAGCATTATGATGGATAAAATCATGGACATGGGCAGCATGATGATAATCATGATTAGAGAAGCATGGTACAATATGCAGTGGTGCAACTCGAAATCCCTCTGATGGCAATCAAATGAATGACAAATTCAACAGCAAAGGTAAGAGGAGAGCTGGGAATCAAGGAAGAGGACAAGCATTCAAGAAGGCTAGAAATTCTAGGATGTATTAAATGCACCTGACCTCAAAAGGAACCTAGTGTCCATCTTGGCAATGGAAGACAGAGGCTACAAGGTAACCTTCAGCAATGGCAAGGTATGTATATGGAAAAATAATGTTAAAGATGACTTTACTCTTGGGTTTAGTGTTGATTCATTATATCAGGTCGATGGAAGTCCGCTAGATGTCATGTCTTGTGACACAACTCTTTAGTCCGAACTTTGGCATCGGATGTTTGCCCACCTTCATTACAAAGCTCTACCCGATGTAAGACAAATGGTAATAGGGATGCCCGAATTCCAAGTAGAGAAAGAAGGTGTATGTCCGGGATGTGCCAAAGGAAAGTTCAAAAGGGGGCCATTCCCCTCAAGCCAAAGCAAGACCTCCGATATATTACAATTGGTTTACTCAGGCATACCTGAGGTTGGCATTAAGAGGGAGATTACTACACCACATACTCCTGAGCAGAATGGTGTGGTGGGAAGGAAGAACCACACGATGATGGAAGCTATCCGGGCCATGCTACATGATCAAAGACTTCCAAAGATTCTATGGGCTGAAGCTGCAAACACTGTCGTATATGTACAAAATCGATGCCCTCATCAAGCATTGGGTTCCAAGACTCCTGAAGAAAAATTCACCGGTAAGAAACCTGATGTTTCTCATTTTAAAATTTTTTGGAAGCCCTATATACTTTCATGTGCCGAAAGAGAAAAGAAATAAATTGGGAGCATCTGGAAAGAAGGGAATTTTCGTGGGCTATGGTGAAAATACTAAAGGTTATAGAATCTATGTAGCCGGTCAAAGGGAAGTCATAATTAGTCATGATGTCACCTTTGACGAAGATATGGCTCTCAGCAAGGTGATCAATCTTCCGACTTTGAGGAGCTCTCAAGAAGCCGACACCAGGGAACCGAAAGAAAAAGATGATGAATCAATGCCTGATGTAGAAGAACCCATGGATCCGATTGATCCTCCTCCATATGAGCCTTCCTCTTCTAGGAAGAGGCCTTCATGGCTTAAGGGGTTACTTGATGATGCTGAAGGACATGCTGCACCCCGAGGAACCTTTCGTGAAAGTAAGAAATCTAATAGGTATCAAGGATACCTGACCATCATGAGCACGATCATACAAAATGAGCCTTCGTCATTCTCAGATGCCGTCAAGCATCAAGTATGGAAGGATGCTATGACCACAGAATATGAGTCTATCATAAAGAATTATGTTTGGGAAGTAGTTCCCAGACCCCATGACAAGACTGTTGTTACTTCCAAATGGCTTTACAAGATAAAGCATGCAGCAGATGGAAGCATGGAAAAGTATAAGGCTCGTTTTGTTGCTCGTGGTTTCTCCCAAAAGGAAGGTATAGACTATGATGAGATATTTGCACATGTTGCCAGATATACGACCATCCGCTCGATCATAGCCCTTGCCGCTTCACAAGGATGGAACCTACATTAGATGGATGTCAAGACTGCGTTCTTGCATGGCTCGATCAAAGAAGAGGTCTACGTGGAGCAACCCGAAGGATTTGAGATTTATGATCGAAAATCTCATGTATGCAGGTTGAAGAAAGCTCTCTATGGGCTGAAGCAAGCACCCAAGCATGGTATGAGAGGATCGATAGCTACTTGATGAAGCTGGGATTCACTAGGAGTGAAGTCGATCCTAACCTTTACTTTAAGGTTGAAGATGACAAGCCTCTCATACTGGTGTTGTATGTGGATGACCTCTTTCTAACAGGTGCAAACCCTCTCATTCACAAATGTTAGAGGGAGATGGCTTTTGAATTTGAAATGAAGGACCAAGGACTTGAAGTGTGGCAGAAGCCAAGGGAAATTTTCCTATCTCAAGGAAAATATGTGGTAAATATATTGGAAAGATTCGGTATGATGGACTGCAAGCTTGTGACTACCTCGAGGATCTTAACTTTTAGAAGTTATATGGTAGTGATGCCGGACCAGACTTGGGAAATGCCTCTGAGTTTCAAAAACTCATTCGCATTGATGTTCTTGGTGAACCTCCGTCCGAACATATGTTTTGCAGTTAGCATTATGAGCTCATATTTGGTTGAGCCTCACTAGATTGATGCCAGGAATCTTCTGAGATGTCTTCAGGACACAATCTCTCATGGATTAAGATACACTGTCGGAGATGAGAGACTACTTGGATATACTGATGTTGATTGGGCAGGAAGTGTGGTGGACCGTAAGAGCACTTCCGGGTACTGTTTCACCTTGGGATTTGCTTCGATATCCTGGATGAGCAGGAAGCAGAAGTCGGTGGCTTTGAGCACCGCCGAAGCAGGATATATTGTTGCTAGCATAACCTCGTGTGAGGCAGTCTGGTTGCGAAAGCTCTTCAGTGAGCTATTTGGATTTACATTGGATACCACTGTGATTCTCTGTAACAACCAGAGGTGGGATTTGATTATTCAGGAATCCCATATTCGTCAATTGCTCCAGCAGATAGACATCATCTGGGATATGGTAAGTCGATGAGCAAGGAAGCTCCATCACATTAAGATGATGTACAGGTTGATACACCTTGTCAAAGCCCCGAGGAAAGATCTAATCTGTGATTTTCCCAAACGACTTGGAGTCGGCAAGAAACCTTTGTACAAGGGTCCTGCATGTTGCATACATTGAGCTCTGGGAGCTCTAAGGGCTTGCGGTTCCTACTGGAGCAACATATGACCACAGGGTGACTCACCCTCCCCTGGTGGTGCACACTGGAACAAGATGATTCGCTCTCTTGTGGGACAAGATGATTCGCTCTCTTGTGGAATAGGATGATTCGCTTTCCTGTGTAGCAGGATGATTAGTTCTCCTATGAGGCCTGGATTGATGTGTTCTCCATGGCAGCCTGGATTGATGTGTTCTCCACGGCGCTTGTAGCAGGATTGATGTGTTCTCCTGTGAGGCCTGGATTGATGTGTTCTCCATGGCAATTGTAGCAGGATTGATGTGTTCTCCTGTGAGGCCTGGATTGATGTGTTCTCCATGGCAAATGTAGTAGGATTGATGTGTTCTCCTATGAGGACAGGATTGATTAGTTCTCCTGTCGAGGCATCCTACCCATGCAGTCTGGGACTCATGGGAAGTACCTCTCATCTGATCAATGAGCAAGGAAATGAAGTTAGGGACCATAGTAGTACCGATGGACGCATCGTTGTAACTACCGTACTCCCTACGCTAGGATGACCTCCATTGATCTGGGATCAATGATACTGGTCTGGGACCAGTGGTAGGAGTTGTACGGTGTACCATACTATGACGCTGACTTCGGGTCGGTTGAGACTGGTCTGGGATCAGTGGTACATACTCTGAGACTGACTTTGAGTCAGTGGAGGATGATATTGGTCTGGGACCATTGGAGTTGTACTCACTATGACGCTGACTTCGGGTCGGTTGAGACTGGTCTGGGATCAGTGGTACATACTCTGAGACTGACTTTGAGTCAGTATGATACATCCTCGATCATTTCTTCTTCTTCATAATTCGGACAAAAGCAGAGTAGAACAGAACAATGCAAGAGCAGAGCAGAACAGAACAAAACAGTACAGATCAGTGTAGGGCAGATCAAGACAAAGCAGAACAAGCAAAATAGAGCAGAGCAGGGCAAGGGTCAGGCTGTACAAGGCAGTGCATTTGATAGATGAATAGTAATGACCGATAGACAGATTGCAGATGAAGTTCTCCATGGTTGAGAGGGAGTGTTAAAATTGGCAACCAGGGCAAAACTTCATGTGGGTCATCTTATTCATGGCTGATAATATTTTTATTAGATTCCTCTCATCGAGAGGTGTAGGATTGATATAAAGATCATCCGATTCCAATAAGTATTCATGGAAATATGAATTTATTTTGATTATGGAATTATTATCAAGCCGACCTACAACTCATGTAGGCTCAGAAGCCCAACAATCGCATCTATTCACCCACCAACGTTGTGTATAAATATAAGAGGACTTTTCCTCATTTAGACTCACTCATCTCATCACATCTCTCTCTCTCTACTGCGCAGATATGAGTCTCTTCTCTACTGCGCTGAAATGGGTCTCTCTCTCTCACACATGTGAAGCCGGAAGCTGTTGAATTTGAAGCTGCAACTACAGAAGTAAAGATTGACTTGCGTGGCCTAGAAGATCTCCTCATTTGAACTGTGTTGTAGGTTCATCTGAACCTCCTCTGAAAGCCACAAATTTTGGTGGTGGAATGAAGTCAATCCGATGAACGGTTTGCAAGATATCGACTGCCCTAGTTTGAAGCTGGAAACTGCTGAAACTGAAGCTGCAACTGCAGAAGTAAAGATTGACTTGCGTGGCCTAGAAGATCTCCTCATCTGAACTGCGCTGTAGGTTCATCTGAACCTCCTCTGAAAGCCGCAACTTTTGGTGGTGGAATGAAGTCAATCCGATGAACGGTTTGCAAGATATCGACTGCCCTAGTTTGAAGCCGGAAACTGCTGAAACTGAAGCTGCAACTGCAGAAGTAAAGATTGACTTGCGTGGCCTAGAAGATCTCCTCATCTGAACTGTGTTGTAGGTTCATCTGAACCTCCTCTGAAAGCCGCAACTTTTGGTGGTGGAATGAAGTCAATCCGATGAACGGTCTGCAAGATATCGACTGCCCTAGTTTGAAGCCGGAAACCGCTGAAACTGAAGCTGCAACTGCAGAAGTAAAGATTGACTTGCGTGGCCTAGAAGATCTCCTCATCTGAACTGCGTTGTAGGTTCATCTGAACCTCCTTTGGAAGCCGAAACTTTTGGTGGTGGAATGAAGTCAATCCGACGGTCGGTTTGTGAGATATGGTCTGCCCTAGTTTGATAATGAAGCCGCTAATGCTGATGCTACTGATCTAGGGTTTGCTACTGCCGATATGAATCAGATTTATTGTACTATTTCTCTCTGCTGAATTATTGAAGATAAAAAAATATTTGATCAAAGGGTTTCCCCACACATTGTGGGGTTTGTCCCTGGCTAGCCCCACATCTTGTGTCTCTTGTCTTGGCTTGTTTTCTGTCGATCGTTTAATGTTCTATCTGCACTTTACTTTATGTACATGTGATTGCTAATCAGTGGAATATAATAAGAAAAAGAAGTAAACTGTTATAAGCATAGAACATACCATAACTTAACACAAAGACTAATTCAAATGGGGTAAATCCAGTGGTGGTCTTCCAAGTTGTATTGTAGGCCCAAGTGGCTTCTATAAGTCGGTCTGCCCAATCTTTTCTACTGCTACTAACAACCTTGGTCAAAATTTTCTCCAAGGCCCTGTTTGTGACCTCCACTTGCCCATTTTCCTGAGGGTAATAGGCAGTGGATTTCCTATGCTTGATGTGGTGTTGCTCCATGATGCCTTCAATCAGATTTGATGTGAACTGTGTCCCTTGATCAATGACCAACTCCCTCGGAAATCCAAACTTGTAAAAGATGTTTTCCTTCAGGAATTCAACCACTTTCTACTCAGTTGCTTCCTTCACTACCTTTGCTTTAGCCCATTTAGTCAAGTAATTAGTGCACACAATGATGTACTTCTTCTATCCTGATGGTGGATCAATGGGCCCAATGAAGTCCATGCCCCACTTCTCAAATGGCTCTAGAGTCACTTGAGGTTGCAAGGGCATCTCATCCTTGGGTGTAGGCTTGCCCATCCTCTGGCACTGATCACACCTAGTGGTGTACCTTCTTGCATCTTGATGTAGAGTAGGCCAGTAGTAACCAGCTTGTAGAACCTTGAAGGTTGTCCTCTTAGTAGCAAAGTGGCCCCCACAAGGTCCATCATGGCATGCTGAGAGGATGTCAAAGACCTCCTCTTCCCTCACACATCTTCTCAAAATCTAATTTGGCCCCAACTTGAAAAGATTTCCCCCAATCCAAGTGAAAGGGGCACTCTTTCTAACAATCTTGCTCTTCTCCTTGGAGGATAGATTAGGAGGGAACCTCCCAACAACCAAGTAATTTGCTATATCAGCAAACCAAGGAGATAGCACCAAGATGGTAAAGAGGTGTTCATCTACCATCTCCTCATTTCTTGTAGGCAAGGTCAGTCTTGACAAAAAATCTGCAACCACATTCTCTTTTCCTGGCTTGTCAACAATAGTTAAATCAAATTGCTGCAATAGTAACAACCATCTAATGATTCTGGCATTGACATCAGGTTTATTCACTAAATACTTAATGGTTGCATGATCAGTGTGAACAAAAGTTTGATATCCAGTGATATAGTGCCTAAACTTATTCAAAGAGTGCACCACAACCAGGAGTTATTTTTCAGTGACTATATAGTTAAGTTCAGCCTTAGAAAGGTTCTTACTGATGAAATATATAGCATAGGGTAGTTTGTCTTCCACTTGTCCTAAGGCTGCTCCTACAGCTTTATCTGATGCATCTGTGTGGATATGGAAAGGAAATGCCCAATTGGGACCCCTAAGGATGGGTGCAGTGGTCAATTTTTCCTTCAGTACTTCAAAGGCCTCTTGACATTTATCTATCCAACAGAAATCCGAGTCTTTAGCTAGTAATCCAAACAAAGGTGAAGCCAGTTTACTAAAGTCCTTAATGAACCTTCTATAATACCTAGCCAATCCAAGGAAGCTTCTGACATCCCTTTGTTTTTTAGGGGTAGGGACCCTTTTAATGATAGAAACTTTGTTGGGGTCAACCTGTATCCCTTCCTTAGATATGGAATGGCCCAAGACAGTCCTTGCATTCATCAAAAATTCACATTTCTTGGGACTTAATGAAAGATTCATCTCAATGCATTTCTTTAAGACTTTACATAGATTAGAAAGAGCTTCCTGGAAGTCACATCCATAAGGAGTGAAGTCATCCATGTATATCTCAACAGTGTCATGAACAAGGTCAGCAAAGATACTCAAAACTACCCTCTGGAAGGTAGCAAGAGCATTACACAAACTGAATGGAAGGACTCTATAGGCAAAGGTACCCCAAGGACATGTGAATGTGGTTTTGTCTTAGTCCTCAGGGTTGATCTGTATTTGGTTGTACCCACTAAATCCATCTAGGAAGGAAAAGAATCTCTTCCCTGCAAGGCCATCTAGGACTTGGTCAATGAAAGGCAGAGGGAAATGGTCCTTCTTTGTAGCCTTGTTAAGCTCTCTATAATCAACACAAATCCTCCACTTCCCATTCTTCTTGGGGACTATGACAAGAGGGGACACCCACTCACTATCTGAGATGGGGTATATGAACCCTGCATCCAACAGCTTTTGCAGTTCTTCTTTTACAATGTCCTTAAGGGTGGGATTCATCCTCCTCTGGGGTTGGTGCATAGGTTTGCATCCTTCCTTGATGTAAATATGGTGAGTACAAATTGAGGGATGCACACCTTTCATTTCCTTATAGTCCCAAGCAAAAGCATCAAGGTGTTGCCTCAACACAGTGCATAATTTCTTTTCTTGCTCGGCTGAGAGAGAGGGGTTGATCTTTAGAGTTATGGATGGGCTAATTTCCATAATCTTGGCATGATCTAGATCAGGGTCGACAGAGCACATATCAATCCATGGATTGCCCTCAGATTGTTCCAAAGATTCTTCCATTAGTTCATCAATTGGCATGGTAGTGGGAGGTTGATTATGTAAGATATGGTCAATAAGGTCATCTTCATCAAGCTTCCTACCTCCTATAGCAGTGTCTAGAGTACAAACTGGGTAGAGGGATGTCTGATAAAAGTCTTCTTCTTCCTCATCCTCTATCCACAAGGCAAGTCATGCTCATTAGAAGGTTGAGCAGGGGGATACAGTATGAGCTGCTTTGAGAGATGCCCATTCTTGATGGTCATGTTCCCAGCCCTGCAACTAATGTAGGCATCAGTAGTGGCCAACCAAGGTCTTCCTAGGATAAGAGGGTAACCATTAAACTTGGTTTTGGGCTGGAGGACAAGGAAATATGTGGGATACTCCCAGGAGTCGATGGAGACCATCACATCCTCAATAACTCCTTCAGGGGATATTGTGGACTTATCTGCAAGTTGCAGTACTATGGTGGTTTTCCTCAAAGCTCCTTGGAGGTTGAGCTTGAGCATGGTTTCTTTGGTCATAACATTGATTGCAGCCCCAAGGTCAATCAAGGTATTAGGGACCATAATGCTATCAATGTGCACATCCACTACTGGGCTACCAAGATCCAAGTACTTTGGGGAGATCACCCTCCCAAGCATTAGATCAGACAGCTACCCAACAACATTGATAGTGGGGGTATCTCTTCTTCTTCTCCCAGGCCTCTTGAAGCATTCTTCTTTAATAAGCTTGTTATAGATGGGGAAATCATTGATGGCCTAGAGAAGGGGTATTTTGACACACAAATTCTTCAGTTCTCCCAGAAGTTCAGCCTCTTCCGGGGTGTGTTGTTTAGGTTGGACCAACCTTTCAGGATAGGGAGGTGCATTGGCTTGAGGGGTATTATCTTCCTTCTCTTCTTCAAGTTCTTCAAGTGGAGAAGGTGGGTGAGCATTTGGAAGCACCTCCCCAAACCAAAGATTGATCCCATGGATTTCCACAGCATACGTAGAATAGGATGTCTCCCCAATGTAAACCTCTTGTGAGTGCTTGTTGTTAGGGTTCGAATTGGGTTGGGCAGGCATTTGAAGTTGCTTAGGTGGGTTGTTGTGAGGTAACTACAGCTGAGGTGGAGGAGGAGGCAATAAGGCAAGAGGTTGGGTTGCCTGTGGCCTCCATCCTTGTGAAGGGTTACCCCATTGAGGAGGTTGAGGTGGATATGGCTGGAAAGGAGGGTTGATAGACTGAGGAGGATATTGTGGAGCATAGGACCAAGGAGAGGGTATGGACCATGATGGATGAGTTGAAGGGTACCAAGGCTAGAAAGGTGCATTCTGATTTGGATTATAAGGAGGATATTGTGCACCTTGCATGCCTTGTTGATATGGCCTAGGGCCTTGGGGCCTCCTCTGGTTGATGAAGAAGAGTTGCTCCAACCCATTTTCTACCCCTTGGTATACAACTTTTAGGCCTAGCAGAGAGGGACATTTGTCTGTTGCATGGTTTTCCTCACAGACAAAGCAAACTTCTATGGTGTTTAGTGGGCATTCATTTCGGGGATGCCTCTTAGTGCATCTAGGGAAAAAGATAGCTAGTGCCTTTTATGCTTCCTCTTGCTTCCTTTTAATCTACATAGTGTCCATTTGTAGGGCAAAAGTATGCAACATTTCACTTTTGAATTCCTCCAACATGCTCCTTATCTCATGTTTGATGGTTGAGGTTGAGGAAGAGGAGTTAGTTAAGCTTTGGCTGGACCTTCCCTTTTCCTAGCAGCCCTAGAATGGTTCTTGAATACTGTCTTGATGTCATCATAGGTCAACTGGTAGATGTCTCCTCCAGACAACATATTGAGGGTCTCCATTACATCCTCCCTGATCCCTCAGAGAAGTACTAGTTTGAGTGACTTAGGGTCAAGGGTACAGTTAGCCCTCCTATAGTTGAGTTGGAATCTTTCCTCATAGTCCTCTAAGGATTCATCTGGCCCTAGGGTCATCCTAAAGATTTCCTCTTTTGTCTCTTTAGACCTACAGTAATCCCTGTACTTCTCATTAAAGGCTTGCTGCATTTGTGCCCAAGTAGTGATGTTGCCTCCAGGTAAGCCCATAAACCAGCGCAAGGTTGCATCTTTGAGGGTGGATGGAAACAACTTCAACTTCTGTTCATCAGAGGTATAGTCATAGGTCCTACAGACAATAACAAACTCAAACATGAATGTGTTAGGGTCCCCACAATATAGCCCATTGAAGTGTGGAAGGGAAGCAACATTGATATTCTTCATCTTAGCCTCCCCATTAGTCTCTCGGATGGGAAAGAACTCATTTTGTCTATTTTCAGCCATGTCTTGGATAGGTGATATAGGCTCCTCCTCCCCTAGGGGTTTTTCAAAGGTTTCAGGTTGCTCACCCAAAGGAAGTTCACAACCACCAAAGAAGAATGATGGTTGGCTACTTGAAGGGGTGGGGGTTTTTGGTAGGAATTTCCCTTGATTATCCCTACTCCTACAAGGCATGAAAGAACTAGCTCTTGTTTTTTTTTTTTTTTTGTAAGTTTTTCAAATCAACAGCACTGATGCAAAACAAAAAAACAAAAAAAAAGATAAGCAACTTCTAAGTAGAAACAAAACCTACTTAGACAACTCCCCAACAACGGCGCCAAAAAATGATGAGCCCCAGTATTGCAACAAGAATGCTACAACTCCCAAGGCTACCAACTTAAATTATCAACTCAAGGTTCGTACAAACTAAGACGTGGCAGTGCTATATGCACAATAGGTCAACCACTACTCATGTCACCTCCAGTGATTGAAACAGATCAAGGTATGCAGAGACCAATCCTCCAACTAGCTTACAAAGAGAACTTGCATGAAAAGACAGGAATCTACTCTAATTGCAAGAAGGTAAACATTATCCTAATTGCAAAAATGAAAGTGTCATTCATCAAATGTAAAGGCTAACTACAATTGCAGGAAGGGAAAGACTATACTTAATTGCATAAATGAACCATGCTATTCTACTTGCAAAAATTAAATCAGTGCTCTACTTGAAGAATGTAAATCATTACTCTACTTGCAGAATGTGAAAAATTGCTTGAAAGAGGAAACTTGATCTAAAGAGTATGACTAGAAAATCTAAGGACATAATTTTAAAAGAATAACTAGGTCTAATCTATTTGCATTGAAGAGTTTCCCTTCTTATCACTGAGTTCAAGATAATTTAGCTTCAGTAACAAAGTCTTTACACATTGCATAAAAGAATAATCTTTGTGATTCAAATGTAAAAATATGTCTACCAATTCTAATTGTTATTTTGTACTTGCAGTGAAGGAAGGATGGGTCTAGAGTGGTCCTTGGGTCTCCCCAATCATGGATTCAAATCTTGGAGGTCATTATTCAATCCCAAAATGCAAAAATCAAGGTCTTAGAGCAAATCTGGCCAATTTTACATAGTGCTACAGGACTGCTACAAGATGCTACAGGATACCCTGTTTTGCTACAGGATTGCCCTGTTTTGCTACAGGATTGGATCTGAGAGCATCCCGAGGGTAAGAAAGATGTTTTGAAGCTGGGAGAAGGTAGATGAGGGTGTATGAAGAATGTGCAAGGCCTTTTGCCAAGCTTAGCACCCCTCAGAGGCCCATCTTGTACAAAAGTACATGCTCATGGTGTTCCCCAATAACCTTGAAAAGATAATCTCAGTGGAAGAATTTGAAAGCAGTATGAGGTGTCAAGAAGGAAGAGGGTGATGACAAAATGGATGTAGGATGAGTGTACTAATCCCTGCTATCTTGTGCTCCTGGCAGTTTGAGAAAGAGAAAGCGTAGGGATTTCTGCAAGCTTTTTTCCCCGGAAGATTAAAGGAGAGCCGAGTATCATGAGTGCCCAATGTAGTTCTCACAGCTAGAGCTCTAAGATTCAAGAGGGTTTGAAACTAGGTTTGCAGATCCGAAGAAGCAGAGGGCTTTCTATTGTTGGAGTGGCCAAGGAATCGTAATTCAAAGGCTTGACCCAAATTTTTGTTGAAAGACTGCAGCTTATTTTTAAATTTGTCCATAAATCGAAATTCTTTGAGCAAAATCGAAATTTCTGAAGCCATTGGTAAATTTTTTGAAGTCCAGTTCAAACTTTTTGAAAGGCCTTTTTCGTTTCTGAGCAGAATCCCTCAAGGGATCGTTTTCCTGGAAAGCCATTCAGGGTTTATTAATTATTTGGAGCCATTTAACTCAAAATTTCGCAAGCATCCATTGTTTATGGCTTGAAGAGATCAATTTCTAAATTTTTTTGAGGGCCGCAGGCCTGTCAACCATTTATTTCTCAGCCGCAAAGATTGGGAAATTGTAACTTTAAATTTTTCTGAAATTCTCCCATTTTGCAATCAAATACTGAATTGCTGAAGGTGAACTCCATCAATTTCTGAAGAGATCAATTACCGGAAGGTTTTTGCTATTCAATTTGGCATATATTTTGTTGATACAGCCCTTAGTGTTTTGACAGGTTCTGCGTTGAGCATATAGCACATCTATTCTAGCTAATGTGAGAACATTAATTCTGCAGGGGCTAATTACATTTATTTTTTTGGAGAGCGTAATCTTTCTAGGAACTGCCATTTTTTTTTAAACTATTTTGTAAGGCAATGTCTGGGCTGGCCGTGAGTTTATTCTGACTTCTTTTCATCAAGGCCACAGGGTTTCTAGGCCTCCTTTCTCCTCCAAGCCGTGAGCAAATTTTTGAGATACTGTTATCAAAGTCGTGGGCATTTCTGAGAGTATATTTGTCAAGGCTTTGAGGCATCTAAAGGTTTAAAGTAAAGTTGTTTGGGGAGTTTTACAGTCAAGTTGTCAAGCAGATTTGTATCTATTACCTCATTGATCTCTTGTAGCTTGAGAAAAAATATGTTGATCAGTCCATATTCAACAAGTTTCTTGAGTGTGAAGTGCTCTTTTTCTTTCTAAAGTGTCCCTCTCATTCTAATTCTAGTGATTCTTCATTCTGTTGGGAAACTTGAAATCAAGGAGAAAGCTTCACTGTGTATTCAAACCCACTCATTGCAGAAATCCATCTTAATATGGGACTGTTGAATTGGCAAATTGTAGGTTTCTTTGGCTGACATCTCCTCTTTCACTTAATTTTGATCTTGCATTCATACATCAATTGATAATTGGGATTGTAGGCTATATTCAGAATCGCAGGTCAGCGTTACAACATTGGAAGGGTTTCATCACTGGTTTAAAGCCAAGAAATTGCCAATTGATCACCACCCTTGATATATCATTTGCAGGAGTGAGACCGCAGGGCCCAGAGGGCTCAAATCTTCTCCAACATTTACTTGTTGCAGACTGTCTATCATTCAGATCTAAAGCGTGATATCTAGAGGGTATTCACACAAAATTTGATAATTAAAGGGTTTGAAATCATTTAAATTCACCACATATAATTCATAAGGATTTTAACAGGTCTTCTAACTTCTTATCTATCTTACCCAAAATTGTCTCGACTGTTTTGCAAGTAAACTTTGTGACTGATTACAAAATTTGCAGTGACTAGTCTCATCTTAACAAGCGGTGTTTTTAAGGTCTGGTGCAGGTAGCTTAAAACTGAAATCCATCATACGCATTCACCTCATCACATCATTCAGATCTTGTTCAGCTTGCATCTTATCATCGTTGTCAAAAGTCTTTGTGCTTACACTATTTCGATGGCTTCTAATTGATACAACTCTAAGTATTCCAAGTAAGGCATTTGAGTTTGTTGTCTCTTCCTCATTCAAACTGCTTCCCTACTTACTGTTGGAATCTTGTAGTTTGTAATAAGTGCCTCTTACATTAAAGTGCTTTGGCAGATTGCTCTTCACATTAGCAGATCATTGATTTACATGCTTTGTAACAATTACTATGTCTTTGAAGTAGAGGCACTCCCTTTTCAAGCTATCATTTGTCGATGTATTTGCCTTGCATCTCATTTACACGGTCTTGACATGTGCATTCATCATCACTGGTTATTATTGTAGGCTGATATAACTTAACAATAAGTTCTTACAGGCTGATCTTAAACTGTAGAAGACTGAGTTTTTATCATTAGCTCGCTGGTACGCCATTGTGGTTTGGTGATTGCATTTAACTCATTTCTTGTGTCTCTTCAGAAGTATCATTAACTTCTTTGATTTTCTTTGCTCAGATCAAAAGTTGCATTACACGTTTCAGATTTGGTATTTGCAATTAATTTTTGTGTTCTTCTATTATTCGTGTAATATTCATTTGCTAATCACCATTGTTTCATCAAGTAATTTTAAGATTGCTTTTTGGAATTTTACAATTATGTGTTGAAAGGTAACTTAATACTGTTCACATTAAAACATGGTTGTATCTCATTGAAGCAATCAAGCTTGGTCATCCTCATTTCAGATCTGTATTGCATTAGATCTTGCATCTTAACCATTGACAATTGAGGTTGTGAGCACGATTTATACTATTGCGCTTGTTAATTCCCTACTCATTTCTTTATTGTCTTTGGTGCTAATATTCTTTTAGCAACATTTACCTATTTTTTGACTTGACATTTCATTTGCAAGTGTTTTCTAATTGGAGCATTAAGGCACTGGTCGATCATTCCTTACATCATTAAGTGTCGCATAAATAATCTAATCAGATATATCTCACATTGCTCATTTATCAAGCTTGGCTCCTAATTTCATTCAAGTTGCATTGATAAGTAGTTGCATCTCCTAAGACTTGTTGGTTCCCAACAAGTTTCCCTTTCATCTTTCACCTTTAGGGACTACCCCCCTTGACTTAGGTAGGAGAGAGTCTAAACGGAGTGAGTAGGGATCAAGGTGACAGCCCCTACTCTGAGCGTTGTCGCGGTGCCTAGACACTTTGTGCGACAACAAGGCCAACAAATTTTTGGCACTTCATCTCCTAGGGTTAGGTTTTTAAATGTTTAGGGTTTTCCATTGTTTCTTAATAATAAATAGGCTTTCGAGCCTCATCATAACACAGTTCAGAAGGCATGTAGCCGCCACATCTCTTCCCAGAGATAAGCTATCATCGTTTGAGTCAGTTTATTTCCATTCTGCATGTAAACAGTTTTTAGTGCTTGTTACTAATGAATTGAAGTTCTGTTTTCATTGTATCTGTGTGTTTTTGTTTATATCGTTATTTCATTTTGTTCCTTCATAAATCTAGATCAATGGTATCAAAGTGGTCTTCTCTTTCTTTTTTTTCTATGCATGTCTCCAACGAGGTCGGGGTATAAAGAGTTAGGGATTGAACTGGTTGAGCCTTTGCAAGGCCAGCCTCGCCGACCCCGATGACCTCCCACGATAGAAGAAAAGAAAGACGAGAGAGTAGGAGATCCTTTCAAAATATTGCTCAAAGAAACCATCAAGCAACAAAGGAACACAATGATGGATAACTTTGCCCAGTCAAAGTTGACTGTCTAAAAGTCAACTTTGACATTCCCATATTTGAAGCCCAGATAGATGCAGACATCATAGATAAATGGTTAAATTTGTTGGAAGGATACTTTTTGGTTCATGATTTTTCCAATAGGGAGAAGATTACTTTTGCACTCCTCAAAGTCGTCGCCCAAATCAAGCACTGGTGGGAAACCTACTGTGAGCAAAGGGATGAGAGGGAACCTTCATTGTTTTCAGCCGCACCCACTTGAAATTCTTTCCGAGATGCCATCAAGGAACAGTATTACCCTATCGGGAGCTATGAAGATAAGTACATAAAGTGGACTACACTACACCAGGGAAGGGACCAAGACGTGCCGAAGTTCACAAATATTTTTCATACCCTTCGCACGAAGTTCAGTATCAAATATTCTAAGTGGCATTTGGTACTCAAATACCACGGCTGTCTACACAAATACATCCAGGACGAGATGGAATTCCTGGACATCTCCTCGCTTGGCGCCACCTATCGATACATTGTCAAGATCGAACAGAAATTTAAACAGAAGAAGCGAGACTTTGGATCTGTGAATCCAAAGCAAGAGAAAGGCACCCCCAAATTGCAGAACAAAGACAAGACGGGGTGACCCAGAACAACTCGCTGAAGTCACAAGCAAAGAACAACACCACAGGGACAAAGAAGGACACGGAAAAGTGGTGTGAGTTCCATAAGAGCGCCATTCACAACACAAGTGAATGTCGAGCCAAGCAGTCACTGGTGGCCGAGTTGAAGGCTTCAGAGTCAGATTAATGTTCTGACTTTGAGTTACAACCTGACAAGGGGAATGACAAAGGGAAGCAAATTATTGATGCGGAGCCTAGCGCCATTGTTGCCACCACCAAGATCCAAAAGATTGAGCCCGAAAATCCAAAAGAAGGGGAGCGTCTCTTCCACTCACAGATGTGGGTGAAGGGGTCTCCAATGTAGTTCTTTGTTGACAGCGGGAGCCAAAAGAACCTCATCTCAGTAGAGGTCGTTAAGCAGCTGGGCCTACCGACCACACCACACCCGCAACCATACACAATCGGGCGGCTCCACGAAGGACGAGATCTTTGCGTAATCAACAGTGCCATCTTCCATACAGCATCAAACCCTTCACAGATGAGGTACTGTGTGACGTTGCTCCTCTTGAAGTTTGTGATGTATTATTAGGCCAACCATACTTGTGGAAGCGTCATGTTGTGTATGAGTCGAGGCCTCACACTGTTATTATTTCTTTGGGTAGTAAGTTGTATAGAATACCGAAGGTAGCCCCGCCTACCGCCATCTCTTTGATCTTTGCTAGGCAATGCAGTAAGATCATCTCCCAGACTAGGAAATTTGTTTTCTTTCCATTTTGCTCTCAAAGTAAGGGGAAGATCGTGGCCACATCCATTGCCCCCGGGAAGGGTTCCTTCACATAGTAGAAGCGGTGGATAAGGTCATGGAAGAATACAGGGACATCTCCTCACCCACAGGGGTACGCTTGCACTGTCAAGTCAAGAATTCAATCAATCTGACTCTCGAAGCACCTCTACCCAATGGGTCGATATATTGTTGCTTCATTCTGAAAAACGAAGAGATCAAGTTATAGATCCAAGAGTTGTTGCAAAAGGGGCACATCCAACCAAGTTCCTCACCCTGTGGGAGTTTGATTGTACTTGTACAGAATAAGGATGGGACCTGGGGGCTCTGCATTGATTATCGGGCACTAAACAAAATCATTGTCAGGAACAGGTATCCAATCCCACAGAGCTCGATGGGGCCAAGTATTTCAGCAAGATCAATCTGAAGTTTGGTTATCACCAGGTTCCACTAGAGCCGACAGACATATAGAAGACTGCCTTCAAATCCAAAGAAGGCCTTTTTGAATGGTTGGTCATGCCCTTCGAGTTGACGAATGCCCCTACTACTTTTATGAGGCTGATGGCTGACATCTTGCGGCCTTTCACCAACTCGTTCATGGTTGTTTATCTGGACGACATCTTGATCTTCAGCAAGAATTGGGAAGAGCACTTGCAACACATTCGATAGGTCCTTCAAACCCTACGACAACACAAACTGTGTGCTAACTTGGAGAAATGCATGTTTGGCATCGGCCAGGTCCAATATCTGGGCTAAATCATTGATGAGCAAGGCGTGCATGTGGATCCAGCTAAGATCCAAGTCATTCGAGATTGGCCAGCCCCGACCACTCTAACAGAGCTTTGCAGCTTTTTGGGCCTTGCCAATTTTTATCGGAGGTTCATGTTGGGATTCTCTCATATCACTTGGCCTTTGAGTCTATTTTCCAAGGGCGAAGTAAAAGCAAAGTTTTTCTGGTCTAAGTCCCAACAAAAGGCATTTGTTGAGTTGAAACACCGCCTCTGCTCTACACCAGTACTCACATTGTCAGACCTACAACAACCATTTGAAATTGAGACAAACGCCTCTGACTATGCTATTGGTGCAGTTCTCACCCAACAAGGGCATCTGGTGGCCTATCATAGTGAGGCACTTTCCAACACCATTCGAAAATACCCCACCTACAATAAGGAGATGTACTCCATCGTGCAGGCTTGCCAATGATGGAAACATTACATTCAACGGAAGGAGACGGTCATCCACATAGATCACCGACCCCTATAGTTTATACAGACCCAAGGGAAGTTGCAAAATGATCACCATTAGAAGTGGTCCACATATCTACAACAGTTCCATTTGAATATCAAATACAAGAAGGGAAGCACCAATCATGTTGCAGATTGCCTTAGTCGGCCACCGGTTGCAGCACTGACCACTGTTCTCAACATTTGTGGTCATGAGACCTATAGATGGCCGCAACTATATAAAAATGATCCAGAGTTCGCCACCACATACCAGATGCTAGTGGATGGAAAGAAAGTTCCAGACTTCCACCTCCAAGATGCATTATTATGCTACTTGGGCCACCTTTGTGTTCCTTCAAGCGAGCATGCCAAGCTGATTTGGGAGGCGCACTACAGTCGGATTGAAGGACACTTTAGTGTGGAGAAAATTGTGGCCATACTAGAGAAAAAAATTATTGGCCAAATCTCTGACAAGATGTTGGAAATACATTAGATCCTGCACTGCATGTGCCATTGCCAAGCCAACTATTAAGAAGCAATGATTGTATACTCCTTTGCTTGTTCTTGAGTCCTAGTCAGCCCAGGGAATCCATCTCCATGGACTATATTTTTGGCCTTCCTTCTACCAAGCATGGCAACAACTGTGTATTTGTGGTCGTCAACAGATTTTCTAAGATGGCCATATTGGTTGCCTGCAAGAAGAGTATCACAGCAAAGGCCACTGCCAGACTCTTCTTTGAACAAGTGTGGGTACATTTTGGGATCTCGTAAACCATTATATCAGATCAGGATAGCAAGTTCCTAAGCGTGTTTTGGTCGAGCCTTTGGTCATTGTTGGACACCAAGCTCACCAAGTCGACTGCATTCCACCCCCAGACTGATGGCCAGACAGAGGTCATCAACAGGATGATTGTGCACATACTACACATGTACAACTCTAAGCATCCACAGACATGGGACAAGGGTCTTCCCTATGTACAACACAACCACAACAGAGTTCTCCATAGCTCGGCACAACACCTCTGAAGTGGGCCTGGGATTTCAACCATTATGTCCCCTTGATGTTGCACTTCCTTTTGCAACTACATAGGAAGAATCTGCCCATGTTCAATCCGAAGTTGATAAAGCCACCAGGTTTATTGAGCACATTCAGCACATCCGCCAGCAGGTTCATGAAATCTTGGAGAAAGCCAATGCCAAATACAAATAACGACATGATCAGCATCAGGTGCCCCATAAGTTTCACGTGGGCAACAAAGTTTTGTTACATCTGCAAAAAGAGCATCTCGCTAGAGCCTATTGTAAACTTCGACCACTCCAATACGGGGCTTACACCATCTCCAAGGTTGTCGGAGACAACACTTTCGAGCTCAGTATCCCCCCATGCCTTGGCTTGCACCCCATATTCAACGTGGATCGCCTTCAACCATACTTTCCACCATTATTGGACACATCAAACATTGTCGAGCAATTGACACCAATAGAGCTCAACCCAGACTGCATTGAACAAGCTACAACTGATCGGATTATGGACATACAGATCAAGAGCACTCGCAAACAAACGATCCAACTGTACTGAGTTGTCAAAATTGGTCAACTCTTGCACCAAGGCAAGTGGCTCACCAAGGACCAAGTTCAATGAGAACTTTCCCATTTCATGGAGGCACTCAACGCAATGGGGACCATTGCTTCCTAAGGGAGGAGGACTGATCTAGGTGGATATTGGTGGCCACCCGCCTATTCCACTTGGACCCCCACCATTATTTCTTTCAGTTTCATAATTGTAGCACAATTTACTATTTTTAACAATTTTTCGGGTCCTGAACTTCTATAACCGTTTTGAGGCCCTAAATGACGTTTTTTTGGAAAACGGGCTATGGGTTTGCAATCAAAAGTTGTAGTCCTCGAATAGATGTTTCTAACGAGGTATCGTATGCATCAAACGAAGATCATATCCCAACGTTACAACCCTATGAAGTTGACGTGCTAATTTACCCCAACGAGGCCCACAGACATTTGGCGCTTTATCTCCTAGGGTTAGGTTTTTGGATGTTTAGGGTTTTCCATTGTTTCTCAATAATAAATAGGCCTTCGAGCCTCATTGTAACACAATTCAGAAGGCATGTAGTTGCCACATCTCTTCTTAGAGATGAGCTACCATCGCTTGAGCTAGTTTATTTCCATTATGCATGTAAACAATGTTCAGTGCTTTGTTATTAATGAATTGAAGTTATGTTTTCATTGTATCTAAGTGTTTTTGTTTACATCGGTATTTCATTTCGTTCCTTCATAAATCTAGATTAGTAGTGCCCTTTCTAAACCATAAGGCCTCAGAGGAAGTCCCTCTTGTTGAAATTTGGTACCGGAGGACAGGTGGTTCCCTTAGGCTTTGATCTTTGGCCTAGGGAAAAGTGTCCAAAAGAATTTAATTTTTCTCCTAAAGTGACTTTATAATTTTATAAAGTTAAATCTAATTTAAAAGTGACTTTAAGTGATAAAGTTACTAAGTCTAATTTTAAAGTGACTTTTATAAAGTCAATGAAAAATTAGAAAGGAAAAGTGACTTTGGACATAAATGACTAAGTGGGTCTTTATTAAAGTGGAGTGAATTAAAAAAATCAAAAGTGAGATTTAAATGAACATTTAATCTCAGCCATTGATCTAAATCTATTTCAGCCATTGGATTTAGAGATCACCCAAAAGTCACTTGGGTCACCCAAAAGTCATTTGGAGTTATATTAAGGGAGGAAAAGGAGAAAAAGATCACATTCGATTCAATTCTTTCATGAGCAGATTGGGGGAAGGAGAGCAAGAGAGCAAGAGAGATTTCTGAGCAGGTAGGAGAAGGAGACAGCAGCCTGGCACACATTCCAAGGCAGCAGTTGAGCAGATTTGTACAGCTGATTCAGCACACAGTGAAAGGCAGATTTTGGCACGATTTTCGAGGAGAGGTTTGCACAAAAATCGAGCAGCAGTTTGCTGGTTTTTCTGCACGCAAAACGAGGGCCATACAGCAGCATTTAATGCTGAAAGTGGGCACGAAAATCGAGGAGACCGTACAGCATTTATTGCTGTCATGTTTGCTGTAATTTCCAGTTTGCTGTGAAGCATGGGAAAAGAGATAAGTTGTAAATTTGCTTGCTGATTTTTTGCTGAAAATTTCTCACTGTAAAAGGCAATTTTCAGAAATAAAGAAAAGCTCTCAAATTGGTTTTCCCCAAGAGTTGTAGGGGGTTTTTCCAAGGTCACATTAACCAAAAATCTCAATGTTTAAATGTGTTTTAATGGCTGTTTATTACTGCTGATTTTTATTTCTGCAATTTCCAGCATTCTGTAAAATTTCCAGAATTTGTGTTTTCAGCGAATTTATTTTTTTCAGCTTGTTAAATGTATGGTTATGGGAAAGGGCATTTAACTATATGGGAGAAATAAGGAGAAACTGAAAACCGGGGTGGGAAAACAGAAATTTCTACACCTCTAAACTTGAGTCAAAAGCCAACCTCCCAAGTGAAGTGTGGCAACAAAGATACGATCAAGAGCAATCAATCATCCAGTTTTCCCCATGATTCATATTAATATGCTCATAACATTTTTTTGTTGATTTGACCCATGGCAAATTTGAACTTTGAATCTCATGGTTTACATATTACTCATAACACAGCCATCGCCATCTAAGCTAACCCCCATGGGCTAATATAATATGCTCATAACATTAAATGAAAGCACATGATAGCTAAAATGGTTGGAATACCTACTAATAGATGGTCCACCTTCCTTCAAGAGGAATAATAGATAGGAGAGAGCACTAATCGGAGCGATAGGTGGAGAACTCTTGCATAATGCTATCTAAAGACCATCATAGGGCTGTTGGCTAGTTGGCTGTCAAATGATGAGAACAAATTTCTCCTATGGGTTACGCAGCTTTGGTGGGTGACAGCCATTTATAATCAAAGGAGATTAAAGATAGGACTTCTCCACATCGAACTGAAATGATTGGAGCTTCACAAAACTAAATCATCTAAAATTGGTTCCTAGCAATCACATAATAGTTGATAATTAATGACAGTGAGATAGAGATGCCTCACTCAACCAGTATATGTACCCTACATACCAGTTAGTAGAGATTGAACACTAGGAATTTTGGAGTAAAGATAATAGACTACAAGATGTCTAATAGACAGAACCTTGGAGAGCAACATATCCACCCTCCCAAAAGAGACATTCCCAGTTCTGGATCACTGTAATATAGCATATGGCTCACAAATTCAGCTAGTAGCAAATAATCACAGCTAGTTTCTGATAAAAAAAATGTAAGGTTTGTGGTTCCTTGGTACGTTTACTAGATGACATTTAGAAGAGACCCTAGTGGTAAGAGATCTTGGTTCAGCGATGAGCATGTGATTTTTGTGGTTGACTGTTTCTAGCATCAAAGTTTGTAGTACACTTTGTCTAGACTCTAGAGGAAAAACGAATAGTGGGAGACATGAAACGGCTCTGTAGTGGCTTTACTAAGCAAATGAAGGGAATAGTATAGAACTTGAGGAGAAAAATTGAGTGTTTCCAAGTTCCAACAATAAAACCAATCTCCTTGTAAAGATTTGCAATGGCTCAACTGTAGATTGGGAAAAATAAGTGTGAACATGAGCAAAAATGTTGAGCATTGTTCAGAAAACAAGTTGAGTGTCACCCTAACAATCAAATGGTCTGACCTATGAATATATGTGACAAAGCTTTGTAATGGCTCGACTCAACAGAAGAGGGAATTGCACATAGACCTAAGAAGATAAGCTACCTGTCGCTACAAGTTAGTTTCAGCCAGCCATTGTCTTTTACCCAAAGCCCCAACAATATGAAGTAAGAATCGCCTAATCTCATTGTCTTCCTTGTACGTAAACAAAAAGTAGAAAGATGGATTTAGTTAATAGGATTGCTGAAATTATTATACATGCAACTCACTTGGCAACTTCAAGGCAAAGCCTTGACCTTTGCAACCTTCACCATTATATTTTTTAAGTTCAATCTTAGTAGAAATGCATAACAGTGTTCAAGGAGCAGAAATGAGTCTCTTTGTCAATGAAGCTAAGGTAATATTCCAAAGACTGAAGATAATGTTACATCAAGATCAAATATCTAGCAAGATACGTTAAACTACACAACATTAAGTAAGAAATTACTACCTGCATAATGCTTTCTGTATGAGCAATCATTGGTTCATTCTCATCGTTTGTTTCCCGATTACCAAGGCAATAAAAATTCAAATAATCTTGTGGATGGTATGATTCTGACAACCCTGAATCTTGAAGGGCCTTTGCAACAACCTTGTACATCATTTGCATTGTTTGTGACTGTTGAAAAAAAAAACATCTATGAGTAAGAAAGAAAACTTTCTAGAGACTTTAGAAAATGTTTCTACAAAACACAAAAGCTTCCAATATCCAGTTTCATGTGTGCATTGAAGATATATTCCCTAAATAATGCTTGAACCAATGAAAAACATATATTTTATGCTTGATCTTTCTAATAGACACAACTCATGTGAGGAGACAAAGTATCTACAATTGAGAAGGAATCAGAAAACAAAATTTTAATGGAATAGGAATCATATCAAAAGCACATTTTAGTGTATAATTTGGTGGATAAAGAGAAAAACGAATATCACACAGTTAGCTCAATTGGTTCGAAAATCTGCCAAAGGTATGTTGCCAATGGGGAAGTCAAAGGTTTCAATCTGGCTGAGTACCTCTGGGGTTAGTAGCTGCAAGAGACATTGGCAATCGACACCATCCTCCATAAAGTTAATTCAGGGAAAAGGCACAAATCCTGTAAAGTTTCCTTTGAGGAAGAAAAAGAACACACACACACAGTTGATAACAGGAAAACAAATTACCAATTAACTTTGACAAGTTACAAACAAATTTTCACAAACTTCTATGCTTAAGGTTGGCCAAATTTTCACAAACTTCTATTCATCTTCTAGCCAGCAGCCAACAGCCCCTCAGTGCCACTAGTAGCTGATGAATATGTGTCATTCATATCTCCACCACTTGCATCAGTCCTATGTTTCCTCGCCAATTTGCCAAGAGCATATGTTGGAAGGTAGGTTTCTGATCACAAGGTATTTTATTCATTTTGCAATAGGGTGCTTATGCTTGCTTGTATTTGGGCATTTTGACATGGATTATGGGGTAAATTGGAAGAAAAAAGGGTCTTAGTCGTGATCTTGTTCCCTCACCTTAAATGGGATGTTAAGTTTCAATCCTAGTCTAGTGGGACCTTCGCTTATAGCCCCATGATTGACATAGCGTAGCCCCATCTCTCCCTCCCTATTCCATTACCACTTTCCATCTTACATTACAAGCCCCTATTGCACCTCCATTCTTCAAATCCAACTGACTACTGGTTCATTGGGATTTGGCACCCACACATCCTCAAACCTAGGTAGGGCTTGGAAATGTACCCTAGGAGGTTGATGCAGCGAAAAGAAATGGAAAGAGCATATGATGGCCACAAGAAAAAGAAAAGAAAATTGGCAGCTCAGGGACAAATTGCCTCCATTGGAGAGTCTTCCTCATCCAAAGAAGCCCCTTCTAGCCCTTAGAAGAATTTAATTTAGTAGAGGAAAAATATTATTTTCAAGGTGAAACCCACATGTGCACAAAAGCACAAGTTGGTCTAGGCAAGCTAATTCTACCCCTTGAGACACATATAAATAGACCTCACGTCACATCACTTTGGAACATCATCACCATAACACATCTTCTCCTGGAATGGTTCGAATACTTTTGAAATCGCAAGTTCTTTTCACCCGTGCGAAGGAGAGAAACAGTGCTTTTTGTTTACCAAAATTCATCTTCTATTTTGGGATTTTGACCAACCTTTGATTTGGTTTCACTTTGGCTCATTTGACTTGGAAAATATTTTTTTTGGAAGGCCGAATTGTTTGGGAGAGAGATTGAACTTTCCTGGGTTGTTTAACCATCCCTGACCGCAGACTTTGACTGAAGTTGACCATAGTTCTATGGAGGCTTGATCTCAGGCTTTATCTCTCCTTTGACCTAGTTCTTGTTGACATTTTTATTGGGTTTGACCGAGCTTCGAAGGCCGCATCCATTGACTGTTGACTGAGTTGTTTTAGAGGCATTTTGACCATGGTCTGTTCACTGGTTAGGGCATCTATGATTGTTGTTGACTACTACTGACGTTGACCAAAAATAACAGAATTTGACTTGGACCATATTTGACTATATTGCTCTCTTTTGATTCAATATTGAAATGTAGATTTGATTTGTCAAGGCTTTGACCCTTTGACCCCTTGTTGATGAATTAGAACATAGTATCTCTCCACTGAACATTTGATGACAATCTAATAGAAGAAGAATTTTGAAAGATTTATCCCCCTTGCGGGATTTTCCCCTGGTCTTTGACCAAACTTCTGTCTCCCTTGTTCTTGTTCTTGGTTGTCTTCTATTGCATTTGGATTACTGTTCTATCTACAAATTCTTATTGTCATTTGAATATTGAATTTATTGGATAAAAGTGATTGCTAATTGAAGAAGAATTGTTGTAAGTGATTGTGCTAAGCATAGAACACTGGAAATTTCACATGGTACCAGAGTTGAGGTGAAGACAAGCCCAAAGATACAAGAAACAAAAGTAATCACCTTTGAAGGCATCTAATTGGAAGAAGCTAATTGATCAAGATGTCTACCTAATACTTAAGGAGGGAGAGAAGTTGAATGACTCATCTAATTTTGCTACTTGGAAGATCAAGTTGGAAGAGACCTTAGATGAGAATGATGTCTTGGAATATGTGGAAGGAAAGGTACCTAAGCCTTTCGAAAATGATCCTACTAGCACCAAGGCCAAGTACAAGAAAGGTGAGATCAAAACCAAGAAAATAATTATTGATTCTTTGAGAGATCATTTGCTTACTTACATTTCAAAGTTGAAGAAGTCCAAGGATATCTATGATAAGTTGGTTGGGATGTATGAGGTCAACAATTTGAATCATATTCTCTCCTTGAAAAATCAACTCAAGGACATCAAAATGAACAAGGGAGAGACTGTGCAGTCATACTTCATGAGGATATCACAACTCAAGGATCAATTGTTGACTGCTAGAGAATCTATGTCTGATAGAGAGCTGGTACTTGTTGCACTTCAAGGTCTTCCTCCAATTTGGGAGACATTTATTACTACTATTAGCAACAATGACAAGTTCCCAACATTTGATGAACTGGTTGGCAAGTGCACTCAAGAAGAAACCAAGATGATTTCCAGAGGGAGAATTCAAAAGCATGAAGAAGGAGAGCCCTCTGCCTTTGTTGCTCAAGACAAGAAGAAGAAAGGAAGAGGAAGACCATTTAATTCAAGAAAGTCGGCACCAACATCCAGGGACTCTCAAAGAAGATTTAAGAAGGACAAAGTTGAATGTTTCAAGTGCCATAGGTATGGACACTTTGCCAAAGACTGTCTAAAAAATGAAAATGCTCCTAGGTCATACAACAACAATCGTGGGTTCAACAACAACAAGTTCAATAATAGAAGAAGAAGAGATGCTCCTGATGATTGAGATGAAGGTCGTAATTGTTACAGATCCATTTGGGCACATCACTCCAAACATTCATATCAGTACTATTAGGGCTCATCAAACCCTAATCCAATTGCTACATGCCCTAGACAAGTCGTCACTTTGAATGCCTCCTTCCCTGAAAGTTTCCTGGCCTGAAGCCCTCCAAAAATGCCTCCTTGAGGGACCAGCACAGCCTTGGTCAGGGGTAAGTGCGCTGCAAAGCACTTAGGCCCATTCAAGCCTGCTCTACAGAGCACCTAGGCCCACTTTGACCTGCACTGGGCGAGATTGAGCGAAATCTTCATAGGGTTCTGGGAATATTCTTTCATTCTAGATCATTCTAGAAGATTCCCACCTCTTATCCTCTCCTATGAGCTCGAAATTGGATAGGGAATGAATCAAATAACCTCCTATCCTCTCATCCCTTCCTCCATGGAAACTAACTCCCAAATTGGAAAGCCATTCAATGCCCAATTTATGACAAAACCACCTCCATTTCCCTATAAATTGAGCACTCATCATAGTGATCAGGGGCTGGACTTTGAGAATTTGTAAGGAGATACTGTTGGTTTGAGGTTTCAGATTGTAGCAAGTATTGTTATGCTGTCGAAGTGTTGTGTTTTTGATGTGATGTTGGATGGAACTCAAGCTGAAGGAGTGACATTGGATCGAACTTCATGGTTGTAACTCTCCCTTCTACTTAATAAAGTTGTTTACACCTTTTCCCATATTCTTGTCTTTATGTTTGATGATTATATGTGTAAATGCTTTCGATTCCATTTGCTTATAGTAGATAGATCTCTTGCTTTGATTGGTTTTTGTCACCTGTTTATGATTGCAAGTACTTGTTGAGCGGATTAAGTTCGAGAAGGAGCAACGGGAGCCATACAAAGGAGACAAAGGGAAAGCGAAAGATAACAAGTAGGTCCCTTGTCTTATTTATCTTCTATAGAAAAAGGATAAACGCTTTAAATCTATTGTTCTAGGTGTAGCTATTGTTCTAGGTGTAGCTACCCACCTAGGGAAATTGTATTTATTCGTAGATGCAAAATTCTACATAGGAAATTAGCGACTCCGCTAGGGAACGATCATCGTTCTGGGTAGTTTATCCTCATCATAGTACACCCTAGTAGACTTTACTTGCTTTCATTGATCTTATTTCAGTCTTTTTGAAGTGTTTTTGGTCAAAAAATTGAGGTTAGATGTCTTTTGATTGGCCTCTCTGGCACCAGCACAGGCTTGGTCAGGGGACAGTGCTCTACAGAGCACCCTTGGCTTAGAGACAGTGCTCTACAATGCAGTTACTCCCACTCTGACCTGCGTTGATCCTCCTTAAGCTTAAAAACCAATCTTTGGCTTGGATTTTTCCAATTTTGCTTCTGAAGTTGTTTGTTTAAAGATCAATATTTCTATGGTTCTGAAATCAACTTGTATCTCTTCTCCTAGCCCTACTTTGACCTTGATTGTTTAATGTTTCCTAAGAGTTTTCTTTATCATTATCAATTCATTGTCAAAGTTAGTTTATATCGATTAGTCTTTTCTGAAAAGAAAGTGTCGTAAAAGTCTTCATTTCTTTCAAAAATGAACTGTCGTAAAGTCTTCGTTTCTTGCAAAAAGATTGATTGGTTATATGTGCATTAGTTTCCTTTTGTTCATCTCAACATTAAGGGAATTGAAAAGAAAACCTTGCATTGCGCATATTGTAATTTCTGAATGCTTGATAAGAATAGCTAGGGAAATTGCATTAGGTGTGCTCTTTGCTCTTTGTCAAAGATTTGATTGCTCTATCCCTTACTAGCTATGGTTTTCATTGTTAATTGAATGAAAGAATGTTTCTCATGTTAGTTGCATTCTAGGAATTGCAAACATACATCACGTGGTGAACCTTGAAAGGCAAATTCTTAAGAAGATCAACTTAAAAGTTATCTCAATTAACCTAATGGAGAATTGTAACTTAACGCATAACATTTAGAGGTCTAGGCTAGAGACGTGTTTCGGCATCGTTAAACATAGCAATTGTCGCTAACTTGTCTGTGATACATTCCGAGTATGATACCTCATTCCACATACGTAAATATATTGTAGCTCGTCCACGTATCTTCGGGTATATAGGGCGGTGTTACAGTACATAAAGCATAAAGGAATGCTCTCACTGTGTCATTTCGTATTAGACAGTGCTAACACGGATTGGGCCTCCATGTACTTTCAGGTACATATAGGAGGACTACATTAGGTTGCTATCCATTCTTAGGTAATTGAGTCGGCCGCCTTGTACACTGTGATACACCGAACACAGCGTTCGGGGAGATTGCCTACCCGTACTTCTCGGTTCGCCAGGAGGTATTTTGTAGTTCACAGTTACTTGGTAATCCTTTTGCCTAGATTATCCCTATTTTGTTTTGCTATGTTATTTTGATTAAAATAAAATTAATTGACCGCGATAACATCCTCCACACTCACTCCTTAGTTGATCTTAGGTTGAGACATATGGCAACAACTCCGAAGTCCACCGATCAAGGAATTCCTAGTCCCTTTCCTCCTTTCGGAAATATTGGTGCTCCTTATATGGCTACATTGTCCCTTCTGGGATTTACCATTGGCTTGCCAGTATGGTTGTTTTCAACCTCCTTGGTTCAAAATGTCGTGATTTCTCCGCAATCGAGTACTCCTCCAACTGGACAAAATCAACCTCCAATTGATCCTAAAGTTGACCCTTTGCCTTCTTCCTCGGTTTTTTCTTCCTCCCCTTCTTCCTCTTCGCCTAGTGAAAGTATTGACACTAGTAACCAGGTGGCTAAGAAGAAGAAGAAGAAGAAAATTCAGCAGGGGGGCAACCAAGCAACCATTGCTTTGAATGCAACTTTTGATGAGAAACCATCCGATAAGCCTCACAAAGTTCGATATCCATGCAAACTTTGTACGGGAGACCATCTTCTTCGAAATTGTCCTAATATTCCTCAGATCTTAGAAGAATGGTCTTCTCGTTCACATCGTCCTGTGTCATCAACTTCTGGAGATCATGTTGGTGACACACCATCAACTAGTGGTAGTAAAGTTCATGGAAAGAAGGGTAAAGTTAAGTTTCCCTATAGGTTATGTAAAGGGAATCACCCCATTCACCTTTGTCCCTATTTGGATGAAGCCAAAAAAGTGTTGGATAACCTGTCAGACCAAGAGGTAACTCCTCAAATCAAATCATGTTATTCATTCAGGTTGTTCATTATTATATACAAGAGGGAGTGATTGTTCAATTCATCTCTTGGTGACTCTCCATCTTTTCTATTATTTATTTACATTAATTACAGTTGTTCACCCAATCCCTATGATTAAGTGTCAACATTCCCCCCCTTAATCTGAAGGGATGTTGGTGAGTCCATACATCATTTTGAATCTTTCAAGCTTTTCTCTTCCAAGCGCTTTGGTGAAGATGTCTGCAATTTGCTCATTAGTGGAGCAATGGCGGAGATGGATTGTTTTGGCCTCAACATGATGTCAAATCAGATGATATTTAGTATTGATGTGCTTCGTTCGATCATGGAACTTAGGGTTCTTGGCCAACTTTATTGCTGAGGTATTGTCGATCATGAGTGGAGTCGATTGTACTTGTTTTACCTGCAAATCTTCAAGAATTTTCTTGAGCCACACAATTTCTTTTGTTGCCTCAGCTGCTGCCACATATTCTGCGTCTGTTGTGGAATCCGTTGGACCTGATTGTTTGCGTGATCTCCAAAAGACAGCTTCTGATCCAAGACTCATAGCATAACCTGAAGTAGATACCCCAGTTTCTTTGTCTCCATCGAAGTCTGAATCACAGTATCCAATGAAGCTGAAGTCGCCCACCTGTGTATATTTGATTCCAAAGTCTTGAGTTCCCTTCAAGTACTTTAGAACTCTTTTTGCAGCAGACCAATGTCCCTCACAAGGCTTTTGCATAAACTTGGAGAGAATTCCAACAGCAAACGAAATGTCTGATCTGGTAGTAGTTAGGTAGTTGAAACTTCCTACAAGTTGTCTATACTTTGTTGCATCCTCAAATTCATTTCCTTCAATGGATGTGCGCTTTAAGTTTTGTTCCATTGGAGTAGTCATGTTCCATTGGAGTAGTCAGAGGATTGCATTCAGTGATGCCAAACCTATTCAACAGATCTCCAATGTACTTCTTTTGAGAAAGGAATATGGACTTCGGATGTTGAGTTACTTCAATACCAAGATAGTAATGAACTTAGCCCAAACCAGTCATTTCAAAACCTTTCCTCAATTCCTTCTTTATGGATGCAATGTAGCTTTCATTGTTCCCTGTCATCAAAAGATCATCTACATATACCACAAGATATACAATTGTTTTGCCAACCTTCTTGACAAACAAAGTTGCATCATCAAGATCATAATGTTTGAAATTGAGTTTCAGAAGATGCTCAGTTAGTTTTTCATACCAGGCTCGCGGTGCTTGTTTGAGGCCATACAAGGATTTCACAAGTTTGCATACTTTATGTTCATGTCCATTCATAGCAAATCCTTCAAGTTGAGACATAAAAACATTCTCTTTTAGATCTCCATTCAAGAAAGCAGTTTTTACATCCATTTGATGGACTTTCCAACCATTCTGAGCTGCTAGGGCAAAGAGTGTCCGGATGGTAGCTCATTTTGTTGTGGGGGCAAAAGTCTCCTCATAATCGACCCCTTCCTTCTGCGCAAAACTTTTTGCCACAAGCCTGGCTTTGTGCTTGTCAAGTGAACTATCAGCTTTATACTTGTTCTTGTAAACCCACTTGCAACCAATTGGTTTGGTTCCCAATGGAGGATCAACCAGCTTCCAAGTGCCATTCTTTATCAGGGCATCATACTCCTTTTGCATCGCTTATTTCCATTCATCATGAGAAGCAGCTTCTTTGAAGGAAGTTGGTTCAAAATCCGTAGACAAATTCAATTCACAATCATAAGAAACATCCATATCAATAGGTGAATCAGAGTCATCTACATCACCTCCATTTTGCCAGTTTGAATTTCTAGTTCCTGTGTTTCCAACCTCATCAAGATGAACACTTTCAAGTGTCTTTGTCAGCCACTTTGGGGGACCTTTCTCAGATGGTCCAAGCTGCGTCGTTGATTGAGTTGGGACTGAATCAAGATTGAGTCTCTCAATTCTATCAATCACATCACTCAAAGTATCATCCGTTGTTGGAGTTTCATGCGGGGGAGAGAGTGCTTTAGAAGAGGATTCCACAGGTTGATCTAGTATAGGAATCCCCCCTTCAAGATGTGGAATCTAATTATCAAATTCTTGAAATGATTTTGCATTTGCGAATCTATCCAAGCGATCAAGTTGTCGCTCAACAACATTGTCAGTTTTGGATGATTCAAGAAAGATTTCATCTCTAGATACAACAAACTTTTTATTGAATTCATCATAGAGACAGTATGCTTTGGAGGTGTTTGAATACCCCAGGAAGATACACTTACGACTTCTTGCACCAAGTTTGTTTCTATGTACCTTCGGTATCAAGGCATAACATGTGGAACCAAAGACCCTGAGATGCTTTATCGAAGGAATGTGCCCATACCACATTTCATAAGGAGTCTTGTTTCTAATAGTATTAGATGGACATCTATTCTTTACATATACAGTGCATAGAACTGCATCAACCCAAAACATCAATTTTACATTTTTGAAAATCATCATGGAGCGTACCATATTTAAGATTGTCCTATTCATTCTTTCAGCTACTCCGTTCTGTTGGGGATTATAAGGCACAGTTGTTTGATGTTTGATCCCATGTTGGCGAAGATAGTTTTCAAATTCATTTGAAGTGTATTCTTTTCCATTATTAGTGTGAATAAAGCCAATATGAGATTGTGCATCATTTTCAATCCATGTATGAAAGTTCCTGAATGTTTGAAAAGCATCAAATTTGTTCTTCAATAAATAAACCCAACACATTCTGGTGTAGTCATCAATAAATGTCATCATATATTTATTTCCATTTGCAGAAGGAACAGGCATTGGACCACATAAATCTGAATGAATGAGTTCAAGTTTTCTATATGCTCTTGAATGTGAATCATGAAAACACTGTTGCCTATGCTTTCCTAGAATGCAAGCATCACATTGCTTAAGTTTCCTAGGAATTGTAGGCAACCCAGTAATACCATTTTTCTTCAACAAGCGGAGGCTGTCATAGTTCAAGTGTCCAAATCTAGCATGCCATAATAAACTTGATGGAAATGTACCTTCTTCATAATGAGAATTGTATGAGAAATTTTGTGCACAAGCAGAGGTACCCTGCAACTTGAGAAGACTTTCTTCTCCTATCCCCGTCATGACAAGTGAGTGGTCTAATGCTTTTCTCACCTCAAGCTTGCCATCAAACATATGAATGGAGTGTCCTCGCTGGCGAATGTGGACCAAGGACAGCAAGTTTCTCCTTAGCTGTGGGAGATATTGAACATGATGCAGAAGAAAGTCTAGAAGACCAGGCAATTTAAGCCTGATTGTGCCAAGCCCTGATAGCTTGAGTTTTGATTTGTCTACAAAGTATACTGCTCCATCATCATTGTCAGTAAATTCTTCAAAAAAATATTTTCTAAAGGTCATGTGGCAAGTTGCTCTTGAATTAAGCAGCCAATCATTCTTCCAAGAAGCAAGTGAAGCATTAAATAAGTCTTCATTTACTCCAATATTACAGTGTGCCACAACGTAGTGAGCGGATTCAAATGCTTTACCTTTGTCTTTGTCATTAGTTTTCCCTTTGGGTTGGTTTCTTTCTTACTCAATTCTGTCCTAAGGCAGCTAGCATGTGGATGCATCATGTGATCCATCTCTTTTGCAGCATATGCAATGCAAATCTAACATTTCTCCTTGAGAGTGTCTACCCCCCCGCCTTTGAAATATCTTCCTCTTCCTCTTCAACCACCTCTTCCTCCGAAAGAATCTTGGGCAAGATTCTTTTCTTTATGAGCAAGGCACACAGCCTCTTCAGAAGATTCAGGGGCTGTCTTCTTTCCAAAAGCTTTCTCTCTTTCAACAAATTTTTTCACAAGAGAGTCAAAGGTAATATCTTTGAGATTTCCATTTGCTTGCAATGACTCAAGATAATTGGAGTAAGTAGGATAAAGTGCCTTGAGAAAAGCGATCAGAGGAATATCCAATTCAACCTTAGTGACTTTAATATCATGCATTATAGATTTTACTTCGAATGCAAGAGCAAGAGGATCATTATTTTGTAATTCAAGGGTGAAGAGTTTAATCATGAGTTGAACAACTTCAAGTGCAGAGTGTGAGTCATAGAGTTCTTTCAGCTTTTGTAAGGCTTCAAATGCATTTGAAAATGGCGAAATGTGTTGACTCACCTCTTCACTTACTGATGCTGCAATCAATGCATAGGCTTTGTTGTTCTTATTTTCCCAAATGGCGAGCTCCTTGTCTGAGGTAGGCTGGACTGGCGCTTCGTCTCCTTCTCCAACACACACTCCTTTCCATAGCTCATTAAAAATGAGAGTGTGTTGGATTTTCTGCGACCATTCAAGATAATTCTCCTTTCCATTGAGAACTACTCCCACAATAGATATAATTGAATGCATTGTAAAATCTGAGTGCTGTAAAAATACTTCTGCTGCCAATTAAAAAAAATATTGTACTTCTAGTGGTAAAACAATTACAATATGATATGTAAAAAAAATCAAATTTATTTATATGGAGGAGCGAATTTGTATGGACAGGGAGCAGTGTATGAGTTATATGGAGGCACTGCGAGTGGTGGGACTGACATTGCGAGTTAAGAGGGGCAGCGACAGTGTGGTAGGAGGGGCCGTATGGAAGCAGCCACAGTGTGGGAGGAGTAGCGCAGTTTGTTTAGCCGCAGTGATCAAAGGTATGAACATTGATACCAAGCGTTCACTGTGGAGCAGCGATCGCACCAGCATTCAACGTGGAGTCGACTGTGTATTAGCCAAGCGTTCACCGTGGAGGAGGCCGAGGGTGTTGTAGAAGGCAGCGTTCACCGTGGAGGAGGCCGAGGGTGCTGTAGAAGGCAGCGTTCAACGGCGTTCACCACAGCGATACCACGGTGGGCGCCATGGGCTATACAGGCCAATGTTAAAGCACCGAGGATGATATACAAGCCAATGTGCAGTGATATACGTATGGAGGGATATAAGTCGACTGTACAGTGATATGAGTCGACTGTGTATGGGAGCGAGGAGTCAAACTGTGTATGTCGGCAGCGACGGTTGTAGTGATAAGGAAGCTGCGGGGTATGGTGCTTTCTTTTGGAAGCGGCGTTCAATGGATATACCACAGCAGCATTCACCACAATGACGTTTACCATTACCCAAAACTTCCAGCTTGATTTTGAAGCGTTATACCACTACTGTACCACGACAGTATTCTTGGATGGGAGGTAGCGTCAGAGCTGCCAAGCTAGCCAGAATCAGCGAAATAATAGTGAGAGATATGTCAATCTGCATAGGATTTAGAACATAGGCAGAATAGGGAGTAACAAAGCAGAGGGGAAGCCAAAAATGGTGTTGGCTTTGATACCATGTCAGACCAAGAGGTAACTCCTCAAATCAAATCATGTTATTCATTTAGGTTGTTCATTATTATATACAAGAGGGAGTGATTGTTGTTCAGTTCATCTCTCGATGACTCTCCATCTTGTTCAACCATCGGTCAAACCCACTCTCTCTGAATGTGAATCCCATGAGTCTATACCTGACCAATCACAAGTCAAGGAAATAGTTGACCCGATTTCACCTTCAGTTAATTGTACCTTTCCCGTAGAGAGTGAGTATGATACCACTCAGGTTCTTTTCGTTTCTTCAGATTCCAATGAGCTTGGAGGCAACCCTCCTGTTCCATCAAAACAGGAGGAAAATCCTCCCATTCTTGTAACTCAAGGGGGTAATTCTCCCGTTCTTACGGTACCCCCTCCAAGTAGTCTGGTCACTTCCTTTGATTGGAATCGACTAGAAAGATGTTGTCTTCCTTCTTATGTGCCTTTCCAAATCATAATACAGGTTTGTAATATGGTTGTACCTGGCACTATTATAGATGAAAGTGCATCAGTGAGTATCCTTTCCTCCACTGCTTGGCAAGCACTCAGTTCGCCGCCACTTGTGTCTGTTACCCAGAATCTGTTGGCTTTTAACAAAGGAACCAATCAACCATTAGGGATCCTTCCTCAGTTGCCTAATACTTTGGGAGGAAAAATTGTTTCTCAATGTGATGGTAGTTCCAGGCCCTTTAGATTACAATTTACTTCTTAGGTGTGACTATGTTTATGACATGGGAGCTATTGTTTCAACACTCTTTCGAGTGATGTGTTTCCCGCATGAAGGCAGAATTGTCATCGTTGACCAGCTTTCATTTCCTGGCCCAAATATGGCTTCCAGTCAACCATCTTCCCTAAATGGTCCTTTTGTTCCAATGGTATCTTCCCCGCCACGAGTTAATTATGTAGCAACCCGTTCCATGCCTACATCAACGGATGATCAATTCTGTGATGTTGTACATTATGTACTGGGGGCATTGGAACCAAATCTCTCTAATTGATTCCTTGCTACGTATCCCTTCCAAAGCATTGTTCTCCCATCTAATGAGAACCTCTTGGAAGTCATGACCTCTTATGAGTCGTGATCAAGGAATATGAGCATAGTTCCTTGTCTTGTGTCAAGCTCATTAAAAAATGAAACAAGGAATTTGAGGACAGTTCCTAGTCTTGTGTCGACCTTGTTAAAAAATGAAACAAGGAATATGAGGATAGTTCTTTTACTATGTCAACCTCATTAAAAAAATGAAACAGGTCCATAAGCATAGTTCCTTGTCTTATGTCAAGCTCATTAAAAAATGAAACAAGGAATATGAAGATAGTTCCTGGTCTTGTGTCAACCTCATTAAAAAATGAAACAAGGAATATGAGCATAGTTCCTTGTCTTGTGTCAAGCTCATTAAAAAAATGAAACAAGGAATATGAGCATAGTTCCTGGTTTTGTGTCAACCTCGTTGAAAAATGAAACAAGGAATATGAGCATAGTTCCTTGTCTTGTGTCAAGCTCATTAAAAAATTGAAACAAGGGTATGAGCATAGTTCCTTGTCTTGTGTCAAGCTCATTAAAAAATGAAATAAGGAATATGAGGATAGTTCTTTTACTGTGTCAACCTCGTTAAAAAATGAAACAGGTCCATGAGCATAGTTCCTTGTTTTGTGTCAAGCTCATTTAAAAAAGAAACAAGGAATATGAGCATAGTTCCTTGTCTTGTGTCAAGCTCATTAAAAAATGAAACAAGGAATATGAGAATAGTTGTTTTACTATGTCAACCTCTTTAAAAAAATGAAACAGGTCCCAGACCATAGTTCATTGTCTTGTGTCAAGCTCGTTAAAAAGTGAAACAAGGAATCTGAGCAAAGTTCCTGTTAGCACTGCTATCAAGTTTCAGTGTTTAAAGGTCTAAAGCAGGTTTGGCAGTGTTGGTTGTACTTTACAGAGGTTCGTAGCAGTGGATTTCTCCTTCTTCTCCCTTATAATCCCTTAATCTTGGTTGTTCCTCCTAAACTCTGTGTAAACCCATGTTTGCTTAAGCCCCCGCTTGCACTCTTAAACCCCTGTTTTCCATCGTTTTGTTCTAAAAAGTTCTCCATAGCTCTGTTTCCTCGGATCCCGTGCGGTTCTATGTAAATTCTATAAAACCATGTTAAATAACCCGTCTCTTGTGCTCAGACGCTTAAAGCATAATTCTACGCCATTATTAACCCTCTATCGCTTTTAGATCTCAGTCATTGATCACTTCAATCCAATGGCCCTCGTCCCTCTTTCCGCGCGTTAAACTTCGCGCTCGTTCCTTGTGATCTAATCATTCATCGCCAATCTGACAACTGACGCATTCCCCGATCGCGCGACCTACACATGCGATAACTCGTGGGAGCGGTGGTATTAGGCTGCCACGCTTCATGAATTTGTTGGATCATGCCCACCTTGTACGTTAACTGCCAACGCCGATAGGCAGTGCGGGGAAAACCACCCGCCGCGCAAACCGCTGATCCCCGCTCGATAACTACCCCGCATCTTCCGTCTACAATGACCGTCCGATCATCCCCGCCTATGATCCGACGGTCCTCATTCTTCCGATCATTCTGTCTCCCGATAACGCCTGTAATTCAATCTTCGTCGCCCATTTGATTGATCCAGTGGCTCATATTCATTCATATGTCTGCCCTGTCTCCTGATACCCATCGTCAAGCGATCCCTGCCGCTAATCTTTGTGATCCGACGGTTGAGATTCATTCCTCTTATCCAAGTCTGCTTCCACCCAGTTGTTCTCACCCTGTGCGCGCCTCCGCCATACTTTCTTCATTCCTCTGACTGTCTTGAGTTCCCAAAGGAGAAAGCAAACGATCTGCTAATATGTACCTGCACAATAAATCCTTAACAACTGCATTAAACAACAGAAGGGCCGAAGGACAAACAGGACGACCTCCAGCAGTGAAGATCATTTATCAGGCATGGAATGTCATCCATAATTCACTCCAGCTGCCAGAGAAGGACATCAGATAATCTAAATAGGCCGATTTGTCCATTAAAGCTCTGAGAAATGCAGCAGAGGCCCATTTCATATTGTAAATGTGGTTGGTGGTCCACTAAGACACCTCCACACTAAGTAGCAGAGATATTTTGTAAACCAACCCCTATATATATCTAGAAGACAATTGTAATCAGTGAGATGAGTGTTAGATGAATGTCATTTTGTTGTGAGCTTCAACTTCTGGAGACTATAACTACTGTGAGACCTGCAGCGTTTGGTCTTCATTTCCAACTAATACAAGCTTCTTTTGTTGTCAATTGCTCATTTTTCACTTCTTCTATGTTCCAGTCTGTGCCTGTCATGCATTATTTCATGTGTTGTTGATTTTTAACAGTAGATGGGCTGTCATCCCACCTCTGTGTTAGAATTTAGCTGTTTCATTGAAATTGCTTGCAGGTTTCTGTTGTTTTAATGCATAGAGAGCTATCATCCTATCTTTATATTAGAAACCAGATTTACAGACCTTTTAACTGGTTGCAGCCGGCCATCATAGGGTCCTATGCATTTGCTGGTGTGGTCAATCTTCTTCATCATCACCTTATCCTCAAACTGTCAGTAATTGGTCGTTAAAAGCCTTGTAGTCTGGGGGTGTTCACCCATGTCTGGGGTTAAGCATAGTAGGAGTGGTTATCTGGCTTGAATATACGTCATTTGTTTCATTCATCCACCATTTTATCCAACATTTTTGTTGAGTTTGTAATGTTCCCGAGCATCACTGATATACAACCTAGGTGAGTTTCTTGGGGTGATAACATTAATTGGCGTCGTTGCCGGGGAGAGGAGAATTGAAGCTCAGCTTCCCTGGGAGAACGACACAGCTTCAAACTTTGATGACAGACAAGGTTTGAACACAGTTTCTGGTTGTAATCATCTGTCTGGCAACTCCATTGGAGGAAGACCATCTTTTGGCGACTCCACATTGCAGTTTTGGTGCAGTTGGTGAGGTATGCTCGCAGAAATCTTTACAAACCATTAGCTGAACCAGTGCCTGATCCTGAGAAGATCGTTCAGCAGAAGAAAATACAGCAGTAAGGAGCATCAGAATCAAGTAAGCCTTAAGAAATTCCATGTATCTCTGTTAGTGAATGTCACCTTCAGAGATTCATTCAGCGCCTTAGTCATTCATTTCCCTTTCAAACCTCAGTTGAAAGAAGCATCCATGTTGTCCATCACATTCCTTTGTTTCTGTCATCCTTTTCATTGATTCATTTCACTCAGTCCACCAATGTCCCTTTCGTATACCTCAGTCATGGCAGCCCAGCAAGCTCTCACAAAGAGAGAATGAATAGTTGCTGCTAGGTATGGACCCTTGGTCTTGCCTACCCCTTTGAATGCCATTCCTGCAGGAGATTATCATGAATTTATGCCAAAGTTTACTGGTGCAGAAGGAGAATCAGCTAAAGAACATTTAGAGGCATTCTATAGTTATGCTGATAACCTAGATATCAATGAAGAGGATGTCTGGATGAGGGTTTTGATCAAAGCCTAGAAGGGGAAGCTAGAAAATGGTTCAGAGATTTACCCCCTAGGTCCATTGCAGACATTGATGCTTTAGGTGACGTATTTTTAAAGCACTGGGGGGATAATAAAGATCTGCTCTTTTATCATGATGAATTTAGAAACTTGCAGAGAGAAGATGGTGAGCTGCTGTCTGAATTTAACATCAGATTCAATCATTTGTATAGCCGAATGCCGGCTGAAGTAAGACCCACTCTTTCTGCTGTTATGCTCACTTATGCTAATGCCTTCGATTCTCAGTTCTGCCTGCTGCTAAGAGAAAGAAGATGTTCTTCTTTGGCTGATATGCAAAATGCAGCCTTTGAAATAGAAGCAAATATTATTGCTGCAGACGGACTCGAAGGTGATGATGAAAGCAAAAGACGGGGAGGTGAAGTCTCATCATCCTATGCTTCTGAAATAGATGAATTAGCTAGGATGATTGAGCTTTTGGCCTCTGAAGTTTCCAAATTAAAGGCTGAGCAACATTTTGAAGAAGCAGGAACTCATTGTTCCATTTCATTTTCAGCTCCAAATCCATATAGAGGAACAAATGAGCATTTGAAGATTTTGCAAAGAAATAATGTTACAAATGAAGATAAAGGGGTGAGGCCCCTTTTACAGAATATAGTCACGGAAGAGGCGCAGCAAGAGGTGGAGGTCTTTGTTTTAGAAGGTCCTCCTTTCCTGACAAGGGCTGCTTATGAGAAAGCAGTATCAAGAGGCACTGCTCACCAATTTGTTGTAGCTGCAGAACAACAAGTTGACCAGCAGTGGCAGCCAACAGCAGATCCCTCCAGCCTCCAAGAATTTGTGTCTGAAGTCAGCCCTCCTTCCAATGACTGTGCAAATCTGCAAACCAGTGAACCTACTTTTATCCCCAGTCCAGTTATTAATAAGGGAGAAGACAGCTCCCCATCATCTTTTGTCCATCTGTCTGATCTAATGACCATCCCTCACAGTTTCCCCTTGAACACTGAGGCAGAACGAGATTCAATGCCCAAGGTTGAGACTGATCACCTCAATCTTGATATTTTGATACCTGCTCAGATGACCCCCACACAAAATAAAAGGGCAGCTTGTCTGGTGACAGAAGAAGATGTACAGTCATGGAATTCCTCCTTAGATGAGGATTGTTCGAACAAAGATGAAGGAGCAGATAATGTCTCTATGTCCCCTGCACAAGAACACAGTGGTGCCTCCTTCATATTAGTGGTGCAAACTACAAAAGACACAGACATGTACACAACCACAGTGGCTATCCAGCAGGTGTACAGAAGCTCGCATAAATAACATTCAAGGAGGAAAATATATAGAAGGGAAATGAATTTTGATCCATATCTGCCTGTGAAGCTCAAAAGTCCTAAGCTGTTTGAGGTGGAGGATCAAATAAATCCTGTCCTGCTGATATATGATGAACTAGATGACATGCAACAAGTTTGGTGGCCCAGCAAATGGGCAATTTTTGAAGTGTTAAGTTTTTCGGACTTAATGATTGTAATCATGTTCTTTTACAGTTTCTTGTTATATGCTTAAGTTGACTCCATGCCCAATGGATACTAGGCAGGTGTTTTTAAAGTTGGTTTTTGCATAAAGGCATTGGTCTGCAGGTTCTTGAGACCTCACAGGGAGGATCTCATCCCCAGAAGGAGCCAATGTTAGCACTGCTATCAAGTTTCAGTGTTTAAAGGTCTAAAGCAAGTTTGGCAGTGCTGGTTGTACTTTACAGAGGTTCGTAGCAGTGGATTTCTCCTTCTTCTCCCTTATAATCCCTTAATCTTGGTTGTTCCTCCTAAACTCTATGTAAACCCATGTTTGCTTAAGCCCCCGCTTGCACTCTTAAACCATTGTTTACCATCGTTTTGTTCTAAAAAGTTCTCCATAGCTCTGTTTCCTCGGATCCCGCGCAGTTCTGTGTAAATTCTATAAAACCATGTTAAATAACCCGTCTCTTGTGCTCGGACGCTTAAAGCATAATTCCGCGCCATTATTAACTCTCTGTCGCTTTTAGATCTCAGTCGTTGATCGCTTCAATCCAACGGCCCTCGTCCCTCTTTCCACGCGTTAAACTTTGCACTCGTTCCTTGTGATCTGATCGTTCATCGCCGATCCGACGGCTGACGCATTCCCCGATTGCGCGACCTGCGCATGCGATAACTCGCGGGGGCGGTGGTATTACGCTGCCACGCGTCATGAATCTATTGGGTCGCGCCCACCCTGTACGTTAACCGCCGACACCGATAGGTGGTGCGGGGAAAACCGCCTGCCGCGCAAACTACCGATCCCCGCTCGATAACTACCCCGCATCTTCCGTCTGCGATGACCGTCTGATCATCCCCACCTATGATCCGACGGTCCTCGTTCTTCCAATCATTCTGTCTCTCGATAACGCCTGTAATTCAATCTCGCCGCCCATTTGATTGATCTAATGGCTCATATTCATTCATCCGTCTGCCCTATCTCTCGATACCCATCGTCAAGCGATCCCTGCCGCTGATCTTTGTGATCCGACAATTGAGATTCATTCCTCTTATCCAAGGCTGCTTCCACCCGGTTGTTCTCGCCCTGTGCGCGCCTACGCCATACTTTCTTCATTCCTCTGACTGTCTTGAGTTCCCAAAGGAGAAAGCAAACGATCTGCTAATATGTACCTACACAATAAATCCTCAACAACTGCATTAAACAACAGAAGGGCCGAAGGACAAACAAGACGACCTCGAGCAGTGAAGATCATTTATCAGGCATGGAATGTCATCCATAATTCACTCCAGCTGCCAGAGAAAGGACATTAGATAATCTAAATAGGCCCATTTGTCCATTAAAGCTCTGAGAAATGCAACAGAGGCCCTTTTCATATTGTAAATGTGGTTGGTGGTCCATTAAGACACCTCCACGCTAAGTAGCAGAGATATTTTGTAAGCCAACCCCTATACATATCCAGAAGACAAATGTAATCAGTGAGATGAGTGTTAGATGAATGTCATTTTGTTGTGAGCTTCAACTTCTGGAGACTGTAACTACTGTGAGACCTGCAGCGTCTAGTCTTCATTTCCAATTAATACAAGCTTCTTTTGCTGTCAATTGCTCATTTTTCACTTCTTCTATGTTCCAGGCTCTGCCTGTCATGCATTATTTCATGTGCTGTTGATTTTTAGCAGTAGAGGGGCTGTCATCCCACCTCTATGTTAGAATTTAGTTGTTTCATTGAAATTGCTTGCAGGTTTCTGTTGTTTTAATGCATAGAGAGTTGTCATCCTGTTTGTGTATTAGAAACCAAATTTACAGACCTTTTAACTGGTTGCAGCCGGCCATCACAAGGTCCTGTGCATCTGCTGGTGTGGTCAGTCTTCTTCATCATCACCTTATCCTCAAACTCTGAGTAATTGGTGGTTAAAAGCCTTGTAGTCCGGGGGTGTTCACCCATGTTTGGGGTTAAGCATAGTAAGAGTGGTTATCTGGCTTGAATATGCGGCATTTGTTTCATTCATCCACCATTTTATCCAACATTTTTGTTGAGTTTGTAATGTTCCCGAGCATCACTGATATACAACCTAGGTGAGTTTTTTGGGGTGATAACAGTTCCTTGTCTTGTGTCAAGCTCATTAAAAAATGAAACAAGGTCCCCTGAAGCAAAGTTCCAATTCAAGACTTTGATTAAATCACGTAAAATCCCAGTCGAGTCTTTCACTTGATCTTGTAAATGAACCTTCATTCCATCCACCTAATAGCCACGAGTAGTCTATTCAGGTGAATTCAATGAAGCTCGGAGGGCATGCACCTAGTCTCGAGTCATCCTATTGGGGGCATGTAAACTGACTCCAAGCATAGTTTTTCGTTTCAAACTTGTGTAAACATGAAACTGAATCCAAGCATAGTTCCCTATGGTTCAAGCTTCTGTAAAAATGAACCCATTTTCATTTTAAACCTCGTGATTGCCATTCTATCAGCCCCTTCCGTCAGATGACCCTTTGTTTTTTTCCTTCCATCGTCACTATCTGCTTGGCCGATCATACGCTTTCACTTGGTTGTTTTACCCTTTTTGAGGAACAGTTGCAATGAGTGGTCTTATTAGCCAGCCTCTTCACATAAATCAACATGTTTTGAGAAGTTCCAACATCACCGAAACTAGTTGCTATCCTAGACACCACTCGTTCCTCTAACTGGTGTCCTCTTTAAGCTCTTTTCATACTCTCGAAATATGAAAAGATTGTAAGAAGAGCTTCGGCGTAAATCACATATAGAAAGATCTTTGTCGACGCGTTTCAAACCAGCAAGTGTGGCTCATCGTCAGGACAAGTTGAAGAAATAGATCCAGCTTTGCATGTTAAATAATCTGAGCAGGGCCTCCAACAGCTATCTAGATCAACGGCTAGCTTTGACTTAGGGACAGTCAAAAAGTCAAATTGATTATTTAAAGGAAGATAGTTAATGACCATACCTATATATAAATATATAATTATATAAAAGAAATAATATTAGAAGGGGTTTACATTATTAATTAGTTAAAAATGTATAATTTAATAATTAAAAATTTTATTAAATGGGAATTAGTTAAATTGGAGACCTAACTTTTATATAACTAAGGTAAATGTAAGATGAAAGTTAAATAAAATAAATAATAAAAATAAGCAAATAATAAATAATATATATTCGTTAATAGATAAATAAATTATAAAATAAAAATAATAACAATATATAAAAATTAGTTACGAAAAATAAAATAGATAATAATAATAATAATAATATATATATTCGTTAATAGACAAATAAATTAATTAATTAAAATATATAATAAAATATATATATATATATAAATAATAATAATATATATAACTTAGTTACGAAAAAAAAATAATAATAATAATAATAAAATAAAAATAAATAAATAAATTTAAAAAAAATAATAATAATAATAATAATAAATAAATAATAATAATAAGTAAATAAATATTTGTTATGACTATAAATACCAATATCAATCAGGGAAAAGGGGGACGACTCAAAAAAAAAAGCAAATAAATAAATAATAATAATAATAATATATTCGTTAATAGATAAATAAAAAAATAACTTATATATTAAAATATATATAAAAATAATATAAAATAGATAAATAAATAAATAATAATAATAAGTAAATAAATATTTGTTATGATTATAAATACCAATATCAATCAGGGAAAAAGGAGCGACACAAAATAAAAAGGAGAAGGACTGGAAAGAGTCCAGAGCAAGAAGGATAAACCTAAGGAGACAGGAAGGCTCCAGGGGAACGACGAAAGCGAAAAAAGATGAAAGAGGGGGGGGGGAGACTAAGATGAAAGGGCAGGGATCCAACATCTACTGATCTTCCAGCCATCATCTCTATTGAGATTGTTAGGCCTTCTTTCAATCTCAATAGCTTCCCTGAGTTTACGATGATGGAACTGGGCAACTTTGGCAACAACCTTAGCCTCCTCAATACAAACGTGATGCTTGGTCTTAACCACATGCTCTGCTAGCACTGAAGACTTGGTTCTCCCATGTCTTAGGTCAGCTGCATGTTCGCTGATCCTCTGATGGATGGAGCGCCCCGTTTCCCCGATGTAGGGGGTCCCACAAGAACAAGGGATCAAGTAGACACCCTTCATGTCCTTGGGGTTAACAGGATCTTTTACCGATCGGAGGGAATTACGAATTGTGCTGAGGGGTCTAAAAGTAGAGGGAATATCATACCTCTTAAGGATCCGAGCAATCTTGTCCGTGGTTCCTTGGACATAGGGAAGGTGGACACCTAGTCGGCGCTCCTTAGGTTCTTTCTTAATAACTGCATTTCTAGATGCTTTAAGGAAAGCCTTCTGACCTAGGCGCCTACTATATCCATTTTCCACAAAGACATCAAGGAGATGGGATCTCTCCTTATCAAAGCTCTCATTATCAAAAATCCTGAGGGCACGAGTAGCGAGGGTGTTAAGGACACCCATCTTCTGAGCAGGGAAATGATGGGAATCGGCATGAAGATACTGCTCAGTATGCGTTTTCTTCCGGAACACACAGTGGGAGAGATAGTCGTCCTTATTCTTAGAAATAAGAATATCTAGGAAAGGGAGGCAACCATTGACCTCTTTCTCCATGGTGAACTTAATGGCAGAGGACTAACCGTTGAGGTGATTGAAGAAGTGATCCAGCTCCTCTTGGCCATGGGACCAGATGGCATTAATGTCATCCACATACCTTTTCCAAAGCTTGGGAAGGAGACGAGCCGAGGCTAAAGCTTTGGCTTCCAAATCTTCCATAAAAAGATTCGCAACAATCGAGGAAAGGGGGGAGCCCATGGCAACACCACAAGTCTGTTCAAAGAATTCACCCTCGAAACAGAAGAAAGTGGAAGTGAGACAGATCTCAACCAGATGCGCGGTATCGGGATCTGTTAGGCGATAGATCACTTCCAAGGCCTCCTTTATAGGGATGCAAGTATAAAGAGAGACCATATCAAAGCTGACGAGAATGTCCTCAGGGTCAAGCCTAATATCCTTAAGCTCCTTAATGAAGGAAGCAGTCTTTAACAAAGGACTCAGTGCGGCCGACTAGGGGCTTAAGTTTAAGGGCAAGGAACTTAGCAAAAAGGTAGGTTGGACCACCAATGGTGTTGACAATAGGCCTCAGAGGGGCCCCCTCCTTATGGATCTTAGGTAACCCATAGATCCTAGGAGTAATGGGATTGCTCTCAATGAGTTTGTGGCACAGGGAACTCACCGACCTACTAGACTTGATGGCGAGTGCCACGGTCCTAGAAATCTTCTTCAGAGGGTTCTTGGGTAGTTTTTTATAACTGCCACTATTGTGAAGATGATCTAACATCTTCTTACGGTAATCGTCCTTGTTAAGGATGACGGTAGCCCCTCCTTTGTCAGCCTTCAGAACGACAATATCTTCGTTCTAATTTAAGGATTTCAGGGCAGAGAATTCCTCATTGCTAAGGTTCTTCCGAGGGGGCTTAGCCTTTCTAAGGACGACAGCACAATCCTGCCTAATAGTGTCCTTGATATTATCCTTAAAAGATTGTCAAGCACTTGTCCTTTTCAGCTTGTTAACGGATTGGAAACGACATCTACTCAGTATAAGTTTAACCCTTTTCCGAACTGAGATAGATTATTTACAAAAAAGGAATATGTTGATCGAACATGGTCAATAGGTTCTCTCTCGTATTATTTTACACTTTTTCGAACTTGAGAGACAAATCTATGAAAAAGAAGTCGTGGAGTTTTTTTTTGTCCCTTTTCAAACTCTCTAAAAATGAAAAGGACCGAGTTATCATTGTTGTTAAACTCGTTAAAACATCAAATAGCGACAAACTTGTCCATCATGACAAGACCGAGTTTCACCTTCACTAAACTTGTTAAAGCATCACATAGCGATGGATTCACCCAAAGGGTGGAATTATACAACAAGCATATGTTATCCTCTTCAAGCTTTATAAAAAATAAAGAGGTACTGGTCAGCAATGACTAGGGAAAATGGAAAAGGGGTAAACCACTTTATGGTAGCAGGTCGCTCTTGAACATGACACTTTCACTTCATCATTGTGACTACTTGGGTTGGGTTATCTGCTTGATGGTTATCATATCAATGGTCTATCATACCATCCATTACTTTGGTTTTGGGTCAATGCTGCCAATTCATTCAGTGTCGCTGACATGTTCAAGAGAAATCATCCAGTTAAATTCATCCTTTGCAATACTCATAAACCTTCATTTTCATGACCACCATTCCTGAACCTTGTGTCTTCAATCACATTCTATCTCCAAAAATCATTACACTTGTTTCGTGTCATTGATGTGGGATACATCAAGGCCCTCCTGCGACGAGTCGCTTCTTGTCGACATCAACACATTATCCAAGAAGTTGACTTAGAAACACCCTTTTAGTACCTTGGGCCTTGCATACATCAATGGCAAGTTTCTCGTTTCTGGCGATAGGTTGACACCACTAGCCTTCGACCAAAAAACTTTGTATGGTGTTCAACATCAAAACATTTATTCACACCATGCAGAATGTATTGTTGTATCTTGAGGATCATTATCATTATTGGTGATTTCTCTCTCATCTGTTAACAGCTTACATCATTGGCTGGTAATCAGATGGTGTCTTCCCATGTTCGACTTCAGATTACATATTCACATGGTTAGACTTGTACTTGAGCGAACGATTGAACGAGATAGAAGACCTCGGATCTAGTTTCATCCATCCGGGCTGCTATTTTAGGAGAGTACTAAATCATCTGTACAATGGCTTTACACAAATGGTCATCCTATCATGGGTCTATATCTGTAGACGACTATCTATGTACATGTAATGAAAAGTTTATATGCTAAGCATGGGTATGCCTTCCCTCAGCAATTCATGAAAAATACAAAATATCATGATATTATGTATTGTAATTGATGCAGGTCACCATCTGCTTCGGAACCTCCTCATCACATCGTAAAGCACATCACTCGACATTATTATTTTCGACTCACTGTGACTACTTGGGTTGGGTTATCTGCTTGATGGTTATCATATCAATGGTCTATCATACCATCCATTACTTTGGTTTTGGGTCAATGCTGCCAATTCATTCAGTGTCGCCAACATGTTCAAGAGAAGTCATTCAGTTAAATTCATCCTTTGCAATACTCATAAACCTTCATTTTCATGACCGCTATTCCTGAACCTTGTGTCGCTAGTCACATTCTGTCTCCAAAAATCATTACACTCGTTTCGTGTCGTTGATGTGGGATACATCAAGGCCCTCCTGCGACAAGTCGCTTCTTGTCGACATCAACACATTATCCAGGAAGTTGACTTAGAAACACCCATTCAGTACCTTGGGGCTTGCATACATCAATGGCAAGTTTCTCGCTTCCGACGATAGGTTGACATCACTGGCCTTCGACCGAAAGACTTTGTATGGTTTTCGACATCAAAACATTTATTCATGCCATGCAGAATATACTGTTGTACCTTGAGGATCATTATCATTATCGGTGATTTCTCTCGCGTCTATTAACAGCGTACATCATTGGCTGGTAATCAGACGGTGTCTTCCCATGTTCAACTTCAGATTACATATTCACATGGTTAGACTCATACTTGAGCGAATGATTGAACGAGATAGAAGACCTCGGATCTAGCTTCATCCATCCGGGCTGTGATTTCAGGAGAGTACTAAATCATCTGTACAATGGCTTTACACAGATGGTCATCTTATCATGGGTCTATAAATGTTAAATTGGCAACTAGGGCCAAACTTCATGTGGGTCATCTTATTCATGGCTGATAATATTTTTATTAAATTCCTCTCATCGAGAGGTGTAGGATTGATATAAAGATCATCCGATTCCAATAAGTATTCATGGAGATATGAATTTATTTTGATTATGGAATTATTATCAAGCCGACCTACAACTCATGTAGGCTCAGAAGCCCAACAGTCGCATCTATTCAAACATCAACAGTTGTGTATAAATACAGGAGGACTTTTCCTCATTTGCACTCACTCATCTCATCACATCTCTCTCTCTCTACTGTGCAGAAAAGAGTCTCTTCTCTACTGCGCAGAAAAGGGTCTCTCACTCTCACATGTGAAGCTGGAAGCTGCTGAAACTGAAGCTGCAACTGTAGATCCAAACTTTCACCAGCATTGACCATCAAACCTCCTCTTTTGATCTACGTTGTAGGTTCATCTGAACCTCCTCTGAAGGCTGCAACTTTTGGTGGTGGAATCAAGCCAATCCGACAAACAGTTTGTGAGATATTGACTGCCCTAGTTTTGATGACGAAGCCGCTAATGTTGATGCTGCTGATCTAGGGTTTGCTACTGCTGATATAAATCAGATTTATTATACTATTTCTCTATGCTGAAATATTGAAGATAAAAGAAGATTTGATCAAAGGGTTTCCCCACACATTGTGGGGTTTGTCCCTGACTAGCCACCACATCTTGTGTCTCTTGTCTTGGCTTGTTTTTTGTCGATCGTTTAATGTTCTATCTACACTTTACTTTATGTACATGTGATTGCTAATCTGTGGAATATAATAAGAAAAAGAAGTAAATTGTTATAAACATAGAACATACCATAAATTAACATGGAATCAGAGCTGAGGTGAAGACAAAGCCCGAGCAAGAGCAAGAGTAATCACTGAAGAGAAGATTGGCAAGGCTATCCTAAAAGAACTATGGGGTCCTCAACACTCTTTCCTGCCGAAGACAAGCTCCGTGAGAAAGCTGACTATCACGGATAGAAGATGTCTATCGATCTAACCCTAGAAAATCAAGGAGTGCTGGACTATGTAAGAGGCAATATTGTTGAGCCTCCATCAAATGCATCCGCTGCCGCATGGAACAAATGGAAAAACGGAGAAGTCAAAACAACGAAGATCATCTAGAACTCTATCGACAAGCACTTGGTGGCCTACATCTCTGAACTGGACACCTCCAAGGAAATCTACGATAGACTGGTGAGTTTATTTAAAGTTAATGATGCAAATCAAGTTTTGTTTCTTAGAAATAAACTGAGGGAAATCAAGAAGGGTAAAGATGAGAGTATGCAAGCATACTTCTTAAGAATCACCGAGATCAAGAATGATCTCCTATCTATTGGGGAGACTATTATTGACAGAAAAATGGCACTCACGACTCTTGGAGGATTACCATCCGAATGGTACATGTTCAGGACTGCTCTTCTGAACAATAATATAATTCCTAGTTTCGAGGAATTAATGGCTAGATGCATTCAAGAAGAAACAAGGGTAGAAGAGCAAGAAATGCCCATGCCTAAAGGTCCTCCTGCTGCCTTTTCTTCTCATGCTAAGAAAAGAAATAATTCCGGGACTAAATCAAAAGGAAAGGCTGGACCTAAGGGTGGAAGAAAATGACGATGTTACATCTGCGATAAAGTAGGTCACTATGCAAGGGAGTGCCCTGATAGAAAGGACTCACACCAGGACGATGATCAAAATCCTTCTGATGGCAATCAAAGCAATGACAAATTCAATAGCAAAGGTAAGAGGAGAGCTGGGAATCAAGGAAGAGGACAACCATTCAAGAAGGCTAGAAATTCCAGGATGTATTAAATGCACTTGACCTCAAAAAGAACCTGGTGTCCATCTCCGTAATGGAAGACAAAGGCTACAAGGTAACCTTCAGCGATGGCAAGGTACGTATATGGAAAAATAATGTTAAAGATCCCTTTACTCTTGGGTTTCGTGTTGATTCATTATATCAGGTCGATGGAAGTCCGCTAGGTGTCATGTCTTATGACACATCTCTTTAGTCCAAACTTTGGCATCAAAGGTTTGCCCACCTTCATTATAAAGCTCTACCCGATGTAAGACAAATGGTGACAGGGATGCCCGAATTCCAAGTAGAGAAAGAAGGTGTATGTGCCGAAAGAAAGCTCAAAAGGGGACCATTCCCCTCAAGCCAAAGCAAGACCTCCGATATATTACAGTTGGTTCACTCAAGCATATCTGAGGCTGGCATTAAGAGGGAGACTACTACACCACATACTCCTGAACAGAATGGTGTGGCGGAAAGGAAGAACCATACGATTGTGGAAGTTGTCTCTATGGGTAGATGATGTAACAATGCCTGATGTGGAGGAACCCATGGATCCTATTTATCCACCTGAACCTTCCTCTTCTAGGAAGAGGCCTTCATGGCTTAGGGGGATACATGATGATGTTGAAGGACATGCTGCACCTCGAGGAACCTTCCGTGAAAGTAAGAAACCTAACAGGTATCAGGGATACCTAACCATCATGAGCACGATCATACAAAATGAGCCTTCATCATTCTCAAATGCTGTCAAGCATCAAGTATGGAAGGATGCTACGACCATTATGGAGAATGATGTCTGGGAAGTAGTTCCCAGACCCCAGGACAAAACAATTGTTATTTCAAAATGGCTTTACAAGATAAAGCTACAGCAGATGGAAGTACAAAATAGTATAAGGCTCGTTTTGTTGCTTGTGGTTTCTCCCAGAAGGAAGGTATAGACTATGATGTGCTATTTGCACCTGTTGCCAGATATATGACCATCCACTTGATCATAGCCCTTGTGGCTTCACAAGGATGGAACCTACATCAGATGGATGTCAAAACGGCGTTCTTGCACGATTCGATCAAAGAAGAGGTCTATGTGGAGCAACCCAACGGATTTGAGATTTATGATTGAAAATCTCATGTATGCAAGTTGAAGATGGCTCTCCATGGGTTGAAGCAAGCACCCCGAGCATGGTATGAGAGGATCAATAGCTACTTGATGAAGCTGGGATTCACTAGGAGTGAAGCCAATCCTAACCTTTACTTTAAGGTTGAAGATGACAAGCCTCTCATACTAGTGTTGTATGTGGATGACCTCTTTCTAACAGGTGCATACTCTCTCATTCACAAATGTAAGAGGGAGTTAGCTTCTGAATTTGAAATGAAGAACCAAGGACTTGAAGTGTGGCAGAAGCCCAAGGGAAATTTCCCTATCTCAAGGAAAATTTGTGGTAAAGATATTGGAAAGGTTCTGTATAATGGACTGCAAGCCTGTGACTACCTCGAGGATCTTAACTTTTAGAAGTTATATGATAGTGATGCTGGCCCAGATTTGGGAAATGCCTCTGAGTTTCAAAAACTGATTCGCGTTGATGTTCTTGGTGAACCTCCATCTGAACATATGTTTTGCAGTTAGCATTGTGAGCTCATATTTGGTTGAGCCTCACTAGATTGGTGCCAAGAATCTTCTGAGATGTCTTCAGGACACAATCTCTCATGGATTGGGATACACTGCTGAAAATATGAAACTGAATGATTATTCGAATGTTGATTAGGCAGGTAGTGTGGACAATCACTGGAGCACTTTTAGTGTTGTTTCTCTTTGGATTCTGCTTCGATATAATGGATGAGCAGGAAGCAGAATTCGGTTGCCATAAGCACTGCCAAGACCAAATACATATCTACGAGTATGATCTCATATGAAGCTGCCTAGTTGGGGAAGCCCTTCAGTGAGTTGTTTGAACACATACCACTGTGATTCTCTGTAACAACCAGAGGTGGGATTCGATTATTGAGGAATCCCGTATTCGTCGATTGCTCCAGTAGATAGACATCATTTGGGATATGGTAAGTCGATGAGCAAGGAGGCTCCATTGCATTAAGATGATGTACAAGTCGATACACCTTGTCAAAGCCCCGAGGAAAGATCTAATCTGTGATTTTCCCAAACGACTTGGAGTCGTCAAGAAACCCTTGTACAAGGGTCCTAAATGTTGCATACATTGAGCTCTGGGAGCTCTAAGGGCTTGCGGTTCTTACTGGAGCAACATACGACCACAGGGTGACTCACCCTCCCCTGGTGGTGCGCACTAGGACAAGATGATTTTCTCTCTTGTGGAACAGGATGATTTGCTCTCCTATGTAGCAGGATTGATGTGTTCTCCTATGAGGCCTGGATTGATGTGTTCTCCATGGCGACTGTAGCAGGATTGATGTGTTCTCCTGTGAGGCCTGGATTGATGTGTTCTCCATGGCAATTGTAGCAGGATTGATGTGTTCTCTTGTGAGGCCTGGATTGATGTGTTCTCCATGGCGGCCTGGATTGATGTGTTCTCCATGGCGATTGTAGCAGGATTGATGTCTTCTCCTGTGAGGATGGGATTGATTAAGTTCTCCTGTGGAGACATCCTACCCATGCAGTCTGGGACTCATGGGAAGTACCTCTCATCTGATCAATGAGCAGGGAAATGAAGTTAGGGACCATAGTAGTACCGATGGACGCATCATTGTATCTACCGTACTCCCTACGCTAGGATGACTTCCATTGATCTGGGATCAATGATACTAGTCTGGGACCAGTGGTAGGAGTGGTACATTCTATGACATTGACTTCGGGTCAATTGGGACTAGTCTAGGACCAGTGGTACGCACTCTGAGACTGACTTTGGGTCAGTGGAGGATGTTACTAGTATGGGACTAGTGGTAGGAGTTGTACATACTATGACACTGACTTCGGGTCGGTTGAGACTGGTCTGGGACCAGTGGTACATACTCTGAGGCTGACTTTAAGTCAGTATGATACATCCTCGATCATTTCGTCTTCTTCATAATTCAGACAAAAGCAGGGCAGAACAGAGAAGAGCAGTACAGATCAGTAAAGGGTAGAACAAGACAAAGCAAAACAGGTAGAATAGAGCAGAGCTGGGCAAGGGTCAGGCTGTATAGGGCAGTGCATTTGATGGATGAATAGTAGTGACCGACAGACAGATTGCAGATGAAGTTCTCCCTAGTTGAGAGAGAGTGTTAAATAGGCAACTAGGGCCAAACTTCATGTGGGTCATTTTATTCATCGCTGATAATATTTTTATTAGGTTTCTCTCGTCGAGAGGTGTAGGATTGATATAATGATCATCTGATTCCAATAAGTATTCATGGAGATATGAATTTATTTTGATTATGGAATTATTATCAAGCCGACCTACAACTCATGTAGGCTCAGAAGCCCAACAATCGCATCTATTCAAACATCAACACCTGTGTATAAATACAGGAGGACTTTTCCTCATTTTCACTCACTCATCTCATCACATCTCTCTCTCTCTACTGTGCAGAAAAGAGTCTCTTCTCTACTGCACAGAAAAGGGTCTCTCTCTCTATTGTGCAGAAAATAGTCTCTTCTCTACTACACAGAAAAGGGTCTCTCTCTCTCACATGTGAAGCCGGAAGTTGCTGAAACTGAAGTTGCAACTGCAGATCCAAACTTTGACCAGCGTTGACCATCAAACCTCCTCTTCTGATCTGCGCTGTAGGTTCATCTGAACCTCCTCTGAAGGCTGTAAATTTTGGAATCAAGCCGATCCGACGGTCGGTTTGTGAGATATCGACTGCCCTAGTTTTGAAAATGAAGTCGCTAATGTTGATGTTGCTGATCTAAGGTTTGCTACTGCTGATATAAATCAAATTTATTGTACTATTTCTCTCTGTTGAATTATTGAAGATAAAAGAAGATTTGATCAAAGGGTTTCCCCACACATTGTGGGGTTTGTCCCTGGCTAGCCACCACATCTTGTGTCTCTTGTCTTGGCTTGTTTTCTGTCGATCGTTTAATGTTCTATCTGCACTTTACTTTATGTACATGTGATTGCTAATCTGTGGAATATAATAAGAAAAATAAGTAAACTATTATAACTTATAAGCATAGAACATACCATAAATTAACAATATCTGTAAACGACTATCTATGTACATGTAATGAAAAGTTTATATGTTGAGCATGGGTATGCCTTCCCTCAGCAATTCATGAAAAATCCAAAATATCATGATATTATGTATTGTAATTGATGCAGGTCACCATCTGCTTCGGAACCTCCTCATCACATCGTAAAGCATATCACTCGACATTATCATTTTCGACTTCATGCTTTAGGGGGTAGCTGTTACAGATCCATTTGGGCACATCACTCCCAACATTCAGATCAGTACTATTAGGGCTCATCAAACCCTAATCCAGTTGCTACATGCCCTAGACAAGTCATCACTTTGAATGCCTCCTTCCCTGAAAGTTTCCTGGCCTGAAGCCCTCCAGAAATGCCTCCTTGAGGGACCAGTGCAGCCTTGGTCAGGGGTAAGTGCGTTGCAGAGCACTTAGGCCCATTCAAGCCTACTCTACAGAGCACCTAGGCCCACTTTGACCTGCACTAGGCGAGATTGAGCGAAATCTTCATAGGGTTCTGGGAATATTCTTTTATTCTAGATCATTCTAGAAGATTCCCACCTCTTATCCTCTCCTATGAGCTCGAAATTGGATAGGGAATGAATCAAATAACCTCCTATCCTCTCATCCCTTCCTCCATGGAAACTAACTCCCAAATTGGAAAGCCATTCAATGCCCAATTTATGACAAAACCACCTCCATTTCCCTATAAATTAAGCACTCATCATAGTGATCAGGGGCTGGACTTTGAGAATTTGTAAGGAGATACTGTTGGTTTGAGGTTTCAGATTGTAGCAAGTATTGTTATGCTGTCAAAGTGTTGTGCTTTTGGCATGATGTTGGATGGAACTCAAGCTAAAGGAGTGACATTGGATCGGACTTCATGGTTGTAACTCTTCCTTCTACTTAATAAAGTTGTTTACACCTTTTCCCATATTCTTGTCTTTATGTATGATGATTATATGTGTAAATGCTTTCGATTCCATTTGCTTATAGTAGATAGATCTCTTGCTTTGATTGGTTTTTGTCCTCTGTTTATGATTGCAGGTACTTGTCGAGCGGATTAAGTTCGAGAAGGAGCGACGGGAACCATACAAAGGAGACAAAGGGAAAGCGAAAGATAACAAGTAGGTCCCTTGTCTTATTTATCTTCTATAGAAAAAGGATAAACGCTTTAAATCTGTTGTTCTAGGTGTAGCCACCCACATAGGGAAATTGTATTTATCTGTAGATGCAGAATTCCACATAACAGTCATCCTCAAAAGAGATCAAGGATCACAAGGTATGGAAATAATGTAGCTGCTACTCAATTTGAATTCTTTCTTATGTCTACACTTTCTAGCTCCTCCCCTCCAAATTCGTTTGATAGTTGGTTGGTCGATAATGGGGCCTCTGGACACTTCACTGGGTATCATGAATTCCTCTCAAACCTGGTTGAGAGGGAGACTAATTTAAAGATCATTCTTGGGGCCAATTCTACTTATCCAGTGAAAGGGTTTTGGTTCTATTACATTTCATTTGGACTATGAGGAAATCGTACATCTTCATGATGTTATGTATGTATCGGGATTGAAGAAGAACCTTGTATCTATATCTGCCTTGGAAGACAAAGGAATGAGAGTTGCCTTCATAAGAGGAAAGGTCCTCACTTGGCCAATGGAATCTCGCATGAGGGATGCATTCACCTTGGGATCAAGAATTGAAGGACTCTATAGAGTCAATGGAAGACCGATGCGAGCACTGGCACATGATAGCAATCATCAAAGTGAGCTATGGCACCAGAGGTTTTCCCATCTTCACTATGAAGCCCTGCCTAAAGTAAGGAGGATGGTTTCTAGAATTCCTGAGATTCAATCAAATCATGATGGGATCTGTCTAGGATGTGCAAGTGGAAAGAAATCGAAGGGACCATTCCCTTCTAGCAAGAGCAGGTCCAGTGATATTCTATTCATTCTGACTTATGTGGACCCATGCCAATGAAATCTCTTGGTGGCTATCTATACTATATAATCTTTGTGGATGACTTCTCCCAAAAGACATGGATATTCTTCTTGAAGCACAAGGACAAAGCATTTGAGATGTTCCAGAACTTCAAGGCTCTAATAGAAAATTAAACAGGGAAGAGAATTAAGGTCTTTAGGTCTAATAATGGTGGAGAATTTAGTTCAAACAAGTTCGTTGACTTTTGCAAGAAAGCTAGGATCAAGAAGGAGACAATTGTACCTTACAATCCTCAACAAAATGGAGTGGCTGAAATAAAGAATAGGACCATCATGGAAGCTTCTCGAGCCATGTTGCATGATCAAAAGTTGTTGAAGTTTCTGTGGGGTGAAGTTGCAAACACTGCGGTCTATGTTCAAAACAAGACCCCTCATCAAGCCTTGGGTGACAACACCCCTGAAGAAGTGTTCACAAGTGTGAAGCCTGATGTTGGACACCTAAGGATCTTTGGCTGCCCCATGTACTTTCATGTGCCGAAGGACAAGAGGAACAAGCTAGAAGCCACTGGAAAGAAAGGTACGTTTGTTGGATATTGTGAAAATTCTAAAGCTTTTAAAATATATGTGCCTAGCCAAAGGAATATCGAGTTTAGCAAGGATGTGATTTTCGATGAAGATGTCGCCCTTGGAAAAGCAAGGGACATTCCTCTTCCTCCTCCTATTGAGAAGAAGGATGATGAAATTGACCTACTAGAAGGTCCTTCTATGCCTGAACCTAAGACAGATGTTGTTGATGATCCCATGGAGCCTGTGGACCCTTTGGATGCTCCTCCATGTGATCGCCCTGCCAAGAAAAGACCACTTTGGATGCTCCTCCATGTGATCGCCTTGCCAAGAAGAGACCACTTTGGCTTCGTGATACATTACAAGATGCTAAAAGACATACCGCTACCAAAGGAACCTTTAGAGAAAGTAAGAAGCCATGTCGATATCAAGGATATGTTGTGGCTATGAGCACCATCATTCAGACTAAGCCTTCCACCTTTGAAGAAGCAGTGAAAGAGTAGGTTTGGAAAGATGTTATGGCTGAAGAATATGAATCTATATTGAAGAATGATGTATGCAAAGTGGCTTCAAAACCTAAAGGGAAGTTTTTTGTGACTTCTAAACGGTTGTATAAGATCAAGCATGGAGTAGATGGGAGCATTGAGAAATATAAGGTGGGGTTCATGGCTAGAGGTTTCTCCCAGAAAGAGGGAGAAGATTATGGTGATATCTTTGCACCAGTTTCCCTCTATACTACCATTAAATCTATTGTGGCTCTAGCTACAATTCAAGGATGGACTCTTCACCAGATGGATGTGAAGACTGCTTTTCTTCATGGCATACTGCAAGAAGAAGTATATCTTGAGCAACCACATGGTCTTGAAGTACATGACAGGAAGACTCGTGTGTGCAGACTGAAAAAGGCACTCTATGGATTGAAGCAAGCCCCTAGGGCCTGGTATGCCCATATTGATAGCTACCTGATGAAGCTTGGTTTTACAAGAAGCAATATCGACCCAAAACTCTACTTCAAAGTTGTACAAGGTAAGCCCTCACTTTTGTTTTATATGTTGATGACTTACTCTTGTTAGGTAGTGAGCCTTTAATGCTCAAATGCAAGAGGGAATTGGCCTTTGAATTTGAAATGAAAGACCTCGGATTGATGCACTACTTCTGGGCTTAGAGGTGTGGCAAAGTCCCAGTGAGATTTTCCTTTCACAAGGAAAATGTGCTGAAACTGTTGGAAAGATTTGGAATGGTAAAATGCAAGTCCATGGCCACACCGATAAAGATGAACTTCAAGAAGCTATGTGGAGAAGTTGTTGGACCTGATTTGACAAATCCCTCTAAGTATCAACATTTGATTGGGGCACTGATGTTCCTTGTGAACACCTGACTGGACATATGTTTTACAATTAATACTCTACGTCAATTATGACTGGGCCTCTACATGCACATTAGGTCATTGCTAAGCATGTGCTAAGATATTTACATGGAACGGTTAATCTTGGTTTGAGATGTACTGTCAGAGCTGTGAGACTTCATGGTTACACTGATGTTGGCTAGGCCAGGAATGTTATTGACAGGAAAAGCACATCAGGGTGTTGCTTTAGTTTGGATTCTACCACGATATCTTGGATGAGCAGGAAGCAAAATTCCATTGCTTTAAGCATGGACGGGGCATAATACATTGCTACTAGCTATGAAAATTTCTAGTATTGCAACAATGAGAAATTGTTCTTGTAACTGTCAATTTAATTATGCAGTTTATTTGCTAAGACAAACAACGAATAAAATCATAGCTGCAATATTCAACATAAAAAACGTTGCCAAAAATAAAATGTCAGAAACTGAGAAATGCTAGCACACACAAAAAAAATTGACACCGTTATTTTTGGACAAATGTCCTCGAAAAAACCCAATGGGGAAAAATCAGTGCAACAAATGAGGGTTTTATTATTATTATGTAACTGTAAATTTCAGTACAATAATTTAGATGCCAAACTAGCAATCCAATATGAGAGAATTACTAGCAAAAATCTTGTGAGGAATTTTCCCCACCCCATGACAAAAATCAACTCCTGAAACTGGCTCTATAGGTTGTCCTCTCAACCCCTGCATCAGCCTCTGTGCAAGCCTTGCACAGGCCCTTTTGCTCTGCCTCCAGAAACTATTAATTGTTGTTGCTACTGTTGTCTCTGCCTCTGGAGATGATTCGCTAAAACTTCTGGACTAATTCCTGGCCTTCTGCAACTGAACCAAACCCTCCTCTGACTAGATCGAACTACCTCTGCGTATTGCCTGTGCAGCCCCTGCGCAGTCTCTCTGTGGGAAAATTTTCTCTCTCAAACTGACTCTTTCGGTACTGGAAACCTCCACCGAAACACTGTCTCACTCCTCTGCCACCTGCTACTCAATCTCTCCTGCTAAATCACCTGCACTAGAAAATTGAATTGTCTACATCACTGAGTATTTGCACTGGTGTACTCTCCATCTACCCATTGACCTCTTCTTATAATTTCCAGTCGAGACTTCAATGGCCATGATTAAAACTTAAATTGATGGTTGAGATCATCTCTAAGTCGATCCATGTGAGTTTTTAGAGAATTCTCTCCTTTCTCAATTAATTAATATTAATTAACCAGTTTTCCTAAGTTGGACTTAGGAAAAATTTAAATGATGGTCATTTAATTTAATAGAGTTATTTCTAGGTGGAATTTGTAGAAATGATTTTTGGGTTTTGGAGATCTCCTTTGTTTTAGCCTCTCTACAAAGTTTGAGACTAGAACACCATACAATGCTATAAAAACTAACACTCTCTTTTAGCGAGGAAGGTGTTCTCTAGCGCTTCACTACTACAACTCCTTGTTTCTCCATCATTCTCCCATACACGTTGTTGATGTCTGAAAATTGTAGCTGCCTGCCACTATCCACCAACCACTTCGCTAACTTTGATTCATCTACCAATGACTGTAGTTGAACCATGTTGCATTTGTGTTGTTGTCGACACTACGTTGTACAACCTGCACTACTGCCACCTCAATATCTACACTGCAACCGAACTAATACTCCCTCTCACTGTTGTTGCTATTGTTGCAATTGAGAAGCATCCAAAATACCATGTCCCTGCTACTAAAACGAGTTCTCCACTATACCCATATGCTCTCTAAAATAGACGAACTTAGCTCTCCCTAGAGCTTTCATGAGTATATTTGCAACCTACTTTTCTGTGGGAACATACTATAGCAGAACCACTCCACACTGCACACAATCTTTGATGAAATGACATTGAATATCTATGTGTTTCGACCTGTCATGAAACGCTGGATTTTTAGAGAGCTTGATGCAACTCTAATTATCGCAGTAGACATTGGTCACCTCCAACCTCTGCCTGAACAAGCTCACCAGTAGCTTTCGAAGCCATATAGCTTCACACATGGTTGTGCTAGCTACCATATGCTTTGCCTCTACAGAGCTTAGTGCTACTGACTTCTGCTTTCTACTACACCAAGAAACCATCCCTAACCCATCACTGAAGCAGTACCCAGAGGTACTTTTTTTGTCCACTGCACTGTCTACCCAACCTGCATCTGTGAATCCACATGGTCTGACATCATCCCATCGGGCATATTTCAACCCATACTCTATTATGTCGCACAAATACCTCAGAATGTGCCTCCTTGTTGTCCAATGCACTCTCTTCGGATCCACCATAAACTAACTGAGAGTCTTGACCACGAAGCAAATATCTAGCCTAGTGTTGACCAAATACATGAGAGAATCAATGAGTTGTCAGTACAAGGTGGGGTCAACATCCTTGTCTTCTGATGCGTCTATCTTCTTCGAGTTGGTGATCATGGGCGTAGACATGGGTCTACAATCCTACATCCTGAATCTTTTTAGAATTTCTATAGCATACCTCCCTTGACCAAGGAAGATCTCCCCGTACTTCTGCCACCCCTCCAAACCTAAGAAATAGTGCACTAACCCCAAATCATTCATGTCAAACTCTATTGCCAGGTTCCTCTTGCAATCTTTTATGAGCCCTGATGACCCTGTCAAGAAGAAGTCATCCACATACAACACTAGGATGAGTGGCTCATCCTCTACCAACAAGTAGTAAGGGTTGGGATCTATGCCACTCTTAACGAATCCCATTTGTTGCAAGTAGCTATCAATCTAACCATACCACACCCTGGGAGCCTTCTTGAGCTCGTATAGATCTTTCTTCGGCCTGCACAAGTGTGCACCTCTCATGTGTCTCGAAACCCTCTGGTTATTCTAGGTACACCTCCTCTATCACACCGTTCAAGAATGTTCTCTTGACATCCATCGGTGAATCTACCACCCCATCTGTGTTGTTAGGGATATAACTGATCGGATAGAAGTGTATGGGAATTGGGACGAAGGTCTCCTCATAATCTATACCTTCTTTCTGCTCATACCCCTTTGCCACGAACCTAGCCTTGTACTTCTCCACGTTGTCATTTTCAGCATACTTGATCTTATAGATCCATAGAGAACCCACAACTGACCTATCCTCAAGCGTCGGCATCACCTACCAAACATCGTTCGTCGTGATAGAACTGTACTCCTCTACCATGGCATCTACCCACACTTGATGTTGTGCAACCTCCTGATAGCTGGAAGGCTCTTCAACCTGTGCCACCAATGCTTGGTACCTGTCAAGTTGTCTACGCTCTCTTGTTCATCCTAGGAGCCCCATTGAACTCTTCTGCATCTCTCAATGTCTGATGAACTTCCCTGCTAGTTCGACCACTCGTGGTGTGAGGTTCAACTAGCTCCTGATCTTGCCTCTGTTGCTCCGTTTGTTGTGAACTCACAGGATCTCCTACACCTGAGGATATGTTGGTATTAGTGACTGTATTGGATACATGTGACTGTCCTACTGGTGTTACATTCACTGCCCCTTCTGCTTGACAAATGGAGCCTCTCTTGGCTCACTATGATCACATGCTGGAATTTCGCAAGACTTCCTGAAGGTTTTGTCCTCCATAAATTTCACATCCCATCTCACTATGGTATTCTTGTTACTATGGACATAGATCCTGTATGCCTTAGAGGTTTCGCTATACCCAATGAAATAACCTCTTTCTGCAGTCTGATCCAACTTGGTGCGCTTCTCATATGGTACATGACAATAAGTTATGCTACCAAAGATCCTAAAGTGACTGACTCCTGGCTTCTTCCCTAAGAAGACTTCTTCTGGTGTTATCTTCCCCAACACCTTGTGAGGAACCCTGTTCTGAATATACATAGTCGTGTTACATGCCTCTGCCCATAAGAACCTGGGCAAATCTTGGTCATATAACATCGCCTTTGCAGCCTCAACTATAAATTTGTTCTTCCGCTCCACTACCCCATTCTGTTGTGGATTGTATGGAGTTGTCCACTCCCTTCTAATGCCTTCCTTCACACAGAACCCTGTGAAGTCACTATTTGTGTACTCACCTCCATTATTTGAGCGAAGTGTCATGATCTTTTTCCCTATCGCATTCTCCACTAGAGCCTTAAGCTCCTTGAAGTGATCGAAGACCTCATCCTTGGTCTTCAAAAAATAGATTTAGGTTTTCCTCGAATGGTCATCAATGAAGGTAATGAAATCTCTGTACCCTTCTAGAGATCTAGCAGACATAGGGCCATCGTGTTGGAAAATGTAACTATGTTCGGTCTTCAATAATGTACTTGAGTCATCATGTAATGTACTTGTCAAAAGAATAAAGAAAAGAATATTATTATTATTGTGACTTATTAAAGCATGGGTTTCATGCTTGGGTCACCATGTTTTAGGTCAAAGTCCCTATTGTGGACTTCTAGGATTTATTCGAAGTCTATAGAGTTATTGTACATTTAAAGAGACCCTTCTTGGGCTTTTGAATCATGTAAAAAGGTTAAGTATTGAGTCAAATATGAATTATGTAACCTCCACACCATGTTGGCCTAAGAGAAGATCAAGTCAACTTAAGAAACCTATTCGACCCCACAAGAAGCCTCTAAAAGGAAGCTCATCGAATGCATTTGGTGCATCAATTCACACATGAAGTTCAAATTCTCTTGTAGCTAGGAAGAAGTGCGAAAATCTCTTGTTGTTGGGCAAAAGCGCGAAGTTCTCTAGTAGTTGGGAAAAGGTGTGAATTCTATTGCCGGGAAGCCGAAGTGAGTGTGAGTTTGGGGAAGTCTAAGGAGACAAGAAAAATCAAAATTTTGGTATCTCTCTCTGTTTCGTGTCCTGGATTGGGAGATTGAAGCCTTCCAAGTTTCACTATTTCCGAAAGCTTTCAATTGTCGTAAGTTGTTGCATAGTCGAAGTTGTTGGGAAGAGATCAAAATTCTGGGAGGCTAACTTGGTGTGGAGGGAAGGTCTTGTCTTGGTCTAGCGTGAAGAGTCTCAAAGAATACTATTGAAAGGAAGAATTATCTTGACTGGGTTTTCACCTCGAGGGAGGTTTTGCATTGGCACGTGCCTACATCTGGTGTCTATTGTTTTATGTGTTGCTGCTTTTTGGTAATTGCTTGATGAACTAAAGAAAGAAGATATAAAGAATCATAATAATAAGAAACATCACAAGTAATTATCAAGAACAAGAAAATCTTTACTGCCTTTCTGATTTTCTAACATGGTATCAGAGCTTTGGTGAAGAAGGAAGAAAAAGGCAGTCTCAAGCACTTGATCCATTCATAGGTACTATCTCAGGGAAGGAGTCTATTATATTCAAGGAAGATGTCTAACTCAATCAAGGGTGAGAACAAACTTGAAGGAGCATCTAACTTCAAATCCTGGAAGAAGAGGATTGACCTAATCCTCAAGAAGAACAAGGTGTTGGATTTGGTAAAAGGAAATGTAAAGAAGCCTACAGAAGAAGTCAGTGATGTCGACAAAGAAAAATTCAGGGATTTAGAATTGGTGGCTATGATTTTGATGGTAGAAGGGATAAAAGACAATCTTGTCCCATTCATAGCTAACATTGATCATGCTTAGGAGATGTATGAAGCCTTGTCGAAGCTATTCACTATTAAGAACATTGGTCAAGTAGCAAGTTTGAAGAATGAGTTGAGGACTACGAAGATGACTAAAGAAGATACTATGGCAACCTTCTTTTTGAAGGTAGTTAGACTTAGGGATGATCTCTTGGCCATCGATGATATTATTCCGGACAAAGAACTAGTGATCACTACCCTATTAGGATTGCCATCCTCTTGGGGTGCATTTGCTATAAGTCTCAACAGTTGGAAGGTAGCTCCCACTCTTGAAGAATTATGGACCGCCTATAGTCAAGAAGAATTAAGAATCTCAATGGTTGCCAATCCTGAAGGAGTATCAAATGCTTATGTTGCTCATCATAAAGGAAAGAGATCAAAGGGATCGAGGAAGAAAGTTGACATGTCCAAGATAGAGTGTTATCAATGTCATAAGAAGGGTCATTACAAAAGTTATTGTCCCGAGAATCCAAAGAATAAGAAGAGAAAAGAGATCAAGCCAAAATTGTTATAGAAGGAGACTCAAAGAAAGTCAAGCCTGAAGAACCCGACATTAGGCACTTACACTATTAAGTCTTTTGCTTGTAGCTTTACATATCTTGTTTTTATATGTTTTAGAATTTATAGGTTTTCAACATATTTTGGAAAAGACATTTTTGTATTGTTTTAAGTTTGTAGGTTTCCCTCAATCTTTGGGGGGAGCCCCCAACAACGCCCAAAGATAAGTATCTCATGTCTTTTCAGTTTTGGGTTCATGTACTCATTTAGTTTTGTTTATATTAAAATACTAATCACCTTTCTCCCTATGTTTTCTTGATTAGGAAAACATTTGCAAGAAGGAGGATCTCTCAAGACAAGGTTAGTCAAGAAGCAAAGGTATGCTTTGAATGTTGAAATTTCTAAGTCTGACACGTCATTAATTCCTACGCATTATATAGTTTATTTCACCTACTTGTGTATTCCTTAACAACTTATTTATTCATATAAATACTGAAAATAAACACAAATGCAGCCTCAACTCATATACAGATCATCAACTGAAATACTAGACAAACACACAAGGGACACCGTTATTTTTGGACAATCGTCCCCGAAAAAACCCAATGCGGGAAAACCGGTGCAGCAGTTCTGAGAGTTTTATTATTATGCAGATTTCTTGAGTACAACTAGGGTGCCAAACTGGCTCACCCAACAGAGATTTTTACACGCCAGTAATAGCTCTTCGCAGAAGCAAATATTCAGCTTCTCAGCACTAGTCTGCCCCACCAAAATCTTTCTAGCGCTTCTCCAAGGCTCTGCGTCAATCCTGCTAGCCTTTGCGTAGCTCTGGAACCCCCTGCGTCAACCTTCTACCTCTCTGCATCAGTTCCTTGGCCTTCTAAATCACCCACGCAGGGCCCTCAGCCTCTGCGCAGTCTCTCGCTGCCTCTACGTGGCTCCTGTTGCCTCTGCGTAGCCTCCTCAGTCACTGCGCTAGCCCTCTGGCACTATCTCTTCCTCTCTGCGATGTACTCACTACCCCTCGCTGCAACTTAGATCACTTGTTCAAATTTTCTCAGCAAACCCCGCTCCAAAAAATCGAACTGATTGATCAGTCTTGTTGTAACTCCAACTGACCCTCAAGCCTCCTCTTCTACTTTTCTTGTTGAGTCTTTAACCGCTGACATTAAGTCTCTAATCAACCGCTAAAATTAGATTTGGCTTGATCCATGTCATTTAGAACATTCTCACCCAGTTTTATATTAATACCCATTAATATTTTAATTTTCCTAAGTTTAGACTTAGGAACACCACTAAAAATATTAATTATATTAATATCTCTCTAACCGAGTGGAATTTCCCCAAACCATTTCTGGGTCTTGGAGATCTCATGCGCTTTAGCCTCTCCACCAATTTTCATGTATAGAGCACATCCGATGCTACCACAAATCAACATTGAATACATTGATTGAAAGCATTATTCATTTGATGATCTATTACTAACTTTGTTATGACTAGTTGTATTAAATCTTAGTGATTCTTGTTTGGGTGATTCATCTCTTGATAAATCTACCCACCCCACTCTTAACTAATTTTTGTAGAACCCTAGACAGGTTCTGGAAAACCCTAACCGAAGGGTATGCTAATGTGAATGTCTAAAACCCTAAACTGCTTAGGGATATTATGAAATGCTAGTTGAAGTTTTATTGATGATGTCATGTTTGGGATTTTGGTATGATCGGGAAATCCTAACTTGTTAGGGTTGAATGATAAGGTCTAAAATCCTAAAACCTTTGAAGTCTTGGTAATATAGGGTTTGCTATGTTTCTACATTGGAACCCTAGCTCATTAGGGTTTGGTGGAATGTGTAAGCAAAACCCTTATATTGTCTTAGAAATGTTTCCTTTCGTATGTGTGTATTTGTCTTATCAAACCCTAGTGTAGTCAAGATGGTTGTGTATCTAACTCTTATTGACCATTGTGAAGTTGGGTTTGATGATGAAATTTAGGCATGTATAGATATGTCCTTTTGGATGGAAACCCTAGCTTAGTCTAGGTCAAATGTATTAATGTTGTTGGACATATGATATGCTTATGAATGATTATGAATTCCTAGATATATATGTTGACCTAGTTATTGATGATCATAAGTCTTAAGATTCAATGGAAATCCTTGTCTGAGATTCTAGGATGATGATATCTAGAAATCTAGGGTGTTATAGCTAAACCCTAGTGAAGTTAAATTGTCTAGTATGTGTGATATAACAATCTGAAATCTAGTTAAATGATTGTTGGAAAATGAAAATATAGGTTTTTGCAGTTAAAACCTAGTAGTAACATTGTCTGGTGTAAAATGTAACAATCTGAGATCTATGTATTTAATGATTGTTGAGATTGTGGAATTCTAGGCTTTTCGAGTTAAACATTAGTCGAAGTAAAAGTCTCTAAAATATGATGATTTGAGATCTATGTAAAATTGTTGAGATTGTGAAATTGGAATTCTAGGGTTTTGGAGTTAAACCTTAGTCGAAGTAGAAATCTCTTATATATGATGACTATATGATAATTTGAGATTTGTGAGAGATTGTTGAAATTTTATTTTTTGGTTGAGTTTGTTGATTGCTCAAAAATCTAGAGTTTGCAACTAACCCTAGTGATAGTTGGTCATGTTAGTGACTAATTGATGGTTGATTGAAAATGTAGAGGTTTGGAACTAACCCTAGTGGAAGCTAGTCAGGTTAATGACTAAGTTGTGATTGATTTTGATTGGTTCTTTTGTATGAAATCTGGGAATTGTATGAATCCCTAGTGAGAAGTCCAACATATGTATTTTGAAAGGTTGTTAGATGATTTGTAGATCTATATTTGTGTGAATTATTTCTAGGGTTTGCTATATGTTGTAGTAAGGTATGTCATACCTTTGGAAGACACATTGAAACCCTATATGGAATGAATGTTGTTATGAAGTAGTCCATGGTGTATAACAAAAGTCCCTAGCAAGATGTTGAAGAGTATATGTCTCTTGTTTGTAATTGAGTTTGGGTATCTGATATGTATAAAGATGAAATGCTTTCATGATTTTGATATGGCTAACATCATGCTTCTATACTTTTGGTTGTACTCGCTAGTGAAGTTGTGCAGGTACAAAATCTTCAACTTGGTGAAGATGTTCATTGATGTGATAAGCATGATGAGGTTGATGATAACTCTGATGAAATGGTTGGAAGCTTCGAAAGATTCTCCGATAACGAAAAAGAAGTTGATCTCCCAGAGGAAGCATGAATAGAAGAGATCACCCTAAGATTAAGAGGGAGTCCGAATAAAGAGGAGCTTTCAGGTTAAGAGGGAGGGCATAACCTGGTATTAATTGAAGAATGAATTTCGGAGGATATTTTGTTGCATGAAAAGTAGGAAGGAAAAACATATAATTGAGGAATCTTCTGTCAAAGATTCGGTTGATAGTCCTACTATGGAAAGTTGAGAAGCAACATCAAGTTGTCTGAAAGACCCCGGAGGTTTGTATTTGATTATGTACATGTGAAAGTATATTATTGATTGGGGTTGTGTTTGTACAAGTGAATCTCTCAAAGGTTTTGATAGCATGTTGGTAACCAATTAGTTTGATTGGGAGAGATTGGTCATTCTTGATCTGCTGGATCAATGGGTGTTGAGGCTTTATGAGTGAAGCATTGCCTGGGAGGACATATAGCTGACACTTTGTGTTGATGTCTGAGTCCCGAAGTTGGAAAGGTGGTGTTGGTTATTGAGCTTTGTTCTGGATACACACATGATTTTTGGGTTGATGGTTACCAAGTAAGCCTGAGAGTACTTAAAGGCACTGAAAGCTTGAGTCCATCTTAGTCCCACTTGGATAGATTGCCTTGGTCAGGAATCTAGTCCATGGCATTGCATTGCCTAAATTGTTGAGTGACTATTTGGATAGATTGCCCTGGTCAGAAATCTAGTCCATGGCATTGCAGTGCCTAAAGTTCTTCATGGTTCATATAGTTTGAGATCTTCCATTGTGTTTGTACATTATGAATACCTTTGTAGTTAAGAGGGAGTGTTGGAAAATGTAACTATGTTTGGTCTTCAATAATGTACTTGAATCGTCATGTAATGTACTTTTCAAAAGAATAAAGAAAAGAATTTTTATTATTATTATTGTGACTTGTTAAAGCATGGGTTTCATGCTTGGGTCACCATGCTTTAGGTCAAAGTCCCCATTGTGGACTTCTAGGATTTATCTCGAGTCTATATAGTTATTGTACATTTAAAGAGACCCTTTTTGGGCTTTCGAATCATGTAAAAAGGTTAAGTATTGAGTCAAATATGAATTATGTAACCTCCACACCATGTCGACCTAAGCGAAGATCGAGTCGGCTTAAGGAACCTATTCGACCCCACAAGAAGCCCATAAAAGGAAGCTCATCGAATTCATTTGGTGCATCAATTCACACATCAAGTTCGAATTCTCTTGTAGCTGGAAAGAAATGCGGAAATCTCTTGTTGTTGGGCAGAAGTGCAAAGTTCTCTAGTAGCTGGGAAAAGGTGTGAAGTCTGTTGTCGGGACGCTGAAGTGAGTGCAAGTTTGGGGAAGTCTAAGGAGACAAGGAAAATCGAAATTTTGGTGTCTCTCTCTCTTTGTTTCATGTCCTGGATTGGGTGACTGAAGTCTTCCAATTTTTACTATTGCCGGAAGTTGTCAGTTGTCGTAAGTTGCTGCATAGTCGAAGTTGCTGGGAAGAGGTCGAAATTCTGGGAGGTTGACTTGGTGTGGAGGGAAGGTCTTGTCATGGTCTAAGGTGAAGAGTCTCAAAGAATACTATTCAAAGGAAGAATTACCTTGACTGGGTTTTCCCTTCGAGGGGGGTTTTCCCTGACATGTGCGTACATCTGGTGTCTATTGTTTTATGTGATGTTGCTTTTTGGTAATTGCTTGATGAACTAAAGAAAGAAGATATAAAAAATTGTAATAATAAGAAACCTCACAAGTAATTATCAAGAACAAGAAAATCTTTACTACCTTTCTGATTTTCTAACACATCGATGTCTAAGTGTATAAGCTGCAACACACCAACTGCTTGGTAGTCACTGCTTGGGAATGTTGCCTTAGCATATTTCTCAAGCACACATCATCGTCTTTCATGCCTAATTCTGGAACACCTGTAACTATCTCCCTGAGCATACTAAGTGCTCCATGGTGTAAATGTCCCATCCTTCTATGCCATACTTCATTCAGGTCTTTGCTATTGTCACTGCTACTGCTAACTAGTGTCATTGGAGAATTGAATTGCAACTTGTACGTTTGTTGCTTCGTACCCCAATCTGTTTCACCTTCTTCCAGTTCGAGTGTTTGATGTACACTTTCTTCCCTACAAAGGGAACATCATATCCCCTATCCTGTAATTAGGATATTAAAATTAGGTTGATACTAATCCTGGCACATGCAATACATCTGTAACACTGGTGCTTGCTCCTGACTCCCTTTCTATATCAATGGTACCTCTTCCTACTGGAGTGCATTTTGTCATGTTTCCCATTGTTATCTAGAAGTCCATTTTCTCCTCATTATAGTTGGAGAAATACTCCCTAACTTCTGTCATATGAGTTGACGCTCCACTTTCTATATACCAAACTCCATGTGAAGCTGAGTTAGTCAAACACACAAACTCGTCTTCCAACCTTCAAGACAATTCTGTAGACCCCTGAATCTCAAATCTATCCATGCTCATACTACAGGATTCTGGAAAGACATCTTGAGTATAATTCTATGTGCTATTTCTCTTCCACTCGGTGTTGATTCTGCTATTGCAAACTGCTACAAAACCCATACTGCGCCCAAACAAGAAATCTACTCTATGAAAATAATGTGTTTCTCACCCTCTACCTGCTAGAATCACTTCCTAGACAAATTGAACCTTCCTGCACCCTGCAACTAGAAAATCGAACCCTATCCAACAATTCGCACTGCCTGGTTAGGCATTGCATAGCCCCTAGGAAATTCATGTTGTTGCTCCCTCTAAGCCACGAAATTCTCCCTCTTCGTCTTTGAGCCTCCTATCTGTCAACTGTGTTGTACTTGTAATACCATGTGAAAATTTCTACTATTGCAGCAACTGGAAATTATTCTTCTAACTGTAAATTTAATTATGCAATTTTTTTCTACAGCAAACAACGAATAAAATCACAATTGCAATATTCACCATAAAAATGTTGCGGAAAATAAAATGTTGGACACTGAGAAATGTTAGCACACACAAAAATTTTGACACCATTATTTTTGGACAAATGTCCCCGGAAAAACCCAAAGTGGGAAAACTAGTGCAGCAGATGAGGATTTTATTATTATCATGCAATAGTAAATCTAAGTACAATAATTTGGATGCCAAACTGGCAATCCAATCTGAGGGAATCACTAGCAAAATTGTTATGACGAATTTTCCTCAGCCCACGACAGAAATCAGCTCCAGAAATTGGCTCTATAGGTCGTCCTCTCAACCCCTGTGTCAACCTCTGCACAAGCCTTGCATAGGCCCTTCTGCTCTGCCTCTAGAAACCGCTAATTGTTGTTGTTGTTGTCTCTACCTTTTCAAATGATTTGCTAAACCTTCTAGACTAATTCCCGACCTTTTGCAATTGAATCGAACCCTCTTCTGACTAGATCAAACTACCTCTGCATGCTCCCTGCACAGTCTCTCTGTGGGAAAATACTGCCTCGCTCTTCTGCCACCTGCTACTCGATCTCTCTTGTTGAATCACCTGCACTGGAAAATCGAACTGCCTAAATTACTGAGTATCTGCATTGATGTATTCTCCGTCTACCCATCAACCTCGTCTTATAATCTTCGGTTGAGACTTTAACGTCCATGATTAAAACTTAATCAATCGTTGAGATCATCTCCGACTCAATCCATGTGAGTTTCTAGAGAATTCTCACCTTAATAAATTACTATTAATTAACCAGTTTTCCTAAAGTGAGACTTGGGAAAAATTTAAATGATGGTCAATTAATTTAATTGAGCTATTTCTAAGTGGAATTTCCAAAAACGATTTTTGGGTTTTGGATATCTCCTGTGTTTTAGCCTCTCTACAAAGTTTGAGACTAAAGCACCATCCGATGCTATAAAAACTAACACTAGCATGGCTAGTTGTAAGGCAATAAGGTTGAGAAAGCTCTTTGGAGAGTTGTTTGGGAGGTTCTGGATACGACAGTGATATACTACGACAACAAGAGTGGGATCCGATTGGTAGAGAATCCCATGTTCCACAACAAGTCCAAGAGTATTGAGATCAGGTATCACTACATTCGAGATATTGTGCAGAGAGGAGCAGTGAGACTCCATCACATTTCGACAGACGAGTAGATAGCAGATATTCTTACCAAGGCTTTGCCGAAAGGGAAGTTCTTGGTCTTCAAAGAGCAGCTTGGACTGATGGATGTGACCCTCCTGGGTAAGGGTCCTGGCTGATCGAGGACACTAAGCTATGCTCTTCCCCCCTATTTGAGCTCCCAAGGTGAGGAATTGAGCCATAAGAGCTCCTGGGGTTGAGGGATCTCTGGACAATAGGATGTGTGATCCTTGTCATTTATGGCAAGTTGGGCTATCCTACCTATTGTCATTGTAGGGTGTATGTGATCCTTGTCATTTATGACAAGTTGGGCAATCCTCCCTACCATTGACAGAGTATACCCCAATATGCATCCTACCCACAAGCTAGGCTTGTCGAGATTGCCACCCATCTGGCCAATGGGTGAGGAGAGACTTGGGAGTGTGTGATCCTTACCTCTGGTAAGTTGGGTATCCTCCCCAAGTGAAAGGATGTAGGTGTTCTACCACTTGATTCTTGAGGGTCAAGGTGGGAAGATCAGTGGGCAATAAGATGTGTGATCCTTGTCTCTTATGAAAAGTTGGGTTATCCTGCCTATTGTCCTTGGATATAGGGTGGTAGCCTGAGCTCCCCTATGATGATTATTCTTCTTTAGATTCGAGAGTGTTCAACAGATGAGCAAGGATGAGATATGACTTGATGACGATGACGAGACATTTGAGATGGGACTTATGATACAGTTGGAATTTTCTCCCTAGCTAAGAGGGAGTGTTAATTTGGTAGCTCAAGGACAAATTCCCTCCATTGGAGAGAGCCTTCTTCATCCAAAGAAGCCCCTACTAGCCCTTGGAAGAATTTAATTTGGTCAAGGAAAAATATTATTTTTAAGGTGAAACCCACATGTGCACAAAAGTACAAGTCGGCCTAGGCAAGCTAATTCGACCCCTTGAGACACATATAAATAGACCTCATGTCACATCACTTTGGAGCATCATCAACACATCACATCTCTTGGATTGGTTCAACTAGTTCTGAAATTACAGGTTCTTTTCACACGTGCAAAGGAGAGAGAGAGTATTTTCTATTGGCTGAAATTCATATTCTGTTTTGGGACATTGACCATCATTGACCTGCCTTTCATTTGGTTTGACTTTGGCTCATTTGACTTGGAAAATCTCTATTTTGGAAGGCTGAATTGTTTGGGAGAGAGATTGAACTTTTCTGGGTTATTTGACCATCCTTGACTGAAGTTGACCGCAGTTCTGTGGAGGTTTGACCGCAGGTTTTATCTCTCCTTTGACAAAGTTTTTGTTGACTGTTTTTGTTGGGTTTGACCAAGCTTGGAAGGTCACATCCTTTGATTGTTGACCGAGCTATTTTGGAGGCACTTTAACCATGGTCTGTCTACTGGTTAGGGCGTCTTTGACTGTTGTTGACTGCTGCTAACGTTGACCATAAATAGCAGAATTTGACTTGGACAAGATTTGACTATATTGCTTTCTTTTGATTGGATATTGGATTGTGGATTTGATTGGTCAAGGCTTTGACCCTTTGACCCATTGTTGATGAATTGGAACATTGTATCTCTCTGTTATGTGAAAATTCGTAATTGCAATTACTGGAGTTTATTCTTCTAATTGTTACCAATTTAATTTTTTACGACAATTAGCAAATAAATCACAAATCGCAATCTTTAGCATAAAAGTACTAAGAATTTTATTCACACACACACAATACAAATCGACACAAAAATTTTGGACTAATGTCCTTGGAAAAACCCCAAAGGGAAAATTGGTGCAACAAATAAGGGTTTACTTTATTATGCTGCAACTGAGAAATTATTACAACTAGATGCCTGACTGGCCACCTCCTGAAATACATTGGCCAAACAAACTGGAGAAAATTCTCTCCTTGTACAAATAGTCTGGCCTCCATTTGACCTACTCGAACACTCTCACAAGAAATTCAGCCTGCTTGGTATTCACGTTGCTGCCCTGGGAAATTCGTACAGCCTGCTAGCTAGCTCCTGGTGAGTCGCACTGCCTCCCATTGTCACTGGAAAAATTCGCACTACCTTCTGGAAGATCTTCCCGGCCTTAGACAACTGTTACAAACCCTTTCCGGTTACTCGCTCAACCGGACTAGCTACTCGCACTTGTTGTATGGCCCTTCTCTGCAGAAATATTTGGCCTCCTCTCTCCTGCTAAACTGGCATTGGAGAGAGACTGGAATACTCTCTGAAATTCTCCTTCTGTTGCTCCCTTTATTGATGCTTCTCCATTGGCTTGAATTCTTCCTGCACTGGATCACTATGAACTAGGAAATTCGCACTACCTGGATAATTGTCTCTCCCTCACTTGTGTCTCTCCTCATCCCATAGATATGTTGTTATAATCTCTTGCTAGGGCTTCAACAGCCATGATTAGATCCTCATCAATGGCTAAGATCATCTTAGACTCGATCTGTGTAAGTCTCTAGAGCACTATTGATCAGCCTCAATCAATTCTTATTAATTAATCAATTTTCCTAAGTTAGGCATTTTTTAATTACTGATCAAATAATTTAATTGAGGCGTTTCACAAGCTTATCTCATGAAACCTTTTATGTGTTTTGGATATCCCATGTTCCTTAATCGCTTAGACACAAATCAAGACTAGAACACTTGTTCGATGCTAAAAAAACTAACACTCCCTCTTAGCTAGGAAGATGTTCTCTCCATCAATACTACTCTCCTACACCTAGATAGTCTTGTGTTGTTGATGTCTCACTGATCTCCTCCACTTTTGCAAGCTAACCAATCTCCCTATCACTAGAAATCATTGTGAAGAGAATATTGTCCATCATGCTACTACGCAATCTCTGATCTACTCATACTTTTGTTGCTACTGCCTTGCTGCTATTTGCACTGCGGCCTCAACTACTGCAATATTGAGTTTGATCTCCCCAGATCCTGAAGCGCTAACTTCCATAGGGTTTCTCCCTCTAAAACTAGACTCCCTCTAAGTCTTAATTTCCCTATGGGAAACCTCTATGCTCCCTTTTGGTAACTCGAACTGTCCTCCTACATTAGAAACTAGATTGTGTGCTCTGCGCTTGGAATCTTCTGGCTGGAACTGCACCTCCATACTGCAACTGGGCAATTTGTATTTCTTGTATCACTGCAACTAGCTCTGTTGAATAACATTTGCTTACCTAATAGATCTAAGTTCATTTCTATTGAAGTTGCTTTTATCTCTTATTGCCTGATTTGCATTATTTCATTGGGAACTCTTTGTTTTGCTTCAATAATTGACATAATTTTGTATTTGTGCTCAATTTTTTGAGTATAAATCTTGATCATATAAGTGATTGGTATTTTAACATTGGTATAAATCTTAAGATATTTCACTTATTGGAGCCTTGCACTTTAATTGTATCCCATTGAAACATTCACATTGACTTTCATTGCATTCTAGGTCTAGTCTTGCATTTATTCATCTAATTTTTCAATTGGTTATTGTAATTGGAATTGTGGGCTAATTTATCTACTTGCAAGTTTCACTTTAAATCTTGCACTCGCCAAATTCAGGCTCATTGTCTCTTGAAAGTTGTATCATTGTTAAAGCATCTTTATTTGAGGAACAAATTTCATCTTCTTTCAAGTTGTATTTAAAAGGTTACTGCTCATATTTCAATTTTGTGTTATCATCTTGTACGAAAATCTGTCTTGCAGCATTGCCTATCTTGTAGCTTGAGGTTTCATTCTATTTTGCAAGTGTTATACCTTCATTGAGCATTGTTATAAGGCACTGGTCTCTCATCTTTATATCTTGTTGAATGCCATGTTGAATTAGTTGCATATATCTCATTTTCTCATTAACATTCACACTTGCTAATTAATTTTTAATCAAGTTACTTTGAGAGGTAATTGCCTTGCCCTTGTCTCCTAGAACTACTTGTTCCAACAAGTTTTCCTTTACTAACCATCTTTAAGGACTACCCCCCTTAGCTTGCCTAGGAGAGAGTTTAATCAGAGTGAGTAGGGAATAGGTGACAGTCCCTACTCGAAGCGTTGCGCCATAAAGATTATACCTTGTGGGGTTGGAAACATTTCCCACATTTAGGTGTACATGTTAGGCGAAAATAGTACTGAAAGTGCCAGTTATGAAAAGGAATGGCAACCCCAAAATTGTGTTGATAGACCAAAATAAATTGAACGATGGAGCATTGTTGGATCTTATCGAAAGCCACAATATCTTGTCCTATCTTCCCACGTTAAATGCTTCCACCTGCCATTTGCTCGTTTCTTTCATGATAGTTAATCAAAGTTAAACCATGGGGGAAATACCCCAATTTGAAACGACCATAAACGTTTAACACCTCGGGTCCTCTAATATTTTAATCTAATTGCTAATATATGAAAAGCTTCATAATATATATGATATATCGTACAGAGCATTTCCAAAAACTGGAGCCATGCTTGGTGCATCTACAACCTTTACAAAGCTTGCGATACATTCATAACAATATATGTTTGCAAGAGTTTTAAGGCCCTTTTAACTTTTGCATAGTCTGACATGACGTTTGAATCGTTTTTGGACAAATATTAACCATGAAATAGACTAGCCTAGATATTCATTTATCAGGCACTAGTAAGACCTAACATATCACATGATTCATGTTTCTTGCTTGTCACAAAATCGAGTATCTAAGCCATGATTGAAAGCATGCCGCAAAGCCAATGACTATTGACTCAATTACCTGGATTACAAACAAGTTATATTCAAGGAACAACTATCAGGCCAGTAGTTGGGACATTCACAAAATCCAAACAATTGCGTAACACACAGTCACAAGATGCCTATCATCCTAACAGTCATAAACAAGCATCATATCCAAATAGGAAAAACAAATCAAGGATTTTCAACGGAGATTAATAGGTGGCCCAAATCAAAGATTTGGGTTCGTTGGCACAACGTGACCTATAAATGGCACACAAACTATGCAATATCCCTTAATCCAACTGGAATAATTACAAAACTACATGCGGAATATAATTCGTTTCCTAGAATTTCTTAGTTTTCTTGCATATAAAATATATTTACATAGCCCACGGGTCGTAGAATAGGCGGTGATGGGTTGTACTGTTAAGTCACTCCATGATGTCAAGGTCGCTGGTTCGAAACTCAGTGGGCAAAAATCTAGTCATGTTGAGGGCTGGTGTGGCCCAGGCCAGGTGTGATCCCCGGGTGATTTTGATAGCTTAAATGCCCTTGGGTTGCAGTTTCTCAAGCCAAAGGTTAAGCCTGTAGTCATCTCTCAAGGACACAGACAACTTGACATAAATGATAAATTATATATATACATAAAAAATAGGGAGTTGCACCCACACTGGAACCTTCTGCGTTTCAATCTGCACCCACAGTTTGTGTAACCTTGATTTTCATATTTTCTATTGTAATGATGTAGTTCTCCTTCATAGTTGCATAAGAAAAAAAATTCTAAACCTTCCCCCATTAACAATGCATGGTCTGAAAAAATATCTTGCCCTATAATCTCTAATAATATGGATTGTATGTTTTTCATGCAGGTGGTAGGTTTCCTTTACATATTCCGAACGAGCTTTTGTTCCCACCATAACAAATCCTACGTGTTAAAAATTGTCATTTACACCTCATCCGTATAGTCCTCTATAATTACTTAGAAAAGGAAAAAAACTGATCTCACTTCATCAAGTCCACACTACAGAACTACATTAAAAGCTGTCTATTCCACTTCCAATTGCTTGAATAGCTCATGATTTTTGAACTTCCAAAAATATTATCTTGTTATTAACTCACTAAATCGAGGAAAATGTGAAGTCAAATCAGCATGGTCAAATGAATTTTCTTCATTTCGTTTGGAGATTTCAGGGACATGTTTCAACTTTTCCGTTATCTTTGATCATTCCTAAAGAATTCCGGATACTGTCAGTCAGAATATATGTCTTCCCACTCTGTACTAAAGATATAGTATAATGCCAATTTAATTTACCTGCCAGAAAAGTATTTCCTGCACAGATGCACAGGTAGGGTCCCATTCAGGCCACATTGGTATGACGATGTAAACTGAAAACCTCTCATTTCTTTTTATTTTACTGGCAATCTTCAAAGCCAATTCCATGGGAATTATATTGTTTGCACCTGGTCATGGAAGGCAAAAACCAGAGTCAAATAGTAGTGTTGGAAACATTAGGCCAAAGTATCTGTCAGGGGAAACAATGCATTGGCCTATTGTCAAAAGCACACTGGGCAAGTTAATCAGGACCATGCGACCATGCAGTTCATAGAAATCTAATAAGTCATAAACTTGTTTACGTCCATCCGAATTTCAAGTTATTAATTGCACTGAAAAGTAACTAATCAAACAGGTTGCCACCGAAAATGCATACCACCAATATAAAAATGATGACGGTGATGTGCAGCACGAAACTTCTAAAATATATATAACACTGATTCATAATAAAAGTAACGTACAACCACTGATTAAATTAAATTAAATTAAAAATGCTTCAATACCTTCATTTTAGCAATTTTTTATGTGCTGCAAAATTTCTAGTGTATGTTGCCATAAAAAAGAGTATCATACATTCACTAAATGAAAATGTTAATGTGCCTTCGTTCAGTGTCCCACAAATATATTAATCTCATTAATTTCTTAGGAGATATCAGCACATAAGTGGTAGAGCGTAATACTCTATTTCTACCAATAATTGCTTAATATCAATTTTTCCCTTGTTTCTCTTTTTGAAACTTTTGTGTATCCACTAGTAATAATCATACGATTAGCTAAAAAAGTACATCAGACTTCAGCGTTCTACGATTAGACATAAGACCTTCAAGGCTTACCCTCCATAAGCGAGAAGAGCCCACCTGTCTATCTGGCACCAAACTCAAAGTATCAACATGTGAATGGTAAAGGTAGTGTAAATGTCACCTGAAAAGCAATTTTAACCAAAATTAAAGAAAATTGTACTACTTTTATGTATGGCTGAGTCTTCACTGAAAGTAGGTCACCATCTTTTACATAATAAGAGATATGGATGCACTATTATGGCCGATGGTTGGACAGATTAGCATAGAAAGACTCTTCATATTCTCTTGTTTAATTGTCCCGAGGAGACAATGTTTATGACATGTGTTGATGCATCTACAAATGTTAAAAATGCAACAGTATCATGTGACTTGTTGGATGGTTTCATTTTGGAGGCAACTCTACAGGTTGTTGATCGAGTCATAACAGATAATGCTATACTAATTATGTCATTGCTGGCAGGTTGCTTATGTCGAGGTATCCGGCCTTGTTTTGGTCTCCTTGTGTTGCACATTGCATTGATTTGATTTTAGAGGATATGAGGAATTTTACTTATATGAAAGATATTCTTGAATTGGCTAGGAGAGTCAAAAAATTTATACATAGTCATGCATCTGTGGTTAGCTTGATGAGAAGATTCACAAATAACATGTTTACAGGAAGCTGGGGCATCCTACAATCACATGTTTTTCCACTAGCTTCATGTCTCTTCAATCTCTCTTGGCTTGTACATGGGAGCTAAAGAGGATATCCCCTTCTGTGATATCCCCACTAAATAAATTTCTGCTAAGCAATTCTCAATTTTTGCATTTTTGACATTTTGATGTGATGGACTTAGGAAAAGTGGGTTGAGTAGACCCCCACTTAATTTTGGAGAAAAAGGAGGCTATGCACATTAGAGAAAAAGAATAATTATTTTGTTAGTGGAATGTGGGGGCCACAAAAAGGGGAATTTGACCCCCTTGAGGAAATTCACACTAGAGGAGAGAGGGAGGGAAGGAGGTTCGAACTGTTGATTTTTGTAGCTTGGGAGGTACTCCAAGCCTTGAGGATCGAGGGTTTGGAAGAAGGAGATCCACAAGTGGCCTTGTGGGCTTGAAACCCAAGCCTAGGGTTTTGCACCCATCGATGTTTGCACCAAAACCGTGACGAGATTTTGACATGTGTTGAATGGAGATGATAGAGGATGTTGAGAAGAATCCAATGCAATGAAAATCATCGAATTCCGAGGTCTACAAGTGAAGATGTTGAATTTTATATGTTATGGTGGGTAAAGGACATGAAGGCAAGTCCGCCTTGTGTTAGAGGTGCCCTTTGGAGGGCTGTTCGAGCCCCACATGAAACATATAAATAAGAGACCTTGTGAAACCTTATGGTCACATCCAAGGGAGCATTCACATCAACATACGTCAGTGATTTAGTGCGGTTCTGAGACAAGAGAAAGGAGACAGTGCAGCCGAGCTTTTTGTGAGGGTTTCTCTGCGTTTTTGGAGTATATCATTTTTGGAACAGGCTGCAGCCCAAGGTAGCCAATAAGGTAACTTAAGGTCGGGTTTGTGGGCAGAATTAAGGTGTCTCCATTGCCATATCAGACCGCAGCTAAAGAGGTAAGTTTGGAGTATGTTTCTGTGCTTAATTAAGTGTAGTTGTACCTCTGTCCAAGGACCGCAGAGACTTGCTGTAGCAGCGTATTGTGTGGAGAACTGTTGAGGGCAGAGAGGCCTAGTTTAGAGCCATTCTCCCCTAGACACAGTCTATCTAAGGCATGCCGCAGGCGTACAGTGAGCAACGAAGTGGAATGGAGGGTGGATACCCTTCCTAGAAGGTTCAGATTTCTTGTTGTAGCTTAGCTGCAGACAGTAAGGTGCCTTGCGGAGGAACCTAAGGCTAAACTAATGCATTAAGAGGGCAGGAAGTGACAGCGAGTGAACCAGATTTGTTGAGGAAGCGAACCGCAGTCTTGAAGCGGGGTTTAGGTTTGTTGTTGGATGCCCTAACCAAAGCTTAGAGGTATGCACAGAACCCAAGGCAAGAGGACAGCAGCAGTGAGTCGCAGATGGACTCTTGATTGATGATTGGGTGCTAGAAGATGAGTGTCCTAGGAGAGGACAAATTGAGGAGTCTGTTGGCATCCAAGAGGAGGGGTTTCCTAGACGATTGGATGCCCTAACTAGGAACAGATGCAACAGCAGGATTGGTCACTCGTGGTCTAGTGGAGGGCAGTGTGAAAGTGGACCAAGTGTGGACATTGGATTGGGCTTTTATGGTCTGTTGGAGGACAGCATGATAGTATCCAAGTTGGAGCCCGGTGTGCACCATCTTCATGGACTTAGATAGGTGCTTGAGGCAATTGTTAAGCTCAAGGTTTGATGAGCCAAAGGAGTAGTTGAGCATCCCTAGACTTGTGTGTGGAGAAGGACTTCTACAACAGATGATGGGCAGTTCTCCTAGCCCATGTTCATTGTGGGAGATGGATATCTTGCAGTGATAGGTGGAAGCCCTTCATGTACTATGTTGGTCTTCATTGGAGCAATGCAGGAACTTGGAAGACCATGGTGGGCTTAAGTCCCTAAGTAGTTGAGGAGTAGCAGTGGGTAGTTGAGAGTTGTTCACAAACGGAGTTGTGAACAACTCGACAGGAGTCTCAATGTGCTGTGCCATTGATGGACTAAGGCACAACTAGTGAGCAGATTGATAGCCGAGGTTTAGTGGCCAGATGGACACGTAGCATTGATAGAGTTGGGAGTTGCAGCTTGCGAGCCAAAGGACCGAGAAGGTACAGGGTACAACCAAGGTAGTTGTGAGGAGATCTACATCAGCTAGACAGTCAGAGTATCTTGTTGAGGGTAGATTGGTTGTCGATGGATTGACAACAAGCCCCAGTTTTCTTTTCTTGTACTAGTGGATATTTGAGGGCCATCATCCCTGGTACGGGAGCCCTAGACTATTGTATTATTTAATTTGATTAATATAACGAAGTTGAGTTGAAAATTGTAAAAAGTTGTCTATATTTTGTGTACTAGTAGTTTCACTGTTGTTTATATTCCACTGTGCAAAGTAGTTTCGTTGTGATTCTTGGTTTGGTAGCGTCAGAGATTTAAGATTCTATCCCAGACACCAAGATCATGGAAAAACAACATGGTATCAGAGCATATTTGAGCTACTTTGAGGGACAGTGAATCAGAGTGTGCACAGCGAAGCAACTCAGAGGGAGTTGTGGGTGTCTAGAACATAGAGAAGAGGATTCAGCAAAAGACATGGAGATGTGATCTTGACAGGCTACATGGTGAGATGGGTAGGGAGTTATGGTGGATCGGTGGTGAGCCTGGTGCACTACAGTGTGTTGTGTGGAGGTTTGCAAATCATGGACTTCCTTTGACTTGCCATGGATGGTTGGGAAAGCTCGAGGGTTTCTTTGGTTTGGACAAGATCAGCATGATCGAGATGGCTTCATGTGATGGACTGGATATTGATAGGCTAGAGTCTTCATCGGATCATGATGTTGCATATCCAAGATTGTAGGAATTTGCATGAGTGGTATGTGATCCATGGGGATGGGTGCTTGCAAGACTGAGCCAGTGGAGATCATGTAGGCTCAGAGGGAGTCTAGCCTCAGAGGTAGCAGCATTATGGAGGTTTCAGATCTTCAAGTTCAAATGTGATGAGGCAGAGGCATTACCGAGATTGCAGGGATCATTCTACAGAGTATGCTGCAGGGATGAGCACCAGATGGTCTAGTGTCGCCAGAGATGATAATGGTTACTTCCAAGTCATGGAAGTACCTCCCTCACTAAGAGGGACTGTTGATTTTTGTAGCTTGGGAGGTACTCCAAGCCTTGAGGATCGAGGGTTTGGAAGAAGGAGCTCCACAAGTGGCCTTGTCGGCTTGAAACCCAAGCCTAAGGTTTTGCACCCATCAATGTTTGGGCCAAAACTGTGACGAGATTTCGACATGTGTTGGATGGAGATGATAGAGGATGTTGAGAAGAATCCAACGCAACAAAAATCATTGAATTCTGAGGTTGCAAGTGAAGACATTAATTTGTATATGTTATGGTGGGTAAAGAAAGACATGAAGGCAAGTCAACCTTGTGTTAGAGGTACCCTCTATGTGGGAAAATGTAACTAGGTTCGGTCTTCATTATTGTACTTGAAATCAAATGTAATATATTTGTCAAAAGAAAGTGAAAAAGAATTGACTTATTAAGGCATAGGTTTCATGCTTGGGTCAATTATAGGTCAAGCCTCCATTGTAGGCTTAGGTTATTGTCAAAATTCATTTATTGTTGATCAAAGGCTCCTCCATCAAGTCATCCTCCTCAACAAGTCTCCAACTCGAAGTATTCAAGTCAGCTTCAAATAGATTATCTACAAGTCAGCTTTAAATAGATTATCTACAAGTCGGCTTCAATTAACATAACTCAAGTCGGCCTAACCATAAAATGGAGACACAATTGTTCACAATAGTCATGTCGGTTCATTTAAGATAGGCAAACTACTATATATACAAGGCTGAGGTTTTCGCATTATATACCACTGAAGTTTTGGTGAGATAACAGAGAAAAGAAAGTTCGGATAAGATTTCAGAAGTAATGTTTCGGTGTTGCTACAGGATAGGAGTTCAGATAGATCACAGAGATGATCACAGCAAAGAATATTTCACATAAATCTCAGAGGAAGAGTCTCGGTGCTATCTCAAGGACAAGGACTCGGTGAGATCTCAAGAATAAGGTTTTGGTTCTTTCTTAGAAGAACATTTCAGGTGCCATCACAATAAAGATTTCAGTGTCTCCACAGAGATAAGATCTTAGTTTCATGACAATGATGTGGTTTCAGTGGAATCACAGTGAGGTGATCTCAGTGTTAACACTGTGATAAGGATGATGTCTTGGTGCAAATACAATGACAAGTATTCAATTCAATCACAGTGAAAGAAGTATGACTTGATGGAGGGAGTCTAGACTAGTTTGTAAGGGTCATGGTCATCTTATCTTGAATCTAATGAAGGATGAATTTTGTGACAGGGTTTTCCCCTCGAGGGGGGTTTTCCCCTGGCAGCGTGCCTATATCTTGTGTTCTTTTTACTTGTTTCTTGGCATTAATCTTGATGATAAGAGAAGATAACTAAGAGATCAAATACTAATAATTTGAATATCACAAGTTAATCTCATTAAGAAGGAAAATCATTTAACTGCCATCTCCATCGATTTTCCAACACTTTGGAGGGTTGTTCGATCCCCACATGAAACATATAAATAAGAGATCTTGTGAGACCTTGTGGTGACATCCAAGGGAGCATTCACATCAAGATACCTCTGTGATTTAGTGTGGTTTTGAGGCAAGAGAAAGGAGACAGTGCAGCCGAGTTTTTTGTGAGGGTTTCTCTACGATATTGGAGTAGATCTTCTGTGGAACAGGCCGCATCCCAAGGCAACCAGTAAGGTGACTTAAGGTAGGGTTTGTTGGCAGAATTAAGGTGTCTCCCTTGCCATATCAGGCTGCAGCTAAAGAGGTAAGTTTAGAGTATGTTTCTGTGCTTGATTAAGTGTAGTTGTACCTTTGTCCAAGGGTCGTAGGGACTTGCTATAGCAACATCTTGTGTGGAGGATTGTTGACGGCAAAGAGACCTAGTTTAGAGCCATTATCCCCTAGACGCAGTCTATCTAAGTCATGTCGCAGGTGTAGAATGAACAGCGAAGTGGCATGAAGGGTGTATACCCTTCCTAGAAGGTTCAGATTTCTTGTTGTAGCTTAGCCGCAGGCAGTAAGGTGCCTTGTGGAGGAACCCAAGGCTAAACTAATGCATTAAGAGGGCTGGAAGTGACAGCAAGTGAACCAGACTTGTTGAGGAAGGGAACCGCAGTCTTGAAGCAAGGTTTAGGGCTGTTGTTCGATGCCCTAACCAAAGCTTAGAAGTATGCACATAACCCAAGGCAAGAGGACAGCAACAGTGAGTTGCAGATGGACTCTTGATTGATGATTGGATGCTAGAGGATGAGTGTCCTAGGAGAGGACAAATTGAGGAGTTTGTTGGCAACCAAGAGGAGGGGTTTCCTAGATGATTGGATGCCCTAACTAGGAGTAGATGCTACAACAGGATTGGTCACTCGTGGTCTATTGGAGGGCAGCGTGAGAGTGGACCAAGTATGGACATTAGATTGGGTATTTATGGTCTGTTGGAGGACAGCGTGATAGTGTCCAAGTTGGAGCCCGGTGTGCACCATCTTCATGGACTTAGATGGTTGCTAGAGTGGAAGTTTTTGAGCTCAAGGTTTGATGAGCAAAAGGAGCAGTTGAGTAGCCCTAGACTTGTGTGTGGAGAAGGACTTCTACAACAGATGATGGGTAGTCCTCCTAGCCCATGTTCATTGTGGGAGATGGACATCTTGCAATGATAGGTGGTAGCCCTCCGTGCCCTATGTTGGTTTTCATTGGAGCAGTGCAGGAAGACCACAGTGGGTTGAAGTCCCTAAGTAGCTAAGGAGCAGCAGTAGGCCGTTGAGAGTTGTTCACAAACGAAGTTGTGAATAACTCGACAGGAGTCTCGATGTGTTGTGCCCTTGATGGACTAAGGCACAACTAGTGAGCAGATTTATAGCCAAGGTTCAGTGGCCAGATGGACTTGGAGCATTGTTAGAGGCAGGAGCTACAAATCGGGAGTCGAAGAACCAGACAGGTACAAGGTATGACCAAGGTAGCTCTGAGGAGCTCTACATTAGCTAGATGGTCATACTATCTTGTTGAGGGTAGATTGGTTGTCGATGTATTGACACCAAGCCCCAATTTCGTATTCTTGTACTAGTGGATATTTGAGGGCCATTATCCCTGGTACGAGAGCCCTAGACTGATGTATTATTCAATTTGATTAATACAACAAAGTTGGGTTGAAAATTGTAAAAAGTTGTCTATATTTTGTGCACTAGAAGTTTTTCTATTGTTTATATTCCGCTATGCAAAGTAGCTTCATTGTGATTCTTGGTTTGGTAGCGCAGAGATTTAAGATTCTATCCCAAACACCAAGATCGTGGAAAAACAACACGAACTAGTGGAATTGGGGACCCAGCAAGGGAGAAGGGACCAGCATCTATAAATATCACGAGGAAGACTCTTTATGGGATCTTTTGTCTATCTCTCTACAAAAATTGAACTCTCTTGGAGTTGTTGAGCACAAGAAGAGAAGTATTGGTTAGAACAAGAGTTTCAAGTGAAACTCTCCCTCATTTCGGAGAACTTCGAGTGTCTCCCTAGTGAACCTTTGGGGAGTCTACTTTAGGGCTTCCGTAGGAGTTATTTGCAGGTGTTTCACTCAATTTATGTGCACTACCTGGGCATAGAAATCAGTTTCAGTGGTTGATTGGAGCAGCTTCATTTGATTGGAGATTATGGCTATTTGCAGGTGTTTTACCTTGGGAAAAAGGCAAAGATTGGCACTATTTTGCAGGGTTGAAACAGGGATATTTTAATGGGCTGAATTCTTCTATTTCTGGGCTTGCACAAGGATTTTTGGCTTTAGAGATTACAGGAGTTTGGGCCTGGAGAAGTGAGTTATGTCTAAAAGGAATTTTGTTGTGATTTCACAAGCATTTCAGCGGAGGATTTGTGCCATCTTCAGCAATGTTTCTCTTACAGTGTGCAACATATGGCAGCCTGGGAAATTCGCACCTTTTGGGGCTCTCCGGATCATCTAGAATAAGCCCAAGATTTTTCTGGTTCTTTGTGGGTTTGATGTGAGGAGCCTTCGGTTAATTTTGCAAAATGTTTGGAGCAGTTTTGAGGGCAGAAACACTAGTTCACCTCCAACAGCAACAGCAGCAAAATTTATGAGTAGCATAAGTTATCTATTTGGACCATTTTCCAGCACTTGGGTCTACATCATTTCACCTGGGTTTTGCATTCTTGCAGTAGCAAGCCCAGGTTCTATTGTTCTACTCTATTTGTACCCAATTTCCAGCATTATTAATAAGATTGCTTTAATGATTTATTGATTTTGCATGAATGTGTTAAATATCTATTGTTGTAGCTTAGGGCATGTCTCTGTTATTTACTGAATATTTCCATTAGGAATATTACACCTTCAAATAAGTGGTGTAGCAATAAACTGAAGAGGTAGGCCATCTGAATGCTAGTGTCATACCAAAAGACTTTTGGTTTTGGGTGGAGTGGAGGAGGTGTGAAATTCTCCTTAAATTGCAGCAACTAGAAATTATTCTTCTAACTGATTAAATTATGCAGTTTATTTGCTACGGCAAACAACAAATAAATCACACTGCAATTCTTCACACATAAAAACGTTGCGGAAATAAAACAAGAACTGAGAAATATAGAGCGTGCACACATAAAAATATGACAGTTATTTTTGGACAAATGTCCCTGGAAAAACCCAATGCAAGAAAACTGGTGCAGCAAATGAGGGTTTTATTATTATGTAGCAGTGAAAATCTAAATAAAATCCATGGATGCCTAGTTGACTATCCCATCAACAATATCTCAGACCAAGTGTGATCAACCCATGCAAATATCTCAATACGTGTTGGGCAGTGATCCAATGTGCATGGAGGGGCTCGGTCATGGATTGACTTGGTGTGTTTACTGCATAGCATATGTGTTAATTTTTAGTAGCATCAAATGTGATCTAGCCATGAAAATTGGTGGAGATGCTAAGACATATGAATTCTAAAGAACCCAGAGATTGTATGGTGGAATTCCACCCGGATTGTATACCCATTAATACTTTAATTTTCCTAAGTTTAGACTTAGGAACTCCATTAAAAATACGTGTGAGAATGTTCTAGAAAGCGGATCAAGTCAAGTTTTAATCTTAGTTTTTGATTAGAGACTTAATCTCAGTCATTGAAGTCTCAACGAGAAAACTATAAGAAGGAGGCTTGGGGTTCGTTTAAAAACACACGGAGAGAATGAATTGATCTAGAGTTCGAAATTTTTGGGGCTGGGAAGCTGAGAAATTTGAACTGAATGATCATTCTGCAGTAGAGGGGCAGGGATAGTTCCAGATTACTGGGCAGAGAGGCGAAGAGCCATCAGTGGAGGCAGCGTAGCACCTAGAGGGACTGACATTGGGCCAGTCGGGGCCCACGCAGGCTTGACGCTGAACCAGGGAGAGCCAGCGCAGAGGAGAAGCTGCGTTCACGCAGAAATCTGAAACTGTCGGAGAGTTGTCGAAACAGTCGGGAGAGGTTGACGCAGAAGCTCCAAGAGGCAAAAGAGACTGCGCAGAGCTGATGCAAAGCCTGTAAGGTTGACGCAAGGCATGTGCAGGGCTAGCGCAGAGATTGTCGGGGTTAGCCAATTCTGCTGCCAAATCAGCCGGAAACTGTCGGGTGAAGTGAGGTAATCTCACTCAGTTTTCCACCATTATATTTTTCTCTGTAACTGGATTGTCGAGAGGGCATCCAACATTGTATTCAGAACTACTGCTTAATAATATAAAACCCTCAGAGTTGTTGCACCGGTTTTCCCGCATTGGGTTTTTCCGGGGACTATTTTGTCCAAAAATAACAATGTCCTATGTATCTTGTTCTTTGCTCAATTTCTTGTTTCATGTAATCAAATTAAATTGGTGTAGGCTGTAGAAGTAATTTACTTCAGTATTATTCAGAAAATAACTTGATAATGTATATTAAAATCAAGTAGGAGAAGTAAATTCAGTTTTGCTACAATAGGGGTTCCTTGGGTGTAAGAATTTTCACATGGTATCGGAGCATTGATTTTGAAACAGGAAGAGTAGATCCAACACTGAGCAGAGAGGCCAATAACTGCATTTGGCTCGAATCCCCTTGAAGGGATTGCGCAGTCCTTGTTGGGAAAGCAGAGATTCCGAGGAAATCTCTCTCTGAGAGAGCCAACAGAGAGGTACAATTTCCGGTTTGTGAGCTTGTAGAGGCAGAGGGAGTGACGCAAAGCCTTAGCGCAGTGCTTGAAGGGCACCATTTTTGTCGAGGCAAAAATTCATCGGAAAAGAGTGAAGCCACATAAAAGGGGAATTTTCTCCTCAAAGAACTTTTCTTGTCAAAAATTCGAATTTTTCACTTGTTGGGTAGCAGACCAGTGCTGAGCACTGACTAGGGGAGTCAATTCGACAGTTTGGGTGAGATGGCATCACATGGGCTCAGAGATCAGGACAGGTTGGAAGGAGCTTCCAACTATGTCATATGGAAGACCAGAATCTTAGCTGTTCTAGAGTAGTACGATCTCGAAGCCTACGTCAAGAGTGTTGTGGTTGTTCCTACAGAAAATAATCAGAGGAAGAAGTACAAGGCCGAGCAGGGGAAGGAGAAGGGGTTCATACTCAATGGAGTTCGAGATCATGTGGTCTCACATTTGCAAGGAAAAGATACAACCCAAGAAATGTGGGAAGCTTTGTCTTCACTGTATGAAGGTTCTTCTGAACAACAGAAGATGTACTTAGAACAAAAGTTGCAGTGGACATTGATTCAGAAGGGAGAAGGGGTTAACTCCTATCTTCAACGTCTTTAGGACACCAGAGACCAGCTTGCTATAGTGGGGTCTACTCCTCAGTCTATTGCGATGGTAAGGACAACCCTGAATGGAGTCTCGGATGAATGGCAAGTCTTTGTCCAAAGTATATTGGGCAGGGAAAGACTACCTTCATGGGAGGAGATGTGGGCAGCTCTTCAACAGGAAGAATTAAGGAGGGATCTGGTTAAGGTCAACCTCAATGGCAGCAGTGGGAGTGGCACGAAGACCAAGGAGGAGGAGGAGAACGCAACTCTAGCATCAAAGGGACAGCAGAAGCAAAAGCGAAAGAAGGACATTTCGAAGGTGAAATGTTTCAGATGTGGCAAGATGGGCCACTTTGCATCCCAGTGTCCTTTGAAGCAAAAGGATAAGGATGAGAAACATGATCCTAAGGTTGCTCCAGCAAAAATTGACAAAGATGAGTTTTCCATGAGTGCCCACGCATCTCCAGGAGGGAAATGGGGCGATATAGAACTGTAGTCGGCAGGACTACATCTGCGCAGGATCCTTGAGGAACCCACCTCTTGGATCAATTCCTTGCTACAGGAGCCCAAAGATTCAACAGTAGTGAGATGGACATAGTGACAGATGATGCAGTGGTTTGGTTGGAAAGACAGATGCAGTAGTCTGAGACCAGAGACTGATCAGCGCAGAGCAAGGTTGGCAGCAGTGTAGATGGCACAATGCAGAAGTCAGTTGTAGCACAGAAGATTCAGAGGGTCAGAGACTAGTAGCAGTCAGATTCTAACATTCACATGGTATTATGCTGAACACAGTTAGTTCAGAAATTTCAAATGCTTTTTCATTGCTACGCAGTAGCAATTGGAAAATGACATAGTGCAGAGCTAGCAGTGGCAGTGTTAGCAGCAGATGCAGAGGGACTTGTAGTACAGATGCAGCAATGGTAATGGCAGTGTCATGGGCAGCGATACAATAGCAGCAACAGCACAGTGTTGGTGGCCACTGGCAGTAACAGTGTGGAAAGGAAATGCTTCAGAAACAGAGCAGCATACAGTTGGACATTGTTGCTAGAGCACATTCCTCGCTAAAAGGGAGTGTTAGTTTTTAGTAGCATCGGATGTGAACTAGCCATGAAAATTGGTGGAGAGGCTAAGGCACATGAGTTCTAAAGAACCCAGAAATCGTTTGGTAAAATTCCACCCGGATTGTATTTTATTAGAATAATTAATATTTTTAATGGGGTTCCTAAGTCTAAACTTCGGAAAATTAAAGTATTAATGGGTATTAATCAAAATATGGGTGAGAATGTTCTAGAAAGCGGATCAAGTCAAGTTTTAATCTTATCCGTTGACTAGAGACTTAATCTCGGCCATTGAAGTCTCAACGAGAAAAGTATAAGAAGGAGGCTTGGGGTTCATTTAGAAACACACACGGAGAGAATGAATTGATCTAGAGTTCGAAATTTCTAGGGCTAGCAAGCTGAGAAATTCGAATTGAGTGATCATTCTGCAGCTAAGAGGTAGGGATAGTTCGAGAACACTAGGCAAAGAGGCAGAGAGCCATCAGTGGAGGCAGCGCAACACCTAGAGGAACTGACGCTCGGCCAGTCTAGGCCCACGCAGGCTCGACGTTGAACCAAGGAGAGCCAGCGTAGAGGAGAAGTTGTCTTCACGCAGAAATCAAAAATTGTCAGGGAGCTGCCGGAACAGTGTGGAAAGGTTGACACAGAAGCTCCAAGAGGCAGAAGAGACTGCGCAGAGCTAACGCAAAGCTTGTAAGGCTGACGCAGGGCCAACGCAGAGATAGTCGGGGTTAGCCAGCTCTACTGCCAGATCAACCAGAAACTGTCAGGTGAAGTGAGGTAATCTCACTCAGTTTTCCGCCATTATATTTTTTCTCTGTAACTAGATTGTCAGGAGGGCATCCAACATTGTATTCAGAACTACTGCTTAATAATATAAAACTCTCAGAGTTGTTATACCGGTTTTCCCGCATCGGATTTTTTTGGGGACTATTTTGTCCAAAAATAACGGTGTCCTATGTATCTTGTTCTTTGCTCAATTTCTTGTTTCATGTAATCAAATTAAATTGATGTAGGTTGCAGAAGTAATTTACTTCAGTATTATTCAGAAAATAACTTGATAATGCATATTAAAATCAAGTAGGAGAAGTAAATTCAGTTTTACTACAGTAGGGATTCTTCGAGTGTAGGAATTTTCACAATATGCCTGGACGGGTGTTCACAAGGAACATCAGAGCCCCAATCAATTGTCTATACTCGGATAGATTTGCCAAATCGGGTCCTGCAGCTTCTCCACATAACTTCTTGAAGTTCATTTCCATTGGTGTAGCCATGGATTTGCATTCAGTCATTCCAAATCTTTCTAACATCTTCACAACGTATTTTCCTTGTGAAAGGAAAATCTCACTAGGCCTTTGCCACACCTCAAGACCTAGAAAGTAGTGCATGAGACCAAGGTCCTTCATCTCGAATTCAGAGGCTAGCTCCCTCTTACACTCGATCATCAGAGGCTCACTACCTATCAAGAATAGATCGTCAACATATAAAACCAAAATCAATGGCATACCTTGGACTACCTTGAAGTAGAGGTTGGGATCGACATTGCTTCTTGTGAATCCCAGCTTCATTAAGTAACTGTCAATGTGTGCATACCAAGCTCAGGGAGCTTGCTTCAAACCATACAATGCCTTCTTCAACCTGCAAACATGCGTTCTTTGATCTTCCACTTCAAATCCCTGTGGTTGTTCAACATATACTTCTTCCTGTAACATGCCATGAAGGAATGTGGTCTTTATGTCCATCTGATGAAGAGTCCATCCTTGACTAGCAACAAGGGCAACTATCGAACGAATGGTTGTATATCGAGCCACAAGAGAAAATATGTCATCATAATCTTCTCCCTATTTCTGAGATAATCCTCGAGCTATGAACCTTCCTTTGTATTTCTCAATGTTGCCATCAATTCCATGTTTGATCTTGAAAAGCCACTTTGAGGTCACAACAAACTTCCCATTCAATCTAGGCACAACATCCCATACATCATTTTTCATAATTGATTCATATTCCTCAGCCATAGCATCCTTCTAAACTTGATCTTTTACAGCTTCTTCGAATGAGGAAGGTTCGGCTCGAATCACAGCGCTCATGGCTGCAACATATCCTTGATACCTGCATGGTTGCTCCCTTTCTCTAAATGATATACGAATGGAAACATTTCTTTCAACATTCTGTAGAGTATCGCGGAGCCAAAGTGGTCTCTTCCTAGGAGGAGGATCACTTGGAGGAGGATCTAAAGGATCCATAAGCTCCATGGGATCATCAACAATATTAGTCTCGGACTCGGGTACGAAAGGACCATCTAAAATATGTTGATTTGTGGTAGCATCGGATGTGCTCTAGCCATGAAAATTGGTGAAGAGGCTAAGGCAAATAAGATCTCCAAGACCCATAAATTGTTTGGGGAAACTCCAGCCGGTTGGAGAGATATTAAAATAATTAATATTTTTAATGGGGTTCCTAAGTCTAAACTTAGGAAAATTAAAATATTAATGGATATTAATATAAAACTAGGTGAGAATGTTCTAAATAACGAGGATCAAGCCAGATCTAATCTTAGCCATTGATTAGAGACTTAATCTTAGTTGTCGAATCGTCAACAGGAAAAGTATAAGAGGAGGCTTGAGGGTCAGTTGGAGATACACCATATTGATCAGTCAATTCGATTTTCTGGAGCAGGGTTTGCTGAGAGAATCGAACCAGTGATCTGTTGCAGCGAGGGGAAATTCGGCACGAGGTCGAGAATACATAGCAGAGAGGCAGAGATAGTACCAGAGAGAGCGCAGAGCCTGGGAAGGATGACGCAGAGGCAGCTGGGAGCTACGCAGAGGCTGAGGAGGCCAGTGTGGGTGACGTAGAGGGTCAGAGGGCTAACGTAGAGGCTAGCAGAGCTGACACAGGGCCAAGAGGCAGCGCCGGGAGATTTTTCATGGTGCAAACTGAGTGCTGGTGAGCTGGGAAGGGTGACGCAGTCCCTAACTGAGTGACGCAGAGCAGTGAAGAAGCTTAGAGCAGCTTTCGTTGTCCAGCTAAGGAGATGTCATAGTTGTTGTGGGACCGTTCATTCGATGACTGATCAGCTGGAATATCTGTCTCCGAGGAGAGGTACTTCGGCCGAGGGCATTCTCTATTGGGTGAACCATTTTTGGCACCCTAGTTGTATTCAGAAACTGCATAATAATAAAACCCTCATATATGTTGCACCGGTTTTCCTGCATTGGTTTTTTCCGGGAACAATTGTCCAAAAATAACGGTGTCCCTTGTGTGTTATCTCAGTTATTTCAGTTGTTGATCTGTATATGTGTTAAGGCTACATGTGTTTATTTTTCGGTATTTATATTTATAAATAACTTGTTAATGAAGAGAACAAGTAGGAGAAAATAAACCAGATAATGCAGTAGGGATGTCTGATGTGTTAGATTCAGAAATTTCAACATAGTATCAGAGGGATTGCAAATCACAGGACGACTGAAGACACCAACAAAAATCTGAAAATTTGCAACAAAAGCAGCTGTCCCGATTGACAGCGTTGTTCCAAAGCAAAAGCAGCAAAGGAAGAGGTGACGCAAAGGCTCACGCAGAGCCTGCATCGGCATTTTGAGCAAGGAGAGGGACCAACGCAGAGGTAAAGAGGGGCAGATCAGACCTACGCAGTGCTCAGTCATCTTTCTCATCCAAGAAGGATCGACACTATGGCCAGGAGGAGCAGATTCTGCCATTGTCGAGATTGCGCAAAGCCTGAAAGGCTCAATTTCTTCAATTGTCGAGACTTGGAGAGCTGTGGGCAAATTGTGATTGAGAAGCTAGTAAGGTGTTGTTTCTATCAGTACAGAACAGTACCTAAGGAGACAGAACCAAGGTAGAGGGAGTTGCTACCTTGATGGATTTCTAGCCAAGAAATCCAGATCCGAGTTGCAGTTGCACAGAGGATTGGAGAGGAGCGGTTTGACAGTTGGCCAGAGGATTTCCAGGAGGGAAATCAGGACCTAGAGGGAGATTTCCTAGCGAGAAGTCGAAACTCAGAGGGAGTCCAGAAGAGGAGCTGAAATGGCAGTGAATGGACTGAGGGATCAGGACAAGTTGGACGAGGCTTCCAACTTTGTCATCTGGAAGGCCAGGATCCTAGTAGTCCTGGACCAACATCGCATTAAGGACTTTGCCTTGAGAACCATGGCTATCCTGGTTGACCCAACTGAGAATGAGAAGTATGAAGATGCAATGGCGAGGGCAAAGTGCATGATCCTTGACGGGGTCAAAGATCATGTCATACCACATATTGTTGAAAAGAACACAGCAAAGGAGATGTGGGATACTTTGAAGACCTTGTATCAGGGCACTTCCGTGCAGCGGAAGATGCTATTGGAGAATCAGTTGCGGTCGTATCAGATGCAGAAGGGAGAGCAGATAGATCCATTCCTTCTCAGGTTGCAGGAGATTCGCGACCAGCTCACTTCCGTGGGGTCTACACCGGATCCAGAATTTATGGTTAGGACTGCCCTAAATGCAGTCTCCAAGGAGTGGGAGACATTTGTCCAAAGTATTTTGGGCAGGGCTACTCTTCCAAGATGGGAGGAGATGTGGGCAGCTCTTCGCCAAGAAGAGATCAGGAGGATGACCAAGGCGGGGAGTAGTGGCAAGGGAAGTCGAATCAAGAAAGAGGAGGAGGAGGATGCAGCTCTAGCATCTGCAGGACAGCAAGGGAAGAGGAAGAAGGACATCTCCAAGGTGAAGTGCTTCCACTGTGGGGAGTTGGGACATTATGCATCCCAGTGTCCCAAGAAGAAAAACAAGGGAGAGGCTTTCGATTCTAAGGCAACTCCAGCTAAGGCGGAGAAAGAGGTTGAGACTGATGACGATTATGCCATGAGTGCTCGTGCACCTCTAGAAAAGAGGTGGGAAGACATCGAGTTGTAGTCAGGAGGACTACATACTAAGGGCAGGATCCTTGAGGTGCCCAAACTCTTGGATCATATTCAGCTACGGAGCCCTTAACAACAGCAGCATGATGACAGGGGTCGGGTGGAGCAGCAAGGCAGTGCTTGGGTGCAGAAATCTGGGGCAGTGCAGTGAGGTTGCAGCAGTGCGAGAGGCACAGAGGTGTATGCAGCAGAGGGAGCACAGGATAGCAGCAGAGGCAGCTTCAACATCACAAGGCTTCCAGACTGGCCAGGATGTCATTATTTGGGAGAAGTCAGTTACTTCTCAGTAACTGAGTTGCAGTACAGGAATTAGCAGTGGCAGTGCTAGGGGCAGCATGGGCAACATATTGAGAGGGAGTTGCAGTACAGATGTAGCAGTGGCAGTGGCAGTGTCATGGGCAACAGTATAAGAAGCAACAGTGCAGATGATGTGAGGCAGCAAGCCAAGCATCAGCACAGGTACCAGTGCGGAGGATTAGTGTGATGGTTCTATGGTAAAGCATTACTAGAGCACATTCCTCGCTAAGAGGGAGTGTTGATTTGTGGTAGCATCGAATGTGCTCTAGCCATGAAAATTGGTGGAGTGGCCAAGGCACATAAGATCTCCAAGACCCAGAAATCGTTTGGGGAAACTCCACCCGATTGGAGAGATATTACAATAATTAATATTTTTAATGGGGTTCCTAAGTCTAAACTTAGGAAAATTAAAATATTAATGGGTATTAATATAACACTGGGTGAGAATGTTCTAAATAACGAGGATCAAGCCAGATCTAATCTTAGCCATTGATTAGAGACTCAATCTTAGCCGTTGGATCGTCAATAGGAAAACTATAAGAGGAGGCTTGAGGGTCAGTTGGAGATACACCATATTCATCAGTTAGTTCAATTTTCTTGAGCGGGGTTTGCTGAGAGAATTGAACCAGTGATCTATTGTAACTAGGGGCAGTTTAGCACGAGGCCAAGAATACATAGCAGAGAGGCAGAGATAGTGCTAGAGAGACATCGCAGAGCATGTAAGGCTGACGTAGAGGCAGCTGGGAGCTATGCAGAGGCTGAGGAGGCCAGCGTGGGTGACACAGTGATAGTGCTAGAGAGACAATGCAGAGCCTGGGAAGGCTGACGCAAGGCAGATGGGAGCTACACAGAGGCTGAGGAGACCAGTGTGGGTGACGCAGAGGGTCTGAGGCTGACACAGAGAGCCAAGGGGTCAGTAGCTGCGCAGAGGCTAGTAGAGCTGACGCAGGGCCAAGAGGCAGCGCCGAGAGATTTTTCGTGGGGCAGACTAAGTGTTGGTGAGATGGGAAGGGTGACGCAGTCCCTAGCTGAGTGACACACAGCAATGAAGAAGCTTGGAGCAACTTTCGATGTCCAGCTAAGGAGTTGTCGTAGTTGTTGTGGGATCGTTCATCCTATGACTGATCAGCTGGAATATCTGTCTCCGAGGAGAGGTACTTTTGCCAAGGGCATTCTCTGTTGGGTGAGCCATTTTGGGCACCCTAGTTGTATTCAAAAACTGCATAATAATAAAACCCTCATATCTACTGCCCTGGTTTTCCTGCATTGGGTTTTTCCGGGGACGATTGTCCAAAACTAACGGTGTCCCTTGTGTGTTTGTCTCAATTATTTCAGTTGTTGATCTGTATGTGTTAAGGTTGCATTTGTGTTTATTTTTCGGTATCTATATTTATAAATAACTTGATAATGAAGAGAACAAGTAGGAGAAAATAAACCAGATAATGCAGTAGGGATTTCTGATCTATTAGATTCAGAAATTTCAACTAAATATCCTAGTGATGATTCTCCTTCTTAGGGAGAGGAGGCGGAGGAAGGTCTCTTGCTTTTCCAAGAGTTGCATCTGTATCGAATGTTACGTCCCTACTAATTTTGACCTTCCTTTGACCGGGAATATATATTCTATATGCTTTAGAATTTTCAAAATAACCCACAAATGTACCTTTTCTTCCTGTAGCTTCCAACTTGTTCATTTTGTCCTTCGGCACATGAAAATATACGAGGCATCCAAATACACGAAGATGGCTAATATCGGGCTTGACACCTGTGAATATTTCTTCGAGGGTCTTGTTTTCTAATGCTTGATGAGGCACCCTGTTTTGAACATATACAGTAGCATGTGTGGCTTTTGCCCAAAGGAATTTTGGCACCTTTTGATCATGGAGCATGGCACGAGCAGCTTCTAATATAGAATTGTTCTTCCTTTCAGCTAAACCATTATGTTCAAGAGTATGTGTTACAATTGCTTCCTTCTTGATTCCTTCGTTCTTGCAAAATGCTATGAATGCGTTTGACATATATTCCCCTCCATTATCAGACCTGAATACTTTGATTCTCTTCTCTGTTTGATTTTCGATCAAGGCTTTGAATTCCTCAAACATTTCAAAGGCTTCATCCTTGTGGTTTAGGTAGTATATCCATGTCTTTCTTGAGAAGTCGTCAATGAAGGTGATGTAGTAGAGATGACCACCAATAGAATGCACAGGCATCAGACCACATATATCAGAATGAATGAGATGGAGGATGTCATTTGTCTTGTTCTCACTAGAGGGGAATGGTCCCCTTGTTTTCTTTCCACTCGCACAACCTGGACAAACTCCATCATGATGGGCTTGAACATCAAGAATACCTAAGACCAATTTCTTTAATTTTAGAAGAGCATCATAGTGTAGATGATCCAGTCTACGGTGCCACAACTCGCTTAGATGATTGGTATTATGAACCAATGCTAGAAGTGGCCTTCCAATGACTCTATAGAGTCCTTCAAATCTTGATCCTAATGTGAATGCATCTCTCATAGGTGAACTAGCAGACCAAGTCAAAACTTTTCCTTTGATGAAGGCAACCCTCATCCCTTTATCTTCCAATGCGGATATAGATACCAAATTCTTCATTAATCCTAGCACATACATAACATCATGCAGCAGAATTGATTCCCCAGAATTCAACTAAAATTTGACGGACCCAAAACCTTTCACAGGATGAGTGGAGTTGTCTCCAAGAATGATCTTCAACTTAGTATCCCTCTCTACTAAATTAGAGAGGACTTCCTTATATCCAGAGAAATGATGAGTGGCCCCACTATCAACCAACCAACTATCCCACGAATCCGTCGGAGAAGAACTAGTAAGGGCAGAAATAAGAATGTATTCATATTTATTTACAGCATTACTTTCATACCTGGGAACTTCTGACTTCTTTTGAGGAAGATGATCTTCTTCACGGTCACTTGAGGAATCTCTTCTTCTTCCTTCGTATCTTCCATCGCAGATATTCTTTTGATTGTCTTTTCTTCTTTTATTATTATTGTTGCTTTTGGTGTTGTAACGTGGCCTTTTTCTCTTCTCGGGACAGTCTCGAGCATAATGACCTTTCTTGTGGAAATTATAGCATTCAATATGAGATAAAGATCTGTCATTCCTTCCTTTTGCATTTTGAGAAGGAGGCTTCCTTGATGGACCTCCTTTTCCCTTCTTCTTCTTTTTGTCATGAGTGATATATGCAACGGACTCTCCCTCTTCATGCTTTTGAATCCTTCCTCTTGCTATCATCCTCAATTCTTCTTGAGTAAGCTTCCCAACAATTTCATCAAATGACGGAAGGACATTGCTATTGCTTATTGTAGTAATGAAGGTTTCCCAAATAGGAGGGAGACCTCTAAGAGTCACAACTACTAGTTCCCTGTCAGGCACATTTTCTCCAACTCTCTGCAATTGATCTCTAAGGTGAGATATCCTCATAATGTAGGATTGAACAGCTTCTCCTTTGTTCATCTTGGTTTCCTTGAGTTGATCTTTCAAGGTGATGATTTCATTCAAATTGTTGATTTCATACATGTCGACTATCTTGTCATACATGTCTTTAGACTTTCTTAAATTCCCAACATATGCAAGTAAATGATCTTGTAAACCATCAACTATAATTTGCTTTGCTTTGGACTCACCTTTCTTGTACCTATTTTTGAGGGAAGCGGAAGCATTTTTTGGAGGCTCAGGCATCCTTCCTTGAATGTATTCCAGCACATCATTGTTTTCAGCTATGATCTCCAACCTAACTTTCCATGTAGCAAAGTTTGATGCATCACCCAACTTTTCATGCTTCTTGAAGGTAGAGGAAGACATCTTGACTTTGACTAGACAATCTTCTTTCCAATAATGATGGCTTCAATGCTTGTCTTCTTTTGGGCTTGTCTTTCACCTTGGCTCTGATACCATGTTAATTTTTCAGATTGTTCTATGTTGTATCAATTACTTTAGCCCAATTCACTTCTTCATTTAACAATGCATCCAATTATTAGCAATGTAACCAATCATAAATTGTAACTGAAGATAGAACAATATATGCAATGACAAAGAAGACAACAACACAACCATAAGAGACAACAACACAACCATAAGAGACAACAGATTGGTCCAAGACCAAGGAAAAACCCCACAAGGGGGAAAACCCTTTCAAATCTTCTTCTTTATTAGATCGTCATAAAAAGTTTTCAGCAGAGAGTACATTGAGCCCAATACATACATTTGCAGCAGAGATTTACAAAACAGAAGCAGACTGCAGAACTACAGAGCAGCAGAGAGAAACCCTTTATCCATCAAACTACTAAAGCCAACTGAAGGCAACTGTCAAACCCTAGATCAAAACCCTGGACGCTCCTAGTAAGGCAGACTGCGAGCGACTAAAACTTCCTGGACGCTCCCTTAGCTACTATGTGCAAGCATCTGTAACTGACCTGGAAGCTCCCAGGAAGACTGTATGTGTGCGTCTGGGGACAAACACACACAGAACTGCTCCAAACCCCCAAATGCTCCCTTCCAGCTACTATGCAAGCAACTAGGACTGCCAACACACCCTGGACCACTCTATGCGTGCGTTCAGGGACCAACACTATCTGATCTGCTTTAGAAACCCTGGATGCTCCCTTCAGGCCTCTGTGCGAGCGTCTGAGACTTCTTGGACGCTCCCTTAGCCTCTATGTGTATGCGTCCGTGGATGAAAATGCTCAGTTATGTGTGTGCGACCGAGAAACAAAAACCCTAGATCCGTGCGAGCTTCACCCCTGTAATTTCAAACCCTTGAGCAAACTTCGTCTGTCAAACCTATGCGAACCAAGACAATAGAAAAGAGTAGAAGATGGCTATACCAATGTGTGTAAATGAGCTTGAGGTTTCTTCTATTTATAGGCTTCCATGAGTGTCCACTTGGTGTTGAGGCCGACCTATCCAATTTTACATGTGCTTAGGACCGACCTATTCCATTATAAATTAGTGGATAAAATAAATTCAAAAACCAACTTCCACTTGTCTAAATAGGATGATCATTAGGTTGATTTTGGTCCTCTCGGAAAGAGGAATTTAATGAAATCATCATCCCGGTCATCTGAGTTGTCCAAGGTGGAATTTGACCCTAGTTGCAAAAATTATCAAATGGCATACCTGAATGAAAGGAAGATCATGAAGGGACTTGTAAGGGATGTGCTCTAAGCAAAAATGTGAAGAAGCCATTTGCAAGAAGTGATACTAGATCTAACAGATGTATGTGGACCTATGCCATTGAAATCTCTCGGTGGGCATTAATATTATGTGATCTTCATTGATGATTTCTGAAGAAAAACTTGGTTATACCTTGTTGACTTTAGATAACAATGGTATGTTCTATGCTTTAGCACAATTTACTTCAGTGTTCCTTATCAACCCAATGACAATTTCCAATTATCTTCAGTAGCAATCACATTAACTTATACACATTGACAGTAAATGCAGATAGAACATAAAAACATATGCAGAGGACATGTGAGTACAAGAGGACACAAGATATGGCGGTGCCAGGCATAAACCCCAATGTGAGGAAACCCTTTGATCAAATCTGCTTATTATTCTTCAATAGTTCAGCACAGAGAGAGTACAAATATCAAATTTACTTGCCAAAAACAGCCCTGACAAAATCAGCAGTCAACTGCAACCCTAATTAGAAAGTCAACGTCGGTCAAATCAACACCAAAATGTCCTCCAAGCAGCACGGTCAACAACAGTCCAATTTGGCCTTCCAGGATAGTCAAAGTCAGCCCAAAACTAGCTCAGTCAACAAAGTCAAAGTCAGTTGTAATTCTGTGGTCAAACCAGAAATTCAACGCAACAGTCAACTCAGTCAAACAGTCCCCAATCACCTCGAAATTTGTGCCAAAGAATGCAGCCTACAAAAATCGAAATTTTTCCCACAAAACAGAAGTCAACGCTGGTCAAATACTCCAAGTCAATGCATGCCCTAATCCCTGAAATTTTCGGCCTCCAAAACCAGTCCAGAAATCTGCCCTCTTCCACACGTGCAAAGTAGAGAGCCTCCAAGTTGTACGAACCAATCAAGAGAGGAGAGAGAATAAGATGTGATGAGATGAGTGATGTCCAAATGAGAGAAGGGTCACTTCTAATTATACACTTTGTTGAGGGTGAGGAGACACATCCATTGGGCTTCTTAAGCCTACATTTGACTGAGACCGACCTTGACAATTTATCCATGAGAAAGAATAAATTCAAAATTCTATTTCTGCTTGTCAGAATGAGATGATCTTTATATCAAAATTGTACCTCTCGAAAAGAGGAATCCAATGCAATAATCATCTCCATCATGCGAGTTGTCCTAAGGTGGAATTTGGCACTAGTTGCCAATTTTAACACTCCTCAACTAGGGAGAATTCCACCTGCCAATCCATATGTCATCATCATGCCATCCTGTCATCATGTACCATCTCTGTCATCATTGCTCTGCTCTGTTGAACCATGAAGTAATAATGAAGAAGAAGTGATCGAGAGTGAGTCACAAGATCATACCACTCTCCATTGACAAAAGTCAATCCTTAATCCCAGATCAAGTTGTTGAACACCATGCATCATATTCATAGGGAGTACGGTAATAAATGATGCGTCCATCGGTAGTGCTATGGTCCCTAACCATATTTTCCCAACTCATTGGCCAGATGAGAGGTACTTCCCATGAGTCTCGAACTCCATGGGTAGGATGTGTGTTGGGGCATCGACAAGAGAAGGTGAACCACTCATCTTGCTCATATGTCATAGGAGAAGGTGAACCACTCATCCTATGCATATGTCAATCATAGGGGAAGGTGAACCACTCACCGTACATACATGTGTCCGCAATCGTAAGGGAAGGTGAACCACTCACCCTACACACATGTCAACCATCATGGGGTATCACAGGGGAAGGTGAACCACTCACCCTGTATCTAGCGCACCACTAGGGGAAGGTGAACCACTCACCCTATGGTCGCTCATAGCTCCAAAAAGTACCCCAAGCCCCAAGGAGCTCTCAAAGCTAGTCAATTTGAAGGAGGTTCAATGATCTTTCCCTGCACATAATCCATAACATCCTGCTCTTCCAAAGTCAAATCAAGAGACATCTTCCATGCATGATAATCAGAGTTATCATTGAGCTTGTCATCAGGCTTGAAGTAAGATGCGGAGGCCATTGACTCTTGTCCTTGTCCAACAAATCTCAGTGATTGCTCTTCTCAGTGCTTGCTCTTTTTCACTCTTGCTTGGGCTTTGTCTTCACCTCAACTCTGATACATTTTAATTTTAGATAACAATGGTATGTTCTATGCTTAAGAGCAATTTACTTCAATTTTTCTTATTAGCCCAATATCAATTTCCAGATTAGCAATCACATTAACATGACAGTAAATGCAGATAGAACATAAATAAAAACAATAGAAGACGAGGACACAAGATGTGGCGCGTGCCAGGGACAAACCCCAATGTGGGGAAATTTTTTAATCAATTCTTCTTAATATTCTTCAAAAGTTCAACAGAGAGAGAGAGTACAGTATACAAAATTCACTTGCCCAATCAGAGTCAAATCTGTCCAGTCAAACTGCAGTCAACAGGATGCCTTAACCAGAAAGTCAACGCTGGTCAAATCAGCAGAATTACACCTTCAAATCAGCTTGGTCAAACCCAGTCAAATCGACCTCCAACAGCGGTCCAAATCAGCCCAAACAGTCTCGAAAATATCAATCAAAATCGGTTAATGCAGAGTCAAACCTGCTATCAACGTTGGTCAAATAGCTCAGATTGCCTCAATTTGTGTGCCCAGAAATGTGCCCTGCCCAAATAGAATTAATCCCACAAAAATCGCAGTCAACAAGGTCATCGCTAGTCAAACTTCCTGCAACTTGGTCAACGCTGGATACAGAAAATCGCAGTCAAACTTCGCACGTGTGGAGGAGAAGAAGGCTACCATGAAATTGTACAAGCCAATCAGATGAGGAGAGAGAGATATGTGTGAGAATGAATGATGTCCAAATGAGGTAGATGCTCCTTCTATTTATATGCAACGTTGAGGGTGAAGAGACATGTCTTTTGGGCTTCTGAGCCTACATTAGATTGTTGGTTGACCTTGACAATTTGTCCATAGAAGAAATAAATTCATAATTCCATTTATACATGTCAGAATGAGATGATCTTTAGATCAATCCTACACCTCTCAGAAATAGGAATCCAATAAAAATATCAGTTGCATCATATGATCTAATCCAAGGTGGAGTTTGGCCCTAGTTGCCAAATTTAACGCAAGTCCTTGTCCAACAGCTTCCCTTAGTGATTGCTTTCCCTCACTCTTGCTTGGGCTTTGTCTTCACCTGATCTCTGATACCATGTTAATTTTAGATAACAATGTTATGTTCTATGCTTTAGCACAATTTACTTCAATGATCTTTATCAGCCCAATGACAACTTCCAATTATTTTAAATAGCAATCACATTATCTTAAACACATTGATAGTAAATGCAAATAGAACATAAAAACATGTGGAGAAGACAAGCCAAGACAAGAGGACACAAGATGTGGCAGATGCCAGGGAAAATCCCCAATGTGGGGAAACCCTTTGATCAAATCTTCTTATTATTCTTCAATAGTTCAGCAGAGAAAGAGAGTACAAATATCAAATTAACTTGCCCAAAACAGTCCTGTCAAAATCAGCAGTCAACTGCAACCCTAACCAGAAAGTCAACGTTGGTCAAAGCAGCACCAAAATGTCCTCCAAGCAGCTTGGTCAACAGCAGATTAATTCGGCCTTCCAAGAGAGTCAAAGTCAGCCCAAAACAGTTCGGTCAAACCAGTCAAAGGAGAGAGAAAACACAGTTGTAATTTATGCGGTCAAATCTGAAGTCAACCCTGGTCAAACTGTCCTAATCACCTTGATTTTAGTGCCAATGAGTGCAGCCTCCAAAAATCAAAATATTGCCCTCAAGATCGAAGTCAACCGAGGTCAAACAGCAAGGGTCAACGCTGGTCAACGTTGCCCTATACCCCTGCATGGGCGACCAAGTACACCTTCAACACATGTTGCCTCATTTGCTCGTCTGTGATGTGCAGGTGACAGGTTTATAGTCCTAGAGGATTGTTGGTGTTCTCATAACCTCCCTATTCGAGTACATGGTTCGCGCACTCTAGTGAGAGCTCATGCCCCAGTCGGAGCTAGATGTTACCCACCACTAGTGGCTGACCCCATAGGAGAAATTTTCTCCTAGATTTGTCTTCAGTCGGCAACCCCTTGAAAACCACCTAATAGCTCTTATGTGCTACTTTTCTCCACCACCTAAGCCAAGCATTGTGTACCCTCGCTCATCTGTCATGATCGTATGTTTGAAGGTGGACCATCCAACCCCAAAGGTATGATTTTTCATTATGTAATTGGGTGTTTATGCCTGCTTTTCTTGAGCACATTTGGGCATGGATTATTGGGCGACTTAGAAGAGTGAAGAGTTTGGGTTATGCTCTTGTTTCTTACCTCATCCTGGGGAGTTTATCCTGTATCCTAGTCTCGTGGGATCTCCTTTATTGGCTATTACCTTTAGGAGTGGCACTACATGGGAACCGATTTTGGTTGCGTGGTCCCGCTTCCTGATACCATATATCTCACTCCCCTCCCCTCATTATAAGCCCTTTTCACATTTTCCCCATCTAGTTCCACATTTTCCCATTGTGTCCACAAGGTGTTAGCTTCCCCTTCCCCTTGCCCACACCTTGGGTCAGGGCGGGAACGATGTCCCAGAGGTTGATGGAGCTAAAAATAAAGATAAAATCATAATATGGCCACATACAACACGAAATGTACCACAAAATGCAAAAGATGGTCAAGGCAATAGAATTTACCAGGTGGGCAAAATCCAAACATGAGTTCTACCCCCTATCTCATTATGGACATCACCCTGGTTCCTAGGGGCCCTATGAGTGCCCCTTGCATCATTAAGGAACCCATTTATGTCCCAACCCTTGGTGAGCAATGAACTACCCTACCTTAAGGGGGGCAATCATTGTTATATCTTACACATCATGCTCTCATCCCTTTGAGCCCCGAGCAGTAAAATGAAGAAAAATCAATAAAAGGCAAAAGGCAAATGAAGAAGGGTGGAAAAACAAAGGTCGGGGTAACTCATGTACCACGATTGCTCCCTCCTTACATTCATACACCCAAAGTGTGGGCCTCCTTCATCATAGCTACCCTTGTACCATGGCATGTGGCTTGGAGCCTTCCCTTTGTCCCCACTCCATTCCATCATCATTTCACATGACACTTGCCACTTGATGGGTGTACCTTGGACCCATCATTCCCTTAGAGGTTGAAACCACCTAATAGGGTCCTTCACTAACCCCTCTTGCCAAGGAAGGTAACGCCAGGAATGTCTAAAGCCCCAAATTTGGAAGGGAAACCAACTATAAAGTGTCCACTTCTTCTTTTGAGTAACAAGCTTATTTACTCAATTGCACTAATGAATCATTGTATTGGAAGGTGAGGAGACACATTAGATCTTATACAAGATTACAGGTGGGTTTTCATCTTGGACTTGGCCTCCTTATACGGGATCCAAGCCCTCCAAAGGATCACAATGGCATTTGTAGGGTGAGTGTTGAGAGCCATGGGCCTCCATCCATGCAGAGCATCAATTGCCACACCATAGGCTTCTTCAACACCACCATTTGCTTGTTCATGCCCAAGTTATTCATAGAAGATGATGCACTAGGACCACGTTGCCCAATCAGATACACATTGCACCCAACACTTGGTAGTGGATCTAGGGCCCAAAGGAGGTTATGTCTTTCCTAGGGAGACATGGGAGGGCAGGTGTCATCTTCTAGCTCTCATTGATGCGGCATTGACTTGATTTTGAGTCACCAAGAGACCCATGAGACCATTGCTTGTGCCCTAGAGCCACTTGGGAGCACCACATGATGTTTTGCTTAGAGATCAAGGGGCCACCCCCTTTGACCATCATTCGTGGAGGCCTCTTCTTCATCATGGCACTTGAGGACTTAACTAGGCCCTCCAAACGGCCCTTTGCACCATTATTTTATCATTTTGGCTTCATTTGGATGGCTTATCTTACACATTTGAGCTATTTGGTGGGCTTGTCACCAAAGTTATTGTTATTTTGCACATTAAAGTAAATTTAGGGGCATCTTAGGCTAAATCGAACTTGTAGAGGCTCATATAAATAAAGTGAGACCTCATTTGTACTATGGATCATCATCACTTCTTGGATTAGCTCTCTTGGAAGAATTTCGCACTTTTCTCTTGGTTGTCTATTGGAGATCTCTTGATGCATTTTGATAATTTTGGCGATGAAATTTTGTTCTCTCTTGGATCCATCTTCTTGATCTTGGATTGGATATATCTATTGTTATCTTGTAAGTAATCTTGTTGAAGATTTTTACATAAAAACTGTCTAATGTGTGGAAATTTTGTAACTAGCTTTCCTTTTGTACCCTAATTATTGATTATCATTATAAATGATTGTTAGATTGGAAATTTGTGCATGTTACTCATTGATAACCATTAGATGAATGTTCTTAGCGGAGTAAAACATGTTTTTCATTCCATAAAAGTCCATTGATTTTGGGTGGGTAAATGTTAAAGAGTGCTTGCTAGGGTATCACTTTTAGCCTCCTTGAAGACAATTTCGGCTAAATTTTGAATCACCTACACTCCATAGCCCAAGTATAAGGCACTGATCCAAGTAAAATTGGTTATCACCCCTTTTTTCCTTCTCTTTTTCTCCTCCAAAATTTTCGGCCTCCAAACCTAGACAACCTTGCTAGGGCTTGCTGCGAATTCCTTTAGGGGAGCAAATTTTTCAATTACACTTGGATAAAGTACTACGTTGGTGTCTTCTCTAGGAATCCTCAAGGTTTCATGAAATTCCCACAATTCATTTTTGTGAAATCTCGAGCTCTAGCTCCAACTTTGAAATCTATCTTGAACGTTTAGGTGTGGTGGTCCTCTTCAAGATTTTGCACATAGTATTCAATGGAATAAATCATTCAAACCCTCTCTTATCCCACCTTGACCTAGAGAGAACTTTGGAGAATCTTATCCCACGATTATACAAAAACCCTAGGTCTCGTGTGGTCCCACTCTAGGCCCTTCTCAAGAATAGTGAAACCCTATATAAAGACATATAATCATCTTACAAAGCTTCTTGAGAGGTCCTTATCATCTTTGGAGCCTTGACCTTAGGTCTCCTTGTCATCTTTGGATATCATTAACCCTAAGTCTAGGACTCCTCATATGTCTTTCTTGGAAAGCCTTTTCCTTCTCTTGAAGCGTTAAGCCTTTATCTGAACCTCTCCTTTGAATGGGCCTTGGAAATCACATCATACCTAGTCATTGATTCTATCATTAATAGTGATTTCCCTCATACCGGGACTCCTCCCATTGGTGAAAGTCCATAAAGAGCAGGGGACACTGACTGAGGTGACAGTGGGTCTTTGTCCCATTGTTGTCATTTGGTCTAGTAGTTGTCCCTTAAGTACCCCTCATAGGACCCCTGCTAGATTGTGTGGCAACAGGACCAACTCTAAAAATTTTATCTATGTCCTCTATTTGCTCAAACATAAATGAGTAGAATTCCTTTCCATGATAAAAAATATCGGCTGCCCCATGAAAGAGAAGAACCCATTAAATCTTGATCCAGGCTCTAAAAATGTCGGCTGCCCCATGAAAGAGAAGAACCCATTAAATCTCGATCCAAGCTTAAAGAGCTTTCGTCCTTGTTCAAGCCCCATTGAACTTATATATTAAAGCATATCTAGAGAAGCATGGTACTTTACTTACCTGCCATCATGAATTCACCACCAAGTGACAAGAAGCCTCCATCCTTCCCAGATCTTTAGAAGCCAATCCATTTCAAGTTGGCTTAGCTTCCTGGTCACTCATTGAATTGCACTAATTGTTTATATTTTATAGTCTGAAGTGGCATGTATATCTACCTTTCAACCATTCACACTGTTTCTATACATCACAATCATATTCCCACTTCTATCAAATTTCTCATACCATTATAATCACTAATTGACAACAACTTCTCACAATTTTTAACAACTGGCACAGATCCATCTTAACCCTGGATCTATTGTGCACCAAGAGGATAATAAAAACTCAAGGTGCAAACCTCAATCTTGTTGCAACCTCTGATATTAATTAATAAATATTGGGGTTCACATCTCTCGTTTTTTGTCCCTCTCAACATGTAAAAGATCCAAGTTTAAGGTGGATGTATGCTAGATTATAGTTGTTTGAATATTGGCAAGATAAATAATGCATTGGCTTTTCTTTACATTATGATAAGTAAACAAATAAGATGCCGACTCATTTTTTCCATTTTATTTTATTAGTGAGCCCACTCTTGCACAAACACACAAATATGACCTACCCCACACTTGACTGTAGAGAACCTCACTTCTCTTAATGCAATTATGACTGTAGAAGGGTACCCTCAGCAAAACATTTTATTTTTAAAAATTAGTTAGTGCAAACTCTTTTAGCTAAGCCAAAATCAAGCCAATCAGATCCATACCTGCAGTCTTGTAAGATGACCAGTTGTAAGAAGATCCCAAGAAGTATTGATTTTCAATGTAGACAAAGTGTTGGGCAGATCGGATGGCTTTAATATAAGCTGTATGGATACTTGCGTCTATAACCAGATCTTTTCCACAGATAAGATTCTGCTACAATGTAGGCCAATCAAACCATCTACCATCAGTAAAAACCTTTATCAGTGAAATCATATTATATAAACCATCAAAAGCAAGCAAAGGTTCACAGTTGACCCACAGACAAAAGCTATATTCAAAAGACTGAAGCAACAAGCTTGAAGACCGAGCTCAAAGAATCACCTGACTTTGTGCTTCTGTGACAGATTTTGGAAAACCTTTTACTGATCCAGAATCAATTGAACGGAAAACCTAGTATAATTGAAAACAAACCCTGCCATTAACTATTTCTTCAAAAAAAAAAGCTGCATTACCTCAAAATTTTCCAACTACAAAACTGAAGAAAACACATTTTACATTGAAAATTTATCACCTCCAACCTGCACATGCCAATTGTCTGGATCATCTTCCTCTGAAACCCATAAATGAGGATCACCGCTAGGAACATTCACTGTGGGGCTAAGAATCCATGATATCCGATCCAAATTGATTAGTGCATCATCACGCCAATGAGAAATTACCTTAAAACGTTTACCAATCTCATGCCATGTTGTTGCTTTTTTCCAGCGTTGTTCAAAATTTTTAAGGATATCATATGCAGCAGGACCTTCTATTTTACAGTGCAAATCATGCCAGGGTTCTCTTGGGCCACCAGAATCAACTGTTCCCTGATATTGGCCCAATCAGAGAAAATAAAATGAAACTCACTAGAGAACTACAGTTTGTATCCGAAATGCAAGATAGTTGGATATTCTTTGTGATGAACTGATGCTACTCTACATAAAGTAAATATGTGAATTGCGAAAAATATCAGAAATTGGAACCATGGAAAGCCAGGGGCAATAATAAGACAAGGTTAAATGTAAAGGAGTTAAGCTATCTGAAAAATAACTTGTTTTTCAACAATTACAAAACCAACATAGAAAAGGCCTCTCTTGTTGTAAAGAAAGAACAAGGATTATATATTTAACACATTATGTGATTACAAAAATCAAATAAAGACCACAACATTGCAAATAGTTAGGTATAGGAAAATAAAATAATACAGTTGACTACAATCTGGAGAAGTTTGCATGTGCACAAGTATCATATTTTTACAAAAACCAGAAAATAAAGTGGATTATCCGAGCTTACCATCAAAGTAGGATTGTGATAATCATCTCTATGTACAGTCTTAAGAGTCCTAAACAAAGAATGCTCTGGGGTATCATAACGACCATCACAGAGATCTAGCCCACCTATAAAGGAGGCAAGTCTTCGGTCATTACCAGCAGCTTGGGTATCAACAATAACAAGTTTCTGGTGGTGAGTATATAATGTACCAACAACCTGAAAAGAGAACGCCAATCGCATAAATGACAAGTAAAACAATAACCTGGAGTCACAATAATTTAGCCTCAAAATGAAAAGCGACAAATCCTGAGAAGAGAAAGTTACTACCAGAAACTTTCTATTTTATAGATTAATAACAAAGTAAATACTTAGAAATTAATATGCCACCAGTACATCATTATTTATTCCAAATATATAACCGACCTATGCATATATTACATAAATTTCCAAATGGAAAAATGAAGGAAAGAAACCCCAGAATGTCTTCCTTCCAAGTGGTCGACTTACCCCTAAAGTGGATCAATATTGAAAGCTTTGTAGATGTCTATAACTATCACAACAAGTGTTTGATGTACCTGTTGGCGGTACATTCTAACAAGTCTTTGATGCACCTGTTGGCTGGAATGCACCGCCAACAGCACCAAGAAAGAGAGAACTCCATGAAATTAATACCAAAACCTCCTATTGACCATTCCATGTCAACCACCCTATAGCAGCATACTTTTTTTTCAAAGCACTCCATCATGCTCAAGCAGTCAAGCAGCCAAAGATTATCATTATCTGTCATCAGTTTGTCAAGTCATGTAAACCCAAATTATGCTGCCCCATGGGCCTTTATTGTAAAAATGATTCTAGTATGACTATGAATCCATGTAACACACCTAGGTAAGCTTAGGAATTTTCATCAACGAGTTTCATCTTAGGGAGTTTTTTAACCTCAACTAATTATCTGTGTTTTTAAACAATTGGATAATTAGCGTAGTTTTCTCCCAAATTTACCTCCAAAGCTAGGGTGGGGCTCGATGGTGATGTCTTAAGTGAGTCCTAGTGTATCGAGTCTATGTATAATTATCATACTAAATCATGTTTTGATTCTTGCAGAATTTGGTTAAGTCAATGTCCATTTATTATTTGGATCTAAATTGTAAAATCAAATGTTTGTAAAATTTGAAGGGGGTAGAGTATTCATAATTAGAACCTCTACACCTCAACTTTGTGTTTAGGCACCTTTTGAGGGTTGAAACTATGTTTATCCCCTCAAATTATTTTTATTTTTGGTTTTCTGGCAAAAAACAGCAAAAGAAATTAGCCAGAAAATAGTCAAAAAAATAAGATTGAGAGAAAATAAAATTCTCTCCGATTGGAAAAACAATCTTTTTTGGAGAAGGTGACCTTCCCGAGGAAGATTAAATTTTAAAGACTCATTCTTAAGGAAAAAAAAATCCCTCAAAAATTCGTGGGTCCAAAAGAAATTAATTTTCTGAGGTCCTCCATCAAGGAAAAAATCAATTTCTTAAGAAAAAATGAACTTATGGACCAAGGTGGTTAAGTCAAAAGGGATTTTTTGAGGAAAAAAGTTCAAAATAATAGTTTTTGGACCAAGAAAAAGGGGTTTTATCATGGAATCGAATTTTTCATTATATATTACCATACTAGATCACACAAAAAAATCATGGAATTTTGATTAGGCTAGGGGTCACTTTTTAATTTTTAAAATTTCCCGCAAGATGGAAATAAGAATAAATTTTGTATATGAAATGTAATAAGTGATGTCTACAGAAGTTGTATGGGGTATGTGTGATCAAAATTACACCTCACCCTCAACTTTCTACTATGACACACTTTGAAGGGTTAAAAATGTGTTCTAGACCCTCAAAACCTAGTTTTCCTAAGTTTAGTAGGAAGTCTGGGAATTAATTAAACGAGAAATAAATTAAATGGAGAAAAATAAATAGCTCCACGTGACAAAATGACATGGAAATTATCTCAAGTCAAAGGAATGATTCAAAAAACAAGTGGAGGATGATTTGACACCTTGCATCATAAATACATGGCCCGCTCAAGGAAATCGGATTTTTGGCAATAAATGAAGAAGCTGCTTACTTGGAAAATTCGAATTTGTGGAGTTAATGCACATTTGGGAGGATTTGGAAGAATTTTGGCGGAAATTTTTGTGGGAAATTGTCCCCACATGGGTCCCTACCTTTCTACACTTGTCATTTCATCCTGGAATTCAATTTTGCTTGAGGGATTCTTGATGCCACTTGGGATTCAAATTTTCATGAAGGAGCATTGGGATTGTCACCCATTTGCTTGGGGATTGTGGATCTAATGTGGATCTAAAGTGTATTTAAAGTTGTGTAGACACATCTCTTGGATCAAGCCTCAAGCGTGAGGGGAAATTCTTGGAAGAATCATCCAACTCTTAAGCGATTTCATTGAAAACTCCGCCTTTGTCATCTCCCAAGGCCTCATCTTACAATTTTGTGTTGTAGGGATCCTCGGCCTTTAGCTTGTGTTTCAAAATTTAATTTCATTTAAAATCATTTGTCCCAATTTCTTGTGCTCTTAGTGATTTTATTTTGCTATTGAAGAGCATGTTGAAAATTATGCAAGAATTGGAGTTTTGTTCCAATTCCTTAGTCTAAATTTTGTAGAATATTTGTAGATTATATTTGCTAACATTTCTCTCTCCTTTCCACTAAGCTTGAGTGTTTGTTTTGCAGAGAGAATTCAGATTTATTTATGAACTATGTTCACCCTTTGTGTTGACAAGATTGAGGAAGCTAAAGCTTGAAACACTAACTATTTGTTGTAGGACCCCAAGAGCACTTGTTCTGCATCCTCACCATCGAGTAGGATAATTCATTAGTGCATCTAAGTGAACCAATCTTGTTAGTAAAGGGCAAATTAAGACTTCATATGGGGTTTCTCTTCCAAATTCAAGGTTTTGATCTGATAATAGTACTACCTCCCTTGGTAGGAGTGGCTAATAGACGACCCTATTAGGTCTTCCCAGCACCTAAGGGGAAAGACATGTCCCTGGTACATCCTTCAATTAATAGGTAGCATGTGGATAATAATGAAATGAATGGGGTCACACGGGTCTCAAGGCCAAATGCCATGGGTACAATGATAGCAATGATGAGGGATGTCTGCATATTGGGCATACAAATGTGAGAAGGGAGCAATCATGGTTAGATGAGTTACCGCAACCTTTGTTTTTCCACTCCTCTTTATTCACCTTTTGCTTTTTCTTGATTTTTCTTTGTATTACTACTCAAAGCTCCAGGAAACGAGAGCGTGATGTGTATGAGTAAAGTAGTTATTACCCCCTTAAGGTGGGGCAATTCATCACCCACTAGGGGTTGGGACGTGCAGGTGCACTCATGGGCCCTAGGAACTAGGGTGATGGACATAATCATAACAGGTAGAGCTCATGTTTGGCTTTTTCCCACGTGCTAAATTGAATGTCCCTACCATATTTTGCATTTTATGATCTTTTTCTTTTGTTTCTTGCTTTTGGCCATGATATGTTTTTAACTTTCTTTTAACTGCATCAACCTTTGGGGCAACATTTCTAGGCCCAACCCAGATACATGGACAAGGGGATGTTAGAAAATCAGAAAGGCAGAAAGATTTTCTTTATATAGATAATTACTTGTGACTTTCTTATCTTTATGTTCTTTCATCTTTTAGTTCATCAAGCAATTACCAAAACAATAGCACAAAGATTACAGACACCAGATATAGGCGGACAGCTAGGGAAAAAACCCTATCTAGGGCAAAACCCAGTCAACAACTCTTCCTTCAATAGTTTCACAAGATAATCCAAAACCCTTGACCTAGACATAGACTTCCTCCACACCAAGTTGACCCTTTCTTTCTTTTGTAGATGATAGCCCTCCAGTAGTAACTTCGACCTAGTAGCAGCAACTTTGACTTGGCAGCAACAACTTCGACTTGGCAATAAAGAAATCTATCCTCCTAGATACTTCACTTGGGTGAGAGATAGATGGTCCAAAACTTCAATTTTGATGTTTTCTTCCTTCCTTTCAAATTTCATACCCTTTTCTAACTCCTTTTCCAACTTCGCACTTTTTCGTTGCCCTTGCTTGGAAGTCGAACTTGTATGTCTCAAATGAATTGCACTGCACTGTATATATAGCCTTCTAGTGAGGTTGAATTACCTTTCTTGAAGCCGACTTGGTGTGGAGGGGACAAATAGTCTATTTGACTCAATATTGATTCTTTTTACATGATTCAAAAGCCCAAGAAGAGTCTAATTTAATGGACAATTAAATCCTAGAAGTCCTCAATGGGGACTTTTACCTTAAACATGATGACCCAATCATGAAACCCATGCTTTAATAAGTCATGATAATAATAATAAAATTCTTTTTTTTCATAACTATGTTTCATTGTGATTCAAATACAATTATGAAGACCAAACCTAGTTACATTCATCAACAGGGGAGGGGCATCCCAGTGCCTTGTGGACCCAAAGAAAAAAGATGATGAAATAGGGCTTGTAATGTACGGAGGGGAGTGAAAAATGTGGAACAAGAAAACAGAACCACACCACCAAAATCAGGGTTTCCCAAGTAGTGTCCTTCCTAAAGCTAGAGGCCAATAAGGGAGGTCCCACAGGTTTAGGATTGAAGATTAATCCCCCATTTAAGGTGAGGGAACAAAACCATAGTCAAAGACCTTCCTTCTTCTAAGTCACCCAATAATTTGTGCCCAAAATGCCCAAATGAAGAACAAGCATAAGCACCCGATTGCACAATGAAAAACATACCTTTAGGGTCGGATTACCCACCTTCTAACATATGGTCTTGACAGATGAGCAAGGAAACATGCAATTGGTGCAGGGAGTAGAGATAAAGTGGCACATCACATCGGCTATGAGGTGGCTCTCAGGGGCTATTCGTTGTCGGCTAGAAGAAGATGAATAAGAGAAAAGCTCTCCTAGGCGTACCCACTTTTGGTGGGAACAGGGCACCTTCAACAGCTTGTTTATTGCCTCACATTATTCACGAGATGATGCACTTGGACTAGTGTGCCCCAGCCGGCTTAGCATTTACCACGTGGTGTGGCAACTAATCCAAGGCCCAAATGAGGTTTGTCTCACCCCTTGAGACATGGGAGGGCAAGCAGCATCATCAGAGCCCTCAGTATTGGAGCATTACAAGATATTATATCACCAAGAAACCCATGAGACCAACTCTTATGCCCCAAACACAAAATTAAAGCCCACATGATGACTCGCATTGAGAGTTAGGGGCCATCCCCTAGTTCGAGATTTATGGAGCTCTCTCACACATTTTGGCACAAAGAGGACTCAAATTTGCCTTCCAATGGCTCTACATCAGCATGACATCATCTTTTCAGCTTGCATTTGGATGGTTCATTCATATTTTGTAAAGTTACTTGGTCGACTTGTGACCAAGGGATGTATCTTGCCCATTTTCATAATGTTGTCGGGCTTCTAGGCTTAACTCGACTTATTAGATCACGTATAAATAGATGAGAGCTCATTTGAGCTACTCATCATCATCACACTTGGATTGGATTTCTTGAAAAGAACTTGCACTTGTTTCTTTAGCTATCGGACAATCTTTTTGAATGCATTTCTACATTTGGAGCTAATTCGCATTTCTTCTTTGAAACTTTTTGTTGGATCTTGGATGGATATATTGCATGTCATCTTGTAAGTGCCTAATGTTGATGAAATTTGTCTCTTGAATTTGTTTAATGTATGGAATTGTTGCTATAGAAAATGCTAAATTTGTGCCCTAATTGTTGAAGATTAATTTTGGAAAGCTTTCTACTAGAGTATTTCATATGTTATCCAATGTATGGCATATAATGAATGTTCCTAGTGAATGAATATCTTTGAATTATTCATGAAACATTATCCCTAGAAGTAGGTAAATGTTTGAAATTGGTACCTAGGGCATCAATTTCGAGCCTCCTTAGGGACATTTTATCTCATCTTAAACATCCTATAAGACACCATATGCCCAAGGGATAAGGCACTAATCCAAGTCCTTGGTGGTCATCTCTACTTTCCATCCATAATTTTTCCTCCTAAAATTCAGTCCTTTTGTGTATTGTGCATTTGTTGATTCACTGTTGTGTTTATTCTGCTGTGCAAAGTAGTATTGTTTGGCATTTGAGTGTATTTGTGTTTGAGATTCTAATACCTAAACCAAATTCTTGAGTGTTGTGGAAATTCAACACTGCATACATGTGTCTCTCCCATGCGTCTCAAATCCCTCTGGTTATTCGATATACACCTTCTCCTCTATTACTCCATTCAAGAATGCAGTCTTGATGTCCTTATGGTGAATTTGGCATCCCATTTGCATTACTATTGAGATCACTACCCAGATAGAGGCATATTTGGCCACTGGTGTGAAGGTTTCCTCATAATCTATGCCTTCCTTCTGCACATACCCCATGGCCACAAACGTAGCCTTATACTTCTCCACACTACCATTTGTAGAATACTTCATCTTACAGATCTATCAAGAGCCCACAACTAACCTATCCACGGGCCTAGGCACTACCTCCCATACACCATTGATCATGATGGAGTTGTATTCCCCTCCACCATGGCATTCTGCGCATGGCTCGATCTAGGAGCTCCCACGAGCTCTTGTGCATCCCTCAATGTCTGGAGCACATCTCTGCTTCTTTTTCCACTAGTGGTGGTTGGAGATTCAAGTTCCTCATCCTACCCCTGCTGCTTCATCTGTTGTAAACTCACACGACCTCCTGCACCTGAGCTACTCCTCGTATTGGTAATTGTACTCGTGCTCAGTTGTCCCTGCGGTTGTTGCTCAACCCTTGGAGCTTCTACTGCCCCACTCTGATCATCTGTTAGCAACTCACAAGATCTTCTGAAGTCTTTCTCCTCTAGGAAATTCACATCTCGTCTCACGATTATCCTTATGCTACCAAGCATGTAGATCATGTAGGCCTTGGTCATTTCGCTGTAGCAAAAGAAATATCCTTTCTCTGTAATATGATCAGTTTGGTGTGCTTATCATTCGGAACATGAAAGTATGTTATGTTGCCAAAGATCTTGAAGTGTCAAACCTTTGGCTTCTTCTTTGAGAAGACCTCCTTTGTTCTTATCTTCCCCAACACTCTGTAAGGAACCCTGTTTTGTATGTACATTGTTGTGCTACATGCCTCTGCCCATAGAAACTTGGGCATATCCTAGTCATATAACATCGCCTTTGTTGCCCCAACAATCGTTCTATTTTTCCACTCTGCAACCCCATTCTGCTAAGGGTTGTATGGAGTTGTCCACTCTCTCCTGATGCCCTCCTTTGCACAGATTCCAATGAAGTCCTTATCTGTATACTCGCTTCCATTATCCATACAAAGAACCTTGATCTTTTTGCCTATCATATTCTCCACAAGAGCCTTAAACTCTTGGAAGCGACTGAAGACCTCGTCCTTCGTCTTCAAAAAATAGATCTAGGTTTTCCTGGAGAAGTCATCAATGAAGTTCACAAAATACCCGTAACCCTTGAGAGATTCAGTGGACATCGGGCCACAAATATTTGAGTGTACTAACTGCAATACACCATTGGCTCTATTGTCACTCCTTGGGAACATTGCCTTTGAGAACTTCCCAAGTATGCACCCTCTACATGTGTCATCATGTTCCATGCTCAATTCTGGAACTCCAGTCACGATCTCTCCAGCAACCTGAGTGCTCCATGGTGTAAGTGTCCCATCCTCCTATGCCACAACTCTCCCAAGTCTTTGCCACTGCTACTATTGTTGATCAGTGCCTTTGGAGAATCGAACTGCAACTTGTATAACTTGTTGCTTCGAACCCCAATTTGTTTAACCTTCTTCCAACTCTGGTGCTTAATATACACCTTCTTCCCTACGAAGTAGACATCGTACCCCTTATCCTGTAGTGCAAAAACTGAAATTAGGTTCATGCCCAAACCTAACACATGCAACACATTTGTAACACTGGTGTTCTTGCCTGGCTCCCTCTAAATGCCGAGGGTACCTCTCCCAACTGGAGTACACTTCGTCTTGTTTCCCATATGAATCTAGAAGTCCATCTCCTCTTCCTTGTAACTGGTGAAATAGTCTCTAACCTCCGTCACATGTTGTGACGCTCCATTGTCTATAAACCAAACACCTATGGACGTGGAGCTAGAGAGGTAAGCTATGAGAGTGAATTCATGTTCCAACTTGGTAGACAAATCCTCAATGTCTGTTGAAGTGTTGTCTGTTTCCCCTTCTTTTCCTTCTTCCAGTTAGGGCATTGACTGACATAGTGACCATCTTGACTACAACCGAAAAATTTGACCTGTTAGCAACAATTTTGCACCTTTCCTAAAGGTCCAAAGGTTATGATTATCAGTTCATTGTGCAAGGGGTTATGTAATGGCCTATGAAAAATTTTTGTGGAAATGTAACATAAGCTTAGGAACATTTCTAAACAGTTATTTCACCTAATCCTAAGTGTTCCCTAAGTTTTTGCAGCAAAATCAACCTATCGGAAGTCTACAGGTGGCGCTACGAAAATATTTCATAGCGCCCATAGCAAGTTTAAAAATATGAGTTTCCAAACTACTTTTCAAGTGCCCAAACCATTTTTCAAGAAACTTTACCCTTATTAAATCTTGATATGACATTTGGCAGAGTTTTCAAGCCTAAGATGTGAAAATTCTATCGCTGGAGCAACTGATTTACTTTCCTACTTATTTCACCATAAGTTATTCATGAAATTACTTCAATAAACATTAAAATAAATACTACTGCAGATATCACACCATAATACAGAAACAAACATATGCACAAGAATCAACACATTGACACAGTTATTTTGGACTAATGTCCCCGGAAAAACCCAATGTGGGAAAACCGGTGCAGCAAGGGAGGATTTTATTATTCAGCAATTTTCTAGTACAACAGGGTGCCAAACTGGCTTACCCATAGATAGACAAATTTTCCAACACTTCTTCTGAACCCAACGTCAACCCTACTGACCTATGTGTGACTTGAAACCCTCTGTGTCAGCCTGTTGAGACTCTGCGCAGCCTCTCTGGCCTTCTGCGTCACTCCTGCAGCCTTTGCGTGGATGACGAAAGCCCTGCTGGCTCTGTGTAGTCTCTGCTGGCTCTATGTGACTCCCTCTGGCCCTGCGTCTGCGATTTCTGCCTCTATGCTGATCTCTTGTCTCTCTGTTCTGTACTTGCTGCCTCTTGACTGCTCTCCAGACCACTGGTTCAATTTCTCAGCTAACTCCACTCCGGAAATTGAACTGACTGGTCTCCCTCAGTGTGTTCTCCAAGCGACCCTCAAGCCTCCTTTTATACTTTTATTATTGACATATCAACGGCCGAGATTAAGTCCCTAATCGACGGCTAAGATTAAATCTGGCTTGATCCATGTCTTTTGGACCATTCTAACACAGTTTTATATTAATCCACATTAATATTTTAATTTCCCTAAGTTTAGACTTAAGGACTCCATTAAAAATATTAATTATTTTAATATCTCCTAAACTGTTTAGAATCTGCCCAAACCCTTTCTGGGTATTGGAGATCTCATGTGCCCCAACCTCTCCACCAAATTTCGTGGCTAGAGCACATCCGATGCTACCCCAATCAACATAAGAGAGGGATTTTAAATTAAACTCTAAAACAGCTATTTGCCCTAAATGGCAATTTCCAACATTTTTTCTCTTTTCGTCACTATGTTCAAATATAGATTTCAAACAAGTGGTGACGAAGTTCAAAAAACCAAAAGAGTTTTTTGTTGGAACAGGCTGATTTCAGAAAAACTTTTTCAGATTTTACCCAGACATCATGGTTTGGAAATTACAGAGGAATCTTTGAGGCCTATTTTCCAAATTTTGTAATTTTGTTATTTTCATGTTTTAATCACTATTTTCAAACGCAGTTTTTGAACATATTGAGATGAATTTGTAAAAAACAAAAGTTTCTGTTGGTAACATACCAATTTAAAGAAGCGTCTCTCAGTTTTTATCCAGCTAGCATGGTTTGAAGGATATGAAACAATATTTGCAGCCTATTTTTCAGGATTTAAATATTTAATTATTTCTTGTTTTAGTCATCCATTTTGGGCACGGTTTTCGAGAAGATGAAGATGAATTTTCCAAATATGAAAGAGGTTTTTGTGGGGAATGAGCTGATTTTAAAAAATATCTTTCAATTTTTACATAGTAATCATGGTTTTGGGAGATCTGAATGTCTCTTTAAAGCCTATTTTTCAGAAATTTGCCAGATTTTTCGAAATTTGTTTCTTATAAAAATGTCAAGTCAACAGTTGAAGGCCACCTCATCAAATTCGACTTGGGGATCAGACTAAAGATGGGTGAAGAGGTTTTTCAGATCCATTTCTTTTGGATCTTGATGGTTATTGTAATTAATACTTTCCCAAACATTGTGGATCTCAAATTTATGTATTTTTCCTATATAATGAATGAAAAAGAAGGAAGAAGGGTTGGACTTTGAAACAAAGTATTCTTTTGTTGTATGTGATCAAATTATTCATCTTTTCAAGTGCAAGAGGACTAGGATATTATGTTCATGATACAGATATTCCTGTGATGGTATGCTCAGTCAATTTCTTTATGTGATAGTTTCCTTTCTATGTGATGTCATTTAATTGATTTATTTGGTGTTTAAATGATATTATGTGACAAAATTCATTAGTTTAATGCTCGATTTCATATGATTTAGACATCTACAATATTTCTCCTAAAGCTTGCAAGATTCATGTTTTATGCCCTACTATAGTGGATCGTTTTCTCTTTCTACTACCATTCAGAAGATGTTTGATATGTTTACAATTTGCCATCTATCCTGCCTCTATCCCTCTTGATTCATATAGTCAAGACCTTGGTAGCTACATCTGAAACTTGATTTGTTGACCCCATTGCCCAATGGACTAATTGCTTGATTTGTTGACCCTTATGTTGCTTGATGGTCATCAACTTCTCAGAAAAATCCTGGTACAATTTTACTATGGCATCCCACATCTCCTTCGTTATGCTTTTCTTTGCGATATATGGAACAATATGATCCTTGACTCCATCAAGGATCATCCTCTTCGCTTTGGCGTTCTCCTTCTTGTAGGTATCCAATTGTTGCGGATATGTCAGTATGGAAATAATGTTCTCCGCAAACTTCTTCAAACCATACTCATCCAATAAGAATGTCATTTTGTCTCTCCACACACCAAAGTTGAAGGCTCCATCCAACCTGTCCTGATCTCTCAAACCCGTTGCGGCCATCTCTGAAAATCTACGAAACTCAAATAAACTGGAGAAATGGAACTAGGTTAAAAACCCTTGACTTTCTCTTCCAGTGTCTTGCGTTGATTTACTCCTACAAACCCCTTACGCCTAGATCCACTTTGATACCATGTGAAATTTCCTTGATTGCAACAACTGGAATTTAACCTTCTAACTTATGCAGTTTATTTGTCTTCAGAAAATTAATTCAGCAAATAACGATTAATTCACTACTGCAATCTTCACAAATAAATACAGGAACTGAGAAAATAAAGCACACACATAAAAAATTTGACACCGGTAATTTTGGACAAATGTCCCTAGAAAAAACCCAATGTGGGGAAAACTAGTTCTGCAAATGAGGCTCTATATTTTATTAATTCTTCAGCGAAATTGAGAAATACAACAACTGCTTGTCTTTCACTAGCAAAGCTCCGGCATATAATTTTCTCCACGGGCATATAAATCTGGAAACTCAAGTTCCCTCTACAAAATCAATTTGGCCTCTTCCTAGCCTACTCACACCTCCTCCTGCTACTCACACTGGTGACTGGAAATGTACACCACTAGCTCCGAAAATTTGATTAGCCTCCGGAAATTCACTCCGGCAACCACACTTCGTCCTGCTACTCAATGAAGCCACTCGCACCTCCTCCTGCTACTCACACTGGTGACTGGAAATGTGAACCACTAGCTCTAGAAAATTTGATTAGCCTCCGGAAATTCGTTCCAGAAGCCACGCTTCCTCCTGCTACTCAATGAAGCCACCCGCACCTCCTCTGATAGCTAATCCCGACACTAGAACTCGAACTATAACCTCTGGAACTCGCACTAGGAAAACAAGCATAGCACACTAACTAATTCGCACTTCCTGGTATAGCCTCTCTGCAAATAAATTTGGCCTCCCTTCCTACCACTAGAATGTTGGAAACCCTATGGAGAATTTCTCTAGAAATTCTCTACTCAATCTCTCTATTGAAACTTTGCTACTGGTGTCTCCCTCTGCACCCTTGCTCTCACTGCAAATTGCAACACTGAGTCTTTGTTGTGTGTTCTCCAAGGTCCCATCAACTTGCTCTTATAATCTCTTGTTGAGCAACCAACGGCCATGATATAATCACAACCGATGGCTAAGATCAACTTGACCCCATCAAGTGACTTTTTCAGAAGTCACTGGAGGAAAATTGATTTTCCTCAATTAATTTGATTTGATTAACCAATTTTCCTAAGTTAGACTTAGGAAAATATTTAATAATTGGCTAATTAATCTAATTGAGGTGTTTCTTGTGAAACCTTTTCTGGGTATTGGAGAAAATGTGTTCCTTAACCTCATAAACACCATAGAGATTAGAACACATGTTCGCTACTACCAAAAACTAACAAGTGGTGGTTGTGGTGACAATGGGCCACACCTCATATTGTTGTCACTTGGTCCAGTTCTTATCTTGTGAGCTCCCCTCACAAGACCTGCTGGATTTCGAGGCAACATCTTATGGCGTTGTTGTCACAGAGAATTTGAGTCAACCTCCTCAAAATATGAAGTCTAATCTTCATTTCCTTGATTGAGCTTATCTCATAGACAAACATAAATATGCCCATCTAGCGACTCCAATGGAAGAACAAATACCTAGTTCTTCATTGATCTTCAAAAGTTTCAATGCTTATAGGGTGAAGCAAGCATCTTTTAAGGCATTTTGAATTCACCTTGGCGACTTCCCATATGGTTGTTATGCAAGAATCAAGGTGATGGCTCCTTGGGGTCTGGATGATATGTTCCATACTTTGGATGTCAGGGATATTTCTGGATATCCAAATCGTTGGGATAAAGATGCTATCATAAATGTCTCGAAGTTTGATGGTGATCCATCTTCAGTAATTGATCATGTAGCAAAATTCATCGAATATGCTTCAAAACGTCAATATGGGCCATCAAGATACCCTCATGAGGTTATCCATTAACTCTCTTGAGATTGATCAACATGAATGGGTTAAGTCTTCATGTGAACCTAGAAGCATCCCTTCTATTAGGGTTTTTATTGAAAAGTTTCTTATGGATGTTTCAAAATGATGAGGATACCCGTCAAGGTTTGGTCATAGCCCTCTAAAGGGAATTTCATCTCTTCGAAGATGTAGAAGTTGAGGAAGATCATTGTCATCCAACAGAAGGCATCACCCCTAATCATCAAGTAGATTATGTTGAAGAAAATCATGATCATGCCATCAATGAAAGAAATCAGGGTTGTGATACAGAAGAACACCATGAACAAAAGGAAGTGTCCCTTCTGGATCGTCAAGAATAAAACATTGAAAGCAACTCTAAAGATGACCTAGGAAGGGAGCATGGTGAGGATCTTGTTGAAGATGATACCTTGGCAAGAGGATTTGAGGAAAAATCCACCCCTTTCATGTATGTTAAGTTTGATGATGCACTTTCCGAAGACCTTGAAAAGGGTCACCCATGAATTCCCTGGAGATTAATGTTTATGATTTTATGCACATTGAAGAGGGGAAGTGGGATATGAGTAGCCACCATTTTGACAAGGATCCAATTTATGATACTGATGATGATGTTTACAACGACCTTGTCCTCCCTTATACTTCATATAATCGGGAAGATATGATTGTTGATGTATTTGAGCAATACTTAGATCTTCCTATTGTCGTCCCTCAATCGCATTCAAGTTGCATGAATTTTGAATATGATGAGTCGGAATTGGTTGACCCTTTTGAACTTGACTGTTGTGATGAGCAACTTGGTTGTCGAGATCTTGTCCTCCAGCCATCTTTTTCATCATACTACTCCCAGCATGTCCCTAAGGACATCAATGAGAGTTGTATGCCTGAGATAGCTATTGGGCAAGAGTTCTTGAAATTGATCATCGATTACTCCATATTCAGGTTGCAAGAAAGGATTAGCAAGAGTAAGCAAAATTTTGATTCCCCTTCTTCATCCTATATGCCTTCTCACGATAGCGAAATCGATCCATGGATATTTTATTTTCCCACCTCCCACCTGTATGATTCAATATGTGAGTGTTATGATATAGATGATTGTGATGTTTTCTTGTTCTATCCCATGATTAAAAATAGGAATAAGAGGTATGATATACATCTAATGATATATTGGCTACATTGGTTATATGATTATACTTTGGTGATGCAATATGTGCTAGCATAGAGTAGGTAGTTGCATTGCATCTTGTGTGAGGATTCTAAATCTTGCACTTTCATACTGTTGTGTTTCATTGTAGATTAATATGCATTTAGATAGATTTTATTTTCAGAATGGATTTTTATCATAATATAAAACAACGGTGATAACCTACGCCCAATGCACATGCTCCCAAACAAGTTAACTTGGATGTGCATGTTATAGGTCTATGAGCCCAGGAATTGTTGGATTTCTCAAGAACTACCCGTTCAAGCATATGGAAAATGGGTAACCACATAAGAGAAAATTTCTCTCCTATATTTGACAGTTAGTCGAACATCTAGCCATCCAGTGGCCCCTTACAGGCACTTTTTGATGAACATATGCCATGTGCCTCCACATTTGCATTAGCGATGTGCCTCTCCCCATCCGGCATTACCACTTGGATGAAGGTGGGCTACTATTCAAAAGGTACTTTGATCATTTTGCAATTGGGTGCCTATACTTGTTTATTTTGGATATTAGTATGGATAAAGGGGTAATCTGGAAGACTCACTTATCTTGACCATAAATCTGTTCTCTCACCTTACCAGGGTGGTTAATCTTTAGCCCTAGTCCGATGGGATCTCCCTTGAGGACTTAGGGTTATCGCAGGGGCACTACTTGGAAAACTCAAACTGAGATAATGTGTTCATTATCCCTTATACCATCCTTAACACTTTCCATGACACATTACAAGCCCCATATACCACATCCATTCTTTAGGTCTAACTTGTCATTGGTTCATTGAAATTTGGCACCCATATGTCCACACTCCTTGAGTAGGGCCGGAAAACATTGCCTTGGAGGTTGTTGCCTCTAAAAGAATGGAAGAGCATATCATGGCCACAATAAAAGAAAATGAAGAAAATCAAAATACAAGAAGGTTAGGGACATAAATTAGCGCATGGGAAAAAGCCTAGCATGAGCTCTACCCTCCTTAGCCATCACATGGTTCTTGAGTACATGATGCTCCTTTACATCAAAAGGAACCCTTGCATGTCCCAAACCTGATGAGAAATAATGTTAATTTTAGGTATGTTCTATGCTTAGAGCAGTTTATTTCAATTTTCTCAGTTAGCTCAATATCTTTTCCAGATTAGAAATCACATCAGCATTAAAATAAACTGCAGATAGAACATAAACATAAATCGTAGAAGACAAGCCAATACAAGAGGACACAAGATGTGGCGCTAGCCACGGACAAACCCCAATGTGGGGAAACCCTTGATCAATTCTTCTTATATATTCTTCAATAATTTAGCAGAGAGGGAGAGAGAGAGATAGTACATTTACAAAAAAGTCAACACTTTGACTTATCTAGATAAGAGCATAGATCATCTCTAAGAAGATGATACATGAGATAAGTTGAAGACATGTTGCTTCAACTGATTCTCCAAGATGACTCCTTCACCTATCATTGTGCAGCATCTCGTCATCATGCTGCACATCACCATGCTACACCCATCATCACAATGTTGGACCTTATAACCATGTTGTACACATCATAATGTTGCACTGTTGTCCCATGTGTCATAACCATGTTGTCATACTGATACAGCATGTCTCATGTGCTAGCAGCACCATGCTTGCCACTACTATCCATGTTGTCCATGCTTGCCATGCTGCACCATGCTCCTTTGCTGAGATGTCACAACTGCCATGTCACAATTGTCCCATGTATCTATATTGCACTATGTACCTTGTTGTCCTATTTACTTTGCTGCACTAGTTAGCAGCACCATGTAGCCTTCGCATTGTTGTACTAGTTGCCTTGCTTGTTGTTGTCCATGCTTGTTGTTGAGCAGCACCATGTACCCTTGCTGCCATGTGTTGTTTCACCACGCTGCACTACTACATTGCATCACTGGTTAGGGCAACACCCTACAGCCCTTATCATCCATACAAATCAGCAAGGTAGCCTTCTAAAGAATGCAATTCTCCAAGGGAGTAACCCTCCATACCTACGCTATTTCTTTAGGCCTTGTTTAACTACGGCTAAGGCCATGTTGTCCCTATAGCTCCTTCACGTTGTCTAGGGTAGCCTCCATGCTGTCCTTCTAGTCCTTCATATTGCGGCTAAGGTCATGTTGTCCTTCTGGTCCTTCATATTGCGGCGAAGGTCACGCTGTCCCTACAGCCCCTTCACATTGTCTAGGTGTAACAACCCATCTCAAAACACGAACAGCATAGTAATATTAGCATGCGAGGCATGCATATGATAGCTACATATGCATGCATCATATACATTGCACTAGTATATATATCTATCGACTATTCATGGAGAATGTCTAAATATAAGATAAATGAATTAATTATCAAAAGTGTTACTTAAATACCTAATTCTCGTAAATAGAAAGAATATACATTTAGTAAGAAATATAGTTGAGTTTATTCATAGGTTTTCCAGCTCATATATAACCCAAAATGTATATTAAATAAACTAAACCCATAAACCTTATTATTAAACCTGATATGTTATAAACATAAAATAATATTTAATAGTTAAAATCATTATGATCATATACTATTTAATAAATTAAAGTACCAACTGTCATAATTAAAAAGTGATACCACTCGATGTTGTAAGGGGATCTGATTCAATTAAAGGCAAGAAGCATGACAACGCAACCACCGCTTAACAAAAAAATAATATCCTTTCATAAAGGCGGTGAACGGATATGTAGAGGCGAAGGGACCTCTACTATTTAAAGAAAGGAAGGAGGATTTCAAGGGAAAAAAAAATATAGAGAAGGGTGATGGAAAATCAAACTGTTTGAGGGATGAGCCAAATGCTGAATTTTGGAACTAAAAATTGGAAAATCTTCAACTGTTCTTGGAGTTTTGGGCACGGGGGCCAATGGACTTCCATTTCGAAGTTCTCTGGATCTAGGAACCGCAGAGGTTGATCCCAGATAGCTAGGGAGGAATCAGTTGGTTTGGTAACGGAACCAGAAAATTTGGAGCAATATGATCGACACCAGATGGGAGAATCAGGTACGCAAATGCATTTAATTTGATAGAATTAACTTGATAGAATTTACGAGAAGGAATCTGTCAATCTTGTTGAAATTTAATATCAGTCTTTACATTTTTACGAAAGAAATCTGTCAATCTGATTGAAATTTAATATCAGTCTTTACACTAGGGCGGCCTCCACGTTGTTCCTTTGACCCTATATACAGCGGCTAAGACTCCGTTGTCCACACAGTTGTTCCTCGGCCTAATCTTCCCAGCAATATGCACTTGGAACAACCCTTACTTACCACATTGTCACCTACAGCAAACCCTCACTGCGGCCCATAAACTTGACTGCATTAGGGCTTCTCACTTGACTGCATCCTAGGGCTTCTCACTTGACTGCGTAGATACTAGGGCTGTCCTCCTTGTAGCGTTAGAGTTGCCTTCTTTTCCTCCAACGTCTAGGGCTTCCACTCCTAGATTTCTCTTCCACTAAAAACCCAAGACAAGTGGAGAGAAATCAAGATAGAAGTGTATGTGAGAAATGACTCTCAAGTCATTTCCTTTTATACTAAAACGTTGAGCACATGTGGAGTTTATTTGGTTAATGGCCAACCTTGACGAATTGTCTTATAACACAAATAAATTCATAACTCCATGAATACTTATCGGAATCGGATGATCTTTAGATCAATCCTACACCTCTCGATGAGAGCGATCCAAGAAAAATATCAGCTGCCATAAATAAGATGACCCACATGGAGTTGCCAATTTTAACAAATAAACTATCTCATCTTAAGGGGTAATATAAATGCTACACCATAAAAAGCAAGCTCTAACCTTTGAGCGATATGCAATAATACAAAGAATTATCAAGAAGAAGTAAAAGACACAAAAGAGGATCGGAAACAGCAAGTCAAGTTGGGTAACTCATGCCTCCACGATTGCTCCCTCCTTTAAATTCATACACTCAAGATGTGGACTCCCCATCAACTAGACTCGTTGACCATGGCACTCGGCAATGAAACCTTTTCCCCTCCATTATCATATATTTACAGTAACACCTATTAATTTATGGGTTTACTTTGGAACTTTCACTTCCCCTCAAAGGTTAGAATCACCTAATAGGGTTGACCATTACACACCTCTATTCTAGAGGAGTTTTCAGTTCCGGAGAGTCAACATCAAGAGGGTCGATTTTTCCTTAGTGAGGATGTGCATGGACTGCGCAAGTTGCTTTAGAGGAGCGTTCAATTTAGCTGAAGAGGGGTGATTCAGTTACTAGAGGCCGGGAGAAATTCCAGAAGGCCTAGCGAGTCATTCTCAGAGGCTTAGTTGGGCATAACGACAACATCGGGCAATTCCAGAGGCTGTACGAATTGGCCTGCGTAGAGGCTAACGTAGAGGTATTCGAGCAACCAGTTTCAAAGCTGAGATCAATGTCTGGTGAGACAAAAATTGTCTTACTAATTTTTGGCCACATTATTTTGTTGAGGATTGACAGTTTGGCATCCAGATTTTTGTATTCAAATTTCACTATTGCATAATAAAATAAACCCTCATTTGTTGCACCGATTTTCCCACATTGGGTTTTTCCAGGGACTTTTGTCCAAAAATAATGGTGTTAATTTTATTGTGTGTGCTCTATTTTCTCAACGTTGATTTTTGTAGCATCGAACAGGTGTTCTAGTCTTGGCTTTGGTGAGAGAGGCTTAGAAACACAAGAGCTCCAGAACCCAGAAAAAGTTTCAGAAGAAAACTTGTCCAAAAATAATGGTGTTAATTTTATTGTGTGTGCTCTATTTTCTCAACGTTGATTTTTGTAGCATCGAACAGGTGTTCTAGTCTTGGCTTTGGTGAGAGAGGCTTAGAAACACAAGAGCTCCAGAACCCAGAAAAAGTTTCAAGAGAAAACACCAAGAGATGGCTCAATTAAGTTAATTCAGCAGTAATTAAATTTTTCCTAAGTCTAACTTAGGGAAAATGATTAATTAACAGGAATTAATTGAGAAATGTGGGATTTCTCTAGAAACTCATTCAGCTCAACTCAGAAATGATCTTAGCCATTGATGAGGATTTAATCATGGTTGTTGGTGAGCCAACGAGAGATTATAAGAGGAGGTCGATGGGGTTGGAGCTAAACACACGAGAGAGAAGCCAGTAGTGTGAGTTCCTTGGTAGATTGACCTATCTAGCTACAAAGGTTGAGTAGAGGAAGAGAGTTCGAGCCAGAAGGGGAGCAGAGGGGCAGAGACAGTAATTCCGAAGGAAGTTTCCAGTTCCGGAGAGTCAAGAGAGGAGGTTGAGTTATTTCCACATGAGGTTGCACAGGGACTGTGCAGAGCCTCACAGAGGCAATTCGATTTTGTTGAGTAGGAGATGGATTCAGTTGTCGGGAGCCAGGATAATTTTCCAGAGGGCCGGAAGATCATTTCTAGAGCAGCAACAGCCAGTCATAGGCAAATTTGAGGCAGATTCAGGTAGTGCGTGTGAGTGACTCTGCAAGGCTTGCGCAGAGGGGTCCGAGTTAGCCAATTCAAATGACCAGACTGAGCTAGGATTGCTTGTGGAGGAGGGTAAATTTCCCACAGTGATTTTGCTAGTATTTCTTTCAGAGAGGATCAATAGCTTGGCATCCATTTTATTGTACTCAGAATTTCACTACTGCATAATAATAAAACCCTCAGTTGCTGCACTGGTTTTCTCGCATTGGGTTTTCCGGGGACAATTGTCCAAAAATAACTATCATTTTTATTTTGTGTGTGTTCTATATTTCTCAGTTTCCAACATTTTATTTTTTGCAGCATTTTTATGGTGAAAATTGCAATTGTGATTTTATTCGTTATTTATCGTAGCAAATAAAATGCACTTAATTTTAATCAGTTAGAAGAATAATTTCCAAATGCTACAATAGATTAAAAATTTCACATGATATCAAAGCAAGTTGGACAGATCAGTGGCTTAGAGACGAAGAGAGAGAAATTCGCAGCTCAGAGGGAGCAACATCAATTTCTTCAGGTTTTGAGCAAAAGCCAGCAAGGCAATTCAAAATGTTGGGCAAAGGGGTCGATTTTCCAATGCAGGTGGCAGGAAAAATTCACAAATCCCAGTGGCAGTTCCAGCAGGCGGTGGTGAAGCCGAGAAGAGGTTCCAGTAAAGCAGATCAGTGAATTCGCAGAGCAAATTTGGGCACAGTTGTTTTGGCAGTAGTTTTGCAGTAGCAGAAACAATGCCGGGTGGAACAAAAATTGCACACACTGAGGGATTCTTCTCAGAGGGTTTCCAGTTTTAGTCTTGAAGGAAATCCAAAATTTCCAGTTGCAGAGGCAGAACCAACAGATCGACTGCACGTTCCAAAAAGGAGTGTGAATTGCAAAGCAAGTAGCCTAGCAAGAGAGGAGGAGATTCTTGTTTATTTTTCAATTGTGAGTTTTGCAGAAAATGGCCTCAGCAAGACTTCGAGATCAGGATAGGATAGATGAAACCTCGAATTATTGTATCTATAAATCCAGGATGACTTTCCTACTAGATGAACATGGTACGAAGACATATGCAGAGAGAGTTGTATTCGTACCAACTAACCAGCAACAATTAGAGAACTACAATAAGGAGATGGCCAAGACGAAGTGGTTGATCCTCGATGGAGTGCGAGATCATGTAGTCTCACACATAGCGGCCGAGAATATGGACAAAGAGATGTGGGATGCTCTCGTATCACTATACCAAAATTCTTCCGAGAATCGAAAGATGTTCCTGAAGGAGAAGTTGAGGACCACTAGGATGCAGAAGGGAGAAGGCATTACCCCCTACCTCACCACGATTCAAGATATCCAGAATGAGCTTGCTGCAGTTGGAGAGACGCCACAAGAAGTTGAACTAGTGTGTGTAGCCATCAATGGTTTCACCAAGTGGCAACTTTCGTCCAAGGCATCACTGGATGAGATCAGCTACCTGGTTGGGATCAATTATGGGCAGATTTCACGCAGGAGGAGATGTGACTTGCTCTAGTCAAGAGTAGTCTCAGTGGCAGCAGCAGAGGATCGAAGAGTGTGAAGGAGGAGAATGTAGCCCTTGCATCGAAGGGAAAATCAAAGAAAGGTCCCAGTCAAGGACAAGGCTCATAGGGAGGAGAAAAGAAGAAGAAGGATTTGTCGAAGACCAAATGCTTCAGGTGTAGTGATTTTGGTCACTACAGTACCTAGTGTCCTTATAGGAAAAAGGACAAAAAGGAGAAGCAAGAGCAAGCAACAACTTCGGCGGAGATTGATTAATTGTCCTCCAGGTTGGAGGAAGACTTTGCTTGTATGCAACTATACCTCCAGGAGAGAGGTGGGGAGACATTGAGCTCTAGACTCTAGGGTTGGGCAGAGTTAGGCAGGATCCTTCAAGGAGAGCATCAAACAGGTATTGAGCATCGGACAGGTGTTAGGCATCTAGCAGGTGTTTCCTCTTGGATCATCACCCTTGCTACAGGGCCCACAGTATTCAGTAGCACATGGATCAGTGTTAAGGATGGTGCAATCAAATCTTGAGGGACAATAACAGTACAAGTGGCAGTCGGATGCTGAGGGGCGCAGAGTAATTGCAACACAAACAGTTACTTAGTGGACAGTGCAGAGGCTAGCAACAATCAAAGACTCATGAAGCAACTATAGAGCCACTCCAGTGGCAGAGTTGACTCAGTTCTCAATTGCAGTAGTTGCAGCAATAGCAGTAGCATGAGATCAGTTGCAGCGCAATGCAGAGGTGGCATCAGTACAAGATGCACAATGCGGTGTTAGTAGTGTTATCACCCCAAGAAACTCTCCTAGGTTGTATCTCGAAGATGCTCGGGAACATTACAAACTCAACAAAATGTTGGAAATGGGTGGATGAATGGAAGGAATGATGCTTGTCCAAGCCAGATAACCACTTCTACAATGCTTAACTCCAGACATGGGTGAACACCCCCAGATTACAAGGCTTTAGACCACCAATTACTCACAGTTTGAGGATTAGGTGAACATGGAGAATACTGACCACACCGGCAGATGCACAAGACCATGTGATGGCCGGCTGCAACCAATAAAAAGGTCTACAAATCTATTTCCTAATGCACAGACAGGATGACAGCTCTCTGGCACTAAGTAAACAAAAACCTGCATAACACATTCAATGATACATACTAGACCTCAACACAAAGGTGGGATGACAACCCCTCTAATGCTAAATATCAAGAGCACATGAATAAATGAATAACAGGCACAGCCTAGAACAGAGTAGAAATGGAAAGTGAGCAATTAACAGCAAAAGAAGCTTGTATTAGCTGAAAATGAAGACCAGACGCTGCAAGTATCAAAGTAGTTACAGTGTCCAGAAGTTGAACCTTACATCAAAACAACAACCATCAACCATCATCCTCTGTTTTCTGGGTATATATAGAGTTTGTTTACAAGGATATGTTGTTGTGCTATGCGTGGAGGGGTCATAATGGACCACCAACCACCTTAACTCTCTAAAAGAGTATCTGCTACAGTCTGTGTGCTTTAATGAACAAAATTGATCTTTTCAGCTACTTTGTTGTCCTTCTCGAACAGGTGGAGTGTAGTATAGGAGACATTCCATCACTGATAAATGCTTGTAACTGCTCGAGACACGTCCTTTTCTTCTCGGCCATACTGCTCTTGAATGCAGTTGTTGAAGAGTAACTGCACTAGGTACAGGTAGCTAGCCACCTTCGTCCTTCGGGAGCACAAAATGGTTATGGACGTGGATAGTCGAGAAGGATGGAGAAGGGAAATCGACCGTTGGATCGCAGAGATGGACGGCAAAGATCTCTTGGCACGGAGTATAGGGCGAAACGGAGGCAAAAAGATTGTTAGCCGTCAGATCTGGCAGATGGACAACGGAGATCGGCTTACAGGAGGTATCGGGAAAAAACATGAACGGACAAACCTAGGCCGTCGGATCACGGTCGGGCAGATCCAACGGCTATCGGGCGAAAGAGTAGCGCGGGAGATAACATGCGGGGACGGGCGAGACGGGCGGTAAGTGGTATGTATCGCACCGCTTACGGGGGTCGGGCGATAATCGTACGCGGACGCGCGATCACAATCAGCGCTCGACACGTGGCGAATGTGACATGACCAAAACCACTTTCCCCGCGAGCTAACATGCGGTCAACTTGAGAGAGCAGGGGAGAGTGAATGACGTCCGATCATGTCAGAGATGATCGGACGGTGGAAGATTAGCGCACATGTTTGTTTGTCGGATACGGCCGAGGACCGTTAGATCAGGATGCGGAAAATTAACGGCTGCAATTGCAGCGGAGGGTTTATGAAAGCGTGCAAACATATAAGCGCGGGGTCACGTGGTTATGGTGATATGGGACCTTAAACTTAGCGCTTGCGGCTTTGAGATCGGAGGTTTATGCCAGGTGGGAAGAAAACGAAGGCAGCGGGATGAAAGAGATGGAGGAAGATGACCGGTGCAGACCTGCATTTGACCCTCAAATGCTGAAGTATGTAGCAGAGCTAACACTGGCTCCTTCTAGGGATGAGATCCTCCCTGTGAGGTCTCAAGAACTGCATACCAATGCCTTCATACCATAGTTGCATGAAGCGCCCCCCCCAGTTCCAAGCCCCGAAGCGCGTCCCGTACGGAAGCGCCTAGGAAGCTTGGCCGGAAACGGCGCTTCCGAATTCGGAAGCGCCGCTTCGGCATTTTTAGACGCTTCCTGGAAATTTGGAAGCGTTGTACGGAAGCGCCGCTTCCGAAGCGCCGAAGCGCGCTTCGTACGGCGCTTTGGAGGAGGAAGCGTACGCTTCCAGAAAAGCTTCCGGAAAAGCGTTTAGAAAATCGTTTTTTTTTTTTAATTTTAGGTGAGTTTGCTTGTTGGGGGTGGGTCCACCTTGGGTTAGGGTGACGAATGAAGGCAAAAAAAATATATAAATATAGCAAATGCTCCCTCATGGTAATGTTAAATTCTTAAAGTAAAAGTGACATTCTCCTTTAATTTTCATTTTCATGAAATGACTCGGGATGTTTGAGAGTGGTTCCAGCTTCATTGGACTTCATATGGAGAAAATAGAATTTCATATTCTATTCAAAATTCAGCAGACTTAACAGTTTTCAGGAATTCAGGATCAATGGGATTGTGGCATTTCATTAGATTATATCAAGTATGAAGGTATGTGATTAGCATTTAATCAAGAGCACCAAGCCTTATATGTACCCTAGTGTTGGTGGTGTTAATTGTTGAACTCCTTTGTCACGCGGCACGCCCTTAGCAAAAAATTACCTTTCAATCAAGTCAAAATCATCGATCAAGCATGTTAAGCTTTTTCTACCATATTTTAAGTCTTGAATTAGGTAGTTTGATCAAGATTGGGCAATGTTGACTAATATCCCTAGACAATCGAGGTAGAGGCAAAGGCTAGACAAGAGGAGAAGAATCTAGATTCTAGATGGTTGATGCTCGAATAATTAATCATTAATGTACAATGGATGTTATATCTATCTTGATTTATGCAAAAATATGCATGTTTTCATGTCTTCTACAATTAATTTGGTATTTGGGATGTTTGTTTTGAGTATAAATGCAAAAAAATATAAATATATATATATATAGCAGACGCTTCCGCGGACGCTTCGCTTTCTAGATTTTTGGAAAATGACGCTTCGGCGTCCCCGCTTCCAAAAAACGCTTCCGCTTCGTGCAACATTGCTTCATACAAAACAAGCTTAAAAACATTTGCCTAGTATTCCATTGGGCATGGAGTCTAATTAAGTCTACGCTAAAGCCTGTAAAAGAAAATGCTTACAATCATTAAGGCCTGAGAACCTTAAACAACATAAATCTTCAAAAACTGGCCATTTGTTGGGCCATCAAAACTGTTTCTCCTCCTCTCGGCCGGTTCATCATAGATCTGCAAAATTGGGTTGATTTGATCCTCTACCTCAAAGAGTTTAGGGCATTTGACCTTATCTGGTAGATATGGATCAAATTTCATCCCCTTTCTGTATACTCTCATCCTCGGATGTTCTTTATGGGAGCCTTTGTACACCTATTGAATAACCATGGTGGCTGTGTACTTCTCTGTGTCATTTGTGGTCTGCACAACTAATATGAATGGTGAACCAATGTATTCTTGTGCGGGGGACACAGAGACATCATCTGCTCCTTCATTTTTCTTAGAACAGTCCACATCCAAGGAGGAGTCCCAAAATTGTGCATCCTCTTCCTTTGTGATCTGGCAAACCGCCCTTTCAAGCTGTGTGGAGACCAACTGGGCAGGTATTAGAATATCAAGACTGAGATTATCAGTATCAGCCTTGGGCATCGAGCTATGGCCTGCCTCAATGCCTAATGGGCAATTGTGAGGGATTGTCACTTGAACAGAGAGAGAAGCATAGGACGATGGGCAATTAACTTCACCCCTTTTGATCACTGGACTGGGGATAACCGCAGGCTAGTCAATTTGCAGATCTGCAGAGTCATGGGAAGATGGGCTAGCTTCAGGCTCTTCCAGGATGGTGGGACCTGCTGCTGGCTGCTTCTGCAGCTACAACAAACTGGTGAGCAGTGCCTATAGATAATGACCTCTCATAGGCAGCTCTGGTTAAGAAAGGGGCACTACCCTTATCTTTCAAACCATGGACCTCATCCTCCTCTTCGAACAGCTTTTCTTCCATGACTATATCCCGAGAAAGGGTCTTCACCCTTTGATTTTCGTTTGCATCTTTGTTTCTTTGCAAAATCTACAACTGCTCCTTTGCTCCTCTATATAGATCTGGACTTGGAAGAGAAAAGGCACAAGGAGCTCCTGCTACCTCAGAATACTGCTCAGCTTCTAATCTGGATACTTCAGAGGCTAATGATTCTATCATCCTGGCCAATATATCGACCTTAAGATCTGAGGATGATGAGAGCTCACCCCTCTGTCTTCTCCTATCAGCATCACCTTCCAGTCTCTCTACAGCCAAAATGTTCGATTCTACTTCAAAGGTTGCATCTTGCATATCAGCCAAAGAAGCACATCTTCTTTCTCTTAACAGCAGGCAGAACTGAGAATCGAAGACATTAGCATAAGGGAGCATAGCAGAAGTAGGGGTAGGTTTGACTTTAGCTGGTATTCTGCTCTACATATGGTTGAATCTGATGTTGAAATCAGACAGCAGCTCACCACTCTCCCTCTGCAAGTTCCCAAATTCAGTATGATAATAGAGCAGATCCTTCTTATCCCCCCAATGCTTTAGGAACACTTCATCTAAGGCCCCAATGTCTGCTATAGACCTAGGGGATAATTCTCTGAACCATTTTCTAGCCTCCACGTCTAGGCTTTGGACAAAAACCCTCGTCCACACATCCTCTTCATTGATATCCAAGCTATCAGCATAGCTATAAAAGGACTCAAGGTGCTCTTCAGCGGTTACTCCTGTACTAGTAAACTTAGGCATATATTCCTGATAATCTCCTGCAGGCATGGCATTCAAAGGGACAGGCAAGACCAAGGGTCCATACCTAGCAGCTACGATTCTTTCTATCTTTGTAAGGGCTTGCTGACCTGCCATGACTAGGGTATATGAAAGAATACTGGTAGACTGAGAAGTATGGATCAATGAAATGGATAGCAGAGACAGAGGAACATGATGGACAGCATGGATGCTTTCTTTGGACTGAGATCCGAAAGGGAAATGAATGAACAAGAGCTTTATGAATCTCTGAAGGTGATTTTTCACTAGCAGAGATGCATGGGACTTTTAAGGCTTACCTGATCCTGATGCTCCTTTCTACAATGTTTTCTTCTGCTTAACGATCTTCTCAGGATCGGGCACTAGGTCAGCTAGTGATTTCTGAAGATTTCTTCGATTGTGTCTCACGAACTGAGCCAGAACTGCAATGTGGAGTCGCCAAAGGTTGGTCTTCCTCCAGTGGAGTCGCCAAATAGATGATTACAACCAGAAATGTGTCCGACCTTGTCTATCATCAAAATCTGGAACTGTGTCATCTCCCAGGGAAGCTGAGCTTCAACCTCCTCTCCCCGGCAACGGCGCCAATTAATGTTATCACCCCAAGAAACTCTCCTAGGTTGTATCTCGGAGATGCTCGAGAACATTACAAACTCAACAAAATGTTGGAAATGGGTGGATGAATGGAAGGAATGATGCTTGTCCAAGCCAGATAACCACTTCTACTATGCTTAACTCCAGACATGGGTGAACACCCCCAGACTACAAGGCCTTAGACCACCAATTACTCACAGTTTGAGGATTAGGTGAACATGGAGAATACTGACCACACCAGTAGATGCACAAGACCATGTGATGGCCGGCTGCAACCAATAAAAAGGTCTACAAATCTATTTCCTAATGCACAGACAGGATGACAGCGCTCTGGCACTAAGTAAACAAAAACCTGCATAACACATTCAATGATACATACTAGACCTCAACACAAAGGTGGGATGACAGCCCCTCTAATGCTAAATATCAAGAGCACATGAATAAATGCATAACAGGCACAGCCCAAAACAGAGCAGAAATGGAAAGTGAGCAATTAATGACAAAAGAAGCTTGTATTAGCTGAAAATGAAGACCAGACGCTGCAAGTATCAAAGTAGTTACAGTCTCCAAAAGTTGAACCTTACATCAAAACAACAACCATCAACCATCATCCTCTGTTTTCTGGGTATATATAGAGTTTGTTTGCAAGGATATGCTGTTGTGCTATGCGTGGAGGGGTCATAATGGACCACCAACCACCTTAACTCTCTAAAAGAGTATCTGTTACAGTCTGCGTGCTTTAATGAACAAAATTGATCTTTTCAGCTACTCTGTTGTCCTTCTCGAACAGGTGGAGTGTAGTATAGGAGACATTCCATGACTGATAAATGCTTGTAACTGCTCGAGGCACGTCCTTTTCTTCTCGGCCATACTGCTCTTGAATGCAGTTGTTGAAGAGTAACTACACTGGGTACAGGTAGCTGGCCACCTTCATCCTTCGGGAGCATAGAATGGTTATGGACGTGAATAGTTGAGAAGGATGGAGAAGGGAAATCGGTCATTGGATCGCAGAGATGGACGGCAGAGATCTCTTGGCACGGAGTATAGGGCAGAACGGAGGCAAAATGATTGTGAGCCATCAAATCTGGCAGATGGACGGCGGAGATCGGCTTACAGGAGGTATCGGGAGAAAACATGAATGGACAAACGTGGGTCGTCGGATCGCGGTCAGGCAGATCCGACGGCTATCGGGTGGAAGAGTAGCGCAGGAGATAACACGCGGGGACGGGCGAGACGGGCAGTAAGTGGTATGTATTGCACCGCTTACGGGGGTCGGGCAGTAATCGTACGCGGGTGCGCGATCACAATCAGCGCTCGACACGTGGCGGATGTGACATGACCAAAACCACTTTCCCCACGAGCTAACGTGCGGTCAACTTGCGAGAGCGGGGGAGAGCAAATGACGTCCGATCATGTCAGAGATGATTGGACGGTGGAAGATCGGCGCACATGTTTTTTTGTCAAATACGGCCGGGGACCGTTAGATCAGGATGTGGCAAATTAACAACTGCGATTGCGGCGGAGGGTTTATGAAGGCGTGCAAACATATAAGCGCGGGGTCACGTGGTTATGGTGATATGGGACCTTAAACTTAGCGCTTGGGGCTTTGAGATCGGAGGTTTATGCCAGGTGGGAAGAAAACAAAGGCAACAGGATGAAAGAGATGGAGGAAGATGACCGGTGCACACCTGCATTTGACCCTCAAATGCTAAAGTATGTAGCAGAGCTAACAAGTAGCAGCGCAAATGCAACTTGGTTCAGCTCAGAGTAGCAAGATGAAACAGAGTTGCGCAGAAGTTGATGAACAGTGGCAGATTGTCACAGTTGTCAGACATCAACAGCATGTATGGGAGATGATGTTACAAAATAGAGAGAACACCTTCCTCACTAAGAGGTTGTGTTGATTTTTGTAGCATTGGACAAGTGTTATAATCTCGACTTTGGTCAGAAAGGCTTAAAAACACAAGAGCTCCAAAACCCAGAAAACGTTTTAGGAGAAAACACCTAGAGATGGCTTAATTAAGTTAATTGATCAGTAATTAAATTTTTCCTAAGTCTAACTTTGGGAAAATGATTAATTAACAGGAATTAATTGAGAAAGGTGAGATTTCTCTAGAAACTCACACGAATCAACTCAGAAATGATCTTAACTATTGATGAGGATTTAATCATGGTCATCGTTGGTGAGCCAACGAGAGATTATAAGAGGGAGTCGATGGGGTTGGAGCTAAACACAAGAGAGAGAAGCTAGTGGTGCGAGTACCTTGGCAGATCAAGCTATCCAATTACAAAGGTCGAGTAAAGGAAGAGAGTTCGAGCTAGAAGGGACGCAAATGGGCAAAGACAATGATTCCGGAGGATGTTTCCAGTTCCGAAGAGTCAGGAGAGGAGGCCGAGTTATTTCCATAGGGCGTTGTGCAGAGTCTCACAGAGGCGATTCGATTTTGTTAAGAAATAGGTGGATTTAATCGTCGGGAGCAAGGATAATTTTCCAGAGGGCCAAAGGATCATTTCCAAAGCAGCAGCAATCAGTAAGGGGCAACTTCGAGGGAGATTTGGGCAGTGTGTGTGAGTGATTGTTGTTAAAATTGGAAACTAGGGACAAATTCCACCTTGGGACAACTCATTTGATGGAGATGATGATTGCACTAAATTCCTCTTTTCGAGAGGACCAAAATTGATATAAAGAGCATCCAACTTGGACACGCAGAAGTGTGTTTTGGAATTTATGCCCACACGTGTCAATTGTTCAGGTCGGCCACATCATCATGTAGGCTCATTAAGCCCAATGGACGTGACTCTTCACCCTCAACGACTTGTATAAATAAAAGTGCCCTCTCACCTCATTTGGCATCATCATTACACATTTCTTCTCTCTTCTTCTCTCATTGGTTCGCACAACTATTGGGCAGATCTTCTCTCTCTCATACGTCTAGAAGAAGGACAAATTTTTTGGGCAAATTGTAGGGCCGAATTTCAAGACTGTTGCAAGAGTTTGACCAGCGTTGACCAAGCACTTTGACTCATCCTTTGATTGCGATTTTTGTGGGAAAATTTTGTTTTTTGCAGGTCGTACAATTTGGCACAGGAACTAAGAATTTTTAGGCACTTTGACCGCAAGGTTGACCGCGGACCTGACCATGTTTGACCACAGTTTTCAAGATTGTTTTGCGCTGCCTTGGACCACCTTAACAGGCCGAGTTTGACTAGGTATGACCAAGCTCCAAAGAGGAAGATTTGTTGTTGCGTTGACCATCTTTGACTTTCTGGTTAGGGCTAAATTTGACTGCAGTTGACTGCAGATTTGACAAGGTTGTTTTGACTTGGATTTGGCAAGTCAACTTTGACCTTTTGTACTCTCTCTCTCTGCTAAACATTTTGATATAATAATAAGAAGAATTGATCAAAGGGTTTTCCCCACATTGGGGTTTTTCCCTAGCATCCGCCAAATCTGGTGTCCTCTTGTCTTGGCTTGTCTTCTGCATTTTATTTTATGTTCTATCTACAGTTACTGTCAATGTGATTTATGGTTAATGTGATTGCTATTGGAAAACTAAATTGAAACTATCATTGGGCTGCTAAAGGAACATTGAAGTAATTGTATTAAGCATAGAACATACCATTGTTAACTAAATTTAACATGGTATCAGAGCCCAAGTGAAGACAAAGCCCAAGCAAGAGAGAGAAAAGCAATCACCAAGAAAGGTTTATTGGACAAGTTTCAATGGCTTCTTCATCTTACTTCAAGATTGAGGACAAGCTCAATGACAAATCTGACTATCATGCATGGAAAATGACTTTGGACCTAACTTTGGAGGAGCATGAAGTATTGGACTATGTGCAGGGAAAAGTGGTGGAGCCTCCTTCAAATGCACCAGCTGCTGCTAAGACGAAGTATAGAAAAGGTGAGGTCAAAGCAAAGAAAATTTTGGTTGATTATATTCAAAAGCATTTGGTTGCTTATATTTCTGATTTGGGAACTTCTAAGGAAATATATGATAAGCTGGTTGGGATGTTCAAAGCAAAAAATGCAAATCAAATCCTCTTTCTCAAAAACAAGTTGAAGGACATCAAGATGGATAAAGGGGAGTCCATCCAATCCTACTTCATGAGGATCACACAAATCAAAAATGACCTTTTATCTATTGGAGAAGTTATTGCTGACAGGGAGCTCACTCTCATTGCACTTGGGGGTCTTTCAAGAGCATGGGATGTGTTTAACAACACCATTCTCAACAATGACAGTATTCCTAGTTTTGATGAATTATTGGCTAGATGTACTCAAGAGGAGACAAAGATGGAGAGAGACAAGCCTTCAAATGGAAATGAACCCACTGCTTTCTCTGCTCATGCAAAGAAGAAAAATAATGTTGGTCCAAGGAGACAGGGTCAAAGGTTCAAGCAAGAAAGAAAAGGAAGGTGCTTCAATTGTAACAAGTTCGGCCAATATGCTAGAGAGTGTCCTCACAAGAACTGTCCAAGGGATGATGACAATAACAACAACAACAAAGGCAATGGAAATCAAAGGAACAACAGGTTCAACAATAAAGGAAAAAGGAATGCTCTCACTGCTCGATATGGAAATGGTTGTCCTCCCAAAAGATCAAGAAACTCCAGGTATGAGGAAAGTAATGTTGTAGAAAAACAAAAGGAATTTTATCTTATTTTCGCTCTATCTACTGCCTCTCCTCCGGATACTTTGGATCATTGGTTGATTGATAGTGGAGCCTCAAGGCACTTCACTAGGTACAAGGAGGCCCTCTCAAATTTGGTTGAAAAGAAGACTAATTTGGAGATCATACTTGGAGACAATGCCACCTACCCCGTGAAAGGGATAGGTACTGTCACTCTTCACTTAAATCAAGGTCAAACCATTCATCTACAAGAAGTATTGTATGTACCCAATTTGAAGAAGAACCTGGTGTCTATTTCTGTGATGGAAGATAAAGGCTTCAAGGTAGCATTCATTGATGGAAAGGTACGTATTTGGCAAAGAAACCCTAAAGATGCATTTACACTTGAATTTAGGGTTGAAGGTCTCTATCAAGTTGGAGAAAGTCCTTTGGGAGCCTTGACTTGTGATACTTCTCTTCAATCTAAATTATGGCACCGGAGATTTGCTCACCTTCATTACAAAGCCTTACCTAGGGTAAGGAAGATGGTCACAGGTATGCCCGAGTTCAACATGAATCATGAAGGAGTTTGTCAGGGTTGTGCAATTGGGAAACTTACAAGGGGACCATTCCCTTCAAGTGAAAGCCAAACTACTGATATTCTTCAATTGGTCCATTCTAACCTATCTGGAATGTTGCCCATAACATCATTGGGAGGATATTTATACTATGCAATTTTTGCGGATGACTTCTCTTGCAAAACATGGATCTATTTCTTGAAGAAGGATGAAGTGTTCAAATGTTTCCATTCTTTCAAAGCCTAGGTGGAAAATCAAATAGGAAAGAAGATCAAAATATTGAGGACCGACAATGGAACCGAATATGAATCAAATGAATTCAATGACTTTTGCAAAGAGGTTGGCATTAAGAGGGAGACAACCGTTCCATACACTCCTAAGCAAAATGGAGTTGTTGAAAGAAAGAATCGAATAATCATGGAAGCCACCCGTGCCATGCTCCATGATCAAGGTCTACCGAAGTTCTTATGGGGAGAAGCTACCAACACTGTCATGTATGTTCAAAATAGGAGCTTGCATCAAGCACTAGATTTCAAGACACCCGAAGAAGTTTTCACTGGTAAGAAACCTAATGTTTCTCATTTTAGAATATTTGGTTGTCTCATGTATTTTCATGTGCCTAAAGAGAAAAGAAACAAGTTAGAAGCATCTAGGAAGAAAGGTATATTTGTGGGCTACAGTGAAAATTCAAAGGCATATAGAATCTATGTGCCTAGACAAAGAGATGTGGAAGTTAGCCATGATGTCACCTTCGATGAAGACACTGCCCTTGGGAAAGCCAGAGATCTCCCCATTCCAAGGAAGGATAATGATGATGCTACGGAAAAACAGGATGAACCTCCGACAGATGAGCCTATGCCCGATGTTGAAGGCTCGATGGATCCCATTGATCCACCTCCTAGTGATCCCTCTACCTCAAGGAAAAGACCTTTGTGGCTCAAAGATACTCTCAAAGATGTTGAAAGACATATTGCTCCAAGAGGGACATTTCGCAAAAGTAAGAAGTCGAACAAGTATCAAGGGTACTTCGTTTCTATGAGTATTATTATTCAAACTAAGCCATGTACATTCGAAGAAGTCGTAAAGCACCAAGTCTGGAAAGATGCGTTGAACAAAGAGTATGAATCTATCATGAAAAATGATATCTAGGATGTGGTGCCTAGACCAAAGGACAAGTCTGTAGTCACCTCAAAATAGTTATACAAAATCAAACATGGAGCAGATGGAATGTTGAGAAATACAAGGTTAGGTTCGTTGCTCGAGGCTTCTCTCAAAAGGAAGGAGTGGACTATGACGAGATATTTGCACCGAGTGCCCGATATACAACTATCCTATCTATTATTGCTCGTGTGGTTTTCAAGGATGGAGCCTACATCAAATGGACGTCGAGACTGCTTTCTTGCATGGCTCACTTAAGGAGGAAGTCTACTTGGAACAACCTCAGGGGTTCAAAGTACAAGATCAAAGGACACGCGTATGCAAACTGAATAAAACCCTCTATGGGTTGAAGCTAACCCCTAGGGCTTGGTATGAGAGGATTGATAGTTATCTTATGAAGCTGGGATTTACAAGGAGCAATGTTGATCCTAATCTATACTTCAAGGTTCAAAAGGACATGCCTCTCATCTTGGTCCTTTATGTAGATGATCTCTTTCTGACAGGTGCAAACCCTCTCATTTATAAATGCAAGAGGGAGTTGGCTTCCTAGTTCGAGATGAAGGACCTAGGACTAATGCACTACTTCCTAGGCCTGGAGGTCTAGCAAAAACCACGTGAGATTTTCCTTTCTCCAGGAAAATACATTGTAAAGTTGCTTGAGAGATGTGGGATGGTGGATTGCAAGTCTATTTCTACTCCGATGGAACTCAACTTCAAGAAGCTATGTGGAAGTGTTTCTAGGCCCAAATTGACAAACCCTTCTGAATATAGACAACTTGTGGGGGCCCTAATGTTCTTGGTAAACTCCCGTCTAGATATATGCTTCACTGTAAATATGTTGAGTCAATTTATGGTCGAGCCTCATCGCATACATTGGATTGTTGCTAAGAATCTCTTGAAATATCTTCGTGGCACAATCAACCATGGACTTAGATATACTATTGGGAATTTGAGGCTACATGGATATATTGATGTTGACTAGGCTGGCAGTGTGGTGGATCAAAGAAGCACATCTGGATGTTGCTTCTCATTGGGGTTTGTCTCAATTTCTTGGATGAGCAGGAAGTAGAAATTGGTTGCTCTAAGCACCGCCGAGGCCGAATACATTGCAACTAGTATGGCCTGTTGTGAGGTTGTTTGGTTGAGGAATCTCTTTAGTGAGCTATTTGAGCACGTGCTAGATACCACCATGATCTTCTGCAACAACCAGAGTGGGATTCGCCTTTCAGAGAATCCCATGTTCCATGACCACCCCAAGCACATTGATATCAGGTACCACTTTATCCAAGATATGGTACAACGAGGAGCAATAAGGCTCCATCACATCAGAGCCGATGAGCAGGTTGCACCCATCCTCACAAAGCCCTTAGGGAAGGTCAAATTCTTAGCCTTCCGAGAGAGACTTCGAGTCGTGGAAAGACCCTCCCATGAGGGTCCCGCTTGAGTTGGACGTTGAGCTCTGGGAGCTCCTAGGGGCTTGGTGTACTTCTTGGAGCTGTGAGCGACCATAAGGTGAGTGGTTCACCTTCCCCTATTGGTGTGTTGTGTACAAGGTGAGTGGTTCACCTTCCCCTGTGATACTCCATGATGGTTAACATCTGTGTAGAGTGAGTGGTTTGCCTTCCCCTACGATTGATGACACAAGTGTATAAGGTGAGTGGTTCACCTTCCCCTACAATTGACATATGCATAAGATGAGTGGTTCACCTTCTCCTATGGCATATGAGCAGGATGAGTGGTTCACCTTCTCCTGTTGATGCCCCAGCATACATCCTACCCATGTAGTCTGGAACTCATGGGAAGTACCTCTCATCTGGCCAATGAGTTGTGAAAAACGGATGCATCGTGTACTATCGTACTCCCTATGTCTAGGATGCATGATGTACAACAACTTGATCTAGGATGAAGTTTGATTGAGGTTCTACCTCTAGACTAACTTTCGTCAATGGAGAGTGGTAAGGTCTTGTGACTCATTGTCGATCGATTCTTCTTCATTATTTATATCAGTGTTCAGCAGAGTAGAGATGAGATAAGATTCAGAGATGGTACATGACGATAGGGTGGCATGATGATCGAAGATGATGGATGGATTAGCAGGTGGAATTCTCCCTAGTTGAGAGGGAGTGTTAAATTTGGCAACTAGGGCCAAATTCCACTTTGGGGCAGCTCATTTGATGGAGATGATGATTGCATTAAATTCCTCTTTTCGAGAGGACCAAAATTGATATAAAGATCATCCAATTTGGACAAGCAAAAGTATGTTTTTGAATTTATGCCCACACATGTGCCAATTGTTTAGGTCGGCCACATCATCATACAGGCTCATGAAGCCAAATTGTTCAGGTCGGCCACATCATCATGTAGGCTCATGAAGATCAATCGACGCGACTCTTCACCCTCAACGACTTTTATAAATACAAGTGCCCTCTCACCTCATTTGGCGTTATCATCAGACATTTCTTCTCTCTCCTTCTCTCATTGGTTCGTACAACTATTGGGCAAATCTTCTCTCTCTCACACGTGTGGCAGAAGGACGAATTTTCTAGGCAAATTGCAAGGCCGAATTTCAAGACTGTTGCAGGAGTTTGACTAGTGTTGACCGAGCACTTTGACTTATCCTTTAACTGTGATTTTTGTGGGAAATTTTCCCTTTTTGCGGGTGGTACAGTTTGGCACAAGAACCGAGAATTTCTGGTCACTTTGACCACAAGGCTCACTGCAGAGCTAACCAAGTTTGACTGTAGTTTTCAAGACTATTTTGGGTTGCCTTTGACCACCTTAATAGGCCGAGTTTGACTGGGTATGGTCGAGCTCCAAAGAGGAAGATTTGTTGTTATGTTGACCATCTTTGACTTTCTGGTTAGGGCTAAATTTGATTGCAGATTTGATAGGGTTGTTTTGACTTGGATTTGGCAAGTCAACTTTGACCTGTTGTACTCTCTCTCTCTCTGCTAAACATTTTGATATAATAATAAGAAAAATTGATCAAAGGGTTTCCCCACATTGGTGTTTTTCCCTGGCATCCGCCAAGTCTAGCGTCCTCTTGTCTTGGCTTGTCTTCTGCATTTTATTTTATGTTCTATCTACAGTTACTGTCAATGTGATTTATGGTTAATGTCATTGCTATTGGAAAACAAAATTGAAATTGTCATTGGGATGCTAAAGGAACATTGAAGTAATTGTGCTAAGCATAGAATGTACCATTGTTAACTAAATTTAACAACGAGGCTTGCGCAGAAGTTGTGTAGAGGGGTCTGAGTTAGCTAGTTCGAGTGGCCAGACTGGGCCAAGATTGCTTGTGGAGGGTAAATTTCTCTCAATGGTTTTGCTAGTATTTCTCTCAGAGAAGATCGCCAGTTTGGCATCCATTGTATTGTACACAGAATTTCACTATTGCATAATAATAAAACACTCACCTGTTGCACCAATTTTCCTGCGTTGGATTTTTCCAGGGACAATTGTCCAAAAATAATTGTCATTTTTATTGTGTGTGCTCTATATTTCTCAATTTCCATCATTTTATTTTCCGCATCTTTTTTATGGTGAAAACTGTAGTTGTGATTTTATCCATTATTTGTCGTAGTAAATAAACTACACTTAATTTTAATTAGTTAGAAGAATAATTTCCAGTTGCTGCAATAGATTAAAAATTTCATACTCAATTCCAATTTTATTTCCACGGTGCAGTTTATTTTTGGTGAAAATTATAGTTGTGATTTTATTCACTGTTTGTCATAATAGCAAATAAACTGCACATAACTATATTCATTTAGAAGAATAATTTCCAGTTTTTGCAATAGAGTTGAAAATTTCACAACCTTCCTAAAAGGGATGCCTTTGCTTTTGGATAAGACACAATCTCCTCATTATATGACTTGTCTAATGAGTTGGTTATTGAGACCATTATTGAGTTGTTTTTATTAGATATTGTTAAAATTGTCAACTAAGACCAAATTCCACCTTAGGACAGCTCATATGATGGAGATGATTATTGCATTGGATTCCTCTTTTCGAGAGGTCCAATTTTGATACAAAGATCATCCCATTCTAACAAGCAGAAATGGAATTTTGAATTTATTCTTTCTCATGCACAAATTGTCAAGGTCTACCTCAGTCAAATGTAGGCTCATGAAGCCCAATGGATGTGTCTCCTCACCTTCAATGAAGTGTATAAATAGGAGTGACCTCTCTCTCATTTGGACATCACTCATCTCATCACATATCTCTCTCTCTCTCCTCTCTTGATTGGTTCATACAGCTTGGAGGTAGCCTTTCCTACTTCACACGTGTGAAAGAGGACGAATTTAGAGATTGTTTTTGGAGGCCGAAAATTTTAGGAAACAAGTTAGCGTTGACCAGCACTGTTTGACCATGCGTTAACCTTGTTCTTGTGGGCAGAATTTCAATTTTTGAAGGCCACATTGATTGGCAAAGTTTTCGAGGTGATTGGGACAGTTTGATTGGTTTGACTTCAGCATTGACTTCAGCCTTTGACCGCATAAATTACATCAGCATTTGACTGGGTTGACCAAACTATATTTGGGTTGACTTTGACCCTCTTGGAAGGCCAAATTCTTCTGCTGTTGACCACGCTGCTTGGAGGACATTTTGGAGCTTCTTTGACCGTCGTTGACTTTTTGGTTAGGACTGTCATTGACTGTTGTTGATTGTTGATTTGACAGCACTGTTTTGGGCATGTAATTTTGATATTTGTACTCTCTCTCTTTGCTGAACTATTGAAGAATAATAAGAAGATTTGATCAAAGGGTTCCCCACATTGGGGTTTGTCCCTGGCATCCACCATATCTTATGTCCCCTTGTCTTGGCTTGTCTCACGCACATGTTTTTATGTTCTATCTACATTTATTGTCAATGTGTTTAAGTTAGTGTGATTGCTACTGAATATAATTAGAAATTGTCATTGGGATGATAAGGAACATTGAAGTAAATTGTGCTAAAGCATAGAACATATCATTGTTATCTAAATTTAACATGGAATTAGAGCCAGGTTAAGACAAAGCCCAAGCAAGAATGAGGAAAAGCAATCACCAAGGGAAGTTGTTGGACAAGAACTTGGAACTAGTCCCAATGACGACTACATCTTTCTTCAAATCCGAGGACAAGCTCAAGGACAAATCTGACTATCATGCATGGAAGATGACTCTAGATTTCACATTGGACGAAATGATGCCATGGACTATGTCAAAAGAAGAATAGCAAAACCTCCTTCAAATGCATCCGTAGTTGCACAAACAAAGTAAAAGAAAGGTGAGATTAAAGCTAAGAAAATTATTGTTGATTCTATTCACAAGCCTTTGGTTGCCTATATTTCTAATTTGGAAACATCTAATGAGATGTATGACAAGCTGGTTGGGATGTTCAAAGTAAATAACGCAAATCAAGTTCTCTTTCTTAAGATCAAGTTGAAAGACATCAAGATGGATAGAGGAGAATCCATACAATCCTACTTCATGAGGATTATCAAGATCAAGAATGATCTCCTATCTACTGGAGAAGTCATTGGTGACAGGGAGCTCACTCTTATCGCTCTTGGAGGCCTTACAAGAGAATGGGATGCGTTCAACACTACCATCCTCAACAATGACAAGATTCTGGGTTTTGATGAATTATTAGCTAGATGCACTCAAAAAGAAATAAGGATGATGGAAAGAGATAAGCCCTAAAATGGAAACAATCCTACCGCCTTCTCCACTCATTCTAAGAGGAGGAACAATGTTGGTCCAAGGAATCAAGGACAAGGGTTCAAGTCGGGATTCAAAGAAGGATGAAAAGGAAGATGCTTCAATTGTAACAGGTTTGGCCACTTCACTAGAGAGTGTCCTCACAAGAAGGATACTCCAAGAGATGATGACAACAATAACAATAACTTCAAAGGCAATGGCAATCAAAGGAACAACAGGTTCAACAACAAAGGAAAGAGGAATGCTTTCGCTACTCAAAATGGAAATGGTCGTCCTCCCAAGAAGTCGAGAGACTCCAGATACATTGGACCATTGGTGGATTGATAGTGGTGCCTCAAGGCACTTCACTAGGTACAAGGAGGCCCTCCCAAACTTGGTTGAAAAGAAAACGAATATGGAGATTATACTTGGGGAAAATGCCACTTATCCCGTGAAAGGGATTGGGATTGTTACTCTTCACTTAAATCAAGGTCAAACTCTTCATTTACAAAAAGTGTTATATGTTCCTGATTTGAAAAAGAACTCGGTTTCGATTTCTGCGATGGAAGATAAAGGTTTTAAGGTGACATTTATTGATGGAAAGGTTCGTGTTTGGAAAAGGAACCCAAGAGATGCATTCACTCTTGGATTCAGGGTTGAAGGTCTTTATCAGGTTGGAGGAAGTCCGTTGGGAGCAATGACTTGTGATACTTCTCTTCAATCTAAATTATGGCACCAAAGATTTGCTCACATTTATCTCAAAGCCTTACTTGATGTAAGGAATATGGTCACAGGTATGCCCGAATTCAATTTAAATCATGAAGGTGTTTGTCAGGGATGTGAAGCTGGAAAACATACAAGGGGGCCATTCTCCTCCAGTGAAACTCAAACCACCAATATTCTTCAATTGGTCCATTCTAATCTATCTGGTATGTTGTCTGTGACATCTTTGGGTGGATATTTGTACTATGCTATTTTTGTGGATGACTTCTCTCACGAAACATGGATCTATTTCTTAAAGAAGGATGAAGTATTCAAATGGTTCTACTCTTTCAAACCTTGGTCGAGAATGAAACAGAGAAGAAGATCAAAATATTGAGGACAGATAATGGGGCCGAATATGAGTCAAATGAATTCAAAGACTATTGTAGAGAAGCTGGCACTAAGAGGGAGACCACTACTGCATATACTCCTGAATAAAATGGTGTTGCCGAAAGGAAGAATCGTACTATCATAGAAGCCACTCATGTTATGTTACATGATCAAGGTCTACTAAAGTTCTTATGGGGAGAAGTTGTCAACACCGTTGTGTATGTTCAAAACAAATCTCCACATCAAGCTTTGGACTTCAAGACACCCAAAGAAGTATTCACCGAAAAGAAACCTAATTTTTCTCATTTTAGAATTTTTGGTTGTCTCGTATATTTTCATGTGCCAAAAGAGAAAAGAAACAAACTAGATGCAACTAGGAAGAAAGGCATGTTTGTGGGCTATAGTGAAACTTCGAAGGCATATAGAATCTATGTGTCTGGTCGAAGGGAAGTGGAATTAAGTCATGATATCACTTTCGATGAAGATTCTGCTCTTAGAAAAATCTGAGATCTTCCTATCCCTAGGAAGGACAATGATGATGTTGATGGAGAAAAGCAGGATAAACCTCCGTCTGATGAATCGATGTCCAATGTGGAAGGTCTGATGGATCCCATTAATCCACCTCCTAGTGAGCCCTCTACTTCAAGAAAAAGACCTTTGTGGCTCAAAGATACTCTTGAAGATCCTGAGAAACTGTCAAAAGTGGCAACTAGAGCCAAACTCCACATGGGTCATCTTCTTTATGACAACTGATATTTTTCTTGGATTCCTCTCTCCGAGAGGTGTAGGATTGATCTAAAGATCATCCGATTCTAACATGTACAAATGAAGTTATGAATTTATTTTGATTATGGTCAAATTGTCAAGGTCGGCCAGCAAACTTATGTAGGCTCAAAAGCCAAATAGTCACATTTATTCATCCTCAACGTTGCATATAAATAGAAGGTGACTTAGCCTCATTTGGACAAACTCATCCTCATTCATCTTTCTCTCTCTCATCTTGATTGGGTACGGATTTCTAGGCCTCTCTCTCCATACGTCTGAAATTTCAAGAGAGCAAAATTTTAGGAGAGTGGAATTTTAGGAGGGCGAAATTTCAGGAGACCAAATTTCTTGACAGTTTGATCAAGCATTGACCAGCATGCTTTGACCTCCTTTGACTGTGTTTTTGCGAGGGTTATCTTTGTTTGGGCAGGTCGCATTTCTGGGCACAGAAATCGAGGCGAAACATTCACTATTGACCAGCGTTCACTGCAGCTAGGGAGCACCGCAAGTGGCTTGTTTGACCAGACTTTGACTGGGTTGAATTTGAGTGTTTTGAGGGTTGTTTTATCTTGTTGTTTGGAGGCCGAAGTTGACTTAAGTTGACCACTTTGCTGAGGGTCAAATCTACCCTATTGACAAGTGTTGACTTTTTAGGTTAGGGCTCTTTTGTTGTTGTTATAAATTATCATATTTGTAAATTGTACTATCTCTCTCTGCTGAACTATTGAAGACTAAAAGAAGATTTGATCAAGGGTTTCCCCACATTGGGGTTTGTCCTTGGCTGGTGCCACATCTTATGTCCTCTTGTCTTGGCTTGTCTTCTACTGTTTATGTTTATGTTCTATTTGCATTTTACTATCATGTTGATGTGATTGCTAATCTGAATATTGATACTGGGCTAATAAAGAAACTGAAGTAAAATTTCTCTAAAGCATAGAACATACCATTGTTGCCTAAAATTAACATGGTATCATAGTTGAGGTGAAGACAAAGCCCAAGCAAGAGTGAAAGAGCAATCACCAAAGACAGTTGGACAAGGACAAAAGGTTCAATGGGTTCCTCATCCTACTTCCCGACCGAAGACAAGCTCCATGATAAATATGACTATCATGGATGGAAGATGTCCCTTGATTTGACCTTGGAAAAAAAGAAGTGATGGACTATGTGCATGGTAAAATCATTGAACCTCCTTCAAATGCAGTGGCTGCTGCGAAGACCAAGTACAATAGGGCTGAAGTCAAAGCAAAGAAGATTATCAAGGATTCCATTGACAAGCATCTGGTGGCCTACATCTCCGAATTGAAGACCTCCAAGGAGATCTATGACAAGTTGGTTCGCATGTTCAAGGTTAGTAATGCTAATCAAATTCTATTTCTCAAGAAAAAGTTTAAGGATATTAAGAAGGGCAAGGACAAGGATATTGAATCCTATTTCTTGAGGATTATTGAGATCAAGAATGATCTACTCTCGATTGGAGAAGTCATTCCTGACAGGGAACTTACTCTCACCACCCTTGGAAGACTCCCACCTGAGTGGTATGTATTTAGAACTACCGTATTCAACAATGATCGAATTCCAGGGTTTGAAGAATTGATGTCGAGATGCATTCAAGAAGAAACAAGAATGGGGGAGCAAGAAATGCCTTCTAATAAAATCAACCCCACTGCATTCTTTGATCATGCCAAAAGGAGAAATAATGCAGGGTCTAAAGGTCATTTCCATGGAAAGCCTGGATCTAAGGGAGGAAGGAGGGGCAGGTGCTTTGTTTGTAATAAGTTTGGCCACTATGCAAGGGAGTGTCCAAATAAAAGGGACACATCGCATGATGATGATCACAATCATTCCAGGGGCAACTTCAACAACAACGATCAAAGGAATGGCAGGTCCAATGGCAAAGGAAAAAGGAATGCGGGACATCAAGGAAATGGTCGACCCTCCAAGAAATCAAGGAACTCCAGGTATGAAGAACCAAATGTCGTTAACAATAAGCAAAAAAGGTATTATCTTATATCGGCCCTCTCCACTGCCTCTCCTCCGGACACTTTGGGAAATTGGCTGATTGGTAGTGGTGCCTCAAGGCACTTCACCAAATACAAGGAACACCTCTATAATCTGATACAAAAGGAGACAAACTTGGAGATCATCCTTGGAGACGATGCCACCTATCCCGTGAAGGGAGTAGGGAATGTTACCCTTCAATTGAATCAAGGTAACACTATTCATTTGCAAGAAGTACTATATGTACCTAATCTCAAGAAGAACCTGGTATCTATCTCGGCGATGGAGAACAAAGGATTCAAGGTGGCATTCATCAATGGAAAGGTACGTGTTTGGAAAAGAAATTTTAAAGATGCTTTTGCTCTTCAGTTCAGGGTTAACACTGTGTATCAAGTTGGAGGAAGTCCATTGGGAGCCATGTCTTGCGACACATCTCTACAATCTGAACTATGGCATCGAAGGTTTGCCCATCTTCATTATAAGGCCTTTCCCGATGTGAGACAAATGGTGACAGGTATGCCCGATTTCAAAGTAGAGTGTGAAGGTGTATGTCCGGGATGTGCCGAAGGAAAACTTACAAGGGGACCATTCCCCTCAAGTAATAGCAAGACCACAAATATATTGCAATTGAACCATTCCGACATATCTGGTATTATTCTCGCAAGACCTGGATCTACTTCTTGAAGAAGAAGGATGAAGTGTTCACCTGGTTCCGACACTTCAAAGCCTTGATCGAAAACCAATTCGAGAAGAAAATCAAGATATTGAGGACTGATAATGGGACCGAGTACAAATCCAATGAATTCCAAGATTATTGCAGAGAAGCTGGCATTAAGAGGGAGACTAGAACGCCATACACTCCTGAGCAGAATGGTGTGGCTAAAAGGAAGAATCGCTCTATTGTAGAAGTTGTTCATGCCTTGCTTCATGATCAAGGCCTTCCGAAGTTCCTATGGGATGAAGCTGCAAATATCGTCGTGTATGTTCAAAACCAATGCCCTCATCAAGCATTGGACTCCAAGACTCCCGAAAAAATGTTGACTGGTAAGAAACTCGATGTCTCTCATTTTGGAATTTTTGGAAGTCCCATATATTTTCATGTGCCAAAAGAGAAAAGAAGCAAATTGGGTGCATTTGGGAAGAAAGGAATCTTTGTGGGCTATAGTGAAAATTCTAATGGATATAGAATTTATGTGGCTGGTCCAAAGGAAGTTGAAATAAGTCATGATGTCACCTTCGACAAAGATATGGCCCTCGGGAAGATCAACAACCTTCCTATCCTAAGGAAGGACAAAGAAGCTGACACTGGAAATCAGGGTGCAAAAGAAGACAAAACGATGCCTGATGTTGATGAACCTATGGATCCTATTGATCCTCCTCCTCATGAGCCCTCCTCCTCCAAAAGGAGACCCTCATGGCTTAGGGAGACTCTCGAAGATGTTGATAGACACATTGCACCAAGGGGGACTTCAAGTGAAAGCAAGAAGCCGAACAGGTATCAAGGATATTTGACCACCATGAACACTATCATTCAAAATGAGCCTTCATCATTCGAAGAAGCTGTGAAGCAACAAGTATGGAAGGATGCTATGAATGAAGAATGATGTCTGGGATGTGATCCCTAGACCCCAGGACAAATCGGTTGTCACCTCTAAGTGGCTCTACAAAATCAAGCATGGAGCTGATGGAAGTGCAGAAAAGTTCAAGGCTCACTTTGTTGCTTGAGGTTTCTCTCAAAAGGAAAGTGTAGATTATGATGAGATATTTGCACCTGTAGCTCGATACACCACCATCCGCTCGATCATAGCCCTTGCTGCCTCGCAAGGATGGAATCTACATCAGATGGATGTCAAAACTGCCTTCTTGCATGGTTCAATCAAAGAGGAAGTCTATGTGGAACAACCCGAGGGGTTTGAAGTACATGATCGAGAACCTCATGTATGCAGGTTGAAGAAAGCTCTCTATGGGTTGAAGCAAGCACCTCGGGCTTGGTATGAGAGGATCGATAGCTATCTGATGAAACTAGGATTCACTAGAAGTGAAGTCGATCTGAACCTTTACTTTAAGGTTGAAAATGTTAAACCTCTCATTCTAGTACTTTATGTGGACGACCTCTTTCTAACAAGTGCAGACCCTCTTAATTCTCAAATGTAAGAGGGAGTTGGCTTCTAAATTTGAGATGAAGGACCTAGGACCGATGCACTATTTCCTAGGTTTGGAGGTCTGGCAAAATCCAGGTGAAATTTTCCTCTCTCAAGGAAAATATGTTGTGAAGGTATTGGAAAGATTTGGGATGGTGGATTGCAAGCCTGTGACTACTCCGATGGAACTTAACTTTAAGAAGTTATGTGGTAGTGTTGCTAGACCTGAATTGGGAAATGCTTCTGAGTATCGTCAACTCATAGGAGCACCGATGTTCTTGGTGAACTCCCGTCCGGACATATGTTTTACAGTTAACACATTGAGCCAATATATGGTTGAGCCTCATCATATACATTGGATTGGTACCAAGAATCTTCTAAGACATCTTCGAGGCAAAATCACTCATGGACTGAGATACACTATCGGAGATGTGAGGCTGCATCGTTATTCTGATGCTGATTGGGCTGGTAGTGTGGTGGATCGCAAGAGCACTTCTGGATGTTGTTTTTCTTTGGGTTCTGCTTCGATATCTTGGATGAGAATGAAGCAGAAATCAGTTGCCTTGAGCACCGCCGAGGCCGAATACATAGCTACTAGTATGGCCTCCTGTGAAGTTGTCTGGTTGAGGAAGCTATTCAGTAAGTTGTTTGGACATGTTTTGGATACCACCGTGATCCTCTGTGACAACCAGAGTAGGATCTGATTATCAAAGAATCCTGTGTTTCATGATCGCTCAAGCATATAGATATCAGGTACCACTTTATCCGGGATATGGTACAGCGAGGAGCAATAAGGTTCCTTCACATTGGGACAAATGAGCAGGTCGCCAATATTCTGACGAAGCCCCCGGGAAAGGTCAAATTCTTGACTTTTCGAGAACGACTAGAAGTTGTGGAGAGACCCTCTCCTGAGGGTCCTGTATGGTATGGATATTGAGCTCTAGGAGCTCCGAGGGGCTTGGGGTACTTCTTGGAGCGATGAGCAACCATAGGGTGAGTGGTTCAGCCTTCCCCTAATGGTTTGCTATGTAGGCAAGATGAATGGTTCATCCTTCTCCTGCTAAGACACAATCATAGGGTGAATGGTTCAGCCTTCCCTAGTGATTTGTTGTGTATAGGGTGAGTAGTTCAACCTTCCCCTGGGATACCCCATGGCGACATGTAGGCAGAATGAGTGGTTCATTCTTCTCCTGCTGAGACATCCTACCCATGCAGTCTGGGACTCATGGGAAGTACCTCTCATCTGGCCAATGAGTAGGGAAATGAGGATAGGGACCATAGTACTACCGATGGACGCATCGTGTACTACCATACTCCCTATGCTAGGATGACCGATATTGATCTAGGATCAATGGGAACTGACTTCGGGTCAGTAAGAGTGGTATGAGACACTCTCTTTTGATTGGAACTGACTTCGGGTCAGTAAGAGTGGTATGACACACTCTCCTTTGATTGGGACTAACTTTGGATACATTCTTGATCACTTCTTCTTCTTCATAGTTCAGCAGTGCAGAGCAGTGCATTGATGGCAGAGATAGTACAGATTGGCAGATGGATTAGCAGATGGAGTTCTCCCTAGTTGAGAGGGAGTGTTAAAATTGACAACTAGGGCCAAACTCCACATGGGTCATCTTCTTTATGACAACTGATATTTTTCTTAGATTCCTCTCTCCGAGAGGTGTAGGATTGATCTAAAGATCATCTGATTCTGACATGTACAAATGAAGTTAAGAATTTATTTTGATTATGGTCAAATTGTCAAGGTTGGTCAGCAAACTTATGTAGGCTCAAAAGCCCAACAGTCACGTTTATTCATCCTCAACATTGCATATAAATAGAAGGTGACTTAGCCTCATTTGGACACACTCATCTTCATTCATCTTTCTCTCTCTCATCTTGATTGGTTACGGATTTCTGGGACTCTCTCTCCACACGTCCGAAATTTCAGGAGAGCGAAATATCAGGAGGCCGAAATTTTAGGAGGCCGAAATTTCAAGAGAGCGAAATTTCAAGAGACCAAATTTCTAGACAGTTTGACCAAGCATTGACCAGCATGTGTTGACCTCCTTTGACTGCATTTTTGTGAGGGCTATCTCTATTTGGGCAAGCCACATTTCTGGGCACAGAAATCGAGGCTAAACGTTGACTGTTGACCAGCGTTGACTGCAGCTAGGGCTGACTGTAGGTGGGTTGTTTGACCAGACTTTGACTGGGTTGAATTTGACTATTTTGAGGGCTGTTTTATCTTGTTGTTTGGAGGCCGAAGTTGACTAAAGTTGACCGATTTGCTAAGGGTCAAATTTGCTCTATTGACCAGCATTGACTTCTCTGGTTAGGGCTCTTTTGTTGCTGTTATAAATTATCAGATTTGTAAATTGTATTATCGCTCTCTGTTGAACTATTGAAGTCTAAAAGAAGATTTGATCAACAAATTCCCCACATTGGGGTTTGTCCCTGGCTGGTGCCACATCTTGTGTCCTCTTGTCTTGGCTTGTCTTCTACTGTTTATGTTTATGTTCTATTTGCATTTTACTATCATGTTGATGTGATTACTAAACTGAATATTAATATTGTGCTAATAAATAAATTGAAGTAAAATTACTCCAAAGCATAGAACATACCATTGTTGCCTAAAATTAACAGAAACATATTGCATCGAGGGGGACATTTCGTGAAAGAAAGAAGCCAAATAGGTACCAAGGGTACTTAGCTGTCATGAGTACCATTATACAATCTGAGCCTTGCACATTTGAAGAAGCCATGAAGCAACAATTTTGGAAGGATGAGATGAATGAGGAGTATGAGTCGATCATGAAGAATGATGTCTGGGATGTGGTTCCTAAACCCAAGGATAAGCCACTGGTCACTTCAAAATGGCTCTACAAGATCAAACATGGAGTTGATGGGAGTGTTGAAAAGTTCAAGGCCATATTTGTTGCTCGAGGCTTCTCTCAATAGGAAGGAGTAGACTACGATGAGATATTTGCACCGGTTGCCCGATATACCACCATTCGCTCAATTATAGCCCTTGCTTCTTTGCAAGGATGGCACCTACACCAAATGGATGTCAAAACTGCCTTCTTGCATGGTTCGTTTAAGGAGGATGTATATGTGGAACAACCCGAGGGGTTCGAGGTTCAAGATCATGAGACACATGTATGCAAGTTGAAGAAATCCCTTTATGGGTTAAAGCAAGCCCCTAGTGCTTGGTATGAAAGGATTGATAGCTATCTTATGAAGCTGGGATTCACGAGGAGCGATGTTGACCTGAACCTATACTTCAAGGTTGAAAAAGACAGACCTCTCATTCGAGTCCTTTATGTGGATGATCTCTTTCTAACGAGTGATGACCCTCTCATTCATCAATGCAAGAGGGAGTTGGCTTCCGAGTTTGAGATGGAGGACCTTGGACTGATGCATTATTTCCTAGGGCTAGAGGTCTGGCAAAAGCCAAGTGAGATTTTCCTTTCTCAAGGAAAATACATCGTGAAGCTACTTGAGAGATGTGGGATGGTGGATTGCAAGTCCGTGACTACTCCAATGGAACTCAACTTTAAGAAGCCATGTGGAAGTTCTATTGGGCCCGGATTAGCAATCCCTACCGAGTATCGTCAACTTCTGGGGGCCCTGATGTTCTTGGTCAACTCCCATCGTGACATATGCTTCGTTGTGAACACGTTGATTCAATTTATGGTTGAGCCTCATCACATTCATTCGATTGCTGCTAAGAATCTCTTGAGATATCTATGAGGCACAATCCACTATGGACTGAGATACATTGTCGGGAACTTGAGGCTACATGGATATTCAGATGCTGACTGGGCTGGCAGTGTGGTGGATCGTAAGAGCACGTCTGGGTGCTGCTTCTCTTTGGGGTTTGCTTCAATATCTTGGATGAGCAGGAAGCAGAAATCGGTTGCACTAAGCACTGCCGAGGTCGAATACATTGCTGCGAGTATGGCCTGTTGTGAAGTTGTTTGGTTGAGAAAACTCTTCAGTGAGCTATTTGAGCACGTGTTGGATATCACCGTGATCTTCTACGACAATCAGAGTGGGATTCGCCTATCAGAGAATCTCGTGTTCCACGACCACTCCAAGCACATTTATATTAAGTACCACTTTATCCAGGATATGGTACAACGGAGAGCAATAAGGCTCTAACACATTAGAATAGATGAGCAAGTCGCAGATATTATCACGAAGCCTTTGGGGAAGGTCAAAGTCTTAACCTTCTGAGAGAGACTTGGAGTCATGGAACGCCCCTCCTATGAGGGTCTCGTATGAGTTGGACACAGAGCTCTGGGAGCCCCTGGGGGCTTGGGGTATTTCTTGGAGCTATGAGCGACCATAGGGTGAGTGGTTCACCTTCCCCTAATGGTGCGCTAGATACAAGGTGAGTGATTCACCTTCCCCTATGATACCCCATTATGGTTGACATGTGCGTAGGGTGAGTGGTTCACCTTCCCCTACCCAGACACATACATGTAGGGTGAGTGGTTCACCTTCTCCTGCGGATGCCCCAGCACACATCCTACCCATATAGTCCGGGACTCATGGGAAGTACCTCTCATCTGACCCATGAGTTGCGAAAAGATGGTTAGGTACCATAACACTATTGATGGACACATCGTGTACTACCATACTCCCTATGACTAGAATGTTATGTTGCACAGGTCCCCGAACCTGAGGGTGGGGTTCTCGAACCCATCCCGGGTTCCGGTCCCTAAGTACCGGATTCGGGTACAGGTTCTTCTCAGAAGAACCCATAAGAACTGGGTTCTCTAAAAAAAATTGGGTTCTTTTCCTTTAACGGGTACAGCGAACCCATAGGATGGGTACTTAGAACCCAAAAATTGGGTTCTTTGGATTCTTCAAAAAAAAATTATATTAAAAATTTAATTTTCAAATAATAAAAAAACTATTGAAATTTAAAAATTATTAATATGATATTTATTATTAACAAATGTCAAAAACTTAAAAGTTAAAGCCTAAACTTTTAACTAACCCACACAGCCATCGAATTTCATTTTTGTTTTTGGTTCAGCTGTTCCGTTTACCCATTTCCGGCAGCAATGGACAGATTCGACGGCGGCAGTGCTTCACCTTCAGACGGACAGAGCAACAGTGGCATTAGGCGTTAGGCGTTAGCCTGTTAGCATTTGACTGTTATATCACCAGTCAAAAGAGGTATCTGATCTGAAAGCTGGAATCGAATTTAGAGTTAAATTAATATTTATATTTGATCAGCATTGTGATGTTGCAGGTAGCTTGTTATTAGAGGTATCTCTGGAAACAAGGATCGTCTCATGACATATATTGCAAGATTAATTGTTTTTAGCATATAAATTTAGGGACAAATTTAATTGTTTTTAGTATATAAGTAAAAAATATTCCGAATCTTGGACACAGAGACAATATAAACTACACATTTTAAGGTATACCGGTTTACCTTTCTATTGTATTTCTCTACCTTCATCCTACTGCATTTGAATATAAAAGAATCCTTAACATGAAAGCTTTTTGAAGCCTGTAATGGGCTATGGAAAGAATATGAAAGCTTTTTTATTTCGTGCAATAGGAGTGATATCTTTGTAAAAGTTGCAAATCATTGGTTTCTGCTCATCGTTGTTTTACTTGGCTCAAAAGGTGTGTGTTTGTACAAAAGCAAAAATTATGTGCTGTGTGATATTTAAAAAAACAGAAAATAATCAACCATTGCAAGGTTGAAGGTCAGGGAGAAAGGCAGCAGGCTTGTCGAATGGAAGGAGAGAGCAGTTGGAAACAAGAGGGAGAGAGACAATAGCTTGAAGGTCTTCTGATTGTAAGACTGAAACAATAAATGGGGGGCACTGTTAAGTGTTACCCTGCACATAGAAACAGTAGTTGGTTCTATCCCACTGTGATTTTGTAGCGACGAGTTGTAAGGCATACTCTGGATTGGACATTTAATAATTTTAATTTATATTAGCAATATAAACCTTGGTTGTTTAGACAGGACAAAGAATCCTGTAGTGTAATTTTTATTTTGATATCTTCCATATTGTTTGTAAGAAAAACCCTAAAACTCTTTTATAGATGTAGCTGGCACAAATACATTCTGCCCATCTTCGTGATCCCTGCCCCAGGATAAAAAACCATGTTAACTTCCCTCGTAGTACATATAATTACATAAAAATATACCAAATAAAAAAATTTCACCCCACCTCACCGTCAATACGTATAATTACATAAAAATATACCAGTCAAAATATAAAAAATTAAAAATGCTTTGGAAAATTCTAGAAATCTTCCCTAGTAATAGATATTTATATTGTTTTTGCCTACAAATTTTTTCTTTATCGTTGTCTGGTCAAACAATCTCATATTATGCTGCCTCTTGAAAGTTTGTCTATGGGCCTATCTCTTCAGAATTTAGTGTTTGCTTTTATAATTTATTTAAGTAGGCTTTGGCCCTTGAGAAATGCTCAGAACTTTTCAACTGTCCGCAAAGAGATCACAGAATGCTAGAAAGGGATTATAAGATCCAGCAGTTTATAAGTTTCTGCATTAAAATTTAATTTACAGCTATATTAGGCTTGTTGTAGCAATTTGCAGTGCAGTTTTCTGCCCTATTAACTCCATTTCCCAGTATTGGATCTAGGCACTTGTCCTCCCTTTCAACCACCTTAAAACACTAAAAAATATTCTTTTAATTTTCTGTTTTGCACATCTGGAAGTTACCTGGGAATGCCCATTTGAAAACCTGGGAATCTGCTGTTAGAATACTGTTTCAGTTCAATATTCTAAACTTTAAAGACTAAAACAATTCTCCCTGACCTGATACACTAGGCCATATACTAACAAATCTATGGCACTGATATTTTTGAAGGATCTGGTCCACCATATGCTTGTTGAGCAGTTTCTATTTTGTGCAATCTTTTGGTGGGTGTGGTTTGGCTGGACCTTCTTTTGGTTGCATTATTATTTGTATTTTAGTAGTAGCCTTGAGCTCTCTCACATAGCTGTCATGGTTACACAGAAACCAATGTTATGCTGTCATAAAGTATAGCTTAGTCTCTCATTATTATTAACATCTATTAACATAACTTTTACTTTGAATTTTGTTAAACAGATTCAAATTGTCTTCCAAAATTTGCAAAATAAAAAATGTCTTCATCAAATCCACAATATCCACTTTGGAAATATGTGGATAGGCAAAAACCTCCAAAGGGTGCTGAGGGGACAGCAACAATAAAATGCAATTTATGTCAGCTTGAATGGAAAGGGAGCTATACCAGAGTTAAAGCTCATTTTATGCAGATACCAAGGAAGGGTGTTGATGCTTGCACTGGAGACCCAAATGATCCCACTAGACTCCCTAGTGCACAAAGAGAGCAACAAAAGGCTGATGGTAAGGCAAGCAAAGAAATCTCTAGGCCATGTCGCAATGTGGATGAAAATGATGATTCAAATGAAGAAGAATTACCATCTGATGATGAAGTTCAAGTTGGTGATGAGCATGTGTCAGTGTCATCTAGAGCATCAAAAAGCACTACCAGTCAAACACACAAGAAGCCTAAACTTGGTGGCCTTTATGACATGTTTGATGTGAAAGGTAGGGAGGGTGTTGATCTTGCAATAGCAAGATTTTTTCTTGCATGTGGCATTCCCTTCAATGCAGCAATTCCCCCTATTTTGAGCAAATGGTTCGTGCTATTAATGATGGACCTCAAGGGTATAAAGCTCCTAGTTATGAGAAGCTCTGAACTGTATTGGTCGACGTGAAGAAAGCTCGTCTTTAGAAGGCAATGGCACCCTTGAAGGCATCTTGGAGAGTAGATGGATGCTCAATTGTCATGGATGGATGGACTGATCGTAGAAATCGTCCATTAATAAACATCATTGTCTCTTCCATGTCTGGCCCTTATTTTCTCAAGGCCATTGATTGTTCTGGTCAAGAAAAGAACATTGTGTTCTTAAAAGACCAATTATGTGATGCCATTCCAAAGGTGGGGCCATCCAATTTTGTTCAAGTTATTACTGATGCAGCTCCAGTGTGCAAAGCAGCAGGGGCAATGGTTCAAAAGGAGTACAAGTAAGTGACAAGTTTCAACTTTCAAGTTTGATTTATCTTCTATTTAAATTATATGAATTACATTTTTTATTTTGAGTACAAGTTTGATTTGTTTGAACTTTTAACTTTTCTAATTTTAAACAATAAACATTTTGATTCATTAATATTTTAATTTTGTCCTTGATGTACCCAAGCATATTTTTTGGATATTGGGAAAATTGAATGGATTCAAGCATTAATTGAAAATGGCCGCAAAATTCAAATGTTTATATGCAACTATCATCAATCACAAGCCATTTACCGCAAGCATGCAAAAATGGAGCTTCTTAAACCAGCAGATACTAGATTTGCAACTTACTACATTTTACTTAGGCGGCTTGTGGAGATGAAGGAGGCTTTATTTGCCATAGTTGTCAGTGACATGTGGGAACAGTGAAGGTTATCTACCTCAGATGCAGCTTTGGAGTTGAAGAGGTTGATTTTGAATGATAATTTTTGGGTTGATGCCATATTTGTTGTGGAAATTATAGAACCAATTTGTGATATGATCCGCTATGCAGACACAGATGGTCCATGTTTAGGTGAGATTTATGAGAACATGGACTCCATGTGTGAGAGGATCCAAACCATCACAGATAGGAAGGATCCTACTTTATGGCCACAACTGAAAGAGTTTATACATGGGCGTTGGAATAAATTGAACACCCCTCTTCATATGGCAGCTTATGCAGTTAACTGTTAATCCAAAATGGTATTATCCCACAACAGGAAGGAGGCCTCCATCCCAAGATAGAGAGGTGTTCAAAGGATTCTTGAACACTATCAAGAAAATTTATGGTAGTACAGAAGAAGCCTCTGACATACGATCTCAGTTTGCCCAATTTTCACGTGGCCGAGGTGTCTTTGGTTCACATGCATCTTTGGCAGATAAACACAAGAAGAAGGATCCAATTGATTGGTGGTGGTTTCATGGTGTTGATGCTCCTGAGTTGCAGCAATTTGCCATACGGTTACTTGGACAGGTAGCTAGTTTGGAGTTCCTCATCTTATTCAAAATTTGAAAATTTTTCAATTAAATATAGGAAATTAATTTTAAATTTTAAATTTTCATTTTAGTTTTAGTTTTTATTTTTAAATTTTAATTAATTTAATGGGCTTCCCCTAATATTTCAGGTAGCTAGTTATTCATCTTGTGAGAGGAATTGGAGTACTTATGCCTTTAGTCATTCAATAAAAAGAAATAGGTTGGGCTCAAAGAAGGCAGAGAACTTAGTGTACATTCATAGCACACTTCGTCTCATATCTCGAAAAGACCCTGGGTACAAGGAGGGTCCTTTCAAGAGATGGGACCAACACATAGATGATGCTATGTGTGTGGACGAAGAGATACAACCAGATATTGAGCTACCTCAAATTGCTATGGATGAGCAAGAGCCTCAAGATGAGAGTGATTCCTACCTGGAGAGCATGCTAGCTGAAGATCTAAGTGATGTTGGTGACATGGATGTTGATGACATGGCTTGAGGAAGCCATTGTTCATTAGGCTTTAGTTATTTTTATTTTAGTATTTTAAAATTTCCTAGTTCATGTTTGGAGATGCCTGAAGGCAAATTTTGAATGTAGTATGACAATGGACATATATCATGATTCATGATTCTTATTAATATGTAAACATTGAACAGTTAAACTCCAATTTGCACTTGATATCAAGCTATAAATTTTGAAATTTCAATGTGAATGTTGAATGTTTAATGATGTGCATGTTTAGATCTTTAAAGTTTAAATCATAAATATTTTATTTTTCTTGTTTAAAGTTGAAAAATATACAAATTCAAATTTCATATATATTATTAATTATAATCTATAAATTTATAATTTATAAAATTTAATTGAACTCCATGATAGAAGGAAGCAAGGTTGAAGAACAAATAATTTCCGGAGAGCTGTGCGGCGGAGTTCCTAGGGTTTCTCGGCCCGGTTAGCTGCCTGTGCCTGCGGCGGCAGGCCTTCTGCTGGTGGGGGTTCTGGTTGCCCTTCCGGCTGCCATCGACTGGTTCACGTGCTGCCAGTCATCGGATGTGGACGGGTCTATCCTCAGCGCTTTGAGCTTCGCGGCGGCGGCGTTCTCCTCTTGATCCCCGGCGGCCCTCTGCGCTCTATCGACCCTCTGCCTTGGGGTTTCAGTTGGGGCTTTGGCCTCTGGTGTTTGTGCTGCGTTTGCTGAGCAGGGCAAAGGGCTTCGGGCTACTGACTTTCTTCATGGGGGCGAGGTGGCTGCCCTAGCCGCCTCTGCCCCCGGAACCGACCCGCCTCAGCTCGGTTCGGGACCTGTTTGGCCTCCCATGCTGATGCTGGTTTCTTTTTTGGTCCTCTGCTAGTTTTACTAATGCAGCTATGGAGAGTGTTGAGGGATCTGAGGTGTGGAGCCTGTCTCTGCATCGATTCGTGCCGCTTTTCTATGGCTGTTGCTGACTAGCTTCTTTTCTGGCTCCTCTGGTTTTATGGGTGGTATCTTCCACTGGCTTCGGGGTTTTTGGTGGAGAGTTGAGGGGATGGGGGTGCTCCATTTCGTGCCTCTCCCCTCTGTCCTTTGGCAGCCATTTTGTATTACTGCTCTTCCACTGGAGCTTTCGTTTTTTTTCTGTTATTTTTCAGCTTGTTAGGGTAGGCGTATACTCCTGTTGGGGTTTACATACCCTGCTTCTGTTATGTTTTTTTACGGGTTTTTTTTTGTATGGGATGGGATGGGGTATCCTCCTGCTGGGGTTTACACACCCATTTACTTGCTACCCTCTCTGAGGGCTTTTCGGCATACTTCTCTTGAAGTCATGCTTTTGTAAGTGGTTTATCCACACTATAGCATATGCGTTCAGCATCTACAACATGTAATTTTCTGACTTAATGAAGATTACGAATTCTATTTCCTCGGAAAAAAAAAAAAAAAAAAAAAAAAAAAAAAAAAAAAAAAAAAAAAAAAAAAAAAAAAAAATTTAATTATTAAAATTTAATATTATTATATTACCCGACAAACCCACGCACCCTAGTTCAAAAAATGTCGTCCCCGTCCCCGTCCCCGAACCCATTCGTGGCAACATAGTTAGGATGCATGGTGTTCAACAACTTGATCTGGGATCAAGGATTGACTTTAGTCAATGGAGAGTGGTATGATCTTATGACTCACACTCGATCACTTCTTCTTCAGTATTACTTCATGATTCAACAGAGTCGAGCAGAGTAGAGCAAAGCAAGGCAGTGATGACAGGGATGGTACAGGTCCACAGGATGACAAGATGGCATGATGACAATTGGATTAGCAAGTGGAATTCTCCTTAGTTGAGAGGAGTGTTAAAATTGGCAACTAGGGCCAAATTCCACCTTAGGACAGCTCATATGATTGAGATGATTATTGCATTGGATTCCTCTTTTCGAGAGGTCCAATTTTGATATAAAGATCATCTCATTCTGACAAGCAAAAATGGAATTTTGAATTTATTCTCTCATGCACAAATTGTCAAGGTCGGCCTCAGTCAAATGTAGGCTCATGAAGCCCAATGGATGGGTCTCCTCACCCTCAACGAAGTGTATAAATAAGAGTGACCTCTCTCTCGTTTGGACATCACTCATCTCATCACATATCTCTCTCCTCTCTTTATTGGTTCATACAGCTTGGAGGCAGCCTTCCCTACTTTGCAAGTGTGAAAGAGGACAAATTTCAGCGATGTTTCTGGAGGCCGAAAATTTCAGGAAACAGGTCAGCGTTGACTAGGACTGTTTGACCATGCATTGACCTCGTTCTTGTGGGCAGAATTTCGATTTTTGAAGGCCGCATTGATTGGCACAGTTTTTGAGGTGATTGGGACAGTTTGACTGGTTTGACTTCAACATTGACTTCAGCGTTTGACCGCAGAAATTACAGCAGCATTTGACTGGGTTGACCGAACTATTTTTGCGCTGACTTTGACCCTCTTGGAAGGCCGAATTCTTCTGTTGTTGACCGAGCTGCTTGGAGGACATTTTGGAGCTGCTTTGACCACCGTTGACTTTCTGGTTAGGGCTGCCATTGACTGTTCTTGAATGCTGATTTAACAGGATTGTTTTGGGCATGTAATTCTAATATTTGTACTCTCTCTCTCTCTCTGCTGAACTATTGAAGAATAATAAGAAGATTTGATCAAAGGGTTTCCCCACATTGGGGTTTGTCCCTAGCATCCGCCATATCTTGTGTCCTCTTGTCTTGGCTTGTCTTCTGCATATGTTTTTATGTTCTATCTGCATTTACTGTCGATGTGTTTAAGTTAATGTGATTGCTACTAAATATAATAGGAAATTGTCATTGCGTTGATAAGGAACATTGAAGTAAATTGTGCTAAAGCATAGAACATACCATTGTTATCTAAATTTAACAAATATTATATGGTATCTTCTTGGAGGAAAATATGGATCTCGACAACTCATTGCTATCTTTAGTCAAGGAGTCGTTGAGGAGGTTTGCATTGTAATATTTTAGTGTATTTCTTGGACAGATAAGTGGATCTAGGAAACAAATCATTTTTTATTGTAAAAGGAAATGTAACTAAGGGCCTATAAAAGGCCTAGCTCTCTCGTCGTCACTCATGGTTGGACTTGTCGAAAAATACCTTGGAGCCTAATTGAAGATCTATTGGATGCTTTTGGAGGATCAATGAAATTATCTTGTTGGTGAGGAATCTTTTATAATTCTATTGTTTTTTCCCTTGTCATGTAAGTAGCTTGAGATATGCTTATGGAGCAGGAGAACAATTTGGTTGGAGCTCTCCATTTTCTATTATGTTATCTTTGGAATGTTGCCTATGTTTCCCTACTTCACAAGATTTGGTTGAATGCACTTATATTTCATTCTAGAAGACCATAATCTCCATAAGTATTGGATGGTATCTAGTGTAGAAATCCTTGGCTATATTTCTGCAATTTACAAGGAAAAAGTGAAAGTAGCTTGAGTGTCTCAGCCATATTGTCCTCTTTCCATCATTAAGGTAGCCACCCATGAACCTTGATTTGACCCCACTGCCCAATGGAAAGACACTAGTCTCTAGTCCTTCCATCCACTTTATTTCCCAAATTCATTCAAAATTGTTTTGATGGAAATTATTCTTCATATCACCTTTGAACAATTTGCCTATAATCCCAGCAATCCTTAGGGAAGGCCCCCTTGAGCTGGAGAAGTGATGACCTAAAGTGCATAAGAGGGTTGGTGAGGCAACAATGGCCTCCCTCTTAGTTACACAAAAGCCCTGCTTGAGCTTTAGGACTTTATCTCAAGAAGAGGGTTTGTGTGATAACAAGTCATAAGTGGTACATTGCAAAGTCATAATCTATTTTACTTCTAGGTTGCAATCAACATACTACAACCAGAAGTCTGCAACCTATTTGATACAACTAGCAAATAGTGGCTTTTAGTCTTTGATTGGCAGGGTCATAGTATGTCACATGTTGTATTACATATTTGGTCATAGCAGGTGGCTAAGCAATAGACCTTAACAAGGCCATAGTTTGCCACAAGGTTGCACTGAGTAAGGCACTACCTTGCAATCTTATTCATGATCATTATATAATACAAAACCAAATTTTAATAAACTCAATTTAAATTGACATGTTGTAACCAAATATTTTGATCTTGATATCTGATGCCACCAAATATATGTAATGAATGTGAGCTGATACGTGGTTGGTTAGATGGGGTCATTCAATATGTAGTGGAGTTTAAAATAAGGACAAGAATATGGAATATTCACATTGACTACATATTTACATGCCTATGAAAAATATCATTGTGACAGTCTAGGTAATTTGTGAAATGTTAAAATATGAAATGTGTGTCAGTTACCCGTTGTTTGAACCAACTAAGCTTATGGCTTGCATAGCGAGGTGCAAGCACACAATGAACAGTAGAATGTTTGAAAAAATTCCTAGTTTCTTCATCATGTGTTTGCATAATTCCTTCCTGCCAACAATAAAGATAACATGAGTTAAGCAATTATTGCCATGACATTATGGTCATCACATTCAGAACCATACACTTGACAAAGAACTTCCAACTAGTCTTGGGGTTTTAGCTAATTATCTACATGTAACAAGAAAAATTTGTCAATGCATTGATGCTCAAAATTTCCTAAAGCAAATACCTTGAATTACCCCACTAAATTCCAATAAATATAGTAAGTTAAATCCATTTCATTGACAAAATGTACCTACAGTTGACATTCATGTGAGCACTACACTGCTTTATCACTCAATAGCACATGTAAGGACGAGAAAATCAGAAGAATTAATTACTTCTAACTACAAAGTCATATTATGCTTATAAAAAGATACACAAAAAATTGCATAAAACATCCACTTCAGATGAAAATAATTCATAAGGGAGAAGCTACAGATGCTCCTAATTCATCCCAAGTTGACAAGTCAATAATTTGACAACAATGTGAAGGATCAACCAGCATAATGATTGTTACCTACCTTGACCATCTAACATCAACTGAAAAGAAGTAAAAATTCACATCAACATCTATTACTTACAATTGTAGTTACAACTAACCAGTGATCATTTCTCTTGTACAAATAGACATTGAACTTCTATTTGAAAGTGATGAAACAGAGATCAAAGAAAATATCCTAAGCACTTCAAATAGCATTTGAAGCAAGATGATGCATCTTCCTAGGATCAACAGTAATGTGTATCCTAATTAAATGTGATACTTGGATAATGTGCATCAACTACTAAACACTCAGCGTACAAGGTTTGAAAACGCAGTCAACCAACTCTACGCGTCCAACTAGTTTTCCAAATTGAACCTGAAGTTGGGATATCACCAAGTATGAGAAAAAGGAAGAGATGAATGCAAGACTAGTTTTAAATCCAGACAAAGCTGTAAAAGTGGATGTCTATGCCTTTCATACTTATAAATGCACCTACAACGTTCCAAAGGAGGACATCCCCATCTGTATTAAAGACATGAAAGGAGCATCTACAGCATGTTAGTTGAGTCCTGTATTAGTAGAATTGAGAAAGTGAGGTTTCAAGTCAACACAAGTGTGAGTATGTTAATTTCAGGTGTGTTCTATGCTTAAGAGAAATTTACTTCAATTTTCTTGTTAGCCCAATATCAATGTCCAGATTAGCAAACACATTAGCATGATAGTAAAATGCAGATAGAACATAGGCATAAACAGTAGAAGACAAGCCAAGACAAGAAGTCACAAGATTTGGCACCAGCCAGGGACAAACCCCAATGTGGGGAAACCCTTGATCAAATCTTCTTTAGTCTTCAATAGTTCAGCAGAGAGATAGAGATAGAGTACAATGATTTAAAGTCAATACTGACTTGCCAAATAGGAGATCTGACATCAGAGATCTTAACCATGAAGATGACTCAATGAAATTACAGTTCTGGCACCAAGGGCTGAAGATTTCTATACAGCAGATGTTAGCCCTAAAACTGCTCCACCAATCACCTAGAGTACTGCGGCTTTCCTTCCACAAGACCCTCCTTCCTTCGCTGCATCACTGGTTATATCAAAGCTGCAAATCTGGCACCCTTTACATGCTCCAAGGACTGGTGTCTTTTCTCGGCAAACCTGGTCACTGGTTAGGGCACAAACTCCGTCTGCTACAGCACCCTATTCACACCCATCAGACCTCCTATTGACTGCGGCTTTCCTTCACACAATCCCTCCAACCATATGCTGCCCTTTAACCTTCTCCTAGGCTTCAAAACAGCCTCTTGATCAGGCATAATAGACTGCGGTATTGTCTCCCTTCCTAGCTGCTGTCAAACGCTGGAATATAAGGCTAGAACCAGCCCCTATACTCACCCAACAGCCCACTAAAAGGGCTCAGTCCATCCGCAATGTCTTCTGTGCAATCCGCTGCCCAAGACAGAGATGAACCTTGCCACAAATGCCCTTACAAACAGCCCAGAAGTAGACTCCTGTAATGTGGCCTTAATGCTGGTTCATTTGCACTTCAAAACAGTCATGAGAATGACCCTAATGTCCTTCCCTTCTTCGCTGAAGTTGCCCTAACCTGTGGCCCTAAAACAGAGACCCTTCTCCTTGCCTTAAGGCTCCTTCTCTTGCTGTGGATTAGGGCCTTCTTGACTGCTGCGAGATATCTCTTCAAGGCAGCTAGGGCTTGCGTTTTGAGTCTCCTCTTCACCTGCAGCTAGATCTCCGTTCAAGACTACGGCTAGGTCTCCTTCATGATTGCGGCTAGGTGACCTTCTTTCAAGACTACGGCTAGGTGACCTTCCTTTCCACTACGTCCTCCTTGTGAGAGGACAAACCCAAACGAGTGGAGAGAGAGAGATCATGAGTGATGTGTGTCTCAAATGACTTGAGGTCTCCTCTATTTAAATGCAACGTTGAGGTTGAGCTGGGGGTAATTTGCTTGCTAGCCAACCTTGACAAATTGTCAAATAATATAAATAAATTCATATCTCCATAAATACATGTCGGAATCGGATGATCTTTAGATCAATCCTACACCTCTCGAAGAGAGGAATCCAAGAAAAATATCAGCTGCCATAAATAAGGTGACCCACATGGAGTTTGGCCCTAGTTGCCAATTTTAACACTCCCTCTCAACTAGGAGAACTCCATCTGCTAATCCATCTGTCAGTCGGTACTATCTCTGCCATCAATGCACTGCTCTGCTTTGTTGAACTATGAAGAAGAAGAAGTGATCGAGAATGTATCATACCATTCTCTACTGACCCGAAGTCAGTCCCATATAAAGAGAGTGTCTCATACCACTCTTACTGATCCGAAATCAGTTCCAAATAAAGAGAGTGTCTCATACCACTCTTACTGACCTGAAGTCAGTTCCAATTGATCCCAGATCAATATCATCCTAGCATAGGGAGTACGGTAGTACACGATGCATCCATCGGTAGTACTATGGTCCCTATCCTCATTTCCCTACTCATTGGCCAGATGAGAGGTACTTCCCATGAGTCTCAGACTGCATGGGTAGGATGTCTTAGCAGGAGAAGGATGAACCACTCATCCTGCCTACATGTCGCCATGGGGTATCCCAGGGGAAGGTTGAACCACTCACCCTGTACACAACAAATCACTAGGGGAAGGCTGAACCACTCACCCTATGATTGTGTCTCAGCAAGAGAAGGATGAACCACTCATCCTGCCTACATAGCAAACCACTAGGGGAAGGCTGAACCACTCACCCTATGGTTGCTCATCGCTCCAAGAAGTACCCCAAGCCCCTCGGAGCTCCCAGAGCTCAATATCCATATCATACAAGACCCTCAGGAGAGGGTCTCTCCACAACTTCTAGTCATTCTCAGAAAGTCAAGAATTTGACCTTTCCCAAGGGCTTCGTCAGAATATTGGTGACCTGCTCATCAGTCCCAATGTGATGGAGCCTTATTGCTCCTCGCTGTACCATATCCCGGATAAAGTGGTACTTGATGTCTATGTGCTGGGAGCGATCATGATATACGGGATTCTCTGATAATTGGATCCCACTTTGGTTGTCACAAAGGATCACGATGGTATCCACCACATGTCCAAACAGCTCACCAAAGAGCTTCCCCAACCAGACAGCTTCACACGAGGCCATACTCGCAGCTATGTATTCGGCCTCAACGGTGCTTAAAGCAACCGACTTCTGCTTCCTGCTCATCCAGGATATCAAAGCAAAACCCAAAAGAAACAACACCCAGAAGTGCTTTTCCGATCCACCATACTGCCTGCCCAATCCACATCAGAATAACCATGCAACCTCACATCTCCGGCAGCATATCTCAATCCATGAGTGATTGTGCCCCGAAGATATCTCAGAAGATTCTTGGCACCAATTCAAAGTGATTCATGAGGCTTAACCATATATTGGCTCAATGAGTTAACTGCAAAACATATATCCGAGTGGGAGTTCACCAAGAACATCAATGCTCCTATGAGTTGACAATACTCAGAGGCATTTCCCAATTCAAGTCCAGCATAACTATCTCATAACCTCTTCAAGGTAAGCTCCATCGAGGTAGTCACAGGCTTGTTGTCCATCATCCCAAATCTTTCCAATATCTTCACAACATATTTTCCTTGAGATAGGAAAATTTCTCCTGGCTTTTGCCAGGCCTCCAACCCTAGGCAGTAGTGCATTAGTCCTGGGTCCATTTCAAATTCGGAATCCAACTCCCTCTTACGTTTGTAAATGAGAGGGTCTGCACCTGTCAGAAAGGAGTCATCCATAGAAAGCACTAGTATGAGAGGTCTATCATCTTCAACCTTAAAGTAAAGGTTCGGATCGGCTTCACTCCTAGTGAATCCCAGCTTCATCAGATAGTTATCGATCCTCTCATACCAAGCCCGGGGTGCTTGCTTCAAGCCATAGAGAGCTTTCTTCGACCTGCATAAACGAGATTCCCGATTATGAACCTCAAATCCCTCGGGTTGTTCCACATCTATGGTCTTGCTATTACTTGAGGGGAATGGTCCCCTTGTAAGTTTTCCCTTAGTACATCCGGGACATACCTTCATGTACTTCTTTGAACTCGGGCATCCCTGTCACCATTTGTTTCATATCGGGTAGGGCCTTGTAATGAAGATGGGCAAACCTCTAGTGCCATAGTTCAGATTGAAGAGATGTGTCACAAGACATGGCCCCCAATGGACTTCCTGCAACTTGATACAAAGTGCCAACCCCGAACCCAAGAGTAAAAGCATCTTTAAAATTCCTTTTCCAAACACATACCTTTCCATCGATGAATGCCACCTTGTATCCTTTGTCTTCCATTTTCGAAATGGATACCAGGTTCTTCTTGAGATCAAGTACATAAAGAACTTCTTGTAAATGAATCGTGTTACCCGGATTCAATTTAATGGTAACATTCTCTACACCCTTTACGGGATAGGTGGCATTGTCTCCAAGAATAATCTCCAAGTTTGTCTCCTTCTCTATCAAATTAGAGAGAGCTTCCTTTTATCCGGTGAAGTGCCTTGAAGCTCCACTATCAATAATCTAATTACCCAAAGTGTCCGGAGGAGAGGTAGTGGAGAGGGTCGATATAAGATAATACTCCTTTTGCTTATTGTTAAAAATATTCGATTCTTCAGACTTGGAGTTCCTGGCTTTCTTGGAGAGTTGACCATTTCCTTGATGTCCTGCATTCCTTTTTCCTTTGCCATTGAACCTGCCATTCCTTTGATTGTTGTTGTTGAAGTTGCCCCTGGAGTGATTGTGATCATCATCATGTGATGTGTCCCTTCTATTTGGACACTCCCTTGCATAGTGGCCAAACTTATTGCAAACAAAGCACCTGCCCTTCCTTCCACCCTTAGATTCGGGCTTTCCATTGAAATGACCTTTAGACCCGGCATTCTTTCTCCTTTTGGCATGAGCAGAGAAAGCAGTGGTGTTGCCTCTATTAGAAGGCATTTCTTGCTCCACCATTCTTGTTTCTTCCTGAATGCATCTTGACATCAATTCTTCAAATCCCAGAATTCGATCATTATTGAGAATAGTGGTTCTAAATATATACCACTCAGGTGGGAGCCCTCCAAGGGTAGTGACAGTAAGTTCCCTGTCAGGAATGACTTCTCCAATCGATAGAAGATCAATCTTGATCTCGGTGATCTTTAAGAAGTAGGATTGAATATCCTTGTCCTTGCCCTTCTTAATATCCTTCAACTTATTTTTGAGGAACAAAAATTGATTTGCATCACTAACCTTGAACATGCTTACCAATCTGTCGTAAATCTCCTTGGAGGTTCAAATCGGAGATGTAGGCCACCAAAAGCTTGTCAATGGAATCTCTGATAATCTTCTTCGCTTTGACTTCACCCTTGGTATACTTGTTCTTTGTAGCAGCCGGTGCATTTGATGGAGGCTTGGGGATTTTACCCTTCACATAATCCAACACTTCTTGTTCTTCCAATGTCAAATCAAGAGACATCTTCTATACGTGATAATCAGACTTTTCACATAGCTTGTCTTCAGCCGGGAAGTGGGATGAGGAACCCATTGAGCCTTTTGTCCTTTTCAACTGTCTTCGATGATTGCTCTCACTCTTGCTTGAGCTTTGTCTTCACCTCAGCTCTGATACCATGTTAATTTTAGGTATGTTCTATGCTTAAGAGCAATTTACTTCAATTTTCTTGTTAGCCCAATATCAATGTCCAAATTAGCAAACACATTAGCATGATAGTAAAATGCAGATAGAACATAAGCATAAACAGTAGAAGACAAGCCAAGACAAGAGGACACAAGATGTGGCACCAGCCAGGGACAAACCCCAATGTGGGGAAACCCTTGATCAAATCTGCTTTAGTCTTCAATAGTTCAGCCGAGAGATAGAAATAGAGTACAATGATTAAAGTCAATACTGACTTGCCAAATAGGAGATCTGACATCAGAGATCTTAACCATGAAGATGACTCAATGAAATTACAATTCTAGCACCAAGGGCTGAAGATTTCTATACAGCAGATGTTACCCCTAAAACTGCTCTACCAATCACCCAGAGTACTGCGGCTTTCCTTCCACAAGACCCTCCTTCATTCACTGCATCACTGGTTATATCAAAGCTGCAAATATGGCACCCTTTTCATGCTCCAAGGACTGGCGTCTTTTCTCAGCAACCCTAGTCATTGGTTAGGGCACAAACTCCATCTACTACAGCACCCTATTCACACCCATCAGACCTCCTATTGACTGCGGCTTTCCTTCACACAGTCCCTCCAACTATACGCTGCCCTTTAACCTTCTCCTAGGCTTCAAAACAGCCTCTTGATCAGGCATAATAGACTGTGATATTGTCTCCCTTCCTAGTTGTTGTCAAACGCTGGAATATAAGGCTAGAACCAACCCCTATACTCACCCAACAGCCCACTAAAAGGGCTCAGTCCATCCGCAATGTCTTTTGTGCAATCCGCTGCCCAAGACAGAGATGAACCTTACCACAAATGCCCTTACAAATAGCCCAGAAGTAGACTCTTGTAATGTGGCCTTAATGCTGGTTCATTTGCACTTCAAGACAGTCATGAGAATGACCCTAACGTCCTTCCCTTCTTCGCTGAAGTTGCCCTAAGTTGTGGCCCTAAAACAGAGACCCTTCTCCTTGCCTTAAGGCTCCTTCTCTTGTTGCGGATTAGGGCCTTCTTGCCTATGGCTAGATATCTCTTCAAGACTGCGGCTAGGGCTTGTGTTTAAGTCTCCTCTTCACCTGCAGCTAGATCTCCCTTCAGGACTGCGGCTAGGTCTCCTTCAATACTGCAACTAGGTGACCTTCCTTCAAGACTGCAGCTAGGTGACCTTCCTTTCCACTACATCCTCCTTGTGAGAGGCCAAACCCAAACAAGTTGAGAGAGAGATCATGAGTGATGTGTATATCTCAAATGACTTGAGGTCTCCTCTATTTAAATGCTACGTTGAGGTTGAGCTAGGGGTAATTTGCTTGCTGGCCGACCTTGATAAATTGTCAAATAATATAAATAAATTCATATCTCCATAAATACATGTCGGAATCGGATGATCTTTAGATCAATCCTACACCTCTCAAAGAGAGGAATCCAAGAAAAATATCAGCTGCCATAAATAAGGTGACCCACATGGAGTTTGGCACTAGTTGCCAATTTTAACAGAGTATTAACCATGAATTCCATTGCCTACGTAAGCTACACTATTGAAGACAAACTAGCTATACTAATCTAAAAAGGATTAGAATGTTCATCAAGCATTCAACACCAACCTACCTATTACTTTAATAGGTATTAAACAGGAGCTAAAGTTAAGTAAATCACCTTTAAGTAGGATTAACATAATCACATAATGCATGAATGTGGTCATTGTGAAGTTATGTGGTGAAGACAAACAACTTGATTATCTCTAACTATGTTAGATTTTAAGCTTTTGTGGTTGTCATTTAGGGATTTTTTATTCGGATCATCCACAATATTGTGTGCCTCTTGTTGTCGACGTTTCGAATCCCAACGTGGACCCATCTTCAGGACAGAAGTGATAGGTTGAAAGAGGAGCTTACCAACCAGAACAAATAAATAAATACCTAATCCTCAAAAAAAAAAACAAAAAGCCACCTCATTCTCTAAAACTAAACCTAAGCCTACGTGAGACTAATTACTGGAAAAATATATAATTAATATAATAAATTAATTATATATTTTTCCAGTAATTAGTCTCACATAGGCTTAGGTTTAGTTTTAGAGAATGAGGCAACTTTTTGTTTTTTTGTTTTTGAGCATTAGGTATTTATTTATTTGTTCTGGTTGGTAAGCTCCTCTTTCAACCTATCACTTATGTCCTGAAGATGGGTCCATGTTGGGATTCGAAACGTCGACAACAAGAGGCACACAATACTGTGGCAGTGAGCATAGAGAAAAAACGTGACGACTTTAGCATTGGCATGTGGCCTTAGCAGAAGGTTGTACTTTGATGCATGAGAATCCTTGCACACACTGCAAAAAACACCAACAACAATGAACAGAAGGGTGTACATGTTGAAAGGAGGTGTGAGAAGGGGTTATGGTGGCATCATCCATCTGTGAAGTATCCCCATCATTTGTGAGGTTGTTTGACGAGTTTGAGAAGGGAAGTACAAGGAACATCTGCATATATGAGAGCCAACAAATCTCCCTCCTCAAGATCGACAACAGAGGAGGGTGAAGACTCTTGGGAGCTCGTGCAAGGTTATAAAAGAGGGGGCTCTATTTAAAGGTTTAAATGTAGGGATGACGTTAAGAAGAGGGGACCCAAAGGTCTTGCAAAACAACGAAAAGGCCAATGCACGGCAGGGGGCACAAGGAGCCCACATGCAGTTAGAACTATCGTATGGAGTGGTTGATGAAAAAATTAAAGGCGACCATGAATAAAGAGAAAGGGTGAGAAGGGGGAACAATTCATCTGTGCAAATCTAAGCAAGGATAGGAAAAGTTGAATATGTAAATGAGAGAAAACGAAGTGAAGCTCTCATTTTGTAGAGAAATGCCGACCATGGGGGAGAGGCAGCCAAAAAGAATTAGAACTCAATTCCAGCATCACTGGGTAGAATTGCATGGAAAGCCAGTTGAAGAAGACAAGCCTGTAGCTTGTAGAAGGTGGTTCTAGCTGTGGTTGCTAGGTACGCCGTAGAACCACCATAGAGAAATGGCAGACTTGTAGCTCTAGGTAGTTCCTAGGTAGAAGCTATAAAAGGAAAAGTCAGGGTACAAGATGACAAGTCCGTAGCTGGTGAAGGAGGGGAAGCTCAGCAAGCCGAAGAAGAAGAGGGTTCCAGTCTAAGTCACTAGGTAGAACCCTTGGAGATGACAGAAAAGTCACAATGCCAGTTTTTCATTGCTGGACAAAATTGCAAACTGAGGCAGTGGACGGAGAGTGACCTTGCAGCTCATAAAGAAAAGAGAGCCCATAGCTCTTGACCCATAGGACACAATTCCAGCTGTAAATGCCGGGTAAAATTGTAGAATAATGAAGAAGACGGTGAAGACAAGAGCGTTATAACATTACAGCCAAAAAGAATCCCTTTGGTGGAGCAGAATGCAGTTCTACTTTGTTGTACGCCCATTGGAGACCGAGACCGGCAGGCATCCTATAAGAAAAGGGTTAGTCTCTTGTTCAATTTTTTAAAAGCAGCAAGGAACCCATTGAGTTCAAATTCATGCAAGTTGATTTCGGTTTAATTAAAAGCTGTCGTGTGCTTCCTGTTTCCTATGTGTGCATATATGTTGTTGGTGTTGCTTCTGCGATGACCGTGTGTTTTAATTGGCTTCCATCCTTGCCGTGCACACTGAGGGATTAGGCAGGGGGTATATCAAGTGTCCCGTGTCATACTTTCTAGTTATTGTCGTTGTTGGAAACTCATATTTGATAAAATACAGTATTGCAATTCAATGTCCACATGAACACTGCTTTAAACATAGCATTGAAACAGTAAACGTACCGTTTTAAAGAAGCATTTATCATGTGAAGTTTTGTCGTCCCATACAAGCAACAGAACTCGTACTCCTTCTTGAGACTTGAATTTCAGAAGCTCCCCCAGGCTCAAATCGAATCCATCTGGCAATGGTCTTGTAGGCTCCCTCACAAGCTTAACTTTGTCATATATGGACCATCCTGCAATGTATACCAAATGATGCGCTTCTAAAATTGATTGGCATATGTCTTCCCAGCATGTTCTATGTTGAAACAACTCCTCTCCTTCTAGCCTAATAGCTGGAAGTAAGCCATCCTTCACATGAGCATCCTGATAAAGGGAAACCCTCCCGCCTTTCCGAAGTGGGAAATAGGTATTAGGCACCCCACGATAATCAGGGCCAGAGCCCACACCATATTGGTACAATGGATTGGTTTCCGCTGGATAAAATTCCATTGCAATCTTTAATGCAGTTTCAGGCTTGGGAGGTTGTCCGTTGGGACGGAGCACAGGGAACCAATCATTAATCGTCACACCTCTCAAAACTCTCTCTGCAGAAATCGCCACTGTCCCTATAAGATCCGCTCCCAGGAAATCATTGTCCTTAACAACAAAGCGCACCTCGTCCACTAAATGAGCCACTTGAACCTGAAAATGCTCATGCCAGACCGGATGTTGACTGTTGATTATTACACGTGTTTGGGCTACAGTGGCATCACCAAGATTCACTGATACATAAGGATCGCTGGTTATAATTTTGCGATGTTCGGCACCATGCTTCGACTTCTGGAAGGGTGCCATGCAGGTCTCGAAGATTGAAATAAATTGTCTGAGCCTCTCGGCGAAGAGGTCCATGTTAGGCAATGCCCTGGCCTCGTAAATCCATACATCTAATGTTCCGTACAATGTAACGTTTTCCATGGACATAACAGCCTGTGCAGGTCGCTTTTTTTATCTTGCACATCAATAAAAAATGCCAAATACTGTAAGCACACCCTGAGCCATGCAGCCTATTTAAATCATCATCGCTCGCCATTGTAAATTCTTTCGCAAAGCTTGCACGCTATTCTTCTTTTACCAACTTTGCACGATTCAGCTTATTTCTGTAAGTTAGCTCGTGGTTTCCTAAATCCGGACGCCACCATGGCCGGCCAGCCAATTCTTTAATGGAAAAAAAGTAAAATATTATTTCGAAGATTTTGCCTCACCGATAAAAAAAAAAAATTAATATTTCAAATTCATTCATAGATTTCGATTTCTGTTTCGTGCATTTAAAGATGCCAAATTCTTATTCGTTGCTGACCGCCGTGCAGGTGAAGCTTCCCCTGTTGTAAGAGGCTAGTACTCTATTCACCATCCAGACCAAAAATTTGAAGATGTCGAACAATCATTGAGTTTTACCTGCCTTGCGGGTGAAGTTTTCCTGCCGTGGGGTATAAATAAGCGATGCTTTAAAAACTTTACTCAGCGGAATTCCTCAACACTCCAGCTTGTCTTAACAGTGAAAACGCTTCCAATGCCATTCTTGCGTCAAATTTAAGCAATAGCAATGCAAATTTTAGACAGATTTTCCTCAGCCACAACTAATCATGGAAACTTAAGCAAAATCCTTCAGAGAATGCTGCACTTGCATCCGTCTCAGTCTGCTTAAGCTGTTTTCCAGGGTAAATATACCTAACTCAAATATTTTTGAAGAAAACAACATTTTTCAACTCGGAACCTGAAAATTCATGTTCTCAATGTGCGAGAGACGGCAAGTCAAACACAGCTCAAATTTACCATTTACAGTCTAAATTTCACCTACATTTCCGAATTCCCAACAGCTGGGATTTTAAAATTCCTTCGAAGTTTGAAACATTTACACCGTTTGACGCCGTCCCCGCTTAACGGTGCCAGTTAGATATTTGGAATTTTACAGCGGACTTCTGGTAATTTAGGCCCGATAAGTTTTCTGCCGCAAGCTTCCAAATACGCGGTTCCTTTGCTGGCACCAATTCCAAATTATTTTGACTTTCGTGTTACATCCTCCTCCTGTTTCGTGATACCTTGACACTCATTGCTGGGCGAAAACAACTTTTTTGAAGAGATGTTGTAATGTGATATTAGGTTGAATAAGCATTTTAATGGAATTAAATTAATAATAAAATGAGTGGAGTGAGAGTTCTAAGTTTTGATTATTTATTGTTTTGGAATTTTTATTTAATATATAATTAGTTTAGATTTGTTTTAGTTGATGATTTATTGTTTTGTTAATGATATTTTTATTTTATATATAATGAGTTTAAATTTATTTTCATTTTGGATTTACTAAGCTTTTAAAGGGATCAAATTTTTTGAGATGTAAACTTTTTTAAGAGTGTAAAGAGATTTGATCCATAAACCTCTTTAAGAGTGGAAAGAGATTTGATCTCTATCCACATTTGGTAGATCCAGAGTTAAGATGGATCTAGGTTGCTTCTTTGTCATTTAATTAGGTTGATAGGCATGTCTATTTCATAATATGTTTTCAAAAAAATAATTTAATTATCATTAATTATTAAGTGGATAGTAGAGATTTAATCTCCATAGAATATATGGGAATAATCATAGATAAAGGGTTAATATTTACTCCAAGTTAATTATGTTATTTTAATGAATTAGTCTTTAATTAATTAATTAAAGAAAATGCCATATCAACATGTATCATACTCGGTATGTGGTATTATAACTCATGGTATTGACCCATGGTATTGTAACGAAAGATATTTACAAGTTAATAATTTACATGATAAAGTGGGGTGAATCTCCATGGTTAAGAATATTGTTGGACCATCACATTTAAGGGAGGGAGGGAGTTGAGGGGTTGGCCATGCACACATATGCAAATAGCATTTACCATTATTCATTCATATGCCAAATAACATTATGCTCAACTCTTATGAGATGTTTGCTCTCTGGTTTTCTGTTATGTTTGGGCTTCTCCCCCACCGCAAGTGGAACAATTCGCTTGGGTGATTGATAGAAGGAGGCTTGTATTCAACAACAATTTCGCAAAGCTAGGGCATAGTCAGTGGGCTTTCTCTCAAGCTTGAGTGTTGGCCTTTTTCTTTAGTCATGAATCAACATGCATCTGCATTCGAGGCGACCTGGATTCAAGGATTGAAGGTCTTCAACTCATGCACTGGACACTGAGTAATGGTAAAGGAATAGGCCTTGGGAAAGCAAGGGTTGCATCTCTTGAGACGTTGACAGAAACCTTGGAGCTCGACGTCGCAAGATAGGGAGGCGTCAATCTTCATCCAGCTCGTGCATCCTCATCGATTCGAGTATAGAGGGTTGGTCAATATTGGGTAATGTTTTATATATCAAATTCCTATGGTTTAGTCATTTCATTCTCTAGTTACGCTTTTACCTAGTGGATGATAACTTGTTATGTTTTGAGCTCAACCAAGGTGTGTGGCAGATTGAATTTTGGTGTCTTTCTAGTGTTTATTAGACCCTGCAAAGATTCTTTCATCTTCCATTCCTTTTCATTTGTATTCCTTTAATAATTGTCATAGATTGCTCTAGAAATTCAGAACTCCTTAGGTTTTTCCTTTATTTGGTTTTCTCAGTATCAATCCCTTGGGTCTCTAGGTGTTGTGGGAAAGAAATCTAGCATGGTTATTTCTTGCTTGATGCAGTATACTTCAATGACAAATGCATTATTGCCAAGGGGCTAAGGTCAAGGGTCCGCAGGGAAGGTCACATGCCCAAGCCCATGATGTCATAACTATCTTCCACTCCACACCCCTCCCCCCCCTGAAATTTATGATAGTCAACTTGAAGCTTTGACCACCAATGACCGACAAGCTTATTTTAATTCAAAAATCTAAGCGAAGGTAACTAATTGGGTTCCTGACCCTGGACACACCAGGGGAAGACAGAGTGAGATTTGAACTCCATCACCTTTCATTAGCAGATGAAAACACTTATGGGCAAGATCCTCAAGGAAAAACATGAAGACCACAACGATATCAACTCTTCTTTGAATGAAATCAAGTGAGTGCAACGTAATCAACACTCATGTCTTGCTTGTTTGGATGTTTGGCTTGTTCACCTTGAAATCCATCTTTAGTGTGAACTAAAACCTCAAGCTCCAGCTAGAACAAGCGCTCAAGACCCCACCCCAACCACTTCATGTTATGCATTGCCACTCAACAGTTGTTGTTTACTTTATATAGTTCAGTCTAAGGTAGATGTCAATAGTTTCTCAGTGTTAGCTACTTTTATTTTGAATTATCCGAGCTTCAATCAATGGTTAACAAATTTGGTTTCCCTAGAGGCAAATTGAGACCAAACATTGCATGAACAATGATATCATGAGGTAATACAATCTAAATTCACAAAAAAAAGGTAGTTAAATTTTTATGATTTTTTTAATCTAGGTAATGTGAAATACATCGTGTGGTTAGCATTTTAATGCTTATCATGGATTGATGTTTATAGGGATTTACGAGTTGTTGGAGCCTATAAAATTTTTTGTTTAGTTTTGTGAAGTGTGGGACCACACAAGAGGATCGAGGGGCGCGAAAAGTATGGATTGTGCACAGCACAGCATTGGGGCAAGAGGTAAGGCATGACATAGGTGGACGTCGCACAAGAAGGAGGTAGTGGCGCCCGAGGATAGGAGGCGCATACAAGGAAATATCAGTAGTTAGGATTTTGTAGTAGGGTGGAGCTGACAAAGGATTTCATGGCGTGGAGGAGGTTATAGATATTTTGCAAGAGGAGGAATGGCAGAGTGGAGCAATTCAGCAGGAAGATATTTCAAAGGGACATTATTACGCATGGGCTAGCTTAGAGATGGGATCAGGAAATATCTCAACATTATGCATAATAGCTGGAGTAAAGAGGGTCGAGAAGATTCAAAGGGATTCTGTCGAGGATAAGAAGGATTGTTGAACACAAAACGCGGGTTGGATGAGTGGACGAAGGAGAGAGTAGAACTATGGAGCATGTTCTTGGTTATGTGATGTTTGTGTTTGTATGTTAGTAGTCGTAAGTGTGCTGCTAAAGTTTGTAGTTGTTGGGAAGCCCTATTGTAATGTTCATGCTTATATCTATATCTAGGATTTGCACCATGAGTTTTGTTCCCTGTCTATATGTGGTATGGCGTTGAAAGGTTAGTGAGCCTGTTAGTCTCATGGATGTATCATAGTGCATAGAGCATGTTTCTTTTATGCTAATATAATATGAGGGAAGATTGAGTTTCCCCCTCTATATTCCATGGTGATGTCTGAAAATATGATGTTGGTTGTACCATTTCGATTTTTGTGTGTTAAGTATTTTTATAACAATTTATGCTATTTGCAAATGCTTTTAACAATCTAAGTGTTCATAAGGTAGTTAATATTGTTAGATAGTGTTGTTTGATTGTAAAGGCACTGATCTTTAATATTGCCAAAATAACCATTCATGGTTGACGATGCAACTTACAGTGATCTCCCGTGCATTTTCGCTTCTAGTTTATGTGTTGTTTGGTTAGCCACGAAGCATAAAGCATTGCCCGATGTGCAGTATTATGATGATGGTGAAGTGTTTGTCGGGTGGGATTCCAATGTCATAAGGTCATAGACAGTCCTATCAAATTGTGGAAACTTGGTTTCGATAGTCACCCATTATCATTTTGGGTAAGTATTCACCCTCTTCGTGGGTGTTGCTGAAAGGTCCAGTGCTCAACGAGTTTTGTTGGCCACTGTGTGGCAAATCTTGGGTTTGTCAGAATCTCGCGCACCAACAAATGGTTCCATTATTGAGACATGGATGGTTGTGCGATGAAATTATCTTGTAGGAATGTGGAAGCCATGGAGCCCTACCCAAAAGGAGATTACCAGGTGGCTTAAATGAAAGGATCATGAGTTTTACAATGAAGGAAATCGGGGATAGGAAGCAGAGTACGGAGAAAATGGTTGCAAAAGTACGTGTATATTGATTTCCATGAAGTTTTCTTTGTGGAGTTTCCAAATATCCTAATAGAGTGGATCCAACGATTAAAGGATAATAACCCGGCATATCGCCATGGCAGACCAAGGAAGTGGTTAGAGGAGGAAGTATGCCATTTCCAAGAAGTAAGCAATAAAACTTCTCGTGTTTTTGATTTTTTGTTCGAAAGCATGTTGGAAGGATATGTTATCGAGTTTACAGTGGAAGCGATAATGTCATACACCACAATAGAGTGAAAGTTTCTGAAGGGACCAAGAGGTAGGTTTATAAGGTCGATACCATTACTTATCAAGATGTTATTGTACGACCACAGAGTTCTGCCCCTCAAATTCGATAACGTGAGCAGCTAGGCCAGCCGTGCATAAGGGGAAGTGGGGGAGAACCAGAAGATAATCTAAGGAAAAGGAAAGGAGAATAGCTAGAAGGACTGTGGTGAAAGCTGACAATAGGCACGATATTGCGAACAAGAAGGAGAAGGGATAGGATGGAGTAAGAGAGTTATAAGGGTGGCACTTTGAGGAGTGGAAGGAGGTTTCGATGGGGTGATGCAAGAGGAGGCTAGTCAACATCAATGCCTGCCAAGAGAATAAGCCCAGAGGGAGGGTCTAGGAGAGGCCACCGAAGGACAAGTAGTAGTGCTAGTGACCAAAGCTATGAAGGGACGTAGTTCGGTATGCCATGAATAGAGAAAGGGGAAGGAGAGAAGTTGATTCCATGCAGTACAAAAGGTTTGGAACCAGAACAACAAAATCAAACTATACCTAGCATTGAGCCCATGACCTCTTGTGCATCTATAAACCAGGAGGTAAGTACTTAGCGCACTAATACGACTAGTGTGGAGGGTAATTGTAGTCATGGATGAGGAAATACTAGTAGTAGTGGAATTGGTCAGAGTATAGGAGGATTGACATAAGTTGCTCAAGCTCATAGTAGTGTGCAGTTTTTGTCATGTTCCTTTTTTTGGCATCCCTTATGGCGTGCTCAGGATAGAATTCCAAGGTTGGAGGCAGCAAGGTCATAGGAGTTGGTTTACTCCATCAGTGGGCCCATGGGATTCTAGAGGGGTTTTGAGGAGTTTTTATGAGGTCTGATGGGATTTGCTTGGCATAGTCCATCATCCGCACAACCACCTTTTGTTTTGTTTCATTCTGAAAACCTTCAGAAATTGGGGTTTTATGGAGCCTAACTAAATTAATTGTGCTTAAGGTGGCATTCGAGGAGGAATACTTGACGAAAAACCTTAGTGTGATAGCTCATTGGAACCGAAACAAGAAGATCTATAGGATGAGATTATGAGAAGTGACTTTTAGTGGCTTGAGGAGGAATGGTGGCCGATTTATCATTTTTCCAAATTAAAAAGGTATTTTAATTAAAATAAAAGGAGGGAAAAGGTACTAAGTGATTAAAATAATAATAAAATAAAGGATTCTAGAGGGGTCCATCAGATCTATAAAAGAGGAGGAGGACACCATTTGAGGACATATTGGAGTTGTGAAATTTTTTATTTGATGAAGTTTGGAGAACATAGTTCTCAACTTCTTTAGCTCCAGGACAGAAACCCTCGGGTTTGTTATTGAGTGTTGGATCGAAATCCAACACCTTGGAGGAGATTCCATCAAGGAATTTCATGGAGCTTCAACGATATTGGAGTGCGGATCATTCAAGTCCTCAATTGATGCTTCAACGTTTTTTAGTTGATTAAGTTCCAGTTGTTGTTGGAGGGAGATTACAACCATTGTGGAGTTTTGAGAGATTGGTATTGATATAGCGAAAAAAATATTTGGAGGTCCCCTCAACTATTATCTCTTCTAGTTTGTCTCAGATATTTCCAATTTTACTCTACATGCTATATTATAATAAATAAAGTTGAGTCATTCCTTATGCTACATTTTCTGATATTATTTGCGTTTTTGGGTTTACTTTCGCAAATTATCAATTATTTGTGGTATTTTATCGATATGCCAAAATAATCATGCTTGTATAATTTATAGTTTCCTATTTACTAGTGCATTTTGGTGTAATTTCGTGGGTTTTTGGCAAAAATGTTGACATAAAATTTTATAAAGAAAATTCTCAAAAAAATACCACAAAATTTTCGAAAGGATATTACTGTGGTAATAGAGTTGTGCATCTTGCTAGACTGTAGGGTTTCAATTTCAACTGCATATTACTTGATGGTTTATATTGAAGGTGCCAAATTTTGTTTATGGGTTTTTTTTAAGAAACCATTGTTATGGCTATTTGTTGCAGAAGTAATTTTTTATAAATTTGGGTTTGGCCCAAATATTTATTCAAAGCCATACATTTCATTTTTGGCCAAGATTTGTTAAAGGGAGAAAAAGTTGAGATACGGTGCCAAACATCTTTAAAAAAGAAAAAGTTGTGAGCAATTTTTTTTAATAAGTCGTGGCACATTATTTTTAAGTGGGGTGGTAAATATTATGAGGGTTGACATTTACATTTGGCAAAGCAAGAATTATTAGTTTGCGTGGAGAGGTCGTATTACAAAGGTAAAGGCCGAATTTGTTTATTTTCACTGATTTAATCTTCATTTGTCAAAGTTAGGGCAAATCACATCTTTAAAGGAGTCGAAGGCCAACAGTGAAGAAGCCGAGTGTAACACCCTCCTCCCACATTTACGTAAGTTAACCGGTCCATTGGGGTAAACATGTTACGAGAGGCCACTATGATGTGATTCAAATCCCCATGTACAGTTAAGGAAGTGGAACTGACAAAATCAAACCAATATGACCTTCCACACATGCTATTGAACCTTCAGGAGCCAACCAACCCTTCCAAGTGACAAACCCCTAAGGCAACTTGACCTTTCACTAGTATGGGCCCCTAATCACTCACATGCCAAGCCATGCATGCGACTGAGGCCTTCCAATTGCTCCCATAGCAATGGCATGCCGGCAACTATGGACTTTTTCAGCTAGTTTTCAGCCAACGACCCCAGATTCTGTGCCACCTTTTCTGGGCCAGGACTGAGGCCACTGCCCAGAACTTCATGAAACTTTTAGAAATGATAAATGACATTTGAACAAAGGTACAAATTCAAACACTTCACCAATGACTTGGTTGGACCCCTACTAACCATGACAGGCATTTTGCCAACACGTGTAAAAAATATGCAATCTACAAGTCATAACATCATATCTGAGTATATGGGTCTCATACTTATCTAAGATTCATAAAGAAGCATTTTCGTCATATCACAATAGTTGCATCGCCATCTATTAGGTCATGTATTCATTGTACTTTCAATTACAAATCAAAACATGATGAGATCCATACATCAAGTATGTCATAAAACGTACTCATACCAACATATAACCAACAAAAATAACAAGGATATAACAACCATAAAATCCACATATAAGACGACACTTTTACAAATGAAATACCAAGAAGAAAGAGCTCTTATTAATGTATGCAAAATCCAACTAGGTATGGGACTTCCACGAAGCACCCAACCATAGATTAGCTGAACTAAATCTTTCTTCAGCCAATCACCCCCGCGCTATATCCTAAGCATGAATGTGAGACTCCAAACCAAACCAAACTAGGTTTCCTCAGGCTTTACCACAATCCCAGCCAGATAACTAGGCCCTAAACAAGCATGGATGCCACCAAATTTCTCCACCTACACCATGTTGAATTTGCCTGTTTCCTAGTCTCTAGGTTTTATCGTATATTCCGCCATACAATGGTTGAGGATTCCTAGGACTAATCAAGACTCCACCCTCCAAGCTTTATCGCATATCTCATCATTCATTAGTCAATGATTCCTAGGCCTGATCGAGGTCACACACCTCTAGGATTTACTGTATATCCTGCCATACAATGGTTGAGGATTCCTAGGCCCACCGAGGCACAAAAAATATGGCTTTATCGCAATCCCAGTTTGGTTCAGGGATTCCTAGGCCATGTGTTATTTCTTTTAGAGGCCACCTCACTCAGTTTCGAAACCATTCGGCAATCCAACTCAACCAAATACAATAGAACCCATCACACCATGGCTATCCAAAAATGGAAAGGCAAGGTTGAAGAACACTGTCACACCTGGAAAAACCCATGTCAATGACAACAAGAGAACCAAATACACACATGCATGTACCATGCATGACAAATCTAGCAAGGAAATCACACATGCAAATTGATACCTGTAAATAATCCCGTTGTAGTTGCTAGATGTTGTTCTTCCTTACTTGATCTTTGCTTTCCTTTGCCTTCTTGGTCCTTCTTTTGCTTTCCTTTATCCAATGCTAGAGTGCTCCAAGAATTCTCTAAGTGTCCAAGAGAGAGCGAGAGAGAGAATAGAGAGGAAGATCCAAAACTCAACTGAAAAAGGGTACCAGCTAATCCTCAGAGGCCTTTTTATTAATGAGGCATCTATTTTCTTCAATTTTCCATTATTTTCCTTCATTTTCCTCCTCACATGCAACTTGTGACCTTTCACATTCCTTTTCTCCTAATTTCCATTATTTTCATAAATAAAATGTCAATTAATGCATCATGCCTTTCCAAAGCCTTTTCCATTGCCTTTGCTAATTTCCTTTAGCCATAATAAACCAAATGAACACCCACACTAGGATGGTGTGCCCAACACTCAACTTTGAGTACGTGTCACATGACCTTGGTTCTTATTTTGCCTTTATTAACTTTATTTACATGGAATTTTGACTAGGGTTGTTACAGAACCTTCCCCCTTGGGGGAACACCATCCTCGGTGTTCAATGACACCTACAACCAACAAGACTATTGAAAGAAAACATACTGCCCATGGAGCTTTATAACTTAGCTCGATGTAGTATTTACAATGATCAACCTGTTGAGAATCAAACCAACATAACAACATAACAACATGACAACCATAACGACATGACACCCATATCCCTTATTAGAGCTTTATAACACCGCTCATGGCAATATTTACATCCATATACATATGTACATATACCGCAAACATTCGCTCAACTAGCGGATAGAGAAGGATACATAGCACGCATTTGATTTTCCATCTCCCATGTAGCTTCATCGAGCCCAAAGTTCTTCCATTGCACTTTAAGTTGCTCGGTTATGGAGCATGAGCATATTTCCCTGCAATATACACTAAGGTTTTGGTTGGAATTCTCCATCTGGATCCACCTACAATGCAAACTAATCAATCACATGATCAACATCTTTGACATACTTCTTAAGCAATGACACATGAAAAACATCAAGGACTTTCACTATAGGAGGTAGTGCAAGTCGATAGACTACTGGTCCAATCCTTTCAATAATATTGAAAGGTCCGCAAAACTGAGGTACCATCTTGGAAAATGATCAATCCTCAAGGAGCTCTTCTTGGGATTGATGTGCAAATTCACTTGTTCCCCAACCTAAAACTCCTTAAACAACCTGTTCCAATCTGCATAATTTTTCTGCCTGTCCTGTGCTACTTTTAGATTCTTCTAATTACCTACATTTCTTGTTCTATCTCTACCAACATGTCTGGTCCAATCAACACCCTGTTCACTGGATCACTCCAACTGATGGGAGTGTTAAAACTTCACCCATATAATGCATCAAAATGACTCATCCTCGATGAATCCGGATACCCATTGTTATAAGAAAAATCAACCAAAAAAATGTACTCCTCCCATCTCCTATGTTGATGCATCACACCTTCAATATCATGTTGACCCTTTATGTCTATTCATCTATCTACGGATGATAAGTTGTGCTGAAGGATACCTATATACCCAAACCTGCAAATAACTCTTTCTAGAATCTAGAAGTGGACTTGGCATCCCTTTTTGACACAATCTTTCTTGGAACTCCATTCAACCTCACCACATCTCTGATGAATACCTGCTCCACATCACTAGCTGAATATGTATATTTTACTGGAATGAAGTGCACTAACTTTGTCAACATGTCTACCAAAACCATGATGGAATCATTCTATCTAGATGTACTCAAAAAACATGTGATGAAATCCATGGGAATGACCTCCCACTTCCACTCTGGAATCAGAATCGGATGTAGTAGTTCACCTGGATGTTTACATTCTGCTTTCACTTGCTAACAGTCCAAACATCTAGCCACAAACTCAGCCATATCCTTCTTAAGATTCGTCCAATGATAAAACTTCCTAACTATTTTCAATGTCTTTTGTTCTCATGGGTGAATTGAATAAGGTTTTGCATGAAACTCTCGCAAGATAACCTTCTTGAGCTCATTGTTGTCTGGCACATATATCGTGTCCCTAAATCTGGCCAAACCATATGTTGTAAGATAATAGTCCACATCCTAACCACACGTACCCTATTGTAAATTGTGCATAAGCTCCATGTACCTGTCATCTTGTTGTCTTGCCTCTAAGATCCGATATTGTAAGTCTATCCCATAAGAACTCATATTTGCTATGTGATTCACCTGTACTTTCCTGCTAAGAGTGTCTGCAACCCTATCTCCTTACCCTTAATGTACCCGATCTCAAAGTTGAACTCACTGATCGTGGCCAACCATCTAGCTTGTATGACATTCAAATTCAGTTAGTCAAATGGATACCTCAATCTACTATGATCACTCATCAAGATGAAACACCTGCCAAGAAGTTAATGTCTCCACATCTTCAAAGCAAGGATGATCGTTGACAACTCAAGATCATGTGTCAGATAATTCAACTCATTCTCATTCAATTTCTGTGACTCATAGCACACTCTTGTCCTTCCTGCATAAGGACTTCACCAAGTCCTCTCTTGCAAGAATTTGTGCACACCACAAACTCCTTGTCCGAATCTAAAATCTTAACATTGGATCATTTGTCAAGAATTGCTTCAATTGTTCAAAACTTGTTGCACATTCTTTTTTCCATTCAAATTTCTTACTTTTCCTCTGTAGTAATGTGATAGGATGTGCAATGCGAGAGAAGTTCCTGATGAACCTCCTATAATAACCCGCTAGCCCCATGAATGATCTTACCTCATCCACATTCCTAGGAGTTGCCCACTCCATGATAACGCTTATATTTTTTGGATCCACTGTTATGCCTTCCTTGGAAACAACATGTCCCAAGTAATGTACCTTTGTCTAAAAGAACCTACATTTGCTAAGATTGGCATACAACTGATGCTCTCTTAGTAATCTCAACGTTGTTTCTAAGTGCTCGACATGCTCTTCCTCATTTTTAGAATATATCAAGATGTCATCAAAATATAATAAGAAACTTTTCCAAATAAGGACATAATACACTATTCATTAAGCACATAAAGATAACTGGAGCATTAGTCAAACTAAATGGAACTACAACAAACTCAAAATTCCCATACCTGGTCTGGAAAGTAGTGTTGTATATGTCCTCTTCCTTGATGTGTACCTCATGGTATCCTGATCTCATATCTGTCTTCGAGAACACTGTTTCTCCCTTCATCTAATCGAACAAATCATCAATCCTCGACAACGAATACTTGTTCTTGATGGTTATCTTTTTCAACTGCCTATAATATGAATGCATAGCCTAAGAGTAGCATTGTTCTTCTTCACAAACAACATTGGTGCACCCCACCGTGATACACTTGGCCTAATGTATCCCTTGTTAATCATTTTCTTCAACTGTAACTTCAGCTCTACTAGATCTGGTGTGCTCATCTTGTACGGTGCCTTCAATGTTGGTGTTGCGCCTGTTGCCAACTCAATGGAAAATTCCACTTCTCCGTGAGGCGAAAAATTTGAAATCTCTACTGGAAACACATCCTGAAACTCTTACAAGATCTGGTACTTGCTCAATACCTTTGCGTCCTCAACATCCTTATCTTTATCACTAGAAATACACACTACAAATAACACACACCCTTTTCTGCTACTACGCTTTGCCTGCATAGCTGTCACCTTTATAATTGATGTTGCCTTCTTCTTACACCGCAAGATTCTTTGTTCTATGTTTCTATCCAAACACTCAAATACCTTGTCATAACAATCCACTTTGGTCCTATGAAGATACAACCATTCCATACCCAAAAGCATATTGTATGATCCCAACGGCAATACATTAAAATCTGTTGAGGTAGGCATACCATTCAACTCAAATACACAAGCTCTTGCCCAATGATACACTCTCTTCTTTGTACATGTAGCCAACTGCACTAACCAGGACTCTGCATGCACTTCCTTATTCAGACCACACTTATCCACTAGGTCAGGACTAACATAACTATAATTAGATCCAAGGTCAATCAAAATGGAAGCACCTTGATCACAAAGATTATCGTCCACCTTGATAACATTTGCCTGAGGATTTGCCTGCTTGTTATCCAACGTTGCATAAATCCGTGGAATGCAATGCCCAACATCCCCAACTGTCTGCACTTTTTTTGCATTGTAAATTTGAGGCCTACCACCCTGATTTTGTGGACAATCCCTCTTATGATTCTCCTTACCACATATACATCACTACAACTGTCTTGTACCATCACCTTTATTATGCTTCCCTCCATGCTGTGACCCATTAAAATTCTTGTAAGGTGTAACATTTTCTTTCTCCCCTGCATCCTAAGGCCTTGTTCCTTTTACTACCATTTACCTTTAGCTTTGTCTTTCCCTTTCCAACCTTGCTGAGATTTTGTCTTGCACTTTGACTCCTCATAACAATGTTTCAATTTCCCAATAACTTCCTCAAGCGACCGAGGTTCATCATACTCAATATGATCTCTAACTGCTAATGGCAATCCATTAACAAATCTTTGAACTTTGGCCTTCTCATCTGTAAGATACAGTACATATCTCAATAACTCCAAGAAATTGGTCGTATACTCCTCATCGATCATCGATCCCATATTTAGCTCATAAAACTCTTTGGCTTTGTTGTTGTAGTACCTCTCTAACAAGTACTTATTCCTGAAAAAAGTCTCTTGTATTCATGCCAACTCAATTCTTTTGTCTTGATGTCTCTAACCCGCTTCACATCTTCCCACCATATGTTGGCTTTCCCTTCAAGGCTGAAGATAACTATTTTGGCCTTCATATTCTCTGTGTATTCATGCAACTCAAATACTTTGCATCCCAAGTAGCCATGCTTTCTCATCCTCTAGTTTCTTCAAATCTCCATCAAAGGTAGGTGAATTTTCCTTCTCGAACTCATCTGGAAAATATCCCCTGTCACCCCTCCTATAAGGATTATATCAATGACAATAATATTGCCTGTCAGAACTAGAACTAGAATAGAACCTGTGTCCATCACCCCTCATATCTGGAGTATCCATGAGTCTGCCATATTTGATCATGTCATCTCTATCCGACCTGTGCCCACCATGAGATCTACTACCATATGCCCCATTTGTCTTGTCCTCTTGCCCATGGTTGATCTGAAGTGGTCCCTGTCTCTACAATTTTGACAAACTCTAGAGGATTATTGCATTCACTTTCTCTTGTTTCTCCTGTGCCTAAATGATCCTGTCATTATCTGCCTTACAACTCCTTATTTCTGCCTTCAAGCTTCTCAATATGTCTGCTAAGTCAAAAGAATTCCCAACACCATACTGCTCATCTAACCCATAGGGAGAATCTTGTGAATTGTAGTCTACCATCTTGCTAGTCATCTTTCATCTCTTTCCTACAAGTACACCATGTCAACTAAAATACCTCAGTATAGTTCAGGGGAGGATATCTCATCTGCAAGATCAACCGAGTTAGCATGATACATGTATAATCATAATCACGTCAGCATGTAACACAAGTTTAACCACTATCCAATTATCAATGCCTGATCATACCAACCACATACCATGACCTCGTGCATGACAACTAAAACCATATCAATGTATTCATAACAATATATAAGCACTGGCATGCATAACCAATGCATAACTGACATACACTCATGATGACCACATCCAACAACACACCATCCACTTTCACATGGCGACACCACTACAACCATGACCACCACCATGCATACACAACAAGTACATAGAGCACAAGCATAGATAACACATATATGCAACCAACATGAATGCATGACCAACACACTGCCCATCCAGTCCAAGGGGTGAACCATGCTTTGATACCACTCTATAACAGCCTCCCTCCCACATTTACCATCGGTTTGTTGGGGTAAACATGTGACGAGATTCTACTATGATGTGATTCAACTCCCCATGTACAGTTAAGGAAGTGGAACCGACAAAATCAAAACAATCTAACCTTCCACACATGCTACAGAACCTTCAGGAGCCAACCAACTCTTCTAGGTGACCAACCCTTGAGGAAACTTGACATTTCATTGATCTGGGTCCCCAACTACTTCCATGCCAAGCCATGCATGTGATCAAGGCCTTCCATTTGTTCCCATAGCATGGGCATGCTAGTGACTGTGGACCTTTTTAGCTAGTTCTAAGCCAACGACCCTGGATTATGTGTAACTTTTTCAGGGCCAGAACTCAGGCCACTGCCCAAAAATTCATGAAACTTCCATAAATGATAAATGACATTGGAACAAAGGTACAAATGCAAACACTTGATCAATGGCTTGATTGGACCCCTACTAGCCATGACTGACATTTCGTCAAACATGTCACAAATATGCAATCTACAGGTCATAACATCATATCTGAGCATATGGGTCTCATACTTATTTGAGATTCATAAAGAAGCATTGTTGCCATATCACAATAGTTGCATTACCATATATTAGCTCATGTATTCATTGTACTTTCAATTACTAATCAAAACATGATGAGATCCAAACATCATGTTTGTCAGAAAACATCCTCATAATCGACATATAACCAACATAAATAAAAAGGATATAACAACCATAAAATCCACATATAATTCGATACATTTACACATGAAATGCCAAGGAGAAAGAGCTCTTATTAATGTATGCAAAAGCTAACCCGGTATGGGACTTTCATGAACCACCCGACCATAGATTGGCAAAGCCAAATCTTTCTTTCAGGCAATCACCCCTGTGCCATATTCCAAGCATGAATGTGGAACTCAAAACCAAACCAAACAAGGTTTCCTTAGTCTTTACCACAATCCTCACCAAATCACTAGGCCCTAAACAAGCATGGATGCCACCAGATTTCTCCACCTACACCGTGACGAATTTGCCTGTCTCCTAGTCTCTAAGTTTTACCATATATCCCGCCATACAACGATTGAGGATTCCTAGGCCTAATCAAGACTTCACCCTCAAGGCTTTACTGTATATCCCACCATTCACTGGCCAAGGATTCCTAGGCCTGATTGAGGGCACACACATCTATGCCTTACCATATATCCCGCCATATAATGGTCGAGGATTCCTAGGCCCACCGAGCCATACAAAGTCTTGCTTTACTGCAATCCCAATTCGATTCAGAGATTCCTAGGTAATGCGTTATTTCTTTCATAGATCACTTCACTCAATTTCGAAACCATCCGACAATCCAGCTCAACCAAATACAAGAGAACCCATCACACCATGACTATCCAGAAATGGCAAGGCAAGGTTGAATAACATTGTCACTCCTGGAAAAACCCATGCTAATGACAAGAAGAGAACCAAATACACACATGCATGTACCATGCATTCCAAATCTAGCAAGGAAATCACACATGCAAATCGATACCTATAAATAGTCTCGTTGTAGCTGCTGGATGTTTCTCTTCCTTGCTTGATGTTTTCTTTCCTTTGCCTTCTTGGTCCTTCCTCTTCTTTCCTTGATGCAATGCTAGAGTACTCCAATAATGCTCTAAGTGTCCAAGAGTGAGATTCAGATAGAGAATAGAGAGAGAGCTCCAAAACTCAACTAACAAAGGTACCAACTAATCCTCATAAGCCTTATTATTAAATAGGCCTCTATTTTCTTCAATTTTCCATTATTTTTGTTCATTTTCTTCCTCACATGCAACATGTGACCTTTCACCTTCCTTTTCTCCTAATTTCCATTATTTTCATAAATAAAATGCCAATTAATGCCTCATGCCTTTCCAAAGCCTTTGAAATTGCCTTTGCCAATTTTTTTTACATAATAAACCAAATGAACACCTGCACTAGGATGTTTTACCCAACACTGAACTTGTAATATGTGTCCCATGACCTTAGTTCTTATTTTGCCTTTATTAAATTTATTTACATGGAATTTTTACCAGGGTTGTTACAGAACCCTCCCCCTTGGGGGAACAACTTCCTCGGTGTTTAATGAAACCTATAGCCAACGGGATTGCTGAAAGCAAACATACTACCCATGGAACTTTATAATTTAGCTCGATGTGGTATTTACAATGATCAACCTACTAAGAAGCAAACCAACATGACAACATAACAACATGACAATCATAATGACATGACACCCATACTACTTATAGGAGCTTTATAACAAAACTCATGGTGGTATTTACATCTATATACATATGTACATATGCTAAAACATCAAACCAAAACATATACCAAAAACATTCGTTCGACTAACGAAGAAAGAATGATAAATAGCCTGCCTTTGATCCGCCATCTCCCATGTAGCTTCATCAGGACCAAAGTGCTTCCATTGCACTTTAACTTGCTCGATTGCTCGGTTTAGAAGCATGAGCATATTTCTCTGAAATATACACTAAGGTTCCAACTGAAATTTATCGGTTGGCTCTATCTATAATACAAACCATTCAATCACATGATCAACATCTTTAACATACTTCTTAAGCAATGACACATGGAAAACATCATAGACTTTCATTGTCGGAGGCAGTGTGAGTCGATAGACCACTGGCCCAATCCTTTCAAGAATCTTGAAAAGTCTACGAAACTGGGGTGCCAACTTGACACATGATCCAATCCTCAAGGAAATCTTCTTGGGCTTGATGCGCAAATACACTTATTCCCCAACCTGAAACTCCTTAAACACTTGTTTTGATTTGCATAAATTTTATGATTTTCCTGTGTTGCTTTTAGATTCTTCTTGATTACTTGCATTTCCTGTTCCATCTCTACCAACATGTCCGATCCAATCAACACCTTGTTCACTAGATCACTCCAACTAATGGTATTATTACAACTCCGCCCATATACTACCTCGAACAAACTCATCCTCAGTGACTCTTGATACCCATTGTTATAAGCAAACTCAACCAACGGAAGGTACTACTCCCATATCTTATGTTGATGCATCACATACATCCTCAACATGTCCTCCAATATCCTATTGACCATCTCTGTTTGTCCATCTGTCTGTGGATGATAAGTTGTGCTGAAGGCCAACTCCGTTCCTAAACTCGCAAATAACTCTTTCCATAATCTTAAGTGAACTTGGTATCCATGTCTGACACAATCTTTCTTGGAATTCCATGCAGCCTCACTACATCTCTGATGAATATATGTGCCACATCACTAATTGAATACGTAAATTTTACTAGAATGAGGTGTGTTATCTCTGACAACCTTTCTACCACAACCATGATGGAATCATGTTGTCTAGATGTCCTCAACAAACCTGTGATGAAATCCATGGAAATGACCTCCTACTTCCACTCTAGAATCATAATCAGTCCATCTGGATGTAAGTCTACTTTCACTTACTGATATTCCAAACATCTAGCCACAAACACTATCACATCCTTCTTCAGATTCAGCCAATGATAAAAACTCTTCACTGCTATCAATGTCTTATGGTATCCTGGGTGACTTGAATATGGTTTTTTCATGAAACTCTAGTAAGATAAAATTCTTGAGCTCATTGTTATCTGGCAGATATATCTTGTCCCTAAATTTGACCAAACCATCTACTGTAAGACGATGGGCCACATCCCAACCACCTATACCCTGCTATAACATGTGCATAAGCTCCATGTACATGTCATCTTGTCATTCTGCTTGTAAGATCTGATCTTGTAAGTCTCTCCCATAAGAACTCATAGTTGCTATGTGATTCACCTATACTTTCTTGCGAAGAGCATCTGCAACCAGGTTCTCCTTACCCTTGATGTACCTAATCTCAAAGTAGAACTCACTTATCGTGGCCAACCATCTAACTTTTCTGACATTCAAATTTAGTTTTTCAAATAGATACCTCAATCCATTGTGATCACTCATCAAGATGAACTATGTACCAAGAAGATAGTGTCTCCACATCTTCAAAGCATGGATGATCGCTGCCAGCTTAAGATCATGTGTTAGATAATTTTGCTCATGCTCATTCAATTTTTGTGACTCATAACACACTACCTATCCTTCCTGCTTAATGACTCCACCAAGTCCTCTCTTGCAAGCATATGTGCACACCGCAAAATCTTTGTCCGGATATGTAATCTTTAACACTGGAGCATTTGTCAACAATTTCTTCAACTGTTTAAAATTTGCTGCATATTCTTTTGTCCATTCAAATTTCTTACTTTGCCTTTATAGTGACGTGATAGGATATGCAATGCGAGAGACGTTCCTGATGAACCTCCTCTAATAACCCGCTAGCCCCATGAATGATCTTACATCATCCACATTCCTAGGAGTTTCCCACTCCATGATAACCCTTATCTTTTCTAGATTCACTGCTATGCCTTCCTTGGAAACAACATGTCCCAGCTAATGTACCTCTATATGAAAGAATCTGCATTTTCTAAGCTTGGAATACAACTGATGCTCTCTTAGTAATCTGAACATTTCTGCTAAGTGCTCGACATGCTCTTCATCATTTTTAGAATATATCAAGATGTCATCAATGAATACGATAAAAAACTTTTCTAGATAAGGAAGCAATACATTATTTATTAAGCGCATAAAGGTAGTTGGATCATTAGTCAAACCAAATGGAACTACAATAAACTAATAATGCCCATACTTGGTCAAGAAATTAGTCTTGTATATGTCCTCTTCCTTGATGCGAACCTAATGGTATTCTAATCTCAGATCAATCTTCGAGAACATTGCTGTTCCCTTCAACTAATCGAGCAAGTCATCAATCCTCGGCAATGGATACTTGTTCTTGATGGTTACCTTGTTCAACTGCCTATAATCAATGCATAGTCTGAGATTACCATCCTTTTTCTTCACAAACAACATTGGTACACCACACAATGATACACTTGGGCTAATGTATTCCTTGTCAAGCATTTCCTTCAACTGTGTCTTCAAATCTACTAGCTATGGTGTGCTAATCTTGTACGGTGCCTTCGATGTTGGTGCTTCCCCAGGTACCAACTCAATGAAAAAGTCCACTGCTCTGTGAGGCAACAACTCTGAAATCTATGTTGGAAATACATCCTGAAACTATTGCAAGATCAGGTACCTGCTCAATACCTCTACATCCTCAACATCCTTACCTTTATCACTAGAAATATGCACTACAAATAACACATGCCCTTTTCTGTGACTACACTTTTCCTGCATAGTTGTTACCATTCTAACTGATGTTTCCTTCTTCTTACCCTGCAAGATTCTTTGTTCTCCATTGTCATCCAAACACTCAATGGCCTTGTTATAACAATCCACTTTGGTCCTATGAATATACAACCAGTCCATACCCAAAAACATGTTGTATGATCCCAACGACAATACATTCAAATGTGCTAAGGTAGGCATATCATTCAACTCGATTGCACAAACTCTTCCCCAGTGATACACTCTCTTCTTTGAACCTGTAGCCAACTACACTAACCAGGATTCTTCATGCACTTCTTCATTCAAACCACACTTATTAACCTGATCAGGACTAACATAGCTATAATTAGATCTGGGGTCAATCAAAATGGAAACAACTTGATCACAAATCTTACCGTCCATCTTGATAATAGTTTCCTGGTGATTTCCCTACTTGTTATTCAACATTGCATAAATCCATGGAATGATCTACCCAACATCTCCAACTGTATGTGCTTCCCGTGCCCTATAAATATGAGGCCTACCACCTTGATTCTGCAGAAAATATCTCTTAAGGTGCTCCTTACCACATGTCCAACACTGCAACCGTCCTATACCATCACCTTTATTCTGCTGCCCTCCATGCTATGACCCATTAAACTTCTTGTAAGGTGCAACATTTTCTTTCTCACTTGCATCCTAAGGCCATGTTTTTTTTCAGCTTCCATTTACCTTTAGCTTTGTCTTTCCCTCTAACCTTGCTGAGATTTTGTCTTATGCTTTGACTCATCATAACAATGTTTCAATTTCCCAATAACTTCCTCAAGCGACTAAGGCTCATCATACTCAATTCAATCTCTAAATGCTAATTGCAATCCACTAACAAATATATGAGATTTGACCTTCTCATCTTTAAGATACGATACATACCTCAATAACTTGAAGAACTTGGTCACATACTCCTAATCGGTCATCCATCCCATCTTTAGCTCATATAACTCTTGGCTTTGTTGTCATAGTACCTCTCTAACAAGTACTTCTTCCTTAAAATTCTCTTGAATTCATTCCAACTCAACTCTTTTGTCCTAATGTCTCTAACCTGCTTCTCATCTTCCCACCAGTTGTCTGCTTTCTCTTTGAGGACGAAGATAGTTATTTTGGCCTTCATATTCTCTAAGTATCCATGCAACTCAAATATTTTTTGCATCCTACGTAGCCATGCTTTTGCGTCCTCTGCTTTCTTCAAATCTCCATAAAAGGTAGGTGGCTTTTCCTTCCTGAACTCATCTGGAAAATATCCCCTGTCACTCCTCCTGTAAGGATGATATCAATGAAAATCATAGTGCTTGTCAGAAACAAAAATAGAATAGAACCTGTGTCCATCATCCCTCCTATCCAGAGTATCCAAGAGCCTCCCATCTCTGATTGTTTCATCTCTATCTGACCTGTGTCCACCATGAGATCTATTGCCACATGTTCCATTTTTCATGTCCTCCTCCACATGGTTGATCCGAAGTGGTCCATGTCTCTGCAATTATGACAAACCATGAAGGATTACTACATTGACTTCTGATTGTTTCTCCTGTGCCTCAATGATCTTGTCATTATCTTCCTTGCAACTCCTTATTTCGACCTTTAAGCTTCTCAATGTGTCTACTAAGTCATAATAATGCCCAACACCATGCTGCTCATCTGACCCATGGGGAGAATCTCATTAATTGTAGTCTACCATCTTGCTAGTCATCTTTCATCTCTTTCCTGCAAGTACACCATGTCAACTAAAACCAAAATATAACATAATCAACATACCTCAATATAGTTCAGGGGAGGATATATCGTCTGCAAGATCAATCAAGTTAGCATGATACATGTATAATTGTAATCACATTAGCATATAACACAAGTTTAACCATTATCCAATTATCAATGCCTGATCATACCAACCACATACCATGACCTCATGCATGACAACTAAAACCATATCAATGTATTCATAACAATATATAAGCACTGGCATGCATAACCAATGCATAACTGACATACACTCATGATGACCACATCCAACAACACACCATTCACTTTCACATGGTGACACCACTACAACCATGACCACCACCATGCATACACAACAAGCACATAGACACAATCATAGAGGACACATATATGTAACTGACATGAATGCATGACCAAGACACCTCCCATCCAGTCCAAAGGGTGAACCATGCTCTGATACCACTCTGTAACACCCTCCTCCCACATTTACCCAAGTTATCCAGTTTGCTGGGATAAACATGTGATGAGAGGCTACTATGATGCGATTCAACTCCCCATGTATAGCTAAGGAAGTGGAACCGACAAAATCCAACCAATCTGACCTTCCACACATGTTACAAAACCTTTAGGAGCCAACCAACCCTTCCAGGTGACCAACCCCTGAGGCAACTTGACATTTCACTGACCTGGGCCCCTAGCTGCTCCCATGCCAAGCCATGCATGCGAATGAGGCCATCCAATCGCTCTCACAACAAGGGAATGCCAAAGATTATGGAATTTTTCAACTAGTTCTGAGCTAGTTACCCCAGATTATGTGTCACTTTTTCAGCGCTAGGACTTAGGCCACTGCCCAAAAATCATTAAACTGTAACAAAGGTACAAATAAAAACACTTGATCAATGAATTGACTAGACCCTTGCTATCCATGACAGACATTTTGTCAAACATTATACAAATATGTAATCTATAGGTCATAACATAAGATTTGAGCATAAGGGTCTCATACTTATCTGAGATTTGTTAAGAAGCATTGTTGCCATATCACAATAATTGCATTATCATCTATTAGGTCATGTATTCATTGTACTCTCACTTACTAATCAAAACACGATCAGAGCCAAACATCAAGTCTGTCATAAAACATACTCATAACCATCATATAAACAACATAAATAACAAGGATATAACAACCATAAAATCCAAATATAAGCTGATACGTTTACACATGAAATACGAAGGAGAAAGAGCTCTTATTAATGTATGCAAAAGCCAACCAAGTATGGGACTTTCACAAACCACCTATCCATAGATTGGCTTAACCAAATCTTTCTTTTAGCCAATCACCCCCATGCCATATTCCAAGCATGAATGTGGGACCCAAAACCAAACCAAACCAGGTTTCCTTAGGCTTTACCGCAATCCCCACCAGATCTCTAGGCCCTAAACAAGCATGGATGCCACCATTTTTATCCACTTAGACCTTGATTAATTTTCCTATCTCCTAGTCTTTAGGATTTATCATATATCCAACCATACAATAGTTGAGGATTCCTAGGCCTAATCAAGACTCCACCCTCCAGGATTTATTGTATATCCCGCCATTCATCGACCTAGGATTCCTAGGCACGATCGAGGGCACACACCTCTAGGATTTACCGTATATCCCTCCATACAATGGTCGAGGATTCCTAGGCCCACCAAGGCACATAAAATCTAGCTTTACCTCAATCCGAGTTCAGTTCAGGGTTTCCTAGGCCATGTGTTCTTTCTTTCAGAGACTACTTGACTCAGTTTCGAAACCATCCATCTCAACCAAATACAAGAGAACCCATCACACCATGGCTATCCAGAAATGGAAAGAAAAGGTTGAAGAACACTAACATACCTAGAAAACCCCATGCCAATGACAACAAGAGAACCAAATACACACATGCATGTATCGTGCATGCCAAATATAGCAAGGAAATCCCACATGCAAATCGATACCTACAAATAGTCTCGTTGTAGCTGCTAGATGTTGCTTTTCCTTGCTTGATTTTTGCTTTCCTTTTCCTTCTTGGTCATTCATTTGCTTTCCTTGATCCAATGCTAGAGTGCTCCAATAATTCTCTAAGTGTCCGAGAGTGTGTGAGAGAGAGAATAGAGAGAGATTTCTAAAACTCAACTGAAAAAAGGTACCAATTGATCCTCATAAGCCTTTTTATTAACGAGGCATCTATTTTCTTCAAGTTTCCATTATTTTCCTCCTCACATGCAACTTATGACCTTTCACCTTCCTTTTCTCCTAATTTCCATTATTTTCATAAATAAACTGTCAATTAATGCGCCTTTCCAAAGCCTTTGCCATTGCCTTTGCCAATTTCCTTTAGCCATAATAAACCAAATCAACACCCACACTAAGTTGTTTTGTCCAACACTCAGCTTGGAGTACGTGTCCCACGACGTTGGTTCTTATTTTCCCTTTATTAACTTTATTTACATGGAATTTTGACCGGGGTTGTTACACCAAAAGATTATTAGAAAAGCTAGAATCGTGATCGTCAACCATTCTTTGCCAGAAGTCACATTTGTTTGAGGAACGAAATTAATGTTGAGCAAGAGTTTGAGTTCTTAAAGGAGATTAGACTGTTGGTATCTTCAGGGATGGATTTATTGTGATTTCAAGGCTACATTTCCAACATCTTCAAGGAGAATTGAAATGCAAAAGGATTTGAGGGTCGTGTTAAAATTTATTTTCCAATAGAAGGAGGTCAAATGCTCAAAATCAAGAGTTGGTGTTTCGATTTACAAGGAGAACAATTGTGTATATATGGACTCATGCCCTTTCTTCTGGTGGAATGAGGGATTAGGAAACAAACTGCCACAAATTTCTTCAGAAATTTCATTATCCAGGGAGTCGAGTTGCCTTATTTTGGAAGTCAAATCATTGTTGCATTAGTTGCTGCATGTTTTATCCTCTGCTAGGATGAAATTATGTGAGAAAAACAGGTTTGAATCCCTTTATTCTTGTGGTTGAACAAGTTATTTCATTTTTGGGTTGTATTTCCATCACTAGAGGACAAAATTCTCTTGGTTTGGGGAATGAAGCCATTTTTGTATTAATTTGGATTTATATTATGTGGTGGGCTACGTTCTTTATCAACTAAATCCATCAATTACAAGGACTAATTGTAAGGGGTCCAAATCCTTGAAGAGAATTTAATTCAAAGGTCGAGTTTCTCAGTTGAATGGGTCGTTTTTTGGGCATTCTCCTGGGCATAATATAGGTCATGGTGCATCATTACTTGTTGGATGTATTGGGTCAAAGTTTCAATTGATACGTGCTTGGCACATTTAGGCTAATATTTAAACTAGCTCAGAAGATCAAGACCATTGTGCTTAAGGTTATTATTTATAGGACATGGGTGTTGGTATCATCATTTCATGTGTGTTCAAATTTGTTGAGGGTTGTTTGGGGAGAAGTTGTTTTTTCTTTTTCTTTTGGATGCATCGGTATACACCAGTTCACTGTGTGATGTAACAACATATAAAGGGAGTCTTGTAGCCACAAAAAAAGTATTGAACCAGAGCTATGAAGGGGACACAGATTAGCAACACCTTCTTTACACCACTAAACACGTTCTATTTCCTTGAAATGCAATGTACTTTTCCAGTCAATATGAGGACTGTTAATTTCCGAGTTGCCCGAGTTGCCATAATTTTTATCAGTTGTCACTATGAATAGTATTCAGATTTGTTCTAGATGAGTAAGGAAGAAAGTGTTTTTTGAGCATGTATTATTGTCTTCATATGTGATTTCAAACCAAAACACAAAAAAAATCACCTAAAGTTGTACTCTCAAAAAAATGTTTGACAAAAGTTTTCACTTATGACTTAGAACTTAATGACCAGTTTGAGTAAATTTTCAATTGGGATTAGATTATCGATAACTGCGTGTAGTGGCTTCCTGTGAGCGATAGAAGATTGGAACTTGCTTCATATTGCAGAGTAAATGTGTGGATTAGTTTGGTTAAGTTTTTTTGGGTCCCATAGAATGTTGTATGTATTGTCATAAGAGATTTATAGGAAGAATGGGTATTGGGCAGACCCTAGAAGACCTAAAAAATGCCCTTAATAACTTAGAGAGAAGATGGGAGCAACAACAATTTAAGACATTACTTGGTTCTTATTTGGACCAAGAAATAAAGCAAAATAACAAACCTTTTTCTAGAAAGGTCCATAATATGCTAATGCAGAAGCAACAAAGGGATTTATAGAAGGAAAAAGAAGTGGGAAATTGGGTTTTTGCACTTGGGTTGGACTTAAAGGCCGGAAGATCATAAGATGAACTTCTCATAGTAGAAAAGTTGGAATCCTATATTTCCAAGGTGGACCAATCTGATTGGAGTTTAAATTGGGTTCTGGAGCCAACTATCCTTGCATTGGTACAAGCCAATTTTTCGGAGCATCCAGGTGAGAAAGTCAAGCTTATAATTGCCTCTTGTTTCAACGATATTCTGAGGATAGTAGCACCCTTTCCTCCCTACAATGATGACATCATGAAGAGGGTCTTTCAATTGATTGTTGAGTGCTATTCAGGATTGCATGACATGCAAAGATCAAACTTTGATAGAATGCTCGTAATCCTAAACACCATGGGCAAAATCAGATACTATGTAGTCATGCTTGATCTATAACAAGATGATATGATCTTTCATATGTGCCAATTATTCTTCACCAACATCATAGAGCATCACCATGAGGAGGTAAAATCTAACATGTAAGATATTTTATCTTCATTACTAGTTGAAGGCGACGTCATTCACAAACAATTGTGGACAAAATTGTTAGCCATTTGGAACAAGGTACGGGTTGTCTCACCAGCTGCCTATAAGCTAACCAAAGGGGTGGTTGAGAAAAATATGAGATTCTTCAGAAGGAAGCTAACACAGGAGGAGTTGTGGAGGATTTGTGGTGGCCAACCATGCAACAAGAATGAGTTGAGGAAGGGTATTTGCTTCATCTGCAAGGAACTTTGAGGACCTGACCGCTCATCCATGAGTGACACAGAGGAGATGGCAGAGTTAGAGTAGGGAGAGGTTCCTTCTAACTTTCTGGATGAGGATTTTGCTTTTATGGTTGAGTCCATGGGTTCTTATGAGGATGCCTCTAGGAGCATGAGCAGTCACATGGGGTTGTTGATAGTCAAATATATATTCCTGTGTGTAGGACGAGCATTCAATGAACCCTACGAGAGACATTTAAGGAGGTGAGTCACCAGTGACGATTCAACATGAGTAGCATATGGTGGGGCGTGATTCGGACGAGAAGGATGATATGCACAATGTGCGGGATGGGCCATTTTTTGAGGGTCAACTATTTGCTCATATTGAGCCCATGTTGGTGGAGTATGATTAGTGGTCCTTTGGCCTAGCCATTGTCTAGGATCAGACATATGTACAGACAACCAACTGGGTTGTAGTACTTGCAAACACTTGTCGTAAAGAGGTGTTGGAGCCTTATATGATAGTTTTGAGGGAGGTTGGAAAACTAGAGGAGAATGGAGTTTCCAGTTAGATGAGGGAAGATCTTTTGGAGATGGTGGTGCATCCATATTTGGGCCTACCCATTGCTGAGGTGCAAATAAGTGTTGTGGCAACCAATATAGTTGTAGTATTTCCAGGTAGCAACCCCCTCTAGAAGTACATAGACAGGGCTTGCAGCACAGGTTATCCACTTTGGTCTACTACAAAGTGAGAGGTGGGATTTCTTAGATAGATAAGGGACTTATTCCATATACAAGTGCCTATGCATTTGATCCCCCCCCACAGGTTGGATTTTTGAGAGATCAAGAGACGGTATCCTATGAATGGAGCGATATTGGTACATAGTGCAGTAGGAGCTATTAGATGTGAGGGATATTGCATGTTTCAGTTGATAGTGGGACATAAACTGCCTGTTCATCAACATTACAGTAACATTAGTCCAACATCGACAAAGTGGGATTGGCATTGGTCTATGTCAATGGTTGGATTGGAGAGAAGTGATGAGTTGGTATTCCACTGATGGAGCAACAACTACAATCGGAGACAGAGCACAACCAGAGCCATGGGTTAGGTGTATTGATGATTGGCCATGGTGGAATTAGTATCTAGGAGGATCTATTGATGGCAAGACTAGTCAAAGTTTATTATGGGATTGAAGCATTAAGGGATCCATTCATGGTTGGGCGCAACAAAGACATGGTATCACCCAGTGGTTTGTATGGGATCCAGGTATTGGTTCTCAGTTTCATGGGATCACTAGGTTGGTCCAAATATATGGATTGCTTAAGGGAAAGAAATATTGGGGCGGGATGATTTTTCATGTTCCTTATTTTGGGATCCCTTATGGAATGATCAAGATGGACTTCCAAGGTTGGAGGCATCTAGGTCACAAGAGCACGTTTACTGCACCACTGGGCCCAGAGGCTTCTAGATGGGTTTTGAGGATTTTTTTTATGAGTTTTGATGGCATTCGCTTGAGATATTCCATCATCTGCACAACTTTCCTGTTGTTTTGTTGCATTTTGATAATATTTGGAAAACGAGGTTATTATGGAGCCTAACTTAATTAATTACGCTTAAGGTGGCATTCTAGGAGGAATACTTGACGAAACACCTTAATGTAATAGCTCGTTGGAACCATAACGAGAATATCTATAGGATGAGATGGCGGTATGTGAATTTTAGTGGTGTGAGGAGGGATGGTGGAAAATTTACCATTTTCCCAGATTAAAAAGATATTTTAATTAAAATAAAAGGAGGGAAAAGGTATTAAGTGATTAAAATATTAATAAAATAAAGGCTTCTGGAGGGGTCCACCAGATCTATGAAAGAGGAGGAGGAGACCATTTGAGGACATCTTGGAGTTGTGATATATTTGGTTTGATGACGTTTGGAGAACATAGTTCCCAACTTCTGTAGCCCTAGGATAAAAACCCTCGGGTTTGCTATTGACTTTTGGATGAAAATACAATACCTTGGAGGAGATTCCATTAAGGAATTTCACGAAGCTTCAACGATATTGGAGTGAAGACCATTCATGTCCTCAATTGTTGCTTCATCATTTTTCAGTTGATTCAATGGAAACTGTTGTTGGAGGGAGATTGCAGCCGTTGTGGAGATTTGAGAGATTGGGATCGACATAGCAGCAGAATATTTGGAGGTCCCCTAAGCTATCATCTCTTCTATTTTCTCTAAGATATTTCCAGTTGTGCTTTGCATGTTATATTATAATAGATAAAGTTGAGTCATTCCTTGTGCTACATTTTTTGATGTTATTTGAGTTTATGGGTTTACTTTTGCAAATAATCAATATATTTTCCATATTTTATTGATTTTCCAAAATAGTCGTGCTTGTATAATTTTTGGGTTCCTATTTACTAGTGCATTTTGGTGTAATTTTGTGGGTTTTTTACAAAAAATCTAGCATAAAATTTTATAAAGAAAATTCTCATAAAAATACCACAAAAATTCTGAAAGGGATGTTACAGTTTTCTAGTAGTTTAGCAAGTGCATATGGAGTACTTCGTTGAGAAGTATTGTGCATAACACAATGGTGGGTGTAGACTTATGGATGCCAATGTTTCATGGTGTTGGGACTGAGGACCTAGAACATCATTTGTTCATGTGTGAAAACATCTGGACAGCCAAACAGGTCTAGGATGAAGATACAAAGATTGTGGAGTTGGAAGAAGCTTGCAGGGGCCGCACATTGAAGTAGTATATGAAGTTAAAAAATGTGACTCCAACTGGACATAATAAGACTCTAGTGGATATCAATTAGGTGTTTATTAGGGAGTTCCATAAGCCAAAGTCGAAGTCCCATTGCATTACAGATTGAAGGAAATCAAGCAGGGTCCAAGTGAGTCGATATGGGACTTTGACCAATGATTCAAAGTTTTGAAGGACAAGTTGACGTTCGAGATCTCGGACATGCAACATAAAAAATGGTTCATTGCGAGGTTGTTGTCACATATCAAGTTACCGTTGATGCAACAACGGATAGGTACATAGTTGGAGGCTCTAGAACTTGCGGTGAAACTAGAGGCTTCTCCAGCAGGAGACAGAGAGAGCAATGGCTTGACACATGCAGTCACAATTGGCCGCGTTAACCTTATAACTTCAGGATTTGACAAAGGGGAAGGAAAAATGGGAGGAAGTATGGTGTACCATCTATCAGACAGAGGATCACCATATAAATGAATGCAAGTTGTTGACAAACTACATGGCGACTGGTGTAACGAGTCCACTTGCTAAGGTTAGAGGAATGTGGTGTGAGAATTGTCGAGTGTGGGGCCACATACTGACTAGTTGCACAATGACTCAAAAATATGAGGTTATGGATCGCACTATGTTTTGCAACTTTTGAAAATATGTAGGGCATGATATCCATCATTTCCACGCATTGGAGTTGATGTGTGAGCACACTTTTGACTTGTTCTGGGTGTAAGGACCCAAAGGGACACATGATGCAACAACTAGATTCAATAAAGCCTGGTATACTAGGGTGGAAAATAAAATCAACAAGGTCGAGGGCAAGGCATGATGACTAGAGGACCTAGAGGATCAAGTTGGGGGAGAGGAGGATTTGGTTAAGGACAAAGAGCAATAATCCGCTACAATTGTGGGAAGCAGGGGCACATAGCGTGAGATTGCACTAACCCCTGCTGAACTTGCATCTATTGCAAATCATTAGACCATACAATTGAGAACTTCCCTCAACTGATCACCAAGTGGTAGGAAAAGAAGGGACTTAGCGTGTAGATGATAGTTGTCGAACCTTGCAGGACCCAACAATGGGTTAACACAGTGACTTAGGGAGGTGTCGGGATAGAGGCAAATGTTGCGAAACCTTGGACATCGCAACCACAATGGGTAATGAGAGCACCTGAACCACCTCCAAAATCTGACCCTGTATGAGAAAACTACATATAAGGGGGCTCGACGAGAGATGTTCATGGAAAAATGGGATAGATCAGAGGAAATACGTGAGGCAACCATGCCGACTATATATGATAACACCACAAGGGATGAGTGGAAGAAAACAGTAGATCCAATTCAAAGTTTGATGCAAAGTTGTTAAGAGTTGGTAAAAGACCCCCCAGGCCTTAGAAAAGTTTAGGAAGATGGTGGAATAGTGTGCTAGCAGACCTTAGGTGACTACTGCGTGGACTTCACCATGTGCAGTAAACCAAGTGGCATGCAAGAAGAGAACCAACAAGGAGTTCTGGTTCGGTTCACAGATCGTGGAATATGAGATGGATAGTATCATCTTGAACTTAGGGTAAGATGTAAATATCCTACGAAAAAACACGTGGGAGAGGATGGGGAAGATGAAATTGACTTGGTCCCCATTTTAGCTCAGGTTGGTGAACCAACATCATATATTTCCCATTGGATGACTGGCAGGAGTTTCAGTGGGCATTGACAAGGTGTCGAGCACTACTAATTTTGAGGTGATTGAGATCGTGGATGACACTGATCCCTATCTAGGTTTGTCAAGGATCAATTGGGCTTTTGATAACCATGCAATCATTAATTTAAAGAAAAAACAAATGATTTTTTAGGGTGGAGATATTTGATTTATACCACCATTGGACTCGTGTGAAGGAGATCAATACGTCAAACTAGTCAAAGGTGAGCTTAGTCGAGAGGAGCTGGACAACATTTATAATGTCACCACTCAACGGAAACGCTATGTAAATTCCACAACTGACGAAGTGTTGAGCTGACTCAACATTGGATCCTAAGCCTCAAATTCAGAGGAAGCTTTGGAAAATTGGTAGAACCAGCTGCATGGAGTTAGTATGCAAAGATGTGCACACATCACGAGGATGGTGCGTTGGATAATAACTAAGGTGCATAATCCACCTTGCTTTAATGGATTATCAGAAGTAGATATTTTTGTACAGGAGTATTAGGAATGAATACTAGAATGTTAGAGGATTCTCGGACTAGATGTTCTGTTGCATGCAACCCCAACTAGATGGTGGGTTGCGATAAAGAACAAGTCGTGGGATGGAAATAGTGTAAGAAACTACTGAAGGTTAGATTCAGGACTAGTTATGGGGTCCCTGGAGATAACTATTCAAGCATGGAGTGCCCCAAGACACACCTAAAGTGATGTATTGTAGCATGGACCAAGGGATGAGTGCCACAACAAGAGTGGGTGCATCTATTCATACACACCTTAGACACCATCCCAACTAACTGGTATATTGAATTGGAAGTGCATAGAGGAAGATAGGATTGGAACAAAATGGAACAAAGTTTCAAGACCATGTTCAGTTTTCAAGAAGAAGAGCTAATTCTTGGTGAGCAATTGAAAGCCTTGCGACAAAATATATTTGTTGTGAAGGAACCGACAAGCGCTATTATGTGTTTCACATCAACATTTGTAGTAGGTACAAGATTTTTTGGAGTGCTACAATGTAGTGGAGTAAGGAGAGGATGAAGACGATCCTCAAAACATTCAAATTTTGGAAGTGGAAGGAGACCGTGAAGTAGGTGGAACATCATTACAGTTTGCAGAGTAAACATAACCTATCAAGACTCGAAAGGTGAACAATGGGACATAAGAAAGTCCCAAGATGGCGGCCATTAGGGATTATTGGGACAATGGCACAGTCGATAAGTTTTCACACTTGTTGTGGGAGTACCAAGATTTATTCCCTAACACCTTTGAAGAGATGAAGGGAATTGTTGGGGAGTTAGGAGAAATGATGATTCCCTTAAAACCCGATGCGAAGCCCGTGAAGCAGTGACCTTATCGGTTGAATACCATTTATAAGGATAAATTCAAACATGATCTGGAGAAGATATTGCAAGCAAGAATCGTCGAAATAGTGGAAGAAACAAAATGGACAAGCTTGATGGTGGTCCAAAATAAGAAAACCAGGGAGATTAGGATTTGCGCGGACCTTAGAAATTTGAATGATTCTTGCACACACAAAAGGATTATTACCTCACCGATGGGTTTTTGGGGTACCACCAGGTGTGGATCGCTAAAGAAGATCACCATAAAATTACTTTTGCAATGGAATGGGATTGTTTTCAATATACAGTGATGTCACTCAGACTGAAGAATGCACTAGCTATATTTTCGAGGATAATGGTGGCAACATTCAGAGAGTTTTTTCACAAATTTCTAGAAGTCTATTTGGATGACTGAACGATGTTCATTCTACTAAAGAATCACATTGAGGTACTGTGCTTGATGTTGGACAGGTGTAGATGGTTACAAATCTCTCTAAATCTCATGAAGTGCATATTTTGCGCTCCTTTTGGTATTTTTCTAGGGCACGTTCTCTGCAAACAAGGGTTGTTGGTGGACCTAGCTAAGATTGTTGTCATAGTGGATCTGTTGTCGCATACCTCATGCGATAACTTAGATCAACCTTAGGACATACAGGGAAATATCTAAAGTTGATATAAGGATATGCTAAGATTACAACCCCCATGGAAATATTATTGAAGAAAGGAGTAGAATTCCAGTGGATGAAGGAGTGTCAACAGGCCCTAGACACTTTAAAGGAGAAGATGGTGTCTATACCTATCTTGGTATTTCTGGAACAGAGTAAAGAGTTCCATGTACATGTAGATGCATCATCTGTCGCACTAGGAGCAATATTAGCTCAACCTGTGGAAGGAGAGATTGATCACCCTGTTGCCTTTGCCAGTCATACACTGTCAACTATAGAGCATAACTATACCATTATTGAGAGAGAATGGTTAGCGATGGTGCATGCCCTCTAGAAGCTCAAGCACTATCTATTAGGCAATAATTTCAAGTTATATACTGATTAATCTGCTATAAAATACCTAGTCAACAAGCCTGTGTTTTTTGGGGGGGGGGAATTTGTAGGTGGATGCTATATTTTCAAGAATATTTATTTTAGGTGGTGGTTAAACCGAGAAAACTAAACAAGAGGCTTGATCATCTATCACATTTGACTTTGCGCGAGGAGGCCCAAAATTTGAAGGATAACCTGCCAGACGCGCATTTGTTTGTGGTAACTATGTGGACAACTACTTCACAGAAATTGCACAGTTTTTTAGTATTGGGATGACACCAGAATACTATACAATGACATAGAAGAAACAACTAGTGGTTAAAGAAACAAATTACTAGTTAATCATTGGAGCGTTGTATGAGCTAGGGGCTAATGGAATTATGTGAAGGTGTGTTTTATAGCACGAACGACTAATGGTCATAGCAGAAGAAGATTTGGGAGTCGCATGAGGACACTACACATGACAAATCATGGTGCATAACATCGTACGCGTCGTATTGTGGTGGCCTACATTTGGCGATGCGAAGGAGTTCTACAGAACTTATGAGGTGGGTTAATGAGTGGGAAGACCATATAGGTAAGAAGAAATGCCCCTAAATCCTCATCTCATGTTACAACCATTTAATAAGTGGGCCATCGACTTTGTTGGACTGATTGAACCACTCGTGAGAAGGACTAGTCGCAACACATCATTACCACCATAGATTATTTGACCAGATAGGTTGAGGCTATTTCGGTGAGATATTTCAGTGCAAAGGTCGTTGCGCGATTCTTGTTTGAAAACGTAGTGACCAAGTTTAGATGTCCAAGGATCTTGATGAGTGATCATGAGACAGGTTTATTGAACAAGACTATCGCGACGCTGACGAAGGTGTTTTAGATCTATCATCAAAAAATAATTCCATACCACCCCCAAGCCAATGGAACAATGGAGACTTTTAACAAGATTTTGGAGACCGCACTTACCAAGGTATGTAACATCAAACATGATGATTGGGATCTAAAGATCCTCGTGGTATTGTGGGCTTATAGAAATATATGCAAAAATTTGATTGGGTAGACACCTTTCTTATTGGTATATGGGATGGAGGTTATCATGTCAATGGAATTTCTCATACCTAGTTTGTGCATCGCGTTAAAATGAAGATGAAAGAAGTTGATGTAGTGGGATGGAGGTTACGAGACTTATTGTAGTTAGAAGAGGATCGTGTGCTAGTCATTTTTCACCAGGAGGTGCATAAGGCCTGAGATAAAGTGTGACACGATTGGATGATTAAGAAAAATACATTCCAAGTGGGGGACTTAGTATTGTTATATGAAAACAAGTTTCTGAGGCATCCAGGTAAATTCCAGATGCACTAGATGGGACCCTATGTTATCCAACATATGATTGATGCAGGCACAATACAGTTAAGGAACTTGGATGGCATGCCACGCGAAGGGTTTGTTAATGGGAGTAGGCCGAAACTTTATAGAGACAACCTGCCTCCCTCGCACTCTATGTAGATGAGATGGAGGGGCAGTCTATCAGCTGTATATAAATAAGGTGGGACGATTATTTGGTAGTAGGAAAATTAGAATAATAGGAGTTAAGGTTAGGATTTTCCTATTCAGTTCGATATATACAAAGCTTGAACATTGTGCACTAGAAGAGCTATTGTGCTAGACTAAACAACGCACAGTGTTGGGGTCTACTTGACCCTTGGATGATGATTGGTGATGACAACACGGTTAGGTGAGTGGCACAATAACTAAGGTAGAAGGGAGTTCAAGTACCATTAGTACAACTGTACACTTGCAAGCCTTACGAAAAAGGTCATTTGGAACTCAACTAGTACAGATTTCAGTAGACAATTAATGAGCACACCTCGGGCAAATAAGTCATAATAGTGAGGAAAACAGGTACCTGGTAGGAAAATTGTCTTTTGACTTAGTTACCGGAGAACCCACAGTAAAAACCATTTTTTGTCAATGTTTCAAATCTCAACGGGGATCCATCATCAGGACTTATTGCAGGAAAATTGTCGTCGAAATATTGTAATCACGATGGAAAAATGCAGTTGCCCTATCCACCTATGGTGAAAGGACACCTAATGTGGTGACAGACTGTCTCATATTACGACACCATAATGGAATGATGAATTAGGAATGCGAGGTAAGTTGGATGAATGAATGCATGCGGGAAAAAAGTACCAACTGGATGATAGGATGAAATGAATGAGTAGTAGTGGGTAAAAAGAGGAGTTGCAAAGTAAGAGACTCAGAACCAAAGTAGAGCCGAGTGGAGAACTGAGAGTTTGGGAAGGAAAATGACAAAAATAGAGTAATGGGGAGAGAAATCCAGGTAACTGAGGAGAAAAAGACATGTACCAAATGCTATTTATTCTTGTTGAAGGATAAGGGGAGCTAGTAGAAAAAGGCAAGGCATCCTTGAGAAAAGTGGACTTTGAAACAACATAAGAAGATAATTTTCCAAAACCGAGTACAAAAAGGTTGAGATGACGACAATCATTGGTTGTGGGGTTGATCCAAAATATGTGCCACCATTCTTAGAACCTCAAGCGTCAATGTCGGTACCTAAGGGTTACAAATATGTTGTGCAAATTCCACCTCTTCCACCAAGGGTGCATCACAAAGGGAAAACAAGGAGCTTCCTAGAACTCATCAAATAATCAGATCAAGATGTCAGTGACCCTTCCTGACAACCCGATCTTCAGGATTATTTACAACAGGTGCCAAATCCAAATAACATACCTACTATGGAACCGTAAGAATGGGCCCGTGACTTGGATACTGCGGAAATTTTAAACTTACTCCACACCTCTCACTTTAGATCAGGAGATGAAGTAACATTCATCACAAAGTGTTTATTAGCATGTGTGCATGGAAGATTTTTTTGGCTCAACATATCTGCGTCGCTAACTGCAAAATTAATCCATAGGGTTACAGGTCTCCCAATTGAAGGAGAAGACCCAGGGCCCCTCATAAAAGACAAGGCTCTTGGTGACAAAGTGACCGAAAAGTATAAAAAAAAGAGGGGAAATAAAGGTTTCTTGATCTCAATGGTGAATGATCAAGTTAACGGATTTGTGGCACAGACAATAACCTGCAAGCTACTTCATAAATGACGGGTGAATGAGGTCCCAACAAGATTTATTATAGTAGCTAACTGGTGCACTCTAGGGGAAAATTTTGCATGGGCCCCCTTTCTACTAAGGGAATTCCAACAAGATTTTCTAGACATCCATGAGAGGAATGCAAAATTCCACTACGTGTGGCTGTTGATTTTGATAGCGTTGGTCGCCTGGGAGAGGCTAAAGAACCTCCAACCAGTAACTGACCCGACTAAACTGATCACAATAGTTGAATTCCCGAATTTATTGGCTTCATATGAACCGGAACACAAGAAGCTCAACAAATTAATGTTGTTCTTCTACGAAGATATCGTGCGGAAAGTCATTTAGGAGATAGCACACTTACCTGCAGAGAGCGTTAAGAAGTTTAAGGGCGTGGTGTGATTCAAAGATGACCCACATTACATCTGGATCTTACCGCGAAGCGACCCAAAAAAATGTTGGAAGAAGACAAATTATTGGTTGACAACAAAATAGATTCAAGGTATAATTGATTCATGGGCGGCTGTCTGGAGGGTACCCAGGGAGGACTCCTGTTACGTACATAAAACTGTATAAAATAAAATGAACATAAATAGATATAAATAATGAATAATCAAGATAATTATTATTTAAATAGTCATTAGTTAACTGAAAAGACATGTCTAAAGGACATGCCCAATCATGAAAGGACACCTGCCTAGGTATATAAGTAGGGCCTCATTGTAACATTCAACATCTTGTACATTTCATATATATAGTAATAAAATCACAGATAAATTTTGTGTATTTTTACATTAAAGTCAACAATTTACAAGTTTTGTTGCACCAGTAGTATCAGAGCCATACGAGTCTTTGAACGTTCTCCACCGCACAATATAACCATGTGAGTCCTTGAACGTTATCTGCCACACAATATACCATTAAGTTTTTGCCCTGAATTCATTGACCAGTTTAGTAAAATTCAAGAAACATTTCAATGATTAAAAAAATCATGTGCATAAATTACAACATGTTTTAAGAAAAGTTATGCATAAATCCATGATAAGGACGATGATAGTGACGGTGAAGAATCAAAACAAGGTGAAGCAGGAGAAGAAGATCTTGATCAAAATGATGATAATGTTGAATATGAAGACGTTGCAGAAAATAATCAAGATGACGATCGAGATGAAGTTGATATTGATGTGGATGAGGATGATCTAGATCAAGGTGATGATTCCAATGAAGCTGATATGGATCTAGATGATGAGCCAAATGGAAATGATAAAGATGACATCCCAAGCTTAGGAGAACTGTTAAAGAACATGTTGTTGACAATTCAATAGAGGTTCATATGCCAGACAAAATCAAAGACATCCAAGATCCATTGCAGAGTACAAAAACAATAAGATTGGGGGTCATGCTGCTATTGAAATAGTTAAGCAAAAGAATATTGGGCAACTAGAACAAATATCGAATTTGATGAGGGCTGAAATTGGTCAGTGTAATGTAGAGAAGCATGATGAAAATGTGTCTTGCAAGAACATTATGTTAGAAGAAAAGCAAGGAATTCCAGATTCCTCATTGGATGAAGGTAATGAACACGGTGGAGGGAAAATTTTCATTAAGGCATCACCTGAGAGTCTTTCACAGACTGGTGATGATAAGCAAGCAAGAAATGGAGCTGTAGTGCAAGGTGCTATTTTGAGTGGCAAGGGAAATGAGGAAGTGCAAGACTGATTGCTTCTGGATGTTACTCCCCTTTCCTTAGGGCTTGAAACTACAAGATTATGACTGTTCTCATCTCGAGGAACACTACCATCCCCACCAAGAAGGAGCAAGTATGTTCAAACTCAGACAACCAGCTTGGTCTATTGATTCAATTTTATGAGGGTGAGCAAACTCAAACTAGGGAAAATAACTTGTTGGGTAAATTTCGGCTTTTTGATATACCCCCTACTCCCATAGGAGTTCCCAAGATCACTGTGTGCTTTGATATTGATGCCAATTATATTCTAAATGTCTCTGCTGAGGACATAACCACTGGCCAGAAAAACAAAATCACCATTACCAACGACAAGGGAAGATTGAGTAAGGAAGAAATTGAGAATATGGCTCGTAATTTTGAGACATATAAGGCTCAATATTTGGATGACCTTCCTGAATATCCTAGTGTCTTAGACATGACTGAAATAAGTTCACGTGGTAGAGTTTCTTGAGAGAGCATGGGAAAGCATGTGATTGTATGGAATATGATGCTTAAGATGCTTATTGATTTGCAAATGACCATAAACTATGATGAATTGCTTGAACAATGGCATAAGATGGTTTCCTCCAAGTTAATCACATATCTTTTGGATGAAGTTGTGCATCCAACTAGCATGCGATGGGTTTTGACTATCCTTGGAGTTTATAGAGCTTTTTACGGCAAATTGAAAGACGTAGCTCTTTGGATCGGTTTTGTTGTCGTTTCCACAAATCCAATTGAGCTAGAAAGACTGGGACGATGTGACATAGTGATTGGGTGGCGAGGAACGAGAACAATGGAAGAATGGATACAAAATTTCAGAGACATATTAGTTCCCACTGCTTTATCTTATCACAAGGAAGCTCGCGGGCTAACTAAGGTGATTGCACAAAAGTTTGTAGATCTAAGTCTCAAGTAGAAAGGTATTTCTATATTGTTATACTTCCAGAGGTGAAGATTCTTAAAAATGCAGTAGAAGAGCGAGAGATATTGTAGTGGGTGAGATAATACGACTCCTGAAACAGTACGAGGAAGAAGAGTTGAGAATAACATTGACTGGACACAACTTAGGAGCTACTCTTGCAACATTAAGTTCATATGATATCAAAGAGACAATGAACAACAAGCAACCAACTATTCCTGTCACTATGTTTTATTTTTCCTCTCCATGCGTAGGGAATCCAACATTTGCCCGACGAATGGAGGAGATTGGCGTCGAAGTTCCGAGGTTGGTAAACAAGCATGATGTGGTTCCAAAGATCCTTGGATTATTTATGTTCGTCCACATTTCCGTCCACCATGCTACCAGGCACCGCATTATCGACCGACACCCTTTTCTCTGCCACGACGTTGACTGCTGCTCTGATGACGTCGCATATTGGACAACCTTTCACACACGACCCGACAACCCTGACAGTTGACAACGCTACACACATGACCATGTTAAAATGAGACATTCACCCCGACCATTTTTCTTTTTTGTCATTCTCCAAGTTAAGCCATGTCCTTCCCCGCCATATCATTGTTTCCCTTTCTGACCCTGTCCACTTCCATCATTGTCGTTGGTCAACTTTTGTCGTGGACCTCTTTTCTGATCGACCAATCCGACTACGAGGTTAATCTCCATCGAATCATTGTGTTGGTTAAAGGTGATGCATAGTCAATTGTTTTTTTTTTCCGAAGAAAAAAGCCGAACTTTTCTATTAGTAAAATAAAAAAGTTACAATCGTATGAGTGAACAATCAGCAAAATTTTGCTTGAGGCAAAGAGATATCAATCCTCCTCTGTGGTGCCTTCAGAACATGTCTTTAACGAGAAACTAAAAGTTCTCCTGAACTTGGCCTGTACAGCCATACCAAAAAATCATAGTCCAAACTGTCTCAGTGTATCTGGGTCTCCTTTTTTAAAAGGAAAACAACCCTATGCATAATAACAAAAAGCAACAAACTGTCTCTCATGCTTCAGGAGCATTTGTAAACGTATTCAAACAAAAAAGAGAGATATTATGTGTAAGGGGGAAGATCCGACACACGGATCTGATCCTGAAACTGCTCTGTTATCCTCCACGAACCCAGAACCTGCTGTAAACCTGCTTTAGAATACCTGTCTGCCTCTTCATTTTTATCCCTGTAAATATGATCAATGGAGAAAACATTAAAATGAAGCTTTAGATTTTGAATTTCTTCTAACAGTGGCAACAACATATAATTCCTGCATCTATATTTCCCATTGACCCAGTTTACAACAATTGAAGAGTCTCAAAAAATCTGAACTGTGAGGATATTTCTATGAATGAGCCAGCAAAGGAGAAGTTTTAGGGCTGATAATTCAGCAAAGTTATTTGTGCCCATCCCAAGACCCACTGAGGCTTTTAGCGAGTGTAAGGGGCTTAGATGAATAATAATTCCGGCTCCAGTGGAGTTGTTTTGGGCTGCCCCGTCAAAGAAGGCCCAGGGGATGCCTTCTCTGATAAGGATTTCCTTCCGCTGGTTCGACGATGAAGGGCCTTCCGGTTCAGGAATGCTGGCAAGAATGGCTGAGGCTTGAATTGCAATTACTTCCGCTGGGGTGGCTTTTTCTTTAAAGATGCATCCATTCCGGGCAATCCAAATCCCCCAGCAGAGAATAGGGGGGAGGTTCCTCAAGTTCTTCTCAGGATAGTGGGACCACCAGTATTCCCAAGCAGAAGAGAGATCTTCCCCTTCCCATCTTTCGTTAATGTTCAATAGTTTTTTTGTTTCATCCCAAACTTGTCGAGAAAAGGAGCATGCCAAAAATAAGTGAGGGATGGATTCAGAGGCTACCAAACATAAAGGGCATCTACTCGGCCCCTGCTTGAAGCGTGCTTGTAGAATTTCCCAAGTAGGAATCTTGTTTTTTAAGGCACACCAGAGAAAGATTATGGCTTTTTTGGGGCACTTCAGTTTAAACAGAAGCTTTGCCCACCAATCTGGGGGATCCCATCCCTTTCTCTTCATTAGGAAATTATAACCTGCCTTTGGGGAGTAGTGACCTGTCTCAGCATGTGCCCAAACCAGGGAATCTGGTTTGTCCTTTAATCTGACATTTGATCGTTGTAGTTCCTGAATGAAACCCCGCCACTCGTTTCTCCAAATGGGATCGATGTCCAGGTCCTCTACTGATTTCCATTCCTGTCCCCAGATGGAGGAAATGCATAGTCAATTGTTGTCAGCCAAAGTGGTGTTGTTTTAGAAAAAAACATATATGTAGCATGGCTCAATACACCATAGTTACATTATAAATTAAATTTAATTAACTAAATTATTATATATAATTATAATTATAATAATAATAATAATAATAATAATAATAATATTAATATTATTATTATTATGAAAAAAAATCGAGAGGGAAATGGGTAATGCAAGATAGTACTACCAAAAAAAAAAATACATGTTGAAATGACATGGGCGAAGTGAAGAAAATTGCCAGCGATTAAACTTTGAGGACAAAGTTTTTTGAAGGAAGGGGCAATGTTATGAACATAAAATTGTATAAAATAAAATGAACATAAATAAATATAAATAATGAATAATCAAAATAATGATTATTTAAATAGTCATTAGTTAACTGAAAAGCCATGTCTAAAAGACATGCCCAATCATGAAAGGACACCTGCCTAGGTATATAAGCAGGGCTTCATTGTAACATTCAACATCTTGTAAATTTCATATATATTAATAAATTATTATTACAAATACCTTTTGTGTATTTTAACATTAAAGTCAACAAGCTACAAGTTTTGTTGCACCAGACTCCCCAGAGGTCGAAAACATCTCAAGTGGGGAGGAGACAATAATAACCCCTCCAAGACAAGGGAAACAAGAAGCATATTCCCCATTTATTTTGAAACAAGAGCCACAAGAAGGACCAAAAGCTTCAGGGGAACAACTGGCATAAGGGAAAAAGTGAGTACAAAGAAGTAGTATGGGGAGTGCGTCGACGATGTGAGCTAAGAAAAAGTAGAAGGATACTCATGCGTCCCCAGTTCAAATGATGCTAACTGAGGATAATTCGAGCAAATTGGTGATCAGATGGAGGATGTGGCATCAACCAAGCTAGACAAGTTGCAACAAGAGGTAAGTGCCAAGTTAACCCTTCAAACAATCATGACAGAATTCAGATGCCTGTCCTTTGCAACATATTGATTTCATCCCCAGGCCCGCTTGCAGGTCACTGACACATCATCATACCAACAACCTAGAGGGATATGTGGTGTACCAAGAACTTTTGTGGAGGTACATGAAGGAGTTTCACAACAAAACCTTGCTTCCTCAACTCAAGTCAATTTGGTACTATCAAAATTGGGTGTTGAAGAACTGACACAACTACAATGCAACACAACTTGTGACTTACAAGATAAACTAACAACAACCCAAGCAGACTTGGAATAAAAGAAAAAAACAAAAGAGAAGTTGCATTGGGATCAACAGAGGCTAGTGGAAGACAACATCAAGTGGTGCACTTCCATGACCCAGGTATATGAGGAATGCATAGAAGGATTAATTGATGAAGCAAATCCTGCCAAAGAGGTAGCCACGGAGGTCAAGGAGGTGATACAAGGATTGAAAGAGCAAGTGATAGAGGTTGAAGCCAACCAAAACACATAGACACCACCAAAGGAGCAAGGAATTAGCCTAACAATAGAAAGAACATAAGGCTAAGTTTGAGAGAATGTGTCAGGATATTCTTGAGCAAGGTGACCCATTGTTGAATACCCTATGAAACATCGTAGTTGTGAAACGAGTCGTTGAGAAAATATTAGGCCAACGAGCAAGTTCATCAAATTGATCAGGGGGTAGGAGCTATGAGTTTTACTGATATAAGGAAGGCGATGCATGAGAAGTTGTGCCTCAGAGAGTTAGTGGACAAACTCCTTGAAGAGCAGAAACCGTGGATGGATCTTTAGGGCTAGGTGTTGATGGTAATCGATGAGTACAATGAGTTATTAAAGAATGTGCAAACCACAAACAACAAGATCGTCGATGTTGTCACTCAAGAATTGACCGTCAGAAAAATAACACTTAGGGGGAAAGGTTGAAGTGCAGGAGGAAGCATGGAAAATCGAGTGGCTCAGGACAAGCCACATTTTTTTGTTGGGGGCCTGTTGGAGCCAAGGATTTTTGTTTGTTTGTTTATTTTTGTTAAGTGTGGGACTGCATAGGAGGATTGAGGATCAAGGAAAGTATGGATGGTGCAGGAGGTAAGGCACAACGTAGGTGGATGCCATGCAGGAAAAAGGTAGTGGCACCCGAGGATAGGAGGTGCATATAAGAAAATATCAACAATTATGATTTTGTAGTAGGATGGGGCTGACAAAGGATGTCCTAGTGGGGAGGAGGTTATAGATATTTTGTAGCAGGAGGAGGAATGGCGGAGTGGAGCAGGTTGACATGAATATATTTCAAAGGGACATTATTACGCATGGGCCAACTTAGAGATGGGATTAGGAAATATCCCAATGGTTTGTAGGACAACTAGAGTGATTAGGTAGAGGGTCAAGAAGATTCGAAGGGCTTCAAGGCAAGGATAAGAAGGACTATTGAACACATAACACATGTTGAACGAGTGGATGAAGGAGAGAGTGGAACTGTGGAGCCTATTCTTGGTTATGTGATGTCTGTGTCTGTATGTCAATAGTTGTAGGTGTGTATGCTAGATTTTGTAGCTTCTAGGAAACCATGTTGTAATGTCCATGCTTATATCTATATCTAGGTTTTGCACTACGACTTTTGTTCCTTGTCTGTATATGGTATGGAGTTGAAGGACCAGTGAGCCTACTGGTCTCATGGATGTATTACAACACATAACACCTATTTATTTTATGCTAATATAATATGATGAAAGACTGATTTTCCCCCTCTATATTTCATGGTGATGTCTAAATGTATGATGTTGTTAGGCCCCTATACTACTAGTATAACCCCTTATTGTTATTAGTACAACCCCCTTATTATATTGATGTACCCATGTAGTGCCCATATTGTTACTATTGTGCCCCATAGAAGCCCACTATTGTTATTATTGTTTCCTTACATTATTATTGTTATGTTAGCTTTGATTATATTATGACCCCTTAGACTCCTATATATAGAAAGGAGGTCTTTTCATTTGTATCATCCAAGAATTGCTCATTTGTGTAATGTAAAGGAGGTTTCCCCCTCGAAGAGGCTGAATTCTAAGGCGTTAAACTATCTTTTCTATCTTTTTGTGAGTTGGTTTCATAACATTTGGTATCGAAGCTTTGGATTCTAGGGTTTTACTGCTCCAAATAGGTCATCGTGGTATTTTCGCTATAAATTTTTTCTGCGATGTTTCAGAAGCGAAAAAAAACACCCATTTGAGACAAAATCACACTGAACCTCGGGTCCGAATTTCAGAGCTTTTCGCGCTATTTTGCGGAGATATGATCTGAGGAAGTTGGTCTTTTTGCAGACTCCTGAATTACATTCCAAACAGGTGACCTAGGGAAAATTGTCATAACTTTCTCTCTGAACATTGGATTGAAATTTCATAAGAAGGAACATGAAGAGGATGGATTGTAGTTTCTTGTACATATTTTTCAGAGTCAAAGGTCAAAACAGGGACACGTGGCATGTTGTACAAGTTCGCTCTACTGAACTAGTCTATAATCATGTCACTGTGGGAGATTTGACATAACTCTTCCTTGGAGAATCCAATTTGGATCAGACTGGTGGCATTGGAAAGAGGACGCAGAGGGCTACTGCATGTCGCAATTTCAGAACTTAAAGATACAAAAGTACAGAGTTACAGTCGTTTCAAGATCGAGCTCCTAAAATCAAGAAAAAGAAAAATGAGGAAGTTTGATGGCAAGGATCCTGTAAATTGGATACTTCAGATGGAGCAATATTTTGATCTACATGGTGTACCATTTTTACAAAAGGTATGTATTGCATCTTCATATTTAGAACTGGATCAATTTTTATGGTATAAAGGGCTTTGTTCTCTTAAACAATTTGTTACGTGGTCAATTTTCATGGAGGAAATGATAGCACATTATGAGGATACAAAGAGCAACACCTTCTTTAGAGCAACACCACAACAACTGGAAAGAGTAAAAGGGCTTTGTTACATAGTGGAAAGTAAAATTATGGCAACAAGGAAGTATACCCCTCACAACTATAAAGATGGAAGTGTTGTTTCTCCTAGCCTTCCATAACCTACAAGGGTTACACCACAACAATTGGAAGAAAAAAGAGAAAAAGCGCTTTGTTACAATTGTGATAGCAAATGCACTAAAGGTCATAAGTGTGCTGAGAAGAAATTATTTTACATACAGTATAAAGAGGAGGAAGAAAAGGATCAAGAAACATCAAGAGAAGAGGATATACGCCAGGACCCAACCCCGGAGAAAGAAGAAATGAATCAGACCATATCTTGTAAAGCATTGGCAAGAATTACCACTCCTAAAACTATCAAGATAGAAGGACATATCAAGAAGAAAAATGTGCAAGAAGTGAAAGATCACATCGAGAAAGAAGAAATGAATCCAACCATATCTTGTAATTCACCGGTCGGAATTACCACTCCTCAAACTATCAAGATAGAAGCGCATATCAAGAAGAAAAATGTTCAAGAAGTGAAAGATCACATCAAGCATCAAGAAATGAATTCGACCATATCTTGTAAAGGATTGGAAGAAATTACCACTCCTCAAACTCTAAAGATAGAAGGACATATCAAGAAGAAAAAGGTTCAAGCAGTGAAAGATCACATCGAGCATCAACAACAAGTTCTCCAACTTTTAAAGGATAATGCCACTTTGGTGCAAAATCGAATGAAACAACAGGTAGATCAACATCGTAGTGAAAAATGTTTTGATGTAGGTGATTGGGTATTTTTACTGCTACATCTCAAGCAAGCTATTTATGAGAAGGAAATGTTGGCAATACTATATGCACTTAAGAAATGGCAACCTTACCGAATGGGAAGACACTTCAAGGTAAAAATGGATCATGATAGTCTTAAATACTTTTTAGAACAACTATTATCTTTAGAAGAACAAAAAAAATGGGTCACAAATATGTTGGGTTATGACTTTGACATCATCTATAGAAAAGGGAAGCAAAATTTTGTTGCAGATGCACTCTCAAGAAAGGATGAGGATGTGGAAGCATTGTTTTGTGCTATTTCTATTATCCAACCAGATTGGATAAACGAAGCAAGGGATGAATGGAAGAAGGACGAAGAAGTATGGCCACTTATTCAAAAGTAGCAAAAGATCCCAATTCAAACAATATTGCTAGAAATTGAAGAGGAAGGAAAAATCATATTGGAACCTGGAGCAGTCATAGAAACAAGAACCTGATAGCTACGAAATCGATCAATTTCAAAGTATCTCATCAAGTGGAAGAACTTACCCGCTGAAGATTCCACAAGGGAGGACAAGAATTTTATACAGAAGTATCAAGAACTACTCAAGCGTTGAGGACAACACTTTTTGAAGGAGAGGGGCATGTTAGGCCCCTATACTACTAGTGTAACCCCTTATTGTTATTAGTACAACCCCCTTATTATATTGATGTACCCTTGTAGTGCCCATATTGTTACTATTGTGCCCCATAGAAGCCCACTATTGTTATTATTGTTCCCTTACATTATTATTGTTATGTTGGCTCTGATTATATTATGACCCCTTAGACTCCTATATATAGAAAGGAGGTCTTTTCATTTGTATGATCCAAGAATTACTCATTTGTGTAATGTAAAGGAGATTTTCCCCTTGAAGAGGCTGAATTCTAAGGCGTTAAACTATCTTTTCTATCTTTTTGTGAGCTGGTTTCATAATAGATGTTGGTTGTACCATTTCGGATTTTTGTGTGTTAAGTATTTTTATAACAATTTTGGTTATTTTCCAATGTGTTAAACGGTCTGGGTGTTTGTAAGGCAATTAATATTGTTAGATAGTGTTGTTTGTCTGTAAATAAATTGAGCTTTAATATTGTCAAAATAACCATTCATAGCTGAAGATGTAACTTACGGTGATCTCCCATGCATTGTCGCTTTTGATTTGTGCGTTGTTTGATGAGCCAAGAGGCTTAAAGCATTGCACAATGCATAATATTACAATGATGGTGAAGTGCTTGTCAGGTTGGAGTCCAGTGTTATAAGGTCATAGACAGTCCTGTTAGACTGCGAAAACCTGGTTCTAACAGTCACCATTAGCATCTCGGGTGATACTTCACCCACTTTGTGGGTGTTGCCGAAAGGGCCTATGCTGAGCAGGTTTTGTTGGCCACTACGTAGCAAATCCCGGGTTTGTCAGAACCACACATGCCAACAACAACCATTTAATTTATATGGTTGTGCTAGTTTATGTAAAGTTGAGAATTTGTAACGCCATCACAAATTGAAGTGTCAACTCACCACATAAGTTTTGGAATTCAAAAACAGTTAAGAAACCCTTGATTTGTCTGTTAAATTGTGTATATGATCAAGAATATTTTCAAGCTATTAAATATAGATTATTTATACATTTTTGTTGTTCATAAGAATGAAAATTTTAAAAGCACTATTCATAGATAAACCACACTTGTGGACATAATTATAAAATGATTTTATTTTTTAAATAATATAATGTTTCATAACTTAGTGGTTCACCCACATTGATAACTTAGTGTTTTGCTTACACTTACAACAATTATTATTCATCATTAAAGTTTTGATTTGAGGTATTATTAGTAATGGCACAATAAAGAGTATGTTATGTATTAAATATATTTGGTAAGTTTCTATGTTTTGATAATTTTAGTGATTGATTTATTAGGATTTGTGAGACATTTAGGATGATGCATGAGTATATTGACTTGAAGAATCAAGATGTCTTGTCAAAGAATGGGCATTCGACAATGTGTCACATAGAAGGTTTGGATGAAGGATGGCATGAATTGGAAACGTGAGTGTGCGTTGTCCATGATAAGGATCACGTTGATAAGTGCATCAAAGATATGTTAATGCCTAATGAAGGAGATACATGATCTTCTTTGACTATCACATGTAGGGTTAAATGGATGACAACATGGCTCGTGTTGATTTGTCAATTTTTCAAGTATGCTTGTCTTAGGGGAGATAATAGTTGGTTGACATGTTCTAAGTAAACCCATGCTAGGCACGTTCATATGGTTGAACGTGCCTAGCATGGGTTTACTTAGAACATGTCAATTATGTTTATTTTGAGTGATACAAGAAGTTGATGGTCATGCCTAACTAACAAGGTCACATCAATGTCACATAAGAACTAAACTTCTTTAATGAGATGAGATGTTCAAATAGAATTTAAAATATAGCCCCTTTACAATATCCATAAATTTGGGCTATCACCATTATTCAAAGAAAACCACACAACTTAAAATAATATAATGATAGTTGACAAGGGAGTAGACTTTTAGTATTTCAAGATGTATTTAAATTTTGGGACAATAACCTATCTCCTTATATTTAAGGAAAGCAAACACTTAATCAACTAAAAATAAATATTTTTTTTTCAAATTAAAAAAATAATTTTAATGTAAATAATATTAAAACATTAATATATTTATAATTATTATAATTACTTTAATAAAGTTATAAAAATTTTAATCTCATATATATATATATCTAATTAAATGTATTTAAGTAGTTATAATTTAAGGAAAAATTTAATTAATTTTTTACACTATGAAATTTAAAAACTTTGAAACAAAACAAAACTAATGCAATTCTAAAAACTAATGAAAGGGACGGATGAAACCACCAATAAAATATTGCATATTCGATTTGATGTGTAATACACTCTTAGATTTCAAGGAAGATGGCAAAATACTTCATCGAAATGTGCAAGGTTTGACATGTTTAGTATTCTCGGACAAGAAAAGTTATTTGATTAAAAAGTACAAAAGCTTTATAACCACCTTCTATGGGAAGTTGCAATCGAAATTCTTGACGAGCAAAAGGAGGAGATACTCTAAAGCAAGTTAAATCTATTAATTTTTTTATGATATATTACGATATATTTGTGTTGAGATATTCTAAAGCAAGTTAAATCTATTAATTTTTTTATGATATATTATGATATATTTGTGTTGAGAAGTTTGGATGAATTACATTAGTTGATTTGAAATGTCGATCAAATCCTAACGATGTGATTAATCCGAAAGTTTATATCTACATTATGGATCATAAAAATCTTAGATCTAACTTTTCCAATTTAGTATGATGTTTGGTATGATAGAGATATTAATTTTTATATTTAAAAATAATAAAATAATATTTATTTTAATGAATTAAAAATTAGTAAAGATAAATAAATTAATGTTGGTTATAAATAAAATATTTGGATTTTTAGGTTAATTTTTTATTAATTATATATAGAGATATAAAGTAAATAAAAGTAAAAAAAATTAATTTAAAGAAAAAGAGAGTTCTTATTCTATTAATAGGTGCTTTCTCATTCAAAGTATGAAGGGAGTTTGTGATTCCTTCGATATTTAATATGAAAGTGACATGTAACATTTAAAAAAATATTAATAACAAAAGCATATATAGAGAAATATTATATTCTATGGATATATATTTTCTATTATATTATATGTCTTGCAACATTGTGCTCTGTGGTTTTCTCACACTCTTCAACTGTGGGTATTCTCCGTGGGTTGTATTTCTTAGTCAACAAATGTTACAAGGCACAACCTTCGTTTTTGTTTGCAAAGTGGGCAGAGGTCACAGTTTGGTCTTTTCATGATCTAGAAATATATATACCAAAGGTTGTTGTTTGTTTACAATTTGGGAATATATAAAGCAAAGATTGTTGTTTGTTCTCTTATGGTCTAGAAATATATATCGCAGAGGTCACTATTTGTTCTTTATGGTCTAACAATTTATATAGTGGAGGTCAAGCTCCACTAAGGTCATCCAGTGATGGAGTAAGATGGAGAGGGTCCCATACCCTCCCCTTTTGAATTTAATTCGCTTATTACAAAAAGAATTTTGATGGATGGTATGGCAAGTAAAATTACATAGTTAGTTGGTAGTGGACTCACATTATACAACAGAGGTTGCAGGCTTGACTCTGGTTGCTCATGAGGTTAGAAAATTTAATTTTTATTTTCCTTCACAATTTACATTTTGTCGAATAGTTAAGAGGCCATAAGAGTACATCTTTATAGAAGGACTGTTGGGAAAAGGTCATTTTGTAGAAGGTGCCCTAAAAGGGATTTCTTGTCGAATATTTAATTTTATATGGTTTTCTATGGAATTTGGTGTCATTATGAAGCCAAATTGAATTCTAGAAAAGGGGAGATGGCTGGATTTTTGTTGTGATCAATCTAGGGGTCATGAAGATGCTTTATTATTATTATTATTATTATTATTTTTTTAATTTTAATGTCAGGAAGCCATAATATGTTTTTTGGAATGCTTTAGGGGTTTGTGAACAGGTTGCAGGCTTATGAGAAGGCGTTGTGCACATGATAGAAACAGGTTCGGGGAAAGATGATATGTAACTAGATTGATGAACATGTTGTTGCATGATGATGTATACGTCATGATCATGTTGATGTTAGCACATTTATGACAATTCAATGGTTTTGATGCTTGTGGATCTAATTTGAAAAGTTGTGAAAATTGGTCCACACCATATTGAAGAAGGAGGTGGGTGCCTCCATTGAGGTTGGTGCCTTAATTAGGTTGTATCCTATTGCAAGTGGGTGCTTGCACATTTTCAAGGTTGGTGACTCAATCAAGTTGTAGCCTATTGCAAATAGGTGCTTACACATTTTCGAGGTTGGTGCCTCAATCAAGTTGTAGTCTATTGCAATTGGGTGCTTGCACATTTTCGAGGTTGGTGCCTCCATCAGGTTGTAGCTTATTGTAAGTGGGTGCTTACATATCTTGGGAGTCAGTGCCTGTAAATCTATGTAAATGAATTGAAGAAGAAGACAAAAAAATGTGTGGTTTTCTCCTACAAGGGTTTCCATGTAAAAGATTGGGTTCTCTTATATTGATGTGATGATGACTTCTTGATGCATAGTTTTATTCATTGTTAGGATACACTACTACATAGTTAATTATTAATGAAATGTTTTGAAATGATAAGTTTTCCACTGCATTGATTCACCCCCTTAATGGATAGTTCACTACAGGAAGGTAGATCAAAGGAACTATGGCCAATAAAGGGAAGAGTAAGAAGAAGTTGTCTCAGAAGAAGAAGGATTGTGATTATGTGAGCAATACATGCAATCCGAAAGAAGACATCTTCTTCATGGCCATGGATGATGAAAATAGTCAAAAAATGGAATTAGTTATTGCATATTGCTTCAATTGTTGTAATGAAGGTCATTATACTTTTGTGTCCATGTCCTATTACATATAATAAAGATGATGTTCCCCATAAAATTGAGGTTAGCTACACAAAGCAAGAAGCTGAAAGAAAAGTTGATGAAGAAAAGTTTAAAAAGAAATTAGACACTAGTTTGAAGCTTCAATTAGAAGATTCAAGAAAAGTTAGAGTTTATTTGATGGATTAGTTAGAAAATCGTGAAGAGGAACTTATGGTGTTGAGAAAGGTAATTTCACAAAAATATGTTCAAAGTAAGTTCACTTCCACTCTAGAAGAAATAAGGAGTCTCACAATTCTAAATAAAGAACGAGCGACTGTTGAAGAAACATGAAAGCCGAGATCAATAAAAAGTAGTTATGAAGGCCCATTTAAAAGAAGCAAGAAGGATGAAAGAAGTGAGACAAAGCAAGTTGAAATAAAAAGAAGACCATCGTGAAACTGTAGAAGTTGATAATATCTCCCTAGGTGATAAGCTAGAAAAAATCAACCATCAGATGATGAATGAAAGAAAATGGCAACAAGAACTCTTGGAGATTAGGGACTATGATGCTACTTCTATAAAAGAACAATTGGAAGAATCTAAAAGGAATGAGGATGGCTTGGTAAATCAGTTGAAAGAAAATATGCAAGACTTTGAAGAGAAGAATCACAAACTTATCAAAGCAGAAGAAGAAGTTTGTCGCTTAATTATCGAGGTAAAAGAAGCAAGAAAGAGAGAATAAATTTTGATTAGTCATCTTAAGGAAAGATTTGAGGACTTGAAAAAACTTGAAGTAGAATTTGATCAAAAAGAAAGAAAATTTGAAGAAGAAATCATCTCCTTGAAATCCCAATTTAAAGAAGCAAAAAGAATGAAAGAAGTAATGAAGGTCCAAATGATGAAGAAAGAAGAAGAATGTGAGGAGCTTGAAGAATAATTTGTTTCATTGAGGGTTAAATTTGATAAGCTCAACAAGAACTTGAATATCTCACAAATATTGGATGACATTCTTAGCTGTCAGATATCACCATGCGATAAATAGGTCTTGGTTATAGAGGAAGTTATGTCGATGTTCTCAAGAAGCCCCATGAGAAAGACGACAACAATGTAATGAAGGACAAACATCAAAAAAGGATTGAAACTCCTCCAAGAGAATATCTTTAGAATATTTTTAAGGGAACCTTTCTCATCCAAGTATTAAAGTATATTTCTTAGTTATTGCTTTTCATGTGCAAATTTTGGGCACAAGGCTAGGGATTGTGAATCCTATGACAAGAATGATTATAAAAGTCCTTATCAAACCTCTAGAAGCAAGTTTTTAGGCAGACAAGACCTAAATAACTTCAATAGTAGAAACTATACGTCAAGTTCTCCTTTATTCAAGTTCAAAATAGAATTCTTTAAATGCCACATTCTTGGTCACATTGCACGAGAATGCAATATGAATAGGCTACCTAAGCAAACTAGGGAAGGAAGAAAAGGTTTCTTCCAAGTAAAGAAAAAAAGCACCAGGGTTTAGAGAAGAAAACATGTTGATCCATAAAATGAATGGCATGAACTTGCCTTGAATGCTCACAACATTGATATTAGTTGTTGATCGATTATGTGCTCTAAGGAAAAATCCATAATTCTACTATTTGAAGTTTTTCCTAATGAAGAAGTTATATGTTCAAAGATTATTCTGTCAAAGGTAAAATGTGAAGTATGCTTTGGAGAAGGATTACAAAAGTTGCAACCATGACTTAATTGTCCCTAATGAGAATGGGTTATGAATGCATAAGAAAGGATGGAATGCCCCCTCCCAAAAGGAGATCAAACTTGATAAACATGATGAGGATAGTGCTAAGGATGCTCTAGATGTGGATGATGTGAAACTTGAATTCGAAGAAAGGAAGAGAATGGAATCCAAGTACAGAGGAGGTATTAGGATAAACCAAGGTAGGATTATCACTACCAAGGAAACAATATTTAATAGAAGAAATCAGGGTGCTCGGGAAAATTTGTTAGACCAAAGATCACATTGAGAGGGGGGTGAATTACTGTAATGGAAAAATTGTCATTTCAAAAACATATCATCAATAATTAACCATGTAGGATTGTATTATAACAATTTTAATCATAACAATGAATGAAATTATACATCAAGAAAGCATCATCACATAAACACAAGAGAACACAAGCTTTTACGTGGAAACTCTTGTAGAAGAAAACCACATTTTTTTTTGTCTTCATCATTTACATATATTTGCAGGCACTGACCCCCAAGATGTGCAAGTACCCACTTGCAATATGCTACAACCTAATTGAGGCACCAACCTCAAAAATGTGCAAACACCCACTTGCAATAAGCAACAACTTGATTGAGGAACCAACCTCGAAAATGTGCAAGCGCCCACTTGCAATAGGAAACAACCTAATTGAGGCACCAACCTCGGTGGAGGTACCCACCTCCTTCTTCAACCTAATGTGGACCACTTTTCACAATATTTTAGACTGGATCCACAAATTCAAATCACATCCAAATCAACTTGCCTTTGTTTGTATATCAAAAATATATTCACCTACTCATATCAACAATAATCATGATCTCCTTGATCTCAATGATTGTATTTAGCTTCCCCTTATCAATTTGCAAAGAATTCCAACCAATAATCCTTTTTTCCAAAAAACAGTTTGCACTCGATTTGACCCTCAAAACATTAGAAAACACTAATTGTTCTATAAAATAGTTATTTCCAACAAACGTTCTATAAAATGAACCAGGTCCGTCGGATGTTCTACAAAATGATCACTTTTTGCATGCTTAAGTATTCGACAAAATGGATCTACATTTATTACAATAAAACTAATAAAATTAACCAAATCGCTAACGAGTTCAAACCCTTGACCTTGCGGGGACTAGACCAATCATTGACCAACCGTGCTACAAGAATCTTTGTGTAGGATTGTTGTGCATAACTTATTTAGGCTGCCACTGATACCTTTTTCATGTTGAACTACCAGGATCAATAAAATGAATTGGCATCACCACAATGTGAGACGAAACAAGTACGTAAAAACATTTGTAATGGGACTAGGTCGAATGAAACAACCATTTGGATGAGCTTTAGAATTCCACGTCAAACTACTACACGAAACAACCAATCATATAAGTTATAAACTTCCACGTCAAACCACTACACTAAACAACTCATTGGATAGGCCTCAAAATTCCACATCAAAAAATTTGTAATGCCACTACAGAAAACAACTAATAAAATGAGCCTCAAACTTCCACATCAAACCATTGTACAAAACAACCAATTAGAAAATGATCATACTTCCACATCAAAACATTTGTAATGCCACTACACGAAACAACTAATCAGATGAACCTCATACTTCCATTGCAAACAAATGCCATGAAACAATCAATCATATAAGCCTCAGAATTCCATGTCAAAACATTTGTGATGCCACCGCACCAAAATATCCAATCATATAAGTCTTATACTTCCACATCAAACATTTGCAATGCCATAGGATTAGACAAACCAACCAATCAGATAAGCCTCAGACTATCATGTCAACCCACTGAACTCTACAAGGTTTTGTGTTAAGTCCCTATAATATTAGTGTAGCCCCCTTATTGTTATTGTCATGCCCATGTAGCCCCCATATTGTTATTTTCGTGCCCCATAGAAGCCCACTATTATTGTTGTTGTGCCCTTACATTATTATTGTTATGTAGGCTCTGATTATGTTGTGACCCCTTGGACTACTATATATACCAAGGATGTCTTGTCATTTGAATCATCCAAAAATTGTTCATTTATGTGATGTAAAGGAGGTTTACCCCTCGAAGAGGCTTATTTTAAAGTCATTTGTCTATATTTTCTTCTGTTTTCTGATCTGGTTACATAACATTTGGTATTAGAGCTTTGGATTCAAGGGTTTCGCTACTTCAAACAAGTCATCTTGAATTTTTCGCTATAAATTATTTTCTATGATGGTTCAGAAGCTAAAATTTTGAACATGTGGAGCAGAAATCTTAGTGAATGTTGTGTACAATTTTTAGATCTTGGTTCACTATATTTTCTAAGATATGGTCGAAAGAGGTAAGGGTTTTTGCATGCTCTAGAATTATATCTCAAACACGGGACATAGGGAAAATCATCATAAATTTCTCTATGAGCATCGAATTTGAATTTCATAAGAAGTCACTGAAAGTGCACGGAATTTCGTTTATTTTGTATCATTTTTAGGTCCTAAGGTTGAAATAGTGACATGTGGCATTCCATACAATTTCACTCTACTGAACCAATCCATAATCAGGTCATCGTGGGAGATTGGGCATAAATTTATCTTGAAGAATCCAATCTCAGTATGAATTGTGGCATTGGAAAGAAAGCTCAGACACAAGAGGAAATTTTAGACCTTTGAGGGCTGAAATTACATACATATAACATTTTCAATATCAAGCTCCAAAAAACAAGAAAAAATGTGTATATTTTAAATTGGCATAACTATTGTTTGAAAAAATAGTTTGAAATGATTCAAAGGGCATAGTGAAGCATAGATATATTATTTATTTCTAAAATTCTTTGCAACAAAAAAATGGATACACCTAGTAAGAAATGAGAAGGCTCTACAATGGCGCATGAAGAAGATGAAGAAATGCAACATGATATATCAAAGTTACAGGACCAAATGCAACAAATTTCGCTCTCACAAAGAGAAACCAAAAATAAATTGAATGCTAAGATGGATGGTTTAGAAAAGAAAATAAAAGGGGACATGGATGGTTTAAAAGGGGACATGGAAGGTTTAAAAGAAGACATGGAAAGTTTGACAAAGTTGCCGCAACAAAGGCTTCCTAGTGGTGACAAGGTACTCCATGAAAATCATGATGAGGGTAAAAGGAATACGAATTATGATTTTAGAGACTCCAATAGTAAGTTTAAGACTAAACACATTCCAAAGATCCATATGAGGAAGTTTGATGGACAGGATCTGGTAACATGGATACTACAGATGGAGCAATTCTTTAATATACATGATGTGCCACATACACAAAAAGTACACATTGCATCTTTATATTAGAACAAAATAAGTTTGTGTGGTATCGATGGATTTATTTTCATAAATAAATTTTCACTTGGAATTTTTCTTTACAGAAGAATTGGTTCAAATTATGAGGATACAAATAGCAATTGATAAATCTCAAACAAAAGGGTTCAATGGCAGAGCACATTGAGGACTTCCAAATATTGAATACCAAGGTAAATGATATTCAAGAGGAGCATAGGATTGATGTCTTCATAGGAAATTTAAAGGATAACTTCTAACATGAGGTTCGCCTTTGGGAACCTAATTCATTGGAGAAGGAAATCAAGGTGGCAAGAAAAGTTGAAAGCAAAATTATGGCAACAAGGAAGTCTACCACTCACAACTATAAATATGGAAGTGTTGTTGCTCCTAGCGTCCCATAACCTACAAGGTTGACACCACAACAATTGGTGGAAAAAAGAGCAAAAGGGCTTTGTTACAACTATGATAGAAAATACACCAAGGGTCATAAGTTTGCTGAGAAGACATTATTTTACATAGATTGTGAATAGGAGTAAGAAAAGGAACAAGAAACATAAAAAAGAGAGGATATACATAAAGAACCAACCCCATAAAAATAATAAATGAATCTCACCATATCTTACAATGCATTGGCAAGAATTATCAGCCCTTAAACTCTTAAGATAGAAGGATATATACAAAAAAAAGTAATAGTGGTGATTGATTTTGGTAGTACCGATAATTTTATTCATTGTAAAATAGACAAGGAATTGAATTGCTTTCTATATCTAGCACCAAAGTGTCAAGTGATGTGTCAATTGAATAGTTCAATGCTTTCCATTCCAATGGGTGGTGTTGATGTCGTATTATGAGTCCAATGGTTACAATCTTTGGGGACGATAAATTTTAATTTTCAAGAATGTTTCTTGAAATTTTCCTAGGAAGGAAAGAAAAATGAATTAAAGAGCATCACAGGGAAACCAGGGAAGATAATCAACTCTAATGGCATGACAAAGCTTTTGAAGAAAGAAAAACGAGACATAATTGCATAATTATGCTCACTAGATGTTCACACATCGAAATCATTTGTTTCTCCAGATCTCCAAATAATCTTGGACAATCATTCCAAGGTATTTGAGGCTCCCAAAGTCCTCTCACCTATTCATGATCATGATCATGCTATTCACTTGATTCGAGGAAGAGTTCCTCCAAACATAAGACCTTATAGATATCCCTATGCCCAAAAGAGTGAAATTGAACATATGGTTGCAGAAATGCTAGAGGCAGGTATAATTCAACTTACCTAAATTTGTTTCTCTCTCAAGTAGTATTGGTACACAAGAAGGATGGATCATGACGTATGTGTCCGGATTATAGGGAGCTCAACAATCTCACTATTAAAGATAAATTTCCCATTCTTGTCCTTGATGAATTGTTGGATAAATTACATGGAGCAATTTACTTCACCAAGCTAGATCTTCGTTCAGGATATAATCAAATTAGAATGAAGACTGAAGACATTCAAAAAACAACATTCAAAACTCATGAAGGTCATTATGAAATTTTTGTCATGCCTTTTGGACTTACTAATGCACCTTCCACATTTCAAGGTTTGATGAATTCCATTTTCAAACCCTTCCTTAGAAATTTTGTGTTAGTAATTTTTGATGATAGAGTAATCTACAACAAATCTTGGAAGGATCATGTTCAACATGTTGACAGGGTGCTCAAACTATTGGAGAAGAAACAATTGTATGCAAAACCCACTAAATGTTCCTTTGGGGTATAGGAAGTGGAATATTTGGGTCATATTGTATCTCATGAGGGTGTTAAGGTAGACCCTAACAAAATTAAAGACATCAAGGAATGGAAATCCCCACAACCCTAAAGCATCTAGAAGGATTTCACAAGTTGACAAGGTATTTTCAAAAGTTTGTTAAGAAGTATGGGAAAATAACAACACCTCTAACAACATTACTGAAAAAGATGCATATTTTTGGACTCCAGAAGCAACTAAGTCCTTTGAACATCTTAAAGAGGAAATGTGTTAAGATCTATTTTTAGGTACTCAAAATGTGCTAAGATCCAGTTTTAGGTACTCCATACTTCACAAAAACCTTTATGGTGGAATGTGATGCCTCAAGAAATAGAATTGGTGTTGTTTTAATGCAAGAAGGAAGACCCATTGATTTTGAAAGTCATCCAATCAGGGGAAAGTATTTGCACAAACCTATTTATGAGAAGGAAATGCTGGCAATACTACAAGCCTTGAAGCAATGGTGCCCTTACCTAATGGGAAGACACTTCAAGGTAAAAACATATCATGATAGTCTTAAATACTTTTTTGAACAAATATTATCTTCATAAGAGTAGCAAAAATGGGTCACTGAGATGTTGTGTTATGACTTTGAAATCATCTACAAAAAAGGGAAGCAAAATGTTGTTGTAGATGCACTCTCAAGAAGGGATGAGGATGTCGTAACATTTCTCTGTGCCATTTCTATTATCCAACTCGACTAAATAACTGAAGCAAAGGAGGAATGGAAGAATGACGAAGAGGTGTGGACACTCATTCAAAAGTTGAAGCAAGATCCCAGTGCATTTGATACCTTTATTTGGAAAAAATGACTCATTATGGTACAAAGATCGCTTATATCTATGTAAGAATTACCAACTCAAACAAAATATTCTTTTGGAATTGCACACCTCTCCTTTAGGAGGGAACCCGAGATTTTTAAAAACTTACCATAGGGTCAAGAAGGAATTTTTTTTGGTTGGCCTTAAATCTGATATTCATATGTTTGTGGCAGAATGTTTGGTTTGCCAATAAGATAAATTTGAGACAATTAAGACCCCAAGTCTATTACAACCTTTAGCCATTCCAAGTCAGCGTTGGTAGGAGGTCTCAATGGATTTTATCACAAGTTTACCCAAGTCCTAAGGAAAGAGAATAATCATGGTGGTTGTTGACAGACTTATCAAGTATGCACACATTTGTGCATTATCTCATTCTTTTAAATCCAGTAAAGTTGCTATTGCATTTATGGAAACAATTTAAAAGTTACATGGAAACCTAAAGATTATTGTAAGTGACACATATCCCATTTTTGTTGGAAGTTTTTAGACGAAATTATTTTCTTGTCTTAATACTCAATTAACTCATAGCTCATCTTATCAGCCTCAATCCGACGAGAAAACTGAGATAGTGAACAAATGTTTGGAAGGATATCTTCATTACCTTGTATATGATAAACAAGCACAATGGGTCAAGAGGTTACCTCTGGTTGAATGGTGATATAACACTTCCTTCCATATTGCAACAAAAATGACCCCATTTATGACACTTTATGGATATTATCCACCATCCATCACACTGTATTTAGGATAAAATTCTAAGGTTCAAGTAGGGGAAGATCACATTGAGCATTAACAACAAGTTATCCAAGTATTAAGGGATAACCCTACTCTAGCGCAGAATTGAATGAAACAACATGCAAATCAGCATCGTAGTGAAAGAAGTTTTGACATAGGCGACTGGGTATTTTTCCGACTACAACCATACAAACAAATGTCCCTCAAGCAAGCTAAGAAGGATAATAAATTATCACCCAAGTACTATGGTCCTTACAAGGTGTTGCAAAATATTGGTACTATGACATACAAATTGGAGGTGCCTACATCTTCTCGAGTACACCTAGTTTTCCATGTTTCATGCTTAAAGAAGGTTATTGGGACAAGCTCCCAGTTCAAACAATATTCCTAGAACTTGACGAGGAAGGAAAAATAATATTAGAGCCTAAAGCAATCACAGAAAAAAGAACTCGACAACTCTGAATTGATCAATTTCAGAGTATCTCATTAAATGGAAGAACTTACCCACTGAAGATTCCACATGGGAGGATGAGAATTTTATACAAAAGCATCCTAAACTACTCAACATTAAGGACACAATTTTTTTAAGGAGAGGGGCATGTTAGGTCCGTATAATACTAGTGTATCCCCCTTATTTTATTCTTAGTGTAGCCCCGTTATTGTTATTGTTGTGCCTACGTAGCCCCCATATTGTTATTATTGTTCCCCATAAAAGCCCACTATTATTATTGTTGTACCTTTACATTATTATTGTTATGTAGGATCTGATTATATTGGGACCACTCAGAATCCTATATATACCAAGGAGGTCTTGTCATTTGAATCGTCCATGAATTGTTCATTTATGTGATGTAAAGGAGGTTGCCCCCTCAAAAAGGCTTATTTTCAAGTCGTTGATCTATCTTTTCTTTTCTTTTGTGATTTGATTACATAACATTTTGACCCAACAAACCACTACACAACTATACTTTAGACTATCCACGAAGGCCACACCTTCACTCAGTTCACCACAATATTTTGATTTTCCCAAATCCACTTCTCTCAATTGGAGCTCTCAATCAAGTATAAATATACTTGTGTGGACAAATATGCGAGTCGACCTAGGGGTTGACATTTATGCCAAAAATATTGGAGAAAATGAAATCATATGACCACCAAATGTGACCAATACCTTTTATGAAACAATAGGGCTTAGCCCTCTTATCCGTGTGACCAAACCATAGGAGCTAAGATCTAAGGGTTATTAGACATCTTTATGTTGATGTCATCATGATGTCATGATTATCATGTGGCTTATTTTAAGTGGGTCACGTGGCTTCAATATTCATATTTATTGGTCGACCAAAAGTTCCTTGTTGGCATGCCACATGGTATCATGACAATATGCCATGTCATCATCATTATGTCACGTCATTCTTCACAGCTATGTTGAATTGTCACAAATCGCCATGTGTTTTATACAATCACTTGGATCTTCCACCTGTACACTCACTGGATGTTTACCACACGTCAACACTTCATCAGTATGGGGGGGAGGGTTAAATGTCAAGCATTTCTTCATACCATCCACAATATGTGTTTTTTGACAACCATCATATTAGTCAAAAGTTGCACGCTATTTAACTACGTTAGAAAATGCACATGTTCATGTGCTAGAAGTTATTGATTGATTTTTCAATGTTTGGATCTGCCCTCAAAATTTGCTAACTTTAACAAATTTGGTGACCTTTACATAAATTTGGTGTTTTTAGTCCTTGTTATAGCTACCAACTTCAAATGGTCATAAATTCTCATCCGAGAGGAGTTTTTCCAAGTGTGATATATTGTTGGAAAGGTATCAGAGAGTATTATCAAACCATACCATCCATAGACCCATTATGGGATCATGAATTTGATAGAAAACTCAATAAACTTGAAACCTATTTGACTTAACTTTATGAGGGTATGCAAGAGATCAAACTGTCATACTGCTTCCTTTGATTCATGAATGACATTGTTGCTTCTTTAGACATCCCCTTTGACATCGATGACACTTGTTGTTATCAATGACAACACTATGTGCAACAAAATCATGTTGCAAGTATGATGACAACTATATGATAACAAACATGTATAGGTGGAGAGTTTATGCAAGTTCACCATTAGAGATAGGTTTACAAAGTACAAAATCAAAAGAGCATTTGAACAAGATTGACCCATCAGTTGTTAAAAGAATAAGTTGAGCAGTCCAAGGAAGTTGAGAAGTTCATATTGGGACTTATACTACAGATCTGAGGATTTTTATAACAGGAAAGAATGAACCACAAATTTCAGCTAAGGATTATGAAGAAGATGTACATAGCAGGAAGTCTTTGCAAGAAGAGGAATTAGTGATAAGGGGATATTCACATAGTAGGAATCATGGTCTCAGGGGGAGATTCCATTTATAATAAGATTAGGTCCAAATGAAAGTTTGGGAAAATCCATGGAGCATTGGTAGGAAACCATGCCCCTTTGCCATTTATGTCAATGGGGGAGAGAATTCAGACATTGACAAGTAGACACTGAAGCTAAAGGCGACCGTAGGAAGACAAAGGAGAGAAGAAGTAGGATAAAGCGAAAAGAATCTTTGTATCGAGACAAGGGGATTCCCCAGTAACATGTCAGGGGGAGTTCAATCCATTTCCATCAATGACTATCAATATCTGGTGGTGTTGCCATCAATGAAAAAGGGGTACATTGTTGCACATAGTTTTTTCAATGATGACAACCAATGTTATTGATGTCAAAGGATATGCCTATATAGGCAGTAGGGTCATTCATGAATCATAGGGAAGTAGTTTCATTAGAGTCAATTTCATCCTAAAAGTGGTCTCCTAAGGGAAAATAATAAAATAATAAAATAAAAGTTATATATTTTGGAGGGAAATGATATATATATATATATATATATATATTTGGGCTTATCTCCTTATAGGTTTACTCAAATTTCAAGTGTAAACATTCGTTGGATGAAGACCCACATTGATAAAAATTGAAGGGACATTGAAAAAACGTGTTCAACATGATTTTTTAATGTATATTCATTTTTGATCAATGTGGGTCATCTAAAAAGTATGCATAATGGGTACTCGTTTGATGCAAAATTAAATTATGCATCTAACGAGTGTCTACACTTGAAATTTGAGCAAACCTATAAGGAGATAATCCAAAAATACAATTAAAAAAAGTAGTTTTTTAATTTCCCTCCAAAATATTTACATGTACCTATTTTTAAATTTAAAGCATTTTGATTGGTTTACATATTACATCCATGAGAATTTCATGGGCACTTTTAGGCTGAAAATTCCTCTAATGGATAACCATCTCTTGCATGCCCTCATCAAGTGAAGTCAAATATGTTTGAATTTTATTGAGATTTTTTCAAATTTATGATGTCCTAATGACTCTATGAATGGTATGATTGGATAATCTTCTCTATGGTATATACACTTGGAAAAACTCCCGTTGGATGAGAAATTATGGCCATTTCACCTTTCTGGCTGTTATGAGGACCAAAAAAACCAAATTTGTTAAAGATCACACATGTTGAGGGTAGATCCAAACATTGGAAATTGATCAATAGCTTCAGACTCATGGGCGTTTCCATTGTTTAACCAATTAAACAATTTACACCTTTCAACTGATATGACAGTGGTCAAAAGCATGAATGGCGGAGGATGTGCAAATATGCACAATATTTAATGATCCTTTCAGACCTATGAAGTATCGACATGTGGCAACTCATATATGGCCAAGCCTGATGACGTAGTACAATGACACAAGAAAATGTGTGGTTGTCCTGAAATGATGTTGTGGCAGTGGTGATGACATGGCAGTACAATGACTCCTAACAGCTAGTCACAAGCTAAAAGAAGATGGTATGGCAACAAAGATGGTGTGGCATGACACATCAATAGGGTGACATGGTAGAATGGATGACCAACACGTGCCATATACAAATGACACTTTTTGATTGGTCAAACAACCAAATATGCATGACATGTGGCACGAGTCAAGGGCCACCATGTGGCATGATGATATTAGCATATGGATGACCATGAACCCCTAAGGACTGGGTCTGGTGGCATGGTCACATTGGAGAAGGGGTTAAGCCCTATTGGTCTTGTTGAAGGCCTTGATCACATGGGGCGGTCATATGGTTTTATATTTAGATTTGCAAGCATAAATGATGGCCCAAAGTCATCATACATATATATATATATATATATATATATATATATATATATATATATATATATAAATTTGTAATGGAAAAACTTGTGACGAATAACCGATTCTGAGTTCCATGGTTGGCTTCATTGGTTCGAGTTATTTTTTGGTGGATAGTTTCAGTTTCAAATCTTTTAGAAAATTTTAGTTACATGTCTCGAAACACTATGCTCTATGGTTGGCTCACACTCTTTGACTGTGGGTATTCTCTATGGGTTGTATTACTTATTCAACAAATGTGACAAGGCATGATCTTCATTTTTTTTTACAACGTGGGTGGAGGTCATAGTTCAACTTTTTTATGATATGGAAATATATAGAGCAGAGGTCATTGTTTGTATATGGTTTGGAAATATATATAGTGGATGTTGTTGTTTGTTCTTTTATTTTCTAGAAACATATATAACGAAAGCCATTGTTTGTTCTTTTATGATTTGGAAATTTATATAGCGAAGATCAAGCTCCACTAAGGGTCATCTAGTGATGGAGTAAGACAGATAGGGTCCCGCTCCCTCCCCTTTTGAAGTTAATCCATTTCTTATAAAATGAATTTTGATGGATGGTATGGAAAGTAACATCATGTAGCTCAGTTGGTAGTTGACTTGCATTATACAACAAAGGTCGCGGGTTCGAATCTGGTTTCTTAAGGAAATATGATATGTGGCTATATTGATGAACAAGTTGTTGCATCATGATGTACAAGTGATGACAATGTTGATATCAACATATTTATGATAGGTCAATGGTTTTGATGCTTATGGATCCAATATGAAATATTGTTAAAAGTGGTCCACACTAGATTGAAGAAGCAGGTGGGTGCCTCAATCAGGTTGTAACCTAATGCAAGTGGGTGCTTGCACATTTTCGAAGTTGGTGCCTCAATTGGGTTGTAGCATATTGCAAGTAGGTGTTTGCATATTTTTGAGGTTGGTACCTCAATAAGGTTATAGCCTATTGCAAGTGGGTGCTTGCACATTTTCAAGTTTGGTGCCTCAATTAGGTTGTAGCCTAATGCAAGTGGGTGCTTGAAAATCTTGGGAGTTGGTGCTTACAAATCTATGTAAATGAATTGAAGAAGAAGAAAAAAGAATTTGTGGTTTTCTCTTGTAGGGGTTTCCATATAAAAGCTTGTATTCTCTTGTGTGGATGTGATGATGGCTTCTTGATGTGTAGTTTAATTTATTGTTATGATACACTGCTACATGGTTAATTGTTGATGAAATGTTTTGAAATAATAAGTTTTCTCCCACACTTATTCACCCACACCTTCCTCCCTCTCAGTGTTTGGTGTAACAAATCATCTACTGTTAAAATTGAAAAATCTAGAGTAATAAATGTAAAAAAAATAAATAATATTAAACTTCCCCAACTTTGTTGAAAAAAATAGGGGGTTTTGCATCATTTCCAACCACCTATGAAAAATATAGTGACGACACAAATAGAACCATCATTCTTGTCTATAACAGTTGTTGAGAAAATAAACTAAATTATCGACATTGTTGACCTATCTATCATGTTTAGGAAATTGTTGGTGATATCTTTGTGACCAAGACATATTCTTTAAGCCACCATAACAATCATCAATTATGCCACTATTTCCATAAACATTCACCAATCTTCACATTTTCCAATATAGGTCATGATTGCTTGACAAGTGTATAAGGGTGTTGACCATGCATACTAATTGTAACTATACCATGGTAGTACATGAAGTACATGAAATTGTTGTAGACTAGGATATATTGGTCTCGGTTCAAAGAGGGAAAAGTACACTTGGAGTCACAACCAAAAGCTAGGATTGGGGCACATATTTGAGAGGTAGAACATTTCCTTATATAGGGAATTTTTTTTTGACAATGTCCACATGCACTATCAACCATATCTAACAACAAATTAATTTCATTGTGTCTTCAAGTAGAAGAGGATTATGGGCTAATCCATTTCAAATTTAAGCCATTATGGATACCACATGAACATACTTGGGAAGTCATACAAAAGGTTGGGAAACCTTTTTGCATGATTCCCCCTCCCTTGTTTAAGAGGGATATAAAAAATACCAAGAATAATCTTAAAGAATTGGATAAGGAGTCATTGATTTCCTTAGTAAAGGAGAAAGACAAGCTTCAATTGTGGCTTGAAAATATCGAATCCTTCATGGGATCTCAAACAATTAATGAGGAAATGATAAACAAGGATAGGGAGATTACTAAATGAATACACAACGCATGTTGAACGCAGTAAGGGAATTGTTGTATAAAGTACTAAAGTCCATGGTTAAATAATAGGGATAGAAACATCACATTCTTTCATGAGCAAGCTAAATATTGATAGTTTAATAATCATGCTCATGAAATCAATTTAGGAGTTGGCTAGAAAATAAGTCATTTTGAAGGTATTATCCAAGTAACAAATGAGCAGTTTTAAGAACTATATTTGGAATATTCTCCCCCTTCAAACACATTTGGGATCAACAAGACTTAGGATATCACTCCCCTCATTTTAGCCAAGGATAACAAACAAATTATTCTTGTATACCTAAAGAGGAAGTGGTTTAGGCAATAGGGGATTTAGAACCATTTTGGCTCAAGGATTAGATAGATTCATAATTCACCCCTTCGTAGCATTTTGACAAACAATCAAAATAAACCTATGTTAAATGCTCAATGACTAAAATTAGGGGTAGGATTCAGTCTTTTTTCTATCTCTCATACTAAAAGAAGTAAAATTCACTTCTTTCTCCGTATTCTAACTCATATCCATTTGTAATTAATATTACAAAATCCTATCTAAGATTATAGCAGGTTACCTTAGCTCCTTGATTTGATACTAATATCAAAAGAGCAAAGAGGATTCATCAAAGGGAGGATAATCATATATACTATAGTTTTGGTAGAAGATGACATTAATTCAAATATATCTAAGTAGGAAAACACATTATAATCAAAATAGTTATGGCCAATAAATTTGATATAATTTGAAATAAGTTCCTCTCCTTGTTATGCTCATGGATTTGGGAATCTCTAAAAAATCATTGATTGGATTAAAATATGCATCAACCATCCCTAGATAGCTTCCTTGTTCAATAGTTCATTGACCTCCTTTTCCCAATGCTTGAGTGAACTTCATTAAGGCTTCTCTTTTTCAACAATGTTGTATGTCTTGATGGTCCAATATTTTGACGAGAAATTTGGATAGATCCAAAATTCAAGGAACTCTCCTTAGATTTAGCATAGTTCAGGAAGTAAACACTGTAAATAATTTTAAATTTATTGATGACACAATATTGATAGGAGGAGCTTTGGTGACAACAAATCAAATATTTAAAGATACCGTGGAAGCCTATCTAGATGTGACTAGTGACCTTATAAATAACCATAAAATAAATTTTTATTGGTGGAATGTCTCTCTTCCTTTCTTACATATACTAGCTTATATTTTGTATTTTTTTTGGCCTAACAATATATTACCTTAAAATATTTTGGTGTCCCAATATCCCGCACTCATGCCGTGATCATAGACTAGGCTCATATTCTATAACATACTGAGCTCAAAATGTCTGAATAGGGGTCACAATGGTTAATTCAAATATTGATATTGTTCTAATAAAATCATTCCTCTCTCTACACCTATTTTACTTTGCTCTACCGTTTTAGCCCTTATAAGAATCATGTACCAAATCAACAAAGACACACTTATGGATGAGAGGAAGTAAATCCCCTTAGAAAAAGTATCACTTGGGAAATTAGAAATTTGGTTGGGCCTCATATGAGAAAGAAAATTGGTTGTTCATGGCTCTTATCTTTTGAATTAATCTATTGGATCCAAAATGATTTGGAGGCTAGTATAAGGAAAATTAAAATGGTAGAAATTAGGCATTCACAAAAAGTAATTGAACCACCATCAACTTAGGTGTCGTAATGGACCTTTACTTTACTCCAAGGGTTCTCCATCTATATATAGTGCAAGGCTTCAACACTTGTCTTATACTCATGACTATATTATATCCTCAGGAATGGAGAATCCATCTAGTTATGTGATGATGAGATTCTTGGGAGATCTCACTCTTAGGTATTAGAAAAGTTATAAAAAAGGTTTTCCTATGAAGTATTCGATTTTGTGTATGACTTATTATGTTGGGATCCAAATGAATATAGATAACCACTAGGGTGGGAAATATAACATCCCTCTAAGAACCGTCAAGTGCCCCTCTCCATTCTCTTCCACTAGGTTCAAGGGGTAACCCTAGCTAGTATACTTTCTCAAGTCTACAATAGTGGATGGGGAAAAGCTGATGAACCTTATGAAATGAAGATGGGATATGAAACCACTAGAATCCCAATCTCTCTCTCCTATTCATTTATTTGTTAGAAGACATTTTGGAGGGAGGTTGTTTTCCAAAAAACCATTTCTTCTATTGAATATTAATGGATAAAAATATCTTAATATATGAGAAAATTCACAAAAGATGGATACAACGACCCTTGTGTTGTTCCCTTTAGCTTTTTGTAGAGGAAACAACAAGTCGTTATTTTTTAGCATTAAATTTGCTAAACAACTATGAAAATATGCTATAGCAGAATTAGGAAATTTAATGGATTTTCTTATATATGGGTTAGATGTGTTTCTATAATGGAAAAAATTCTATCTAGGAAACCTTTTTGAGAAGCCATTGTTCTAATCATTTTGGACTGCAACTCTAGAATTCTTATCCTAGAAAATTTTGTTAGTAAGAAATCATAATTTAAATTTTTAAGAGTCTTCCTCACCCGAAAAGGTTATAGAAAGAGAATGGGATCTTCTAGAAGAGGCAATAATCTCCAATGGGGTGGAGCACCCATAATTGACCTAGTTTATCTTACAAGAGAGGGTCATTGGCTTATGAATTTTCTCACAATTACTCATTCTTGACACCTTAAAAATACTGTCAAACCAAAGGAACCTTAGAAATGAATCCAAATGCAAGAACCCAATTTCAATTGTTGAAAGTAGGTATAAACCTTTATATTTTATTCTTTTATTTGTGTTCAAAGGGAAATATTGGGGAGGTAGGTGCAAGAGCGGGGTAGGGGTGGGTGGTTCATTTACAGTTGCTAAGAAAATAATTGGAATTTTTTTAGGACTTCATACAACCATGATCAACAAGGAAGAGCCTCTCATAGTGTTAAATGGACTCACCATTATTAAAGATAATAAAGTTATCAAAATTGGGATGATAAAAGATTATGATAACATAGGAGTCTACACTATCAAACACTTCCATCCAATCTTCCTCTAGCTAAAATAGGCCAATGATTTATTTCCATAGTAAGTGAATTTAATTTGTTTTTCATATCCTGTGCTCACTCAACTTAAAGGTAGATACATAAGCTAACGAGGGGGTAAATATTATTGAAGGTCTTGTATGCGTAACTTTTTTTTGGGGGGGGAGCTATTATGTACCAAATAATTAAAATAACACAATAAGCTAGAGTGCACACAATGTACACCAAATGTGAGTGTGGAGCACAACTATAAAATATATAAGAGATATGAGCTACATAATAACTCCTTAAATAATAGGATAACCTCCTACAAATACTTGGTACATTCATATACCCAAATAACTTGTTCCACTCAATAATGAATATATTGACCTCTATATATGTGTGTCATCACTCATTACACAATGCATATGTGGGATTTATTAGGCCAACCCTTATTACATATACGTTTATGCCCATATATGCCTCCCTTTCGGTCACATCATAGGTTATAATAATTCTCTGTGTATCCCTTCCCGTGAATGACATTAAGAAGATTGCATACCTTCACCACACATGTCTTAACATGCATTGAATGTAAAGGAACTATATTAATCAACATTTCCTCAACCCCAAGGATATTAACTCCATCCTCTCTAATGATGTGAATATGGGTATTATGTAGGTAATATCTCCCACATGTCAAATGAATTAGGATCCTATGAGATTAATAGATATGGACAAAATAACAGAAAACAACATTGTTTGCCAGCTGGAGAAATTTTGAATCTCCAATCAAACTTGAGAAATTTTTAGGGGTATCCTCAGATGATGAGAGTGTTGTACTACCATTGCCACAACCACTATTGTATCATATGTGGCACAAAATATCTCCAAAAGGGTTTGAAATAATGTTAGAGGATGTAATGGAGATTAGTGGACACATGACTATTCCACCTTGCAATGGAATATATGGAGAGAGGGATCCAAATTCCAAAAGGAAATCTATTTAGGTAAGGGACTAGTGTTCCATTGAGATTTGAGATTGCATCCTTAGCTTGAGAGAATAAGATGTTGAGACAAAGTCCTTCATGGCTGGTCACAGAGGAAAGTAAGTTAATATGAAATCCAATATGGCATTAATACAATATTTGGTAGGGTGAATAACAACCCACCTCTACCTTTCCCTTGCTTTGATATCGCTTCATATGCTTATCAATATGGGCACTTCTATGGATTCTACCTTAAGAGGCATACCTAGTACTTCTATAGACTTCATGATATCCATCCTATGCATGTTATTAGAGCCTCAATAGACCATTAAGTTGACATTGCTTCCATATAAATGGAACAATAAGAACTAATAGCATAAGTGGACCTGAACATTGATGCCCACTACAAGATTAGTTAAATTTATTGTTTTTAATTTCAATTTAGAGTGTGCATTGTTAATTTTTGTTTTTAATAGGAAAATGTGTTAGGAAATACACATGCATTTCTACAACTAGGTGTTTTTATACAATTAATTGTAATTATTTTTCAATGGAACATATGTAAAAGAAAATATAGAGGTAAGGTTTCTATGCCCACCTTCCATGTTGTAACTTCAATTGTATGGTTCACACAACCCTTCTTGATTAGTTTTTTTTAATAATTATTATGGTGACAAGAAAATTTCTAGAGTACCTTTTACCAGATCACAAAAATATTTATAACTATGATTTTCTAAACCAGTGATAGATATATCAATTCAAATTCAAAGATGACATAGATGACATTGGAGTTTACTGTAAAAGTAAGATATGTTCATAAATGAAATTTCAAAGTTCCATATAAATAAATATGGTGTTTCACTTAAGTGTACATATAAACATATTGCAAAATTGACTAAACATAAGTACATTTAATTATCAAAATGGCATGCTTGTAATGTCGATTATTGACAAAACAATAAAAATATGCTTCCACATGACGATGCACTTCAAATTACATGCATGATTATTAATTAAAAATTGAATCAAAAATCAATGAGCCACCCAATCCTTGCCAATCCCAAAGGAAGTGTCAAACTCAATATTACTCTTCCTTTTGTTTGATCCTGCTATGATTCTCTATAGAAACATGAGTAAGTGTAGATCAAATATTGCAAAAATGAAATAATTATAAGTTTTATAATTCAATCTTAGGAAAGAATAAAGACACAAATAAATTACTATTATAATTAATGCAAAATTACAATAAATGAGATGGGGACTTATTCTAATAGTACTGATAGCAAGCCTATATGAAAATAAGATTGTAATTTGCAACCACAAAACACCAATTAATAGTGTTTGATAAATTTTAACTTTCAAATTAGATTGTCACCTATACGTCTTATTAATAAAATATGTTGTGGTTACAAAGATTGAGCTTCCTAAATAAGTACCATAGTCATCAAACCAACTTACAATTGTGACTTATGTTGTAGATACATATGATCTATCCATTAACAATACAAAAACAAACACAACTCTTATACATATAAAAATTGAAAATAATGCACTACCATTAATCACCAAGGACCTATTCCTAAAGATAATGAAGAATTATAGGTACCTGAGAAACTATTAAAGGTGGAATGCTAATTTATCCAATGGAAATATTCTCCATAGTCCATTGATTCTACACAACAATAAATGTTGTACTATAAACACCAAATGCCTAAGTTTAATATGAGCATCACATATGTGTTAGAATACTATAAAGAATGGAAAACAAACAACTAAATATAATCAAACTAAATATATAATCAATAAAATATTCTTATGTACAAATATTAGGCTTCTTGGATATGTGCCAAAGCCTTCAAATTAAGAATATACAAGTAAGACTTTTGTCGTATATGCATAAGAATCTATCCAATATCATATAATTAACACATGAAAATTAAACAAGTTAGATGCTTATAAAAAGTTGAAGATGATGAATTGATAATGACATATAATGAAATGTTTGGTAGTAGACAAATAAAAGAAGCTTGTGTGCCCATCCTTCCAATGAAAATATCCTATAGAATCAACCATTTCTCCATAGCAGTAGAAATAATAAGCGATACATGAGAAGCCCAATAATGATATGAAAACACATGTCTAAAGCAAATTAATTCAAAATAATAAAATGAAAAATGATAACAACTAAATCCAAGCAAACAAATATCACCTACTCATCATTTGAAGCTTGCAAACAAGATGATTTAAAGTAAATGGAGTAGAAAGACCATAAATTTTGCATACAAATAATCCAAAATTATAAGTATGTCATCATCTAATTGTTTGAAATATGTTAAATTATTTCACAAAATAAATAAATTTAATTATAACACATGTTAGAGGAAAACATGGAAAACATTAGACATTGATCACTACATTGAATCCCTTCGCGAGGAGTTAGTGGATGTTTTTCTTAAGCTAACTGGTTATTCATGGATATGAATACTAAGTAAATAAAATGGAAAAAAGAGTTAAATGTTCTATCATTTTCAACTCTTTTTCTGGTTGTCATAACTGGAATTTAATTATAATTTTTTTCTTAAAATTGTAATTTTGGATTTGTTGAAATCATTGTTTTTATGCATACATGGATTCAATTCCTACGACTATTTGAGAGGACAATAGGGCTTGGGGTTTGAGATGAAGCTAAGGTTTAAGGCTAAAAGACTGCATGGCCTACAATTCCTCTTCTATGGTTCAATAGCTGTCCTCTGCTAAGTGTATCTCACCATGGAGGAACTCATGGATTATTCTCCTGATCTGTTAGAGGGGATCCATATTTGGTGTGGCCTTTGGAGCAACCCTTTGGAAAATCCCTCATTCTAGATTCAAATGGTTTGTTTCTTCAGCCAATTTAGGCCCATAGACCCATACAACTTGACACGAGTGACATACTCCCCACTTATCATGCCTCGCATCCCATGATGAGATCTGAAAACATTGGGGCTTGTTTCCCTACCTCCTCTATTGGGGGCACCTACCCCATGCCTTGTCTTCGACCCTCCCCTACCAGTCATTGCATCTCTCCTCCATCTCCTTTGGATCTTCCTGTCACTAACTCAGGGATGACCACAAACCTCTCCCTCTCCACTGACTACCTCCCATGTCACTCTCCTACCTACCAACTCAGTCTCCTAAGTAGCATCCTACTACCATAAATGCTTCATGACAGAGAGACACCTGCCCATCTAGAAACCATGTTTCCCCCCCATGTCAAACTTCCCCCCCAAAAAACCCACAAATGGATTAAGAGAAAGGTAGAAGAGCCTAGAATGGTATTGGGCATGGATGTGCAACTCAACGAAATCAGCAGGATGTGGAAACAAACAGTAGTGGGTAGGTTTGCCAATAAATGGATGTCCATAGTGGTTTTGAAAAAATGTTTTGAACAACATTTTAAACCTTGTCAGGGATATACATCTCACTGCATGATATTAGTGAAGGAATGGTTGAGTTGGGTTGCCTCCTCGAAGGAGGATGTGACAAAAAACTTATATGTTATATGGCGTTGGGGTGCATAATCCCTTTTTGTCCAATAATTGTTGTTGGATTTCAATGCACAGTCTCAAAATTTGGCTATAATTCCTATTTGGGTTCATCTCTAAAGATTACCACTCATATTTTGGTCCAAGGATCCACAAAATATGTAACACCCTGGGTTTTATTATGAGGTGGATATGTCCTTTCTTCATATTGGCTACATGGGGATGGCCAAAATTATGGTCAGGTTCAATCTGGTATTTGTATTACCAGAATCCATTTACATCAACTCTGGTGCATTGAATCTACATTAGAGTCTTGAATATGAAGGAGTGCCCTTCAAGTGGTTGTTTCCATAAACATGGTCATCTTAGCAATGAATGTGTGTTGGGGAAGACTTCTAAAAAATGGGTAACTAAGGAATCAATCCATTCGATCTCTCCTCCTCTCTATCCAATGGTATATGTGACACAAAAAGACCCTATTCAAAGTTCCCCTCATATTTAGGATTATCTGGTGATAACACTTGTACAAGGTGTTGATCAGGCCACAAATTTGTCACCATGGGAGCTTGAAGCAATACAAGGACCTTTGAACTCTCACTATTCGAAGGGTGCCCCTTTCATAGGTACAACTGGGTCACCCCCTTTTGTCATGTTCCAAGTTAAAATATTTAAAGGGTTCTACCACCTCCGTCTCCATGATTCCATTCCCTAGTCCTGCCCCTTTGGATGCTCTCTTGGACCTCTCCTTACCTCTTTCCTCCCTCATTTTCTCCTTTAGCATTCCTTTCCCTTCCTTCCCTTCCTCATCCCCCTTACTACTATTCACTTACTTCCTGTTTCTTGACCTCCTCAATAACCCCCTTCCCTTCCCTCTACCCCCCAGTATAAATTGCATTCCCGTTCTCCTCCTGGTGACATTGTGGAAGCCCTTATCTAAGACACTGGAGGCAATATCAAACCACTCAAAGATGTATCTGATATACCATTGACTAGAGGAAAAAAATACCTAGTATCTCTAGGTCGAAAACAAGTTCATTTTGAAATTCATTTTGGGAAACAAAAATCTATTTTAAGGTCCCTTAGAGCTTTAGGCCCCACTCAATTTTGAAAATAATTTTTCTCTCCTTAAATTACAAGGGCCTTTCCAACCCTAACAAAATTGTTGGAACTAAAATTTATAGTTTAGTGAAATACTCATCATATTATTTTTCTACAATAATTAATGATTAAAGGAACTAAGGAAATCACACTATTAAATTTGACCTTCCCCTATTGGGACTTTGTAGTCAATGGTACAACATGGAGGTGTAGAGGGATAATCATAGGATGACACACTAAATAAATCCATTTGGTATCAATTTGGGATTTCATGTTGGTATATCCCCCCTTTCCATATTTTAGACTTTGATCTATTTTTGCATGGATTCAACATCCATGGGCCTTATCCTGAGAGGAAGGATTTCTGACTATATTTTATAAAGTTTCCTTTTGTGGATTCTGACATCACTATCATTAGGGGAGATTTAAATTTTTCCCTTGGGGCTTCCAAGTTTTGGGGATGCATGTCTAGAGTGGAGCTTATTTCTTATTTTCTTACCAATCTCTTTAAGATCCAAACCATGTCAAGCAACAAATTTTGATTGACCCTTGTTTCAAAATGTTTGGATTTCTTTCTTATCTTGGAAAATATTTTAGATAAAAGTCTCAATTTTAAGTAGCGGGTCACTATAGGAGGGGACACTAATTGCCTCCCCATTGTTCTTGACTTGGTGGAATTTCCATCCAAACCCCCTAGCCCTTTGAAATTGAATCTTTCCTAGTTTGAGGATCCCTCTCTCCATGAAGCCATAAAAATCCAATGAATCCCTTTCTCCCTAAATCAATTAGAATCCCCTCCTATATAGCTTTAGGAAAATCTTAAGAGATCCAAGGCCACCATATTAAGGCAGGAAAAACTCAAAATGATTGAGGCATAAAAAATCCCTTGATGAAATTGAGTCTAAGTTTAAATAATCTATTGAATTAAGATCTTCAAGGGAGATTTTGTTGACCATAAAATGTACATTAAATATTTGGAGGAACAAAAGAGGAAAATTCTCTAGTATAGGGAAAAATAATGGAGAATGGAAAGTTGTGCACTATCGCTGCAAGTTGGGGTTGAAAACACAAAATAGTTTCATCGAATCTCCCATCATTGGAAGACTATTAATACAATCCGGGGCATTAAAAACCGATGGATCAATGACGACATCCTTTTAGGAGATCTCCATAGAGGGTTGTAAATATTCCAAAAAGATATTCTAGAAAGATAATAGAGAAACCATAGGACACATCTTGGACATAAATAGGCTCTTTCCTAGATATGTCACCCAATGAGTCTTTGAAGGTTGAAGTTACTAAGGTAGAACTTAAAAAGGTCTTACACAATTTCCAAAAGGGAAAGAGCCTAGGTCCACATGGCTTGACCATTGGATTCTCTCTTAAATACTGTGATTTCTTGGGGGAGGATATACTCTTGGATCATAGGTAAAATTATTTCTCCTTTCAACTTGACCTTCATAGCACGGATCCCTAAAGTAGGCAATGCTAACTTTGATCTATTCAGATCAATCTCCTTCAACAAAATCATCTCCAAGGCAATAACCCTTCACTTAAAAGAGGTCCTCTCAAACAACATCTCCCCAGAATGATTCAATTTTATGGAAGGAAGAAAAATCAATGAGGTGATCGAACAAGCCCAAGAAGGTTTGCACTCCATTCACAAAAAAAAAAAAGAGCTATTCTGTATAAAATGGTCATATCCACATATTTTTATCGGGTTAACTGGCTCTACATCAGACTCCTACTCATTCATCTCGGTTTCAACCATACATTTGTTACTTGGATCTGAGTTATGCCGACTCTCCTTCCTTTTCACGTATTTTCAATGGACCTTCCCCACCATTTCTCCACTGAGAAAGAGGCTTGGGCCAGCGATTCCCTCTCTCCACGCTTCTCTTTCTCATTGTTGCAGAATTTCTAAGCAAGCTCATATCTAATTCTAGGTCGAGAGGTAGTTTCAAATGAATCTCACTTGCTCCACACTGTTCTCTGACTCATCTTCTCTTTGTGGTTGATATTCTAATATTTTCTGATGTCCCATTGTATCACTGGAATTCCTTAAAGTATATATTGGAAACTTTTGCACTTGCCACCAGAATGCTCATCAATCATGCCAAATCCAACATAATAGGCTGGGGTCTTAATAAGAGGGACAAAGATCTAGTAAAGGATATTTTCTCCTTGGAAATTTCTGACATCAATAAAGGAGTAACATCCATTGTTCTTCATTCCCACATATGTAGACATAACTGTGTATCTACAATGTGAGAGTCACAATTGGATAGAACTAAACCTGAAAACACTTAAAATTAAATTTAAATTTTGAATGATGGTTGACTGGAGGAGGGGACACATGGATCCAAAACATGAAGGGGAAGGCCTCTTGCATTCCATGAGCAAGTCATATCCAAACACATTGTATTCATTAAACTTTTCTTCCAACCAACCGAGCGACCACACTGACAAAAAAATTCAAGAGATTGGTCATATGGGAAAAAGAATACACCCATCCCCGTCCCTTTTATTGATTGAGGCAATGAAATCTAATGCCTCAGGAAGAAAATATGGGAGTTAATAGGGAAGACAAAAGAAGGAGAGTGCATAGAAGCAGAGAAAATTCAGTGGATTGTAGGGACTATTGGAGGGAAAGCAAGGAGTAGTGCTGGAGGTGTGAATGAACCCAATGATCGACAATTTGGGAAGATAATCCCTATATTGATTTGTTTTTGAGGCCAACGTACTGTCTCTCTAAGCCTGTGTGGTCATTAGGAAGCTCAGTGGATAACTAAATCACTATGATGCTTACTGTATGGTTATCAACGCACTTGGACAAGGAAATATGTGCCAATGTGGTGGTTACTGGGAGAGTTTTTAAACCACCTATATAGTATATTGCAGAACCATGTGGTGCTTTCTAAGAAAATATAATTGTGAAACCACCTAAACAATGGATTCAATCCCTTGAAACTGAGAAATAACCCATCTGGACTTTCGGTGAAGCCTTGTGATTGAAATCAAAGACTAAGTGAATCACTATGGTGTTTACTGACAAAGAGTAGTTGTTAAACCACTAGGATTGTGAACTTCATCTCATGTGTGTTTACCAAGCTTTGGTGTGGATTCCCCTGTGTAAGCATCCTCTCAGACTTTGTATCTAGCTCGGGGGTGGTTAATTGCAAGAAATCGTGTAGTGTAGCTGACCTATGGTTGGGAGGAGAGTCGAAGTCCCTCCTTCAGTTTTGAACTATCTTAACATACACATATAAGTCTTTTGGAATTATATCTTTGAGTTATGGAATGCGATGTTTCACACATTTTATATGTCTGGTATAAGCTCTTGGATAACCTTAAATGTTTTTGGATGCCTGAATGGTGATGTTCACCATTATGCACATAATTGGCATGAAATCTCTTGTGTCTATGGAAATGATGAATGACAGGATTATGCTATCTAATATTGTGTTTATGGTTGATGTGTTAACTATGTGCTTATGCTCCCTCACTTGATTACTTTGGTGAAGGAATGTAATAGGTTATTCACTCAATGGACTTATGTTGTTTTACCAGAGGGTTTGCATTTCCTCTTGTATTGATACCAACACTTGTATGCTTACACTCAACAAAGTTGGAGTGCTTAACATATTTCTCCTTGTTCAACATTATTAGTATATAAATTTCAGTGTTGGGGGCCTTTCCCACTTATTATCTTAGAAAAATGTAACTTGGGTGTGGTGGGAATCTGATCAATATGCCAGTTAGTATGAAAAATGTGAGATTTCAGGATATTTCCAATAGATTTTAGAGCAAAGGGAGGTGAGGAACCACTGATGCTGAGGCACTGAGATGGCGTGGACTAATTTTCTCCACCTCAGGTCTCAGACCTTGGACCTTGGCATTTTCTAATAAGGTGTTAGAGAAGAAGGAGGTGATGAACCCTTGATGTCGAGGTGCTGAGATGGCATGGATTGGAGGGCTCCACCTTGATCAGGTGGCATGGGACAGGAACACCCTTATCTATCTTCATCCACATGTTAAGTTATTTATGGAAAACCATAATAAATTACGGTAGTTTCACCCCATGCTTAAATTCGTCTAGGAATCCTTTCAAATGGGGTAAAACCACTTTGATTGCCTTGTGCACTCTGATTGCCTTATGCACATGGAGAGCAGTATCACCTTTTCCCCATGAAATTTGTCTTAAATTATGTGAAAGTTAGTTGGAAAAAATCTCAATGAGGTTTGATCTCTATATTTATCATGTGATGAGGGATTTTAGAAGGGGAATGGTATTATAAGATATGTTCTCTATTTTTATCATTTGATGTGTACATAGAAAGCATACCATCATATCCAAAAGGAGCCAATGCGATGTGTTATTTTTGTTGAGGCATTATCTCTGTTAGGTTTTGGTTTCGATGTAGGTGGTTGGTTTGTGTTCCACCACTAGTGGGTAGGTGGATTGTTATGGTCTCGCTATGTGTGGGTGATTCTACAATAATTAGTTCTATATTCATTGATAAATGTGATGTATTATGTTGGTTGGATTGTGATCCAATAGTGGGTATATATCATATAATGTTGGGCAGGTGGTTGGGTTGTGATTCACTCATTGATTAGGGATTTTAGTGTAATTAGTGTCAAATTGAGTAATAATTATAAAGTATTATGTTGATTGCAATGTAGTTCAATAGTGGTTGGGAGGTGTTTCAGAACTGTTAGTTCAGGGGAATTTGCACACAATACAGTAGGTGGACGCTACTCTCAGACCTCAAACGTCAGGGTCTTCCAAATGGGGTTGAATCAGAGGGAAGGTCGAAGACTTAATGTTGCGAAAACATGGGTTCGGGTGGCATGGTCTAGGGGAGGATCCCACCGGTCTTGTGAGCCTTTAGGCGAATGGGATTTTCAAGGAACTAAGCAGAGAGCGAGCCTATAGATTGACATTTGAGATCGATTGATAGAGCCCTATTGTGATTGGTGTTTAATGAGTAGGGGGGTGGTTGGGATTAGAGCTTCCACCCATCTTGGGTAGATGGTTGAGATTAATTATAGGGCCACCTTTCCCAAATTCAAAACCACCATTGGGGTGGTCAGTGATACCAGCTGTTTGGACGAGGTAGTTTTATACCCCAACGTGATGCCTAATAAGGAAGGTGAACCGATGGACAAAGAGGCAGCCATAACAGTGCCACATGGGCCAGACATGGGCCATATGGGTGCCATGTGGATATCCATTGACTAACATGAACCCTTCTTATTGGAAAAATTCAAACATACATAACTTTCACTACAAAACTTAGAAAGCTCATAAGTTTATATCATTAGAAAGCTCTCAACGAGCTAATCACAATGGCGGTATCCGAATTATATTCCCAAAGCTCACAAAAATGAAGTTTTTGCCAACCCCATCTTCATAACATATCTTAGATATTGGGTCAAAATGAAGAGGTAACACCTCCCACAGATAAGATAAGCCAAGGGGGTGAGAGGGATTGTTAAGAGTGGTATCAGAGCAGAGGTTCAACATTGGATCTAAAGAGGCTCACATGCAAACAATATAATTTAATCCGATAGTTAATTGATATATATATATATATATATATTTTTTTTTTTTTCCTTGGAAAAATTTGGGCAGATCAACCCCAGAGGGAATCTTTTAAAGCCCGTCGGCCAAACTAGCAGGGCCTAATCCCAAGGGCGTCGAGGAGAATTGGCCCTATGACCTCTCAATTGGTGAGGTACTTAACAATGGGGACTCGACCAGTTGAGCTAATCCTTGGAGCGTTATCTATATATCTATATATATATATATATATATATATATATATATATATATATTGTTGATGAGATTGATATCCTAATAGATTGTTAATATGTTATTAGCCTTCTAACCTGCATACTGACATGAGATTTGATTTTGCAACCAGCTTCAGATCAACATGCTTAGTGTAGATATTCCATGGTGAGGAGTGAATATATTTATTTACATTTGACTCAACTAATAGTCGCGCGTGTGTGTGTAAGAACACATAAGAATACACAAATTTCAACAATAACTAAAGGAAATAGCAACATAATGGTACGATACAAATGGACAAAGCCCATCATGATTAGGAAGAAGATTTGTTTGGAAAGAGGTCAAAATAAAATTACCTTGATTGGATGGATACCCTCAGGAGTTTGAGAGTTGAATTAAGAAGTTGCAAGGAAGATAATGAAATAATTGTTAGTGCACAAGAGAGGCAAGCATAGGTGAATGCAGTGATTTTGTAGATCTTATCATATCTTCAAAGACAAAAACAACAATATCTTGGTGCTAGCTACCTAGGCATGCACAAATCCAAGCAAATTCATCTGAGATCCATAATTAGAGTTTTGATACCAATAGGGAAGAGGCAACAAGTCAAAGAAATGGCATAGAAAAGCAAGTGAAGACATAGTGAGGGGAGAAACCCCACTCAACACTCCATAAGAGTCAAGCAACCATGACCATTTCTCTAGTGTTGCAACCATAGGACAACACCAACAAAGGAGAAGTAAGAAGAGTTCAATGCCCGAGGAGTTCAAGAAAGCAAAGCCCCTACCTTTTATGAATAAATTAAGAAGGTTGAAGAGGTATAATCCTGACTATTGGTATTGAAGAAATATATCAGAGTCCATGACTACTCTGAAAAATATGGCTACGGTAGCCATTTTTAGTTTGAAAGAAAAAGTTGACATATGGTGGGAAGACTTTAGATATGTAAAGGGAATTATATAAAAGGAACTATCATGGAGGAAATTCAATAAATATTTCTGTGAGAAGTATTTGTATAAAAGGCACTATGACAACATAATTAAGTATTTCCATGAACATAAGATAGGACAACTTACCTTAGACACTTATACCAATAGACTTTTGGAGCTATTAAGGTATTTTCCATATATTAAGGATGAGAAGGTGAAGACCCAGAGATACCTCAGTGGGCTGTCATAGTCTTACCAAGATGAGATTGAGTTTGAACAACCAAGGACGTTAGAGGAAACCATCCAAAAAGGCAAGTATTGTTATGATCAGTCCAAGCATAGGGCCAAATTCCACTCAGATTGGAAGAAGAAGGACAAAAACAATTTTAAAAGAAGAAGAAAAAAATCCTCAAGACACAAGCAAGAAGGGAGAAATCTTAATTTCACCATTCCTACCAAGGGTGAATTCCAACAGAATTTCACTATTTCCAATAAAGATCTACATGTTAGATCAATAAGAGAAAAGGATGAGGGGTTTAAGAAAAAACCATTATAATGTTAGATATTTTGAGAGAACCACCTGTAGAAGGACCGTTCTCACCAACAACAAAGAAACACTAGGTTGTATATTGTCCATGAGGAAACAATGGTGAACAATGTAGCTTAGAGCATACCTTGGATTTATGCAGTGTTGGATAACAAGGAAGTAGATCATCAATATTTAGTGATCGAAATGGTAGCTATGGTCACCAACCAACCAATTTCAGTTATGTCAGACCAATAGCTGTAGAGATGTAAAATTTGTAAAGAAAACCCCATAAAAAGCCATGGTTGGTCTAGCTAGCCACGAGAGTTGAAAAGAAAGTGGTATAATGGGTGGAATCATGCCACCTAGAGCTGAGGAACATGTGAAAAACAATAGTTTATTGCTGCTAGGTTCGTATGACGTGCTACAAAGCATGGATTGGCTAGAAGCCCACCAAAATAAGGTGGACTGCTATAAAAAGTCACTAGAATTCCTCAATGATAAAGGCGAAGAAAGAATACTTCAAGGAGTGAGGAAGTATATCTCTATCAAGTAGATATTAACGTTGTGAGTAAATAAGTGCAACCAGAGGGGATGTGCCCTGTATGTGGTCCAAGTGACTAGCATGGTAGAGAGAAGTACAACCATAATCGAATATTACCCTATCTTAAAGTAGTTCAGTGACATGTTTCCAGAGGAAATACAAAGATTACCACCCAGGAGGGAAATCAACTTCTTGATTGAGTTGATTCAATGTGCATTGTTACTCTCAAATCCCTATATTGCATGAGCATGCGATAATTGGTAGAATTGAAGTTACAACCGAAAGGAATGCTAGATAAGGGTTATATTAGACCCAACATGTCACCTTGGGGATCCTTAGCACTGTTTGTAAAGAATAAGGATGGCGCTTTGCGACTGTGCATCAACTATCGACAACTGAATAAAGCCATAGTGAAAAACAATTACTCATTGCCCAAAATTGATGACCCAAGATGGGTTGCAGTGTTCTCTAAAATAGATTTGAGATCTGGTTATCATCAGGTCTAAATCAAAGACGAAGACATACATTAGACAACAATTACGACAAGATATGGAAACTGTGAGTTCATGGTGGTGTCATTTGGGCTCAAAAATGTCCCAACCATATTTACGCATTTGATGAACAACATCCTCAACCCATGCTTGGATGAGTTTTTATTGGTTTTTGTGGATGACATCCTAATTTACTTGAAAAATAGAGAAGAACATGAAGATAATTTGAAAGTTGTGTTGCAATAACTGAGGGAGCACAAGCTATATGCCAAAATTAGAAAATGTGATTTATTCTGATCATAAATTCAATACTTGGGACATGTCATTTCAAGGGAAGGAGTGGTTATGGAACTTGGAAATATTAAGGCCATAATGCAGCAGCCCACTGCTCGAAATGTCACAGAGGTTGGATCCTTCATGGGATTTGCTGGATATTACTAGTGTTTCATTTGACATTTTTCAAAGATTTTACAGAGGAAATGGGTCAAGTATCAATGGACAATATAGTGTGCAACTAGTTTTGAACAACTCAAGATCCCAAAAATGACTTCTTGGTATGCACGAATGCATTTAAGGAAGGATTAGGTAGGGTCCTAATGCAATAAGGACATGTAGTCTATTATGAATCAAGAAAACTAATGAGTATGAAAAGAACTATGTCACCCATGACTTGGAACTAACAACAATCATGCATGCACTAAAGGTGTGGAGACACTACCTGCTTAGGAGAAATTTTGTGTTGATATCAGATCATGGAGGGTTGAGATACTAGTTTGGTCAGCCAAAATTAAATGCAATACAAGTGAAATGATTATCTCTAATCAGTGAGTTTGATTTTGAGATCAAGCATATTATGGGTAAGAAGAACAAAGTGGCAAATGCACTAAATAAAAGTTTGCAAGTGGCTCACTTGGAAACTGTTATCACTATAAAAGTTTTTTAAATTTTGGACAATCCGCATGGTTCCAAAGTTTTTGTATCAGTCATGGTCAAGTCATTTTTATGTTCTTAGAGCCTAAGTCATAGGGTTAGAGCATCATTTCCATCATCAAATAAAATTCAACAACCTTGTTTTTTCCCTTATGGATCCCATATCATGTTTAAAGTTTCATGTGTCTGGTCATTTCAAAAATTTGAACGCACTACGAAACTGTCTAGGAGTTTTCGTAGTGCAAAGTCCTGAAATTACACTACCTGCGCTACGAAATTGGGGATTTGTAGTTAGGTGTTTTTGTAGCGCAAAAACCTAAATTTACACTGGATGCGCTACGAAATGAGGGATTCGTGTTCAATCATATCTAGCTGTCAAATCCACCAGAATCCATTAAAATTACATCATCAGGTGTCAGTCCATGAACCTTACCTCTTACATGCAACCATTCATATCCATCATTAGATTCGTTAGGGGTCATTCATCCGCAGTCATTTCAAATTTCAAAAAAGGAAGGGTTAGTTGATCCTGGTCATATCCATGTTGATCTTGGTTATATTCATGCAAGAGACATGTTATCACCCCAAGAAACTCTCCTAGGTTGTATATCAGAGATGCTTGGGAACATTACAAACTCAACAAAATGTTGGATAAATGATGGATGAATGAAAGAAATGCTGTATATTCAAGTCAGATAACCACTTCTACTATGCTTAACCCCAGACATGGGTGAACACCCCTAGACTACAAGGCTTTAGACCACCAATTACTCACAGTTTAAGGAAAATGTGATGACGGAGAATACTAATCACATCAGCAGATGCACAGGACCCTGTGATGGCTAGCTGCAACCAATTAAAAGGTCCGTAAATCTATTTCCTAATGCATAGACAGGATGACAGCTCTCTGGCATTAAAACAACAGAAACCTGCATACAAATTCAATGATACATGCTAAATTCTAACATAGAGGTGGGATGACATCCCCTCTAATGCTAAACATCTATAGCACATGAATAAAAGCATAACAGGCACAACCTGGAACAAAGAAGAAGAGGTGGACAGTGAGAAATTAACTGCAAAAGAAGCTTACATTAGTTGGAAATGAAGACCAGATGTTGCAGGTATCATAACAGTTACAGTCTCCAGAAGTTGAAGCTTACAACAAAATAACATTCATCAACCTATTACATTATGTCTTCTGGATATATATAGAGTCCGTTTACAAAATTGCTTTGCTAGGCTATGCGTGGAGGTGTCTTAATGGACCACCAACCGCATTTACAATAAGATATGGTACTCTGCTGTAGTTTGACTGCTTTAATGGATGAATTTGATCTTTTTGGTTCTCTGCAGTCCTTCCTAAATAGGTAGAGTGTAATATGTACAAAGCTCCATGACTGATTAATGCAGTTATCTTCTCAAGCCATGTACTGTTTGTCCTTCGGCCATCCTGTCTTTAATTGCAGGTAGCTGCATCTTTAATCCACAGGGTACAGGTAGCTGTTGGCTTTGTTGCTTTCTCCTTCATGTGCATAGGACAACTACAAACATGAAAATTGAATTGAAAACTGGCGGGAGGCGATGGAGGACACAGAGGCATTATAGGGATCAATAGCAGCCGTTGGATCGCAGAGATCAACGGCGGAGATCAATCTACGGAGGAGATCGGAAGACATATGCGCAGGAAGAACAAGGACCATTAGATCATGGGCGGGGATGATCAGACGGTTATTGCACGAGGAAGATGCGCGACGGTTAACAAGCGGGGAGGAGGGTACGACGACAGTCTCGCGGGCGGGCGGTATTCCCTGCACCACCTTTGGGCTCAAGGCTGTTTCCGTATAACGGGCAGTGATCCAATAAACAAGCGCCGCGTGGCAGCGGGAAACCACCGCCCCCGCGGGTTAACGCTCGCGCAAGTTGCGCGATCGGGGGAAGTGTCAACCGTCGATCTGGTGATGGATGGCCAGATTAAGAGGAAGGCACACGAGGTTTAAACATGTGGTAAACATGGCAGAGACCGTCGGATCATGGACGATTGACGACTACGATTGAACGATGAAGAATAAATGGATAAGGTGCATGGTCATGCGATTTAAACTTCGCGCCCGAGAGTTAAACAATCATGGGTTTACACTGAAATTTGAAAGAAAACAGGGCTAGCGGGAGGTTAAGGGAAGGTAAGAAGAATCAAGGAGAAGAAGGTAAAGGCGAGGGATTGAAGGGGTTTATGAAAGAAACAGAGACAGCGGAGTGTGAGGAAACTTGAAGGAGTAGAAAGGGAAATGACTGCTGCGAGGCCCTTTCGGCACAAACCCACCATCAAACCCGAAAATGACCTTCAATCGCTGAAAATTTTAGCAGAGCTAACAAGAGACTTGCTGATGTTCTTGAGTTTGAGGTAAACAAGCCCAGGGTGAGTAGAGACCAGAATTCTTCCGCATGCTTCAAGCAAGGCAATTCCTAATTCAAGCAAGGTAGTTTCTTCCAAGTCTTCTATCTACAGGGTTTTCAAAGGAGAAATGTCGGAAGAAAGAAAGAATCACAGGTCAGGTCGATGTCTGAGAACTGAACCTAAAGGCTTAGATGCTCTCACAAAGGATAAAACAATTGAAGAAGCCTTAAAAAATGTGGGTTGCTGGAGGTTCTGTGAGAAACTACAGGGAGGACATAACCAGGTGACCAAGGAATTTTCTCTAAATTTCACAGGTTTACATACAAAGATTGAAGTGTTAGAATTGTCAGTTTCTCCTGAAATTATATCTTTAGTCACAGAAATTCCTAGAGGTCAGGAAAAGTGGTTTAAGAATTTCAAGTTTGAAATGGCACCTTGCAAGATATTCTCGAAACTAGAGTTTGTAGACACAGATTTAACTAAAGCAGTGCCAAGGGGTTATGTCAAAGATTCATATGCCAACCTACTCTCATGCATACAAAGGTACTTCACCTGTGAAGGAAGATACCACAAGGTGTATTCTTATCATTTCAAACTCCTATTGCATTTCACTGGAATAATATCTCTGGATCTACCTTTCTTTCGTTTTCAAAGCTTAGGCAAGATGTCTGATAAAATACAGTTGAAGAAAAAGGCATGTGAAACATCATTGTTCCATCATGGCTTAGTTAAATTAATTTTCTTGCATGAACTTCAAAAGGTAGATAGAGAGTGGTCGTCGTTTCTCTTTATGTCCGGTTTTAGAGTTGAAACAGGACTTAGCCCCAGGGCTAAGGAAATATCATCGCCAGTGATTAGTCACCATGCAGAAGAGAGGCCAAGCAGGTTTGTTAAACTGAAGGCCAGAAAGCAAGTTAAGGAGCCAGTGACTAGAACACCATTGGCTGTTCAAGATACTCATCAAAATTCACAGAAGAAGAAAGTTCAAATTAAGGAAGCAACACAAGAGCAGTCCAGTGGTGAAATAGTCCAGATAAGGGTAACTAGAAGTCAAATAGCCAAAGAAAAGGGTAAAATAGTGGTCATTGATGAAAGCCCAGTCTCAAAGGGAAATTTGAATGATCTTCTTCAGGCTATTGACATTGAAGAGTCCCCTCTAGTCCAAACAGACTTCATTGAATTAGGTGAGGGCAAATAAAAAAAGATGAAATCCTCTAAAAAACTACAGTTTGATGATCAGGTTTCAAAACTTGTTTTTAAGCCCAGAAGGCCTGTGACTAGGCAGTCCAAAAGGTTACAGGAGGCAGAGCTAAGTGATAAAGGGGAGATATCAAGATTCAGTGAAGAGCTCGTAGTTCTAGTAGTGCAACCATCACTTATGCACGAAGATGACAGAAACAGAGCAGTTGATACTCAAGAAGAAGAAAATAGCTATGAGGAGGTCAAGAAGAAATTGAAGCTTGCTAATCTAGAGATTTCCCAACTTAAGAAAAGGGCATGGAAACATGCAATTGAAAAAGCCAATTTCAAAAGAATAAAGGCCATGTGGGAAGATGGAAAGTTTAAAAACCAGAAGTAGTTAGCAGAGATGCTGAATACTTCACCTGGATTGTCCCTACAATCAAGGAAGCAAAGTATATCAGATGGATCAATGACAGACTAAGGACTAATATCAGGGTGATGAAAAGACATATTGGAGACCTAGAAATTCAGCTGAGCAAGTCTGGAGGTCAGCCTCAGCACAAATAAATAGGGCAGTAAGTGATGAAACCCTAATACAATTTTGGTTGAAACAAAGACATTACTTTTTGAAGTTGTTTCATGGATGGGTGATCTCAAATATATGTGGCATATTTACATAATGAAACAATTGTGAAGAATCCTTAGAAGGAAAGTTTTTTGGAAAAAACTATGTAAATTGATTCACACAGCAGTTTCGTAGCGCGCTACGAAACTGCTGTAGGTGCAGTTTTGTTCTTTTTGACCAATCTTCAAAGGAAAGAAGGGGATATTTTTTGAGAAGGATGCTGCTGGAGAATGTGAGGAAGTCATTTGAGAAGGTTTAAAGCCCAAGTAAAGGAAAAACTCAAAGAATGAAAGATATATGCAAGAAAAAGTTTTGCGCTACAAAAAACAACAGTTTATTTCGTAGCACATCTAGATTGGCTTTCTTCATGCAACTTCAAGGAGTTTAATTTTGCAAAAGTGTAAGAGAAGGGTTCTATGGCTAAATCAACATGTGTTATATGATTAAAGGGGCTAGTTTGGTCAGCAGGAGATTCAAGGAACACCATTGAAGACCAAGACTACACTGCAGGGGACAGTTTCCTAGTTTTTAGGACAGATGAAGGAGAAGTTATTGAAGGCCAACAGGAGGGTTATGGACATCACCAAGGTCGAAGTTAAGGAGGAGCAGTTGTTAAGTATCAAATTTAATTCCTAGTCTAAGTTGTTACTACCATAATAAGGAGTTGTACTCCTAATTGTATTAGGACTCTAAGATTGTTAGATAACTGCTGCTTGTAATTAATAGTTTGTTTTAGCCTTGAATAGGTGTTTATTCCCCCTCATGTTGGATCAAGGAATCCAAGATTGTAATGATAATTCTATAAAGGAAAAGAGGTGGAATGCCTCAGGGTTGGCAATTTTCAAAATAAACAAGCATACTGTGTTATTGTAAGAGACTGTGTGTTCTTATGTTAATATAGAGATGTTGGCTTCACTACTCAGGATTCAGAGAGAGTTTCAATGTTTTATTTTCTCATGGCTTCCTTTATCTACCTACTTGCAGTGGTATGAACACATGTTACTTAGAATTCATTGATAATGCTCTAATTTCCTTCATGTGTTTATGCACTATGTTCCTTGCATTATGACTCTGTTTTGCTGATGTATTAAGACTCTTATGCCTTGACTTCCATGTTAAGTTGGTCTTTCTATTGTATTGAAACATGCTCAGACTCCATATCCCAATGGATGTTTGTTGATTGACATTTCAACCATTTATACGTTTTTGTTTGATTTTTCCATAGAGTTAGCCATCTAATCCTTAAATTAAAATCTTTAACCCAGTGAGAGAGCCCTCTCAGGTTGAGGAGGCTAAGCCTCAGCCAAAAGTTTGGTTTGAAATAGTTACTCAAAATCTTCCTAATCAGTAGCCTATTAGGGTTTGGTTTTGTGATAACATTTTGGTGCGTCTGCCGGGAGTCTGAAGATTACTCATTCCCGAAATCAAGAAGCTGAACTTCTGAAGGTAGCAAGAGCTCAGATAACATTTCGAGGCTGCAATTGATGAGCCCCAAAAATGGACAATTATTTGGGCTCATTCAACCTCCTAATTTGACTTAATCCACCATTCTCATTAGTTTATTGCATGTTTTTGATTACATTTATGTTAATAGAGTGAATTTGGTTAGTCATTATGCCAACAAGTCTAATGGGTGCTTTGTGTAGCCTTTTTGGTCAATTTGGAGACAAAATTGAAGGTCTTAATGAGCACTTGGCAGCCAAATTCGTGGGAATACAAGGGAGAGGATTTATAGGAAGGTGTCCCCTTCATTTATGGGCCCTTACCTCGAATTCTCCACCATCAGCTCGGAGTTCAAGGGCCACCGAATTAATCAACACAAGGGCAACCAAGCAAGTCAAGTAGGACTGCTGTTAACTACAAGTCTTGGGCAGCCGAGTCCCTAAATTTTAGGAGGACTGTTGGGTCCTCAAATTGTATAAATAAGAAGGTTTAGGGCCTCATTTTGGTTAGCCAGTGGATGTTAGCTAGTTAGCCAGTAGATAGTAGCTAGTAGTTAGTCATTTCATAGCCTTGTTGTAGTCATTTTGTAATTCGATCTGTAGGTAATAGATTAGCTTTGCTTTCAGCTCATTCTCAAGCTCTCCTTGTGGACAATTTTGATGTAACTCTTCATTCTTGATTAATAAAGATGAATCCAGCTTTGCACCAACTCTAAATCTCTCTTGGGAGGCTGTAGCTCTTGGGGTTGGGCCCATCTCAAGCGCCCAGTACCTCCCTTGTTTATCTTTATGTGTGTTCGCTGCATTCTTAAAATAAAGTCTGCTCTTTAGATTTAATTCGTGCTTTGTTACTTAGGTTGCTTTTGATGGTTGAAGTAGATTTTTATGTTTAGGATGGATTGGTAGGAGTTAGTCATGCGTTTATATCTCTTTGATAATGTTTTGTTCACATGCTGTATGTGATTCTTGTCATGAATAAGGTTGCTGTTCACTGATCTCATTAAACTGTTAGATAGATCATCTAATATTTTGATTGTATGCAAGACGTAGTTGGTTTGATCAGGTAAACACTATGCAGGGCACCTTCATCACCTCCTCGTTCATCTGAGCCTCGTCCAGATCAGCTCCTCCATCACCAAGTCTGTTTCCTCATCTCCCATCTGCTCTTTTGCCACGTAACCCTACCTTCTTGCCTTTCCATTGCCTAAACCTTCTTTGATGCAAGCTAGACTTCCACACCCTCTCATAACCTCATCCCTCAGTCATTGGGTCATTCCAGGCCCCTACCCTACCTCCCTACCCATTCATGCATTCTCTCCCACTCACCTATCAGTAAAAAACCCAATCACGAAACATCCTGTAGAAGAATTACAGAACATCCTGTAGAAATCCTGAACATCCTATAGAACCCCTGCAGACTTCCTGTAGAAGCTCATAAACACGGTTTCTTGGCAGCCAAACTTTGTGAGACTCTCTGGAAGGGTGTTAGGGACCCCTTAGAACCTCTCTGAACCTTCCCAACCTTTCCCAAGCATTTATCCTCCTTGATCCACCTCTGCACAGTAAAAAATAGTTAAAAGCACATGCATGATAATTCCAACAACTTAATCAAAAATACAAAAAGATGTTTTCTTCAGATAGTGATAACTTAGACACATGCATTTTACCTTCCTAGAAGTAATGGCATCTCTTTTAGTAGTTTGCATGCTCTCCTTTGCGTCAATAGGACTAGCTGGTAGAATTAGGGTTTGCTAGGGTTTGCATTCCTTTTTGGCTTTCATTTTCTTTTCGCAATTAGATTAGCTTCCTTCGAGTTAGCTTTCATCCATCAATTAAAAAGCTTCTTCTAAGAGCTCATAGAAGTTGGCTTAAGCTCCTAGTGGACTTGTGCCAGCTGACCAAGTGACAGCTGCGGCAAGAGCTAGTATTTGTGCATACAACACCGTCGCTTCCAAGTTTGTTACGAACTACCGGGTTGATAAAATTAAAGAAGGGAGTTCCAGGAGTTGTAGCATTATTGCTACAATACTGGAGCCCACCATCTTTTTGGCGCCGTTGCCGGGGAAGCGTCAGAGTATTGGTGATTGTCGCTTTTCTTCTATTTTCCACTACAATCTTCTTCTAAGTAGTTTATTTCGTTTCCATTATGTAATTTCGTTTATGCAAAAGTAGATTAGCATTTCCCGCTTTCATAGATTAGCATTTCAATTCCGCAATTTCATTTCTGCAAGCGTAGATTAGCATTTCAATTCTGCAAGCGTAGATTAGCATTTCATTCTTGTAATTTCATTTGAGCAAAATAGATTAGTCCTTTCCTGCTTTCATTTCAATTCCACGTTTTCGTTTCAGCAAGATAGTTAGTTGCAGTTCAATCTATTTTAGTTTTGTAGGTACTAGAGAAGAAAAATACAAAAATCAATCAAAAAGATTTCCTTTCATGCCTTCTAGGAGTAGAGATAAGTTAGAAAAATGATTTCACAACACTCCTTTTTAAAACATTGCCTCACACAGCCAACCTTCACTCTTCTTCGATGGCTGTGACTAAGAAGAACCCCTGGATGGACATCAAGGCATATTTAAAGCACCTCTAGGGGAGAAGAAGAAGAAAACATTCCTCTGGAGAAAATGGCTACAAGTAGAAATGTTGGGAGCAATACCTTGTCCAAGAATGAATTTGCAAATCAGATCGAAGATTTCAAGAGTGATATGACGCAGTTTCTTGCCATGCAACTGTGTACCTTACGGATCCAAAAGAAGCAAGAAGAAGCCAAGAGGGCTTTGGCCATTTTTTGTCCTAGGTGCACTAGAAAGCATCCTAGGAACGAATGTCCAATGCACTCTCTAGAAGTGTGTTTCGTCTGTGAAGAATACCATCCTACAAATCAATGCCCTTCCTTGCCTGAACTCAAAGCTGCATACTAGAGAGCCAAAGGAGCCACTGAATCACTCTGTTATATGAACCAAAGGAGGCCACATGGACCCATACCCTACCAGCAGGGAATGCAAGGTACATCCTTGACCTATTATGACCCCTATCAAGCCACTTTCATGCCTTCTTGGGGCCCCCCTGCTCATCCTTCATGGTTCACACCTCCTCCTTGTTCCTTCACTGATCCATATTATGCCCAATCAACTGCTCATTCATTTCACTCTTATGCTCAGCCACAGCCTTAGTGGAATGCACATCATCAGGGGTGGAGGCCCTAATACAACTCTCATCCCGCTCATTTTCCTCCACCACCTGCTCATCCACAACCATCGCCTCCTCCTCCACCAAGGCAACCCCAAATGCCTACCCAATCACAATGCCATCCATCTCCATCTCAATTTCACACCTCCACTCAACTACCCATACCATTTCCAAAGCCATACAATGGAGTAGCTCAACCCAATTGCAAAGCTGAGGCACAACATGTGCAAATGACTCCTTTTGAGCTCAATGATGTTCACCAAAGCTCAGGAAGAGTATTGCAAAACAGAGATTATATTGACAACATTGAAGGACCAAAGGAAAAAGGAGATTCCAAAGAGGAGATCAAAGAACCATGGGCTGCACTTGATGAAGAGAAGAGATCAGAATCAGAGATCGAGAGAGTTCCCTCATGGTTATCATCAAATCTTCCATGTATTCAAGAGAAAGATCAACAAAAAGAGGAAGATCAGAAGGTCATGATAGAAGGTGACATGAAGAATGATCCAAATCAGCAAGACGACCAAGGATATCAAAGCTATATTGAGATATGGTTTCAGAAGGTCACTAAGTTGCAGCGGTACTTTCTTCCTCAGCTTTGTTTGATCCCTTCAACGCCAGATCATTTGGTCTCTGAGATCTGGATAGTTATCCAAGCATGCATTTCGAGCCTCCACATCATTTTTTCTCTAATCTCGATGTGCACATGGCTCCATTGGAAGTATTCTTATACTTGAGAACGATTTTGTTTTTCAAGTAGGTTAGGGTAGAAAAAAGAAAAAAAAAAGAAAAAAAGAGAAAAAAGAAAAAGAAAAAATGGAAAAAAGAGGAAAATAAAAATCTACGGTGAAAACCTCCTCGGAGGCGCCTTAGATTGGCTCATTGATTGAAAACCTCCATGAGGCGGTCAATGGGTTGGAAAAAAGAGAAAATAAAAGGGAATAAGATCTTTGGGTGAAAACCTCCCTTGGAGGCGCCCAAGGCAGGCAATTAGGGTGAAAACCTCCATGAGGCGCCCTAGTTGTTTTTCAAAAAAAAAAAAAAAAAAACAAAAGAGAAAAAGAAAAATAAAAATAAAACTAATTCCATTGGCTAATTGGAAGTTGCAAGAAGGACGTTTCATGACAGGAGGAGCACTCAAATCAAGATCAAAGGAATTTTTCTTGTGCCTTCTACAGGAAGCTCTGTATTTCTACAGGAAACACCCTGTAGAACCTTTGGACGAGCCAAATCCAATTTCAAAAGTGACTCTAATGGTGGGAATCTGTTGATTAGGCCTACAAGCACTTGTGTGTCCATCCCTTGCCTTTATCCATCATTTTTTTTTTCCACCTCCTTGTGCTTCTCAATGTGCTTCTATAGGAACTTCCTGTAGAAATTGTGGGAAACTAGACATGGATTTCAAAAAGTGGTTTGGCGAACATGGTAGCTTCCTCAAGGGTTCAGAAGTCTTTATGCAATCTTCCAACTCCTCCTCCATCATCTCCATACCTGCATCACAGCCCAAGCTCAGTTTTTCCTTCCATGCAAACATTTGCAAAAAGCCTTGAGGCAAAAATCCATAGAACAAAATTTGTTTTTGCCATAACTTGAAAACCATGCATCCATTTGAAAAACCGTTTTATGGGGAATTGTACAAGGGTGATGGCAACATGCTTGAGCAGTTTCAGCCAATTCCGGTGCACGGTTTCCAAGAAATCAACCTCCATCACCATCAGCCATTTTTGCATTTTCTCCATAACCGTGAATCCGTTTCAAAACTTGTTTCATGGGGATATGCATATGAGTGATGGTAACCTACCTAAGCAGTTTCAGCCGATTCCGATGCATGGTTTCCGAGAAATCGATCTCTGAAATCTTCAGCCATTTTCCATTTTTCTCGAAATCCGTGCATCCATTGATCACGATTTTGCTATGGGAGATGCATCATGATGATAGAAACATGCTCAGCAAGTTTCAGATCAATCCGATTTACCGTTTGGGAGAAATGGCGAAAACAAGAGTTGGTTCTGTGACATTGCAGCAGCAGCAGCTTGAACGTGCAGATCTGAACGTGGAAACAAATGCATGCAGCTTAGATCCGGTTAGAGGACACCTGCACAAGGAAAAGAAATCAAAAATCATCATCCAAGCCCTCATGCAACCAAAGGATCCAAGCATGCAGCAGCAGAACATGAGCATGCAGCAGCAAAAAGCTTCACAAGCAGCCATTTGACTTCAGTTACGTGACTAAACCTTGTTCATCTATTGCATGAATCTAGTCTAAGCATTGCATGAACGAATGGAATGGTGAAATTAAGCCATGAATGTAGCAAGACACCCAGTTCTCTAGCACTCACGAGAAAGTCACGCAGCATGCATGGGTCAGTCATGCACGTGAAATTTAAAAAACACGGATAGTGTGGGTAGTCTAAACTCCAGTGCAACTGATGGATGAGATTACAGGCAGAGAACACACAGTTAACCACTGCAGTTCATGATAGCACAACAGTTGCATGGGCCAGCACACGTCTTTGCCACCTCACTCCAAAACAATCACGCAGAAATTAATGAGCGCTCAGCTGAAATTCATAAACTGTTAGTCAACTTGCACTTGCATCATGTTAAACTGAAGTATACATCCTCTGCTTCCACAATCAGCTTAACCTATCATCCTTCGCTGATTTTTTTTTGGCCTGTTCAAAATTCTTCCGCATACCAAGATCGTGCAGAGGCGCAGAGACATCCTATGGCATCCGGCTAGCATTCTACAGGAAGATGTTTTACAGGAAAATACAGCAGAGTCTTCCAGAGCAGAGAAGCCTGAGTTTTTCTTCATCAAGTTTGGAGCTTGAAGAAAGGTGAAAATAGCTGAGGTGGATCATGCTATTGATTTTATTGTTCGTTCACTTGCACGTGATATTGCAGAGGGTATGAAAGCCGTGGAATTGCTTTTAGAGCTTTCAAAGGATATGGCTGTGTGTGAACAGATTGGCAAGGTACAAGGTTGTATCCTCCTCCTTGTAACAATGTCAAATAGTGACAATCCTAAAGCTGCTAAGGATGCAAACGAAGTTCTGGAGAATCTCCCATACAGTGAGCATAATGTAGTGCAAATGGCACAGGTGAACTATTTCAAGCCTTTGATACAGAACCTGAGAGAAGGGTCTGACACAATGAAAATTGTTATGGCAAGTAGGTTGTCAGAGATAGGTTTAAGAGATCAAAACAACGCTGCATTGCTCAAAGAGGGAGTTGTATTTCCACTTCTTGAAATGATTTCAAATGCTAATTTGAAGTCAAAATTAGCAGCCATTGGGGCACTTCAGAATCTTTCAAGTTTACCTGAGAATGCTTTACAAATGATCAAAGATGGGGTGGTCCGACCCATCTTGGACCTTCTATGCACACCACTGTCAACTGTATTGGCTTTGAGAGAAAAAGCTGCTAATACCTATGCAAACCTTGCTATGTCTACAACATTGCCCCAAAGAACAAATGACACAACAATTGCATTATTGGAATCTGATGAGATCATATACCAGCTATTATCTTTAATAAATTTGACACCACCTTCAATACATGGAAGCATTGTTCGAGCATTCCATGCCATTTGTTGTGTACCAACGGCTATTGAGGCAAGGACAAATTTAAGAGAGGGAGGAGCAATTCAAGTATTGCTTCCCTTTTTGTGAAGCTACATACTCTGAAATGCGAGCTTATGCTGTGAAACTGTTGTTTATCTTGTCTCAAGATGGAGATAAAAGAAAATTAGCAGAACATCTTGGAGAAAAATATATGAAATGTTTAGCAAAACTTATTTCAACATCTTCAAATGAAGAAGAGAAAGCTGCCGCAGTCGGAAAGTATTGTCATGTTAGGAACAGAAATTTGAATTAAAGTTAACTAATGGAAAAACAATGATTTTGCATGAAGTGAATCTACCATGAAACAAACTGGAAAGTTCTGGTGCTGTTCTGGTTAGATTTGTTTATTTCAATACTTTCCAAGGGGTTCACAAGGTCTTTTGCAATAGCCAGATTATTCCATGTGAAAGAATTCTTAAAAGTGTGATTCGGTATGAAGTTTTGCTCTACTCCTGGTTATACAGCAGCTTGAAACAAAACTTGGGAATTCTCATTTTTGGCCTGTTTTGAAGCAATTTCAGATTGAAGGGAAATGCTGATTCATAGCAGTGATATGTGAGCAAGTCATATTTTCTCTGCCCTTGATCTATCTTATGTTCTGTTCTGCTTCTGTTATCAATTCTTAGCAGAGTTCAAATCCAAGATTAAGAATGCCATTTGATTCAGTTAAAGGCCTGGAAACACTTTTTCCCATCCAACTTTGGCATGCAATATCTATTCTCGGGCAGTTCATTGTACTTGTGTGCTTTTATAATACATTAGACTTGCCATTTGTGTTGGATTCGTCAGCTTTCAGGCAGCAGCACAGTTCAAGGAGAAGGCACCCCCAGCCAAGCAAGCAAAGTCAGAGAAAATTGGTTCTACAGGAAGTTAGCAGACTGTTTCTACAGGAAGCCAACGAACTGTTTCTACAGGAAGTTTGAAAAGAGGGAAGCCAAAGGAGGAATCGGCTGAGATGTTAGCCAAAGAAGCCACCAGGGCCATCAAAGATGAGGAGAGAGATTGGTTACTCAGAGGATGAGCAACACTTTCAGTAGGGGGGTGATGATGAGCCCCAAAAATGGACAATTATTTGGGCTTATTCAACCTCCTAATTTGACTTAATCCACCATTCTCATTAGTTTATTGCATGTTTTTGATTACATTTCTGTTAATAGAGTGAATTTGGTTTGTCATTATGCCAACAAGTCTAATGGGTGCTTTGTGTAGCCTTTTTGGTCAATTTGGAGACAAAATTGAAGGTCTTAATGAGCACTTGGCAACCAAATTCGTGGGAAGACAAGGGAGAGGATTTATAGGAAGGTGTCCCCTTCATTTATGGGCCCTTACCTCGAATTCTCCACCATCAGCTCGGAGTTCAAGGGCCACCGAATTAATCAACACAAGGGCAGCCAAGCTATTCAAGTAGGACTGCTGTTAACTACAAGTCTTGGGCAGCCGAGTCCCTAAATTTTAGGAGGACTGTTGGGTCCTCAAATTGTATAAATAAGAAGGCTTAGGGCCTCATTTTGGTTAGCCAGTGGATGTTAGCTAGTTAGCCAGTAGATAGTAGCTAGTAGTTAGTCATTTCATAGCCTTGTTGTAGTCATTTTGTAATTCGATTTGTAGGCAATAGATTAGCTTTGCTTTCAGCTCATTCTCAAGCTCTCCTTGTGGACAGTTTTGATGTAACTCTTCATTCTTGATTAATTAAGATGAATCCAGCTTTGAACCAGCTCTAAATCTCTCTTGGGAGGCTGTAGCTCTTGGGGTTGGGCCCATCTCAAGCGCCCAGTACCTCCCTTGTTTATCTTTATGTGTGTTCGCTGCATTCTTAAAATAAAGTCTGCTCTTTAGATTTAATTCGTGCTTTGTTACTTAGGTTTCTTTTGATGGTTGAAGTAGCTTTTTATGTTTAGGATGGATTGGTAGGAGTTAGTCATGCGTTTATATCTCTTTGATAATGTTTTGTTCACATGCTGTACGTGATTCTTGTCATGAATAAGGTTGCTGTTCACTGATCTCATTAAACTGTTAGATAGATCATCTAATATTTTGATTGTATGCAAGACGTAGTTGGTTTGATCAGGTAAACACTATGCAGGGCACCTTCATCACCTCCTTGTTCATCTGAGCCTCGTCCAGATCAGCTCCTCCATCACCAAGTCTGTTTCCTCATCTCCCATCTGCTCTTTTGCCACGTAACCCTACCTTCTTGCCTTTCCATTGCCTAAACCTTCTTTCATGCAAGCTAGACTTCCACACCCTCTCATCACCTCATCCCTCAGTCATTGGGTCATTCCAGGCCCCTACCCTACCTCCCTACCCATTCATGCATTCTCTCCCACTCACCTATCAGTCAAAAACCCAATCACGAAACATCCTGTAGAAGAATTACAGAACATCCTGTAGAAATCCTGAACATCCTGTAGAACCCTGCAGACTTCCTGTAGAAGCTCATAAACACGGTTTCTTGGCAGCCAAACTTTGTGAGACTCTCTAGAAGGGTGTTAGGGACCCCTTAGACCCTCTCTGAACCTTCCCAACCTTTCCCAAGCATTTCTCCTCCTTGATCCACCTCTGCACAGTCAAAAATAGTTAAAAGCACATGCATGATAATTCCAACAACTTAATCAAAAATACAAAAGGATGTTTTCTTCAGATAGTGATAACTTAGACACATGCATTTTACCTTCCTAGAAGTAATGGCATCTCTTTCAGTAGTTTGCATGCTCTCCTTTGCGTCAGTAGGACTAGCTGGTAGAATTAGGGTTTGCCAGGGTTTGCATTCCTTTTTGGCTTTCATTTTCTTTTCGCAATTAGATTAGCTTCCTTCGAGTTAGCTTTCATCCATCAATTAAAAAGCTTCTTCTAAGAGCTCATAGAAGTTGGCTTAAGCTCCTAGTGGACTTGTGCCAGCTGACCAAGTGACAGCTGCGGCAAGAGCTAGTACTTGTGCATACAACACCGTCGCTTCCAAGTTTGTTACGAACTACCGGGTTGATAAAATTAAAGAAGGGAGTTCCAGGAGTTGTAGCATTATTGCTACAATACTGGAGCCCACCAGCAATCTACCTTGGTGACTCCATACATTTTCAAAGTCTTAAAGGTGGCTTCGAGAAGGAGATATACACGGACCAATCCTGTCCCCAATCCACCTACTCCGATGGACAATCCAAACACTATTTCAAGAGCAAGTAAAAGATTTTAAGAAACACTAGGTACACCATCTTATTCAAAATCTTTTCTCTCTGAACTCTTAAGAAGTCCTAAAGACAAAATAGTTGATGATAAAATTCATGAAGTGTTGTTTAGATCAGAAAATGAAGAAGAACTCATTGGTATTATCTTAGATCTACAAAAGAGAGGAATTGATACCTCAGCCCTAGTATCACAAGAAGACAAGGAAGAATTTTGGGAAGTGGTTACCTCTGAGCTACTGTTAGAAAGGGAAGCCTTAGATAAACTAAAAGAACTTGATCCTTTTGAAGTCTTGTTGAAATCTAAAGCTGGTTTACCTCTTCCAAATTGGAGTACATTTGTCACTGGTTTGCAGAGCCCAAGTAGTCCTCTTCGTATCAGTTCTTCATCTTTTGTTTCTGCTATTCCTAGTGGCTTTCAGAAACCAAGCAATCCTCCTCATATCAGTTCTTCATCCTCTGTCCCTTTTATCCCTGTAACTACTGTTCCTCCTTTAATCATGGTTGTACCCGCTAGGTATGCCCCACTTGCACTCCCTGCTGTTTTGCATGATCTTCCTAGCAAATATGCTGCAAGAATCCCAACATGGGGTGGTGATGAAGAAATTACAACAGAAGAACATGTAGACAAATTTAATGATTTTGCTGACAGAGAGGAGGTTGATGATGAGGATGTGAAACTAAGACTATTTGCACAGACCTTTATTGGCGAAGTTAGAAAATGGTTTAAATCTCTTACACCAGGAAGCATTCATAATTGGGTAGAAGTTGAAGATAGTTTTCTAAGGAAATGGGGAAGTAGAACTAATCCAGTTCAAGCACTTACTAAGTACAACAAACTTAGAAGGGCACCTGATGAAACTGTTCAAAATTTCTCAAAGAGGTTTAATAAAGTGTTTAACTCAATTCCAACTCGCTTGAAACCTCCAGAAGCCTTAGCACAAATGAGATATGCTGAAGCATTTGATTTTGATTTTTCTCTTCTGCTAAGAGAAAGAGAGTCTGCCACACTTGCTGATATGAGAAATGATGCAATAAAGGTGGAGGTAAACATGGTAGTTGCCAAAAAATAAAAAAATGGGAAAAGCTAAATTGAAAGAAGAAGAAAAACCTTCCTCTTCAACTCCTAAAGATAAATTAGATTCAATGATGAAAACCATGGAGAAGTTGATGGATAAGTTAGCTCTTGGAAACACCTCTGCTCCCCCTGTGCAACAGGAACCTCAATTTAGAAACCCTCAATTCAGGAGACCTCAAAACCGAAAAATACCAAGAGAAAATAAGAATTAGCTTGATCCTCCAATGAGACCTCCTTTTCAGCGAAATTTGGTTGATGAAGAAGATGATCTTGAGATTCCTAAAGAATCTATCCATCGTCTTGATGAAGAGATTTCAGGAATTTTCTTGACTAAAGAAGAACATGATGAGTCCGGTTTGACAAAGCAAGGGGAAGAGCCTTCAGATTATTTAAAAGGGTATCAACATGCTATCTTTGAAATGCAAAAACAATACAATCTTAGAAACAGAAATGTGCCAATTATTGCAAACAAAACACAGCCCAAGAAAGATGTTTCAAAGGTTGTTGAAGCCAAAAAGGATACCCCAAAGGTTGCTGAAGGTAAGGAGGACTCTCCACTTGGTAAAAAGGACACTCAACTTCCCCCTCCTATCAAAGAAGCTGAAAAAACTGTTTCTGTTTTCAATCTTGAGAATGAAATTGCAAAAATTAAGATATCAGTCCCTTTTAGTGAGATTTTCAAGGTAGATAAATACAGAAGCAAGATTGTATAGATGTTAAATTCACAACCAGGAGCTATTGATATTTTAAATGTGCAAGAAGATAATCCTACTATATATTTGGGTCCAAGGTTAGAAGATGATCAAAATGAAGAGTTTCCTCCTTTCTATGTAAGCATTAGTATTCATGATATGACCTTACGTAATGCTATGTTGGATTCGGGGGTTTCTCAAAATCTCATGCCCAAAGTAATCATGGAGAGGTTAGGATTACAGGTAACAAGATCATATAAGGACTTAGTTTCTTTTGATTCAAAAAGAGTCTGATGTATTGGTTTAATCAAAGATGTGGTTGTTGGTCTAACACAAATCCTAGCAAAGACAATTGTTATGGACATTGTTGTGGCTGACATTTCGCCAAAGTTTGGGATGTTGCGATCAAGATCATGGGCAGCAAAAATCAAAGGCACAGTGTAGATAGACCTCACCTATGCCACCATTCCTATTTTTGGTGAGAAAAGGAGATTGTATCAGGAGACTAGAATGGTTTATATGGTAAGCAGCAAAGAAAAACCTCAAAATTTTCCTATTTATTCATTTGATACTGAACATGGATCTGCCATACTTCTCAATGCGCCGCGCCAAAATCTGTATGCGTCACGCCACTTTGGAGCTATTTTTGAGGCACTTCCTGAAGTCTAAATTGAGCCCAAGTGTGCTTGTTGGAAAGCCCTGCTTGTCTAATTTCCAACCCAAGTGGAATTTCTGAATTTGGATGTCATTTGACCCTCCAAAAATTCAATCTCTGAAGACTTCTTCCTGTGTGTGGAAAAAGTGGCAGAAAGGTCATTTTAGGGTGTTTTTGACCCTTTAGGCAACCCAGAACTTGATGAAATCCTTAGGTAATCCATGAGCATACATAAATTTTGATGACAAATCCAAAAATGTAAAATTTTCCTCCTGGAGATCTCCCAATTATAAGCGCGTGCCAAGTGGCGCTACGCGTTGGGCAGAAAAACCTGTTTTAAAGCCAAAAAAACTCAAAATTGACAATTTTTTTTCCAAATTCCTTGAAATTTGGGCTGTAGGTCCCCAATTAAGTACCATGCTCAGCCAAAGAAGCTTCGGCCAAAATTTGGAGTCGATCATGCTCCTTTTGCCTCTTTTGCTTCTTTGTCACCTTCTTCAATTTTGCCTTTAGATTCCTTATTCATGCCTTGGAACTCATATGTCGCGCCCTGTAATGGAAAACCATGTGTCTCAACAATGCTTTATCTCTATCGGCCTTGTCCAGCAGTCTCTCCAAGTGGATGTTGATTCTTTCGAGCCAAGACTCCCGATCCTCATTAATCTCTTGCTCCAATGAAGTGAGCTCAATCCTCCTCCTTTGTGCAACTTGGTGATTCTTGCGGATGTTTTGTAACTCCATGACTGCTTGCTGATCTTCAAGCTATTTATTCCTCTGCTCCAAGTATTTCATAGTCCACTTAGCCCTCTCCAAGTCAAGGGATAAGGCTTTGATCTCTGTTTGCTGCTCTTGGATGATCTCTCTAAGTTTGGCACTTTCCGGGCCCATATCTGTATCATCATCATATTAGAATGAAGTCAGTCTCTCGTTCACCTGAAGGCCCCTCATCCTGCACTGGCCTCTTGCCTTTGTCCTGTACCTGTGGTGCTAATGGAGGAAGCGAGGCCCCTTCCACCCCGGGTGGAGATAATGCTCGCTTTGCTGCTGAAAACAATCCTCTCGTGCCTCTCTGATAGGTGACATATGCCGGCACACTAGTAGTCTCTGCCTCCTGACCTCCATGTTGATATGAAGGTTCACCGGTATGATGGACAACCTCCTGATGAACTACTGAAGCTGTGAAAAACTCACGGGAAATGAAATCTTCCCATGTGATACCCTGCAAACCAAGCTGATGCACAACAATGATCTTAATGAGCACATAGTGGTAAATGTTGTTGTACTGCTGTTCTGGAGTCTTCTTCTGCAAAAGAGTGGTCATCCTCTTGATGTTTTGGCACATGAAATATGGAATGTTCATGAACCTCACTCTCGTGAAATGCATCAATAACCTGATATGGTATGCATAAAGGCGTGAGAAGCGACCTTCACAACTAAAGTATCTGATAATGAGTCTCATCAATGGCGCATAAGATTCCTTCAGAAATTGAAATGGGAATACTCTCTTGAGCTGTCTCAAATAGCTAGGCCTGATGTAAGGTTCATAATATGATCTATCCAGCTGCTGCCTCTTGTTCCACTCTTCCCCTATATTCAGTATCCCGGTGGTTTGAGAGATGGTTTCTGGTGTCAAGGTAAAGTTTAATCCAGCAAGAGTAACATGACTATCATGAAAATGTAAAACAAAGAACCAAACTAACTCCTGATGATGCTGGATCTGAGCAATCATCTCACAATACTGAAAGCATGACATTTGCTGAAAGCATGTCATTGCAAGTGGGCAGGCCTGCAATTGAGTTAAGGAAGTAGGCTCTTCTTTGACATGTTTGCCACCTTTTCGAGGCCTTCTCGGCACATTAAGCTTAGTAGTTGAGTCACTGTTTTTCTCATATTCTTGCTCATACGTTGAATTTGTCTCTGTCATGGTGCTGCAATGTGTATATCAAGTAGGTGTTTGGTTTGGTTTGAAAATCAAATGTTTTGTTTTCAATGCCAATGTGCCACAGAAAAATGAGGGATTGTGAGGAATATGGGACAAGGGGAAAAGTGGATGGTGAAAATTATCAAGTGAAACCTTTAAAATGAGCAAACAGTCACTTGACTTTGTTTAGGGAGTGGGAATTTAGGGATTTTGTGAATGATACGAGAGGAGAATGATAGGGAATGATAGGAGTTTAATATAGGGAAAATGGGAAGCAGGGATATGAGTGTTTTGGGAGTTTAATAATGAAAGGATAATGAAAAGGAAGGGATCACAAGTGGGAGAGGAGACTTGGCACCAAAATCATCATTTGAAAATACCAATCACAAAACCCAATGGAGTATATTTTGATATAAATGTAGGGTTTATATTTTCACACTTTAAACCTTTGAATTCTCCCTCCAAGCAACACCCAACACAAGTTAAATTCAATAGAAAGAAGGCTCAAACTTACTTGGAGCAAAAGAGATGGCTCTATTTGAGTTTTGATGATTGCCAGGATAAAAAACTGGCCTGTCGGCTCTGTGCGCCGTGCACAAACCCAGTGCTCCGCGCCTCCTGGATGCGCCACGACAGTGGAAATTTACACTGAAAATTCGCACCCAATGCGCCGCGCGGCCTGTGTGCGCCGCGACCTCCTCCAATGCGCCACGCGGCCCTTCAACACACAGTCAAACACAAAATTTCTTCCTTTAACCCTCAAATCAATATCCTTTGACCTCTTGGCATAGCAATGAAAGTTTCAAGCAATGAACATGTCTAATGGAATAATGGGTTTTGATTTTTATTGAAGCCACAATGATTTTTGTCTTGGAGGTTCTGTGCGCCGAACCTCGTGGGTGCACCGTGCCAGTGGAGAAAAGCACTGTGGCAGGAGGCCCAATGCGTCATGCAGCCTATGTGCGCCGCGCTCTAACCCAATGCGCCGCGCGCACTTCCAAACACAGTCTCGGCTTCAGAATTACAAGTTTTGCCCTCTCTCCTCTAAACTTCGACTTCAATCGACCTCTTGAATGCAAATGACATTGAGAAACATTGAGATCTCTTCAAAAGACATGGCTTTGATTTTCTCTTTGTAAAGACCCACTTTGTAATGTTTCAAAATTGACATTTCTTCACCTTTAATACAACTCTGTTCTTTCAAATTTCCTTTTCGATTTTTGGCTTGAAATAATGTTTTCTTGGTTGATTTTTGCAGGAATGGTGGCGTCGGACTTTGGCAAAGGATGGCCAAACGCTGCATTTGAAGTACTCCATGGCGGAAAACTTTAAATTACAAATTTATTACAAACATTAAAAATTGATGATTTCTTATTCAAAGCAGAGTTTTGAAGAAGAAACATCCTTGAATATGATTAATGATGAAAATATTGAAATAAAAACTTATTGAAGACATCCTCATGGCCTGCGGGCATTATTGGACATTTTGAAGACAAACCCTAGACCTAGAAACTGAAAAGACTCTTTTTGACCAAAATAGCATCTATGACTGTAAATGACTGAAATCAACTTTCGATGAACTTTGATAAATTTTGACCAACCTAGCAGGTACAATCATGAGGGAAATGAGTGAAGAAACCCTTCCGTCAGATAATGGCATGCCCCTAGCAGAATGCAACTGAGTGAATCGAGCGAGACACCTAAAAATGAAATGCAATAAGAGAAATGATCTTTGACGGAGGGATGACTAGAACGACTCTAACATTGGCTCCAATGGGGATGGTTGCTCCTGGGAGGTGCCAAGAACGACAAATCTCTGGAAGAGCTAGACATTGCCTTCGTCCATTGGGCTGTGGAGTCATTATTTCGACAAACAACACAAGACTTTGAATCATTTATTGACTGAAACCTGACTCTAAACGACTCGATGATGAAACTAAAATGACTAAAAACTGACTCGACAAACTGAACTCAAAACTGAAATATTTCTTCAGAATTATAGCCTTCACTTTGGGCCCCAGACTGAAGAAAAGATCACAACACACACTTGAAATGATACTGAAATAAAATGGTATTTACAGTGACAATGTAGACAACAGAAATAACTTAGAAATGATACCGCTTGAGCAGCTGGCCATTGACCGGCCCTCCTGGACAATCTTCCCCGTTCATCTCCTTAAGAAGAAAGGCATTCTGACCGCGATATGCTGCAATCTTAAAAGGACCTTTCCAAAGATTTTCAAACTTAGCGTTCTTGCCCTTTTCCTCATTCCTTGCATCCCACTTCAGCACCACATCATCCAACTGAAATTTGTTCGCCTTTGCTTTTCTGTCATAAATCTTCTTAATTCTCTCCTGCAACTTGAATGTGATTTGAAAAAATTCTTCCTGTGTTTGTTGCAAATGAATCATTTGATTCAATCTTCTCTGCATTGGATCATCTTCACTCCCAACCTCCTGAAGAAGTTTGACTACCGGAGCTGCGAGAGAGGTAGGAAACACTGTATCAACTCCATAAACTAACTCAAAAGGGGACATACCAATGGATTTCTTTTGACTCACTCGATCTGCCCAAAGTGCATGGACCAACTTCTTATGCCAACTTTTCTTGTTTATTTCCAGCAACTTTTTAATGATATTGACCAAAGATTTATTGGAAGACTCTGCCAATCCATTGCCTTGTGGATGATAGGCGGTTGAGTGCCCCAAAGTAATGTGATATTTATTACAAAACTCAACCATCATTTTTGACTTGAAAGTTGCTGCGTTATCAATGATTAGCTTATTCGGGCAACCAAAACGAGAAAAAATATTATTCTCAAGGAATGAAATTATTACTGCATCCATAGCTTGCCTAGTGGGAATTGCTTCGATCCACTTCGTGAAATAATCTGTTGCTGTGAGGATCCATCTATGCTGACCTGAAGAAGCAGGATGAATTTCACCAATGAAATCAAACCCCCACTGCTGAAAAGGGGCACTCACCTCAATGGGCTTAAGCGGAAAAGTCTGTAATTTCTGCTTTCCTTCAAAAATTTGACAGTTATGACAGCTTTTGACAGTCTTATATACATCAGCAAACAATGTCGGCCAATAGTATCCGGCTCTCAGAATTTTATTTGCCGTTGTTTTCCAAAAAAGGTGACCGCCACAATCTCCTTTATGGAAATCCTCCATGACCTGCTTCGCTTCTTCTTCCACCAAACAATTCAACAAAACGCCACCGGGATCTTTCCAATAAAGTGCAGAATTCAAAATACAAAACTTAGCAGCCTTTAGCTTAAGAGTTCTAGCTTTGTTTCTAGCCATACCAGGTGGTGAGGACAAATTCTGAAGCACATATATGATATCTGAATACCACGGAGAAAGAACAAAGATTTCAGCTACCTGAATTGACGGACCTTCCTCATTTTCATCAGACATAGCAGCGATCATATTTATGTCTAAGACGTGCAAATTTGATTCAGCCATTAACTTTGCCAATCCCTATCCTTTAACAAGCTTTGTGGGATTTATCTCCACATCATACTCTAGCAAAGCTGCAATCCACTTGCCACGTCTTCCTTCTGGATCTGTTTGCACCAAAATATCTTTGACAACAACATTAGGAACATAAGCCAAAATATGGGAATGCAGAATATATACGCGAAAATCTTTCAATGCTTTTACAAGTGCAAGGTCTTGCTTCTCAATAATGTTGTATTTCAAAGCAGAATCTCTTATAGTTCGGCTGAAAAAAGCAATTGGCCTTTCATGCTCATCTTTTTTCTGCATTAATACAGCTGCCATAGTATGGTCCAAAGCAAATGAAAACAATATAAAATCTTGAGTGTAATCCGGGTTGATTAGAACCGGAGCTGAAGAAAGAGCTAATTTTAATAGATTGAAAGATTTTATAACCTCTTCGGTCCATTTCACTTGGTTGTCCTTCTTAAGCATCTTTGTAATCTCTCTTAGGTGTTCAGCAAGATTAGGTACAAAGCGGCGTAAAAAATTCATCTTACCATTAAAATATTGAATCTCCTTCTTGTTCCAGGGAAGGTCAATTTGCTGAATAACTTCTACACATTTTGGATCAATACGAATGACATCTTGTGATATGATGTGTCCAAGTAGTTTGCCTTCATCCATGGCGAACAAGCTCTTCTTCGGATTCAGTGACACACCATATTTTCTGCACTTTTGAAAGACATTTTTCAAATGATACATGTGTTCTTCATTTGAATTAGAAAACACCGTCAAATCATCAAGGTACACAACCAAGAAGACATCCTTCTCATTTGCGAAAGCCATATCCATCGCTCGCTGAAATGTGGCACCTGCGTTCTTCAAACCGAAAGGCATTTTAGCGTAATGAAAAGTCCCCCACGGAGTGGTGAACGCTGTTTTGTCTCGGTCATCTTCATGGACCAAAATTTGGTTATATCCAGAATAACCATCGAGTAGTGACATACAAGATGCTCCAACTGCTCGCTGAAGTATGTGATCCATTTTTGGCAGCGGATAATTATCCTTCAATGAAACTTTGTTGAGATTCCTCAAATCAATGCACAAAGGAATCTCACCTATCTTCTTTCGTACGGGCACCAAATTAGATATCCAATTGGAAAATCTGATGGGAACGATGATTCCTGATTTGTACAACCTGTTTACCTCCTTCTCAATTGATGGCAGCAATTTTGGATTAAGCCTTCTTAACTTATGTCTGAAATGTTTCTGATTTGGCTTAATAGGAATTGTGTGCTGAATTATATTGGTGTCATATGTCTTCAAGTCGGAATAGTCCCAAGCAAACACATCTACAAAGGATGACAACAGACTGATATATTTGGCCTTTACCTTTTGTGGCAATGTTTTGGACAACTTTACCATATTCAGATGTTCAGCTATTCCAATATTCACCTCTTCGACTCCTTTCTCTATTGGCTGCAATGTTGGTTTGCGGGCTACGTCATCATGATCAAAGAGTTCTTCTAAAGGTATCAAGCTTTTAGGAATCACATTATCCTTGAGCTGCAACACTTCCATTTGATTGATCTACACATCATCTTTTCCATCATCATGTTCTACATCAATTGAGGTGTCTTTGAACTTACCTTTGTTTTGCAGAACATCATCAATCTCCTCATCATCTTGAAAAACTTGCCAATATCTTTGATTGTCCGGGACAGTTGGCCGATGTTTCACATGGATTTCAAATTTATTATTTGAGTTCATAGGAATCTTAAAATTACTCGCCGCCTTAGCAAGTGCATCAGCAATACTATTTTGAATATGAGGCACACACGTTAAGGTATAATCTAAAAACAACTTCAAGATGTTTAGAACAACATTCCGGTATGCCCGCATCCGAGGATGCTTTGCTTGATATTCGCCTTTAACTTGCTTAATCACCAATTCGGAGTCGCCATATGCAGCAATCCTATTAGCATTCAACTTTCTTAGACTTTTTAGGCAAGCAATCAAAGCTTCGTACTCAGCCTCATTGTTTAAGCAATCAAAAGCAAGCTTGTAAGAACATACCCGCACATTACTAGGCACTTTGTTCGGAGCAGAAAAAGGACTGCGTACCCAAATACCAATTCCAGCACCATCATTTCCCACTGCTCCATCGAAATCCATGGTCCACAGGCCATCTTCCTCTTCTTCCAAGTGCTGAAACTCTGTTTGTGTATTTTTTCTGCTTGATGTCCATTATATTTTCCTGATCGCTGAATCGTATTGTCCTGTTCTTGACTTTCTTTCTTCAAAACTTCTCTGAAATTCTCTGCTATTTCTGGAATATCATCTGCTGCAACTAACTGACTATCAATCTCATTGAAACTATCTACATACAAAACAAAAGACTCTAAATCTGTATGTACATAATTAATCGGATGATTAATTGGTTTCTCCTTGCTTGTAATCATGTATTTCATTTTTTTCTCTCGACAAAGTTTTCTCATTTGGCCAAACACAGGAATCGTTACATAGGAGAAATCATGTTGCATTGTTCCTTTAATCTTTGCTCCCCAAGATCTGGAAAGAAGCATGCCAAATCTGGGAGGTATATCTGCCACCACCACATCCATCAAAACCTTTTTAGCTGGAATCTGATCCAAACTGACCACCAAGTATTTAATGAGCCCAATACATCTCACCCTGCTAGAATCAAATGAATAAAGATCATGGTATTTCCTAGTGATGTCCAAACCCAACTTCTCCATGATAGCTTTCGGCATAAGATTGTGGGAGGCGCCAGAATCAAACATAGCATTATGCAACACAAACTCATGCACTCTCAAACTGATATAAAAAGGAGGCACATCACTGTCTGGAGACTCACCATTCAATGCTGGTCCAAAAATCAGTTCAGGTTGATCATCTTCCACACTCACCATATCAGACATTGGATCAAAATTCAAAATTTTGGAAACCTGACCTCTATAACTGTTGTTCCTCATCAGTTCAGTCAAGGGAATGGATACCTTTAATTTAGAAATTTCATTTTCTAAACTAAAAGTAGAAGTCTTTTCTACTTCTTTGGCTAGAACATCTTTCTTTTCAGCTTTATCTTTTGATACAATTGGCTGATTTACTCTTTCATTTGCTGGTGGAGATTTGCTAGGAGTAGGATCAACAACTTCTTTTCCTTTATTTGGTACAACAGGTGGCTCATTCTTAGATGCTGGAACTTCCTTTCTCTTCTGGATTGGATTGATGGGGACATTTCTATTTCTTAGTGAATACTGACGCTGCTGGGCGAACAAGGCATGCATATAACCTCTCTGATACTCATTCGACTCCTCTTCAAGAGCTGTGTCATTTTCCAAGATAAAATATGCATCCTGCTGTAGAGTTGAACTTTCTGCATACTCATCATCTTCAGTGATAAAGGTGGGCATATCATCAGGAATAAAGAAATGATTTTCTTCTCCTATTACATTGTCTTCATCATCAGATTCGAAACCAACAAAATTTTGTTGAAGAGGCGTCTTTACTTGCTGCTGTTGTGATGCCAGTTCTTGTGCTTGCTGCTCACGCTATTTGATCCTAAATTGAGGTTGTTGCTATCCACGGAAATTAGGATTCCGGATTTGCAGTTCAGGATTATCAAGTGTTAACCTTTCAATCATATTTTCTACCTTACAGAGCACTTGATATGAGGTAGAAGCTTCTTCCTTTATTGAGACTCTCTTCTTAGCTTTCAATCTAGCTCTCTTGTCATTCAAATTTGCCTCAACACTAACGGCAATTTTCTGCATTTCTTCTAAGGTAGTTGGATCTCTCTCTTAATTGATAATCCATGTCCGGATCAAAACCATCCGGGAACTTAAGAAAAGATGACTTTCTAGATGGCCTCAAATCATCAGGAATTGCATTATAAACCACATTAAATCTAATACAATAGTCTTGCACGGACTCACCAGCATTCTGCTTGATCTTGGTATATTCAGAAGTGATTTGAAGAGGATCTTTCTTAACTTCCCAGCGATCCAAGAACTATCTTTGAAGCTCTTCTAATGTGGGAATACTTCTAGCTGTCAAAGCTCTGAACCATTTTCTTACCTCACCTGCGAAAGTCTGCACGAATAATCTCATAGTCACGTTTTCTACATCAATCTCATGAAGCTCGAAGAAATCCGTCATTTTGTCCACATGTTACTGAGCTATGGTACCTTGAGGAGTGCCGTCAAACAAAGGAATTTTACTCTGATAATCTGTGGGCATGCCACCCAAAACTTGAGGCAGCGTGAGAGGTACAAACCGAGAAGCCATTGCTCTTGGTGGATTTGCAATCGGTCTTGGTGAAGTTGGAGGAGTGGGTGCAGCTGATGTGTGAGGCAGTGTATGCGGAGGTGAAGCAATTTTGGATGTAGAAGGAGTAGATGGAGGTGAATTTACAACAGATTTTTGATCAGAAATAGTAGGTTGTGGGGGAAGGGTGGGAATGAAGGGAGGTTCAGTAGGATTTTTTGAGGTGGATGCCGTTACAGAAGATCCGAGGGATGCAGATGCAGCTTCTAGGAAATCAATGATATTTGAAGCGTGAATTTCACTCTGAAGGTGCTTCAAGATAAAATTTTCAATTGATTTATTGTTTCTTTCAACTTCAAGAGCTGCAATAAAGTCAAGATTTGGGACTATAGAACCAAGAGCACTTTCGGATTTGGTTTCAAACAATGAAAATTCAAACTTTTCATCAAAATCAAGCTCTTCAAGATACTTAAAAATTGCAGGACATGAACGAGATTTAAACACGGGAGTCACAGAGCTCTCTTGACGAAGGAGTCTTGGAATCAAATTGGGATTTTCGTAGACAGGGGGAGGATTTGGATCTGGATTAGCTCTGGTATATCTCTTTGAAGCCAGCGTGTTATTTTCAAGAAATCAAAGGGACATAAACAACTTGTTCAGCCTTTCAAATTCTAAACTTATCATCCAAAAGCTTAGAATTCTCAAATGTACTGGGGCGATTTACAGGTCAAGTGTCACGATTACAAGCTAGACCAGAGATTGACTGAAGCAGCGTTTATCTACTTGCGCTAATGCAAAGCAAAATCATTTCGAAGGCTACCTGGCATAACTTCAGGCTCTGTCTGTAGCTTATAAAACAAATGACATCAAACAGCAAACCATTTTCTTCCCCAGTACGGTCACCACTATGTTAGAGCCTAGATTTTCCTCAGGCTAAAAAGACAAGGTTCTAGGTCCACATCAAACCACGCTCAGCCTCGTAGCTAGCCCTACGAGGACAAGAGAGGGCTCTCTCCAGATCGATCTCAACGAAAGATAATCAAATAGGGCTTGAGATGATTGATTTAAAAACTGATCTTAGGATAGGCATGAATCACAAAGTTTTGATTTGAGTTTTTGTGGGTTTTGTTGGAAAAAAGGGACAGGCAAATTTTGGGTCTGGGGATGAGGCCAGATTTTTTGTAGAGTTCAGGTAGGGGCAAGATAGAAAGTAGCTTTGATGCTTTGGATTGAATGAATGGGTGGATCAGATTGATGAGGAGCCAAGGAGAGAAAGAAGGTCTGAAGAGTCCTCAAACAAATGAAAACATGAAGAATTAAACAAAATTTCAAGGCAGAGCATAGAAGTCCAATGAATTCTACCTTAATCACTCATTTGTTTAATTGCAGAAGACAAGAGAAGGGAAAATGATACACATAAACATCAGTGAACTTACAAATACATAGAGAAACACACCATCAAAACATAGAGCCACATGGATCCCAACAAGTGCTGCAAAACCCTGGTTTTTCCTTTGCCAAAATTGCAGAAATGAAATGTACAATAGAGTGCCAAGCAATCCAAAGTATCCAACCCTGAAAATGACTTAGAAATTACATAATATAGACAAGCCAAAACTATTCCCTTGCCTCTAGGGGTCGAACTCATCATTCTAGGAGTTGTTTGAACTAATTCTAAACAAGGAACTGAAATCTAGGTAGTCAAACAACTTACCCCTATATGCTAGGAAACTGATTCATTCATTTAATTTTCACCTTTTAGTGAATGAATCCTCTAGAACAAGTAAATATGTGCCAAAATTACATCATAGTCATCAAGTTACATCAAGATAGATCAATAATTACATCAAAAAGTAAAACTGGTCAAAACTGGGCGAAATTCTGAGATGTTGAGTGAAAAATAGGCCAAAATTCTCTATGCGCCGCGCCAAAATATGTATGCATCGCGCCACTTGGGAGCTATTTTTGAGGCACTTCCTGAAGTCCAAATTGAGCCCAAGTGTGCTTGTTAGAAAGCCCTACCTGTCTACTTTCCAACCTATGTGGAATTTCTGAATTTGGATGTCATTTGCCCCTCCAAAACTTCAATCTCCCAAGACTGCTTCCTGTGTGTGGAAAAAGTGGCAGAAAGGTCATTTTTAGGGTGTTTTTGACCCTTTAGGCAACCTAGAACTTGATGAAATCCTTAGGTAATCCATGATCATACATAAATTTTGATGAAAAATCCAAAAATGTAAAGTTTTCCTCCTGGAGATCTCCCAATTATAAGCGCGCGCCAAGTGGCGCTACGCGTTGGGCAGAAAAACCTATTTTAAAGCCAAAAAAATTCAAAATTGACAATTTTTTTTTCCAAATTCCTTGAAATTTTGGCTGTAGGTCCCCAATTAAGTACCATGCTCAACCAAAGAAGCTTCGGCCAAAATTTGGAGTTGATCATGCTCCTTTTGCCTCTTTTGCTTCTTTGTCGCCTTCTTCAATTTTGCCTTTAGATTCCTTATTCGTGCCTTGGAACTCATATGTCACGCCCTGTAATGGAAAACCATGTGTCTCAACAATGCTTTATCTCTATCGGCCTTGTCCAGTAGTCTCTCCAAGTGGATGTTGATTCTTTCGAGCCAAGACTCCCGATCCTCATTAATCTCTTGCTCCAATGAAGTGAGCTCAATCCTCCTCCTTTGTGCAGCTTGGCGATTCTCGCGGATGTTTTGTAACTCCATGATTGCTTGCTGATATTCAAGCTATTTGTTCCTCTTCTCCAAGTATTTCATACTCCACTTAGCCCTCTCCAAGTCAAGGGATAAGGCTTTGATCTCTGTTTGCTGCTCCTGAATGATCTCTCTAAGTTTGGCACTTTCTGGGCCCATATCTATATCATCATCATGAATGAGAATGAAGTCAGTCTCTCGTTCACCTGAAGGCCCCTCATCCTGCATTGGCCTCTTGCCTTTGTCCTATACCTGTGGTGCTGATGGAGGAAGTGAGGCCCCTTCCACCCTAGGTGGAGATAACGGTCGCTTTGCTGTTGCAAACAATCCTCTCGTGCCTCTCTGATAGGTGACATATGCCGGCACACTAGTAGTCTCTGCCTCCTGACCTCCATGCTGATATGAAGGTTCACCGGTATGACGGACAACCTCCTGATGAACTACTAAAGCTGTGAAAAACTCACGGGAAATGAAATCTTCCCATGTGATACCCTGCGAACCAAGCTGATGCACAACAATGATCTTGATGAGCGCATAGTGGTAAATGCTGTTGTACTGCTATTCCAGAGTCTTCTTCTGCAAAAGAGTGGTCATCCTCTTAATGTTTTGGCACATGAAATATGGAATGTTCATGAACCACACTCTCGTGAAATGCATCAATAACCTGATATGGTATGCATAAAGGCGTGAGAAGCAACCTTCACAACTAAAGTATTTGATAATGAGTCCCATCAATGGCGCATAAGATTCCTTCAGATACTGAAATGGGAATACTCTCCTGAGCTGTCTCAAATAGCTAGGCCTGATGTAAGGTTCATAATATGATCTATCCTGCTGCTGCCTCTTGTTCCACTCTTCCCCTATATTCGGTATCCCGGTGGCCTGAGAGATGGTTTCTGGTGTCAAGGTAAAGTTTACTCCAACAAGAGTAACATGACTATCATGCAAATGTAAAACAAACAACCGAAATAACTCCTAATGATGCTGGATCTGAGCAATCATCTCACAATACTGAAAGCATGACATTTGCTGAAAGCATGTCATTGCAAGCGGGCAGGCCTACAATTGAGTTAAGGAAGTAGGCTCTTCTCTGACATGTCTGCCACCTTTTCGAGGCCTTCTCGGCACATTAAGCTCAGTGGTTGAGTCACTGTTTTTCTCATATTCTTGCTCATATGATGAATCTGTCTCTGTCATGGTGTTGCAATGTGTATATCAAGTAGGTGTTTGGTTTGGTTTGAAAATCAAATGTTTTGTTTTCAATGCCAATGTGCCACAGAAAAATGAGGGATTGTGAGGAATATGGGACAAGGGGAAAAGTGGATGGTGAAAATTATCAAGTGAAACCTTTAAAATGAGCAAACAGTCACTTGACTGTGTTTAGGGAGTGGGGATTTAGGGATTTTGTGAATGATACGAGAGGAGAATGATAGGGAATGATAGGAGTTTAGTATAGGGAAAATGGGAAGCAGGGATATGAGTGTTTTGGGAGTTTAATAATGAGAGGATAATGAAAGGGAAGGGATCACAAGTGGGAGAGGAGACTTGGCACCAAAATCATCATTTGAAAACACCAATCACAAAACCCAATGGAGCAGATTTTGATATAAATGTAGGGTTTATATTTTCACACTTCAAACCTTTGAATTCTCCCTCCAAGCAACACCCAACACAAGTTAAATTAAATAGCAAGAATGCTCAGACTTACTTGGAGCAAAAGAGATGGCGCTATTTGAGTTTTGATGACTGCCGGGATAAAAAACTGGCCTGCCGACTTTGTGCGCTGTGCACAAACCCAGTGTGCCGCGCCTCCTGGATGGGCCGCGACAGTGGAAATTTACACTGAGAATTCTTGGCCAATGCGCCGCGCGGCCCGTGTGCGCTGCGACCTCCTCCAATGCGCCGCACGACCCTTCAACACATAGTCAAACACAAAATTTCTTCCTTTAAACCTCAAATCAATATCCTTTGACCTCTTGGCATAGCAATGAAAGTTTCAAGCAATGAACATGTCAAATGGAATGATGGGTTTTGATTTTTATTGAAGCCACAATGATTTTTGTCTTGGAGGTTCTGTGCGCCGCGCGCAAGCCCAGTGTGCCGAGCCTAGTGGGTGCGTCGCGCCAGTGGAGAAAAGCAGTGTGGTAGGAGGCCCAATGCATCGCGCAACCTATGTGCGCCGCGCTCACTTCCAAACACAGCCTCGGCTTCAGAATTACAAGTTTTGCCCTCTCTCCTCTAAACTTCGACTTCAATCGACCTCTTGAATGCAAATGGCATTGAGAAACATTGAGATCTCTTCAAAAGACATGGCTTTGATTTTCTCTTTGTAAAGACCCACTTTGTAATGTTTCAAAATTGACATTTCTTCACCTTTAATACAACTCTGTTCTTTCAAATTTCCTTTTTGATTTTTGGCTTGAAATAATGTTTTCTTGGTTGATTTTTGCAGGGATGGTGGCGTCGGATTTCGGCAAAGGATGACCAGAGGCTGCATTTGAAGTACTCCATGGCGGAAAACTTTAAAATTACAAATTTATTACAAACATTAAAAATTGACGATTTCTTCTTCAAAACAGAGTTTTGAAGAAGAAACATCCTTGAATATGATTAATGATGAAAATCTTGAAATAAAAACTTATTGAAGACATCCTCATGGCCTGCGGGCATTATTTGACATTCTGAAGACAAACCCTAGACCTAGAAACTGAAAAGACTCTTTTTGACCAAAATAGCATCTATGACTGTAAATGATTGAAATCAACTTTTGATGAACTTTGATAAATTTTGACCAACCCAGCAGTTACAATCATGAGGGAAATGAGTGAAGAAACCCTTCCGTCAGATAATGGCATGCCCCTAGTGAAATGCAACTAAGTGAATCGAGCGAGACACCTAAAAATGAAATTCAATAAGAGAAATGATCTTTGACGGAGGGATGACCAGACCGACTCTAACATTGGCTCCAATGGGGATGGTAGCTCCTGGGAGGTGCCAAGAATGGCAGATCTCTGGAAGAGCTAGACAGTGCCTTCGTCCATTGGGATATGGAGTCATTATTTCGACAAGCAACACAAGACTTTGACTCATTGATTGACTGAAACCTGACTCTAAATGACTCGATGATAAAACTAAAATGACTGAAAAACTGACTCAACAAACTGAACTCAAAACTGAAATCTTTCTTCAGAATTATAGCCTTCACTTCGGGCCTTAGACTGAAGAAAAGATCACAACGCACACTTGCAATGATACTGAAATAAAATGGTATTTACAGTGACAATGTAGACAGCAGAAATAACTTAGAAATGATATCGCTTGAGCAACCAACCATTGACCGGCCCTCCTGGACAATCTTCCCCGTTCATCTCCTTCAGAAGAAAGGCATTCTGACCGTGATATGCTGCAATCTTAAAAGGACCTTTCCAGATATTTTCAAACTTACCGTGCTTGCCCTTTTCCTCATTCCTTGCATCCCACTTCAGCACCACATCATCCAACTGAAATTTGTCCACCTTTTCTTTTCTGTTATAAATCTTCTTAATTCTCTCCTGCAACTTGAATGTGTTTTGAAAAACTTCTTCTCGTGTCTGCTGCAAATGAATAATTTGATTCGGTCTTCTCTGCATTGGATCATCTTCACTCCTAGCCTCCTAAAGAAGTTTGACTACCGGAGCTGCGAGAGAGGTAGGAAACACTGTATCAACTCCATAAAATAACTCAAAATTGGACATACCAATGGATTTCTTTTGACTCACTCGATCTGCCCAAATTGCATGGACCAACTTCTTATGCCAAATTTTCTTGTTTATTTCCAACAGATTTTTAATGATATTGACCAAAGATTTATTGGAAGACTCCGCCAATCCATTGCCTTATGGATGATAGGCGGTTGAGTGCCCCAAAGTAATGTGATATTTATTACAAAACTCAACCATCCTTTTTGACTTGAAAGCTGCTGCGTTATCAGTGATTAGCTTATTCAGGCAACCAAAACGAGACAAAATATTATTCTCAAGGAATGAAATTATTACCGCATCCGTAGCTTGCCTAGTGGGAATTGCTTCGATCCACTTCGTGAAATAATTTGTTGCCGTGAGGATCCATCTATGCTGACCTGAAGAAGCAGGATGAATTTCACCAATGAAATCCAACCCCCACTGCTGAAAAGGGGCACTCACCTCAATGGGCTTAAGCGACAAAGGCTGTAATTTCTGCTTTCCTTCAAAAATCTGACAGTTATGACAACTTTTGACAGTCTTATATACATCAACAAACAATGTCGGCCAATAGTATCCGGCCCTCAGAATTTTATTTGCCGTTGTTTTCCAAAAAAGGTGACCGCCACAATCTCCTTTATGGAAATCCTCCATGACCTGCTTTGCTTCTTCTTCCACCAAACAATTCAACAAAACGGCCACCGGGATCATTCCAATAAAGTGCAGAATTCAAAATACAAAACTTAGCAGCCTTTAGCTTAAGAGTTATAGCTTTGTTTCTAGCCATACCAGGTGGTGAGGACAAATTCTGAAGCACATATATGATATCTGAATACCACGGAGAAAGAACAAAGATTTCATCTACTTGAATTGACGGACCTTCCTCATTTTCATCGGACATAGCAACAATCAGATTTATGTCAAAGACGTGCAGATTTGATTCAGCCATTAACTTTTCCAATCCCTGTCCTTTAACAAGCTTTTTGGGCTTTATCTCCACATCATACTCCAACAAAGCTGCAATCCACTTGCCACGTCTTCCTTTTGGATTTGTTTGCACCAAAATATCTTTGACAACAACATTAGGAACATAAGCCAAAATGTGGGAATGCAGAATATATACGCGAAAATCTTTCAATGCTTTTACAAGTGCAAGGGCTTGCTTCTCAATAATGTTGTATTTCAAAGCAGCATCTCTTATAGTTTGGCTGAAAAAAGCAATTGGTATTTCATGCTCATCTTTTTTCTGCATTAATACAGCTGCCATAGTATGCTTCGAAGCAAATGAAAACAATATAAAATCTTGAGTGTAATCCGGTTGATTAGAACCAGAGCTGAAGAAAGATCCAATTTTACTAGATTGAAAGGTTTTATAGCCTCTTCGGTCCATTTCACTTGGCTGTCCTTCTTAAGCATGTTTGTAATCTCTCTTAGGTGTTCAGCAAGATTAGGTACAAAGCGGCGTAAAAAATTCATCTTACCATTAAAAGATTGAATCTCCTTCTTGTTCCGGGGAAGGTCAATTTGCTGAATCGCTTCTACACGTGTTGGATCAATACAAATGCCATCTTTTGATATGGTGTGTCCAAGTAGTTTGCCTTCATCCATGGCGAACAAGCTCTTCTTCGGATTCAGTGACACACCATATTTTCTGCACTTTTGAAAGACATTTTTCAAATGATACATGTGTTCTTCATCTGAATTATAAAACACCGTCAAATCATCAAGGTACATAACCAGGAAGACATCCTTCTCATTTGCGAAAGCCATATCCATCGCCCGCTGAAATGTGGCACATGCATTCTTCAAACCGAAAGGCATTTTAGCGTAATGAAAAGTCCCCCACAGAGTGGTGAACGCTGTTTTGTCTTGGTCATCTTCATGGACCAAAATTTGGTTATATCCAGAATAAACATCGAGTAGTGACATACGAGATGCTCCAACTACTCACTGAAGTATGTGATCCATTTTTGGCAGCGGATAATTATCCTTCAATGAAACTTTGTTGAGATTCCTAAAATCAATGCACAAACGAATCTCACTTGTCTTCTTTCGTACGGGCACCAAATTAGATATCCAATCAAAAAATATGATGGGAACGATGATTCCTGATTTGTACAACCTGTTTACCTCCTTCTCAATTGATGGCAGCAATTTTGGATTAAGCCTTCTTAACTTCTATCTGAAAGGTTTCTGATTTGGCTTAATAGGAATTGTGTGCTGAATTATATTGGTATCATATGTCTTCAAGTCGGAATAGTCCCAAGCAAACACATCTGCAAAGGATGACAACGGACTGATATGTTTTGCCTTTACCTTTTGTGGCAATGTTTTGGACAGCTTTACCATATTCGGATGTTCAGCTGTTCCAATATTCACCTCTTCGACTCCTTTCTCTGTTGGCTGCAATGTTGGTTTGCGGGCTACATCATCATGATCAAAGAGTTCTTCTAAAGGTATCAAGCCTTTAGGAATCACATTATCCTTGAGCTGCAACACTTCCATTTGATTGATCTGCACATCATCTTTTCCATCACCATGTTATACATCAATTGAGGTGTCTTTGAACTTACGTTTGTTTTGCAGAAAATCATCAATCTCCTCATCATCTTGAAAAGCTTGCCAATATCTCTGATTGTCCGGGACAGTTGTCCGATGTTTCACATGGATTTAAAATTTATTACTTGAGTTCATAGGAATCTTCAAATTACTCGCTGCCTTAGCAAGTGCATTAGTAATACTATTTTGAATATGAGGCACACACATCAAGGTATAATCTGAAAACAACTTCAAGATGTCTAGAACAGCATTCCGGTATGCCCGCATTCGAGGATGCTTTGCTTGATATTCGCCTTTAACTTGCTTAATCACCAATTCGGAGTCGCCATATACAACAATCCTCTTAGCATTCAACTTTCTTATAATTTTTAGGCCAGCAATCAAAGCTTCGTACTCAACCTCATTGTTTGAGCAATCAAAAGCAAGCTTGTAAGAACATACCCACACATTACTAGGCACTTTGTTCGGAGCAGAAAAAGGACTGCGTACCCAAATACCAATTCCAACACCATCATTTCCCACTGCTCCATCGAAATCCATGGTCCACAAGTCATCTTCCTCTTCTTCCAAGTGCTGAAACTCTGTTTGCTGTATTTTTTCTGCTTGTTGTCCATTATCTTTTCTTGATCGCTGAATGGTATTGTCCTATTCTTGACTTTCTTTCTTCAAAACTTCTCTGAAATTCTTTGCCATTTCTGGGATATCATCTGCTGCAACTAACTGACTATCAATCTCATTGAAACTATCTGCATAGAAAACAAAAGACTCTAAATCTGTATGTAGATAATTAATCGGATGATTAATTGGTTTCTCCTTGCTTGTAATCATGTATTTCATTTTTTGCTCCCGATAAAGTTTTCTCATTTGGCCAAACACAGGAATTGTTGCATAGGAGAAATCAAGTTGCATTGTTCCTTTAATCTTTGCTCCCCAATATCTGGAAAGAAGCATGCCAAATCTGGGAGGTATATCTGCCACCACCACATCCATCAAAACGTTTTTAGCCGGAATCTAATCCAAACTGACCACCAAGTCTTTAATGAGCCCAATACATCTCACCCTCCTAGAATCAAATGAATAAAGATCATGGTATTTCCTAGTGATGTCCAAACCAAACTTCTCCATGATAGCCTTCGGCATAAGATTGTGGGAGGCGTCGGAATCAAACATAGCATTATGCAACACAAACTGATGCACTCTCAAACTGATATAAAAAGGAGGCACATCACTGTCTGGAGACTCACCATTCAATGCTGGTCCAAAAATCAGTTCAGGTTGATCATCTTCCACACTCACTATATCAGACATTGGATCAAAATTCAAAATTTTGGAAACCTGACCTCTATAACTATTGTTCCTCATCAGTTCAGTCAAGGGAATGGATACCTTTAATGTAGAAATTTCATTTTCTAAACTAAAAGTAGAAGTATTTTCTACTTCTTTGGCTGGAACATCTTTCTTTTCAGCTTTATCTTTTGATACAATTGGCTGATTGACTCTCTCATTTGCTGGTGGAGATTTGCTAGTAGTAGGATCAGTAACTTCTTTTCCTTTATTTGGTACAATAGGTGGCTCATTCTTAGATGTTGGAACTTCCTTTCTCTTTTGGATTGTATTGATGGGGACATTTCTGTTTCTTAGTGAATACTAACACTGCTGGGTGAACAAGGCATGCATATAACCTCTCTAATACTCATCCGACTCCTCTTCAAGAGCTGTGTCATTTGCCAAGATAAAATCTGCATCCTGCTGTATAGTTGAACTTTCTGCATACTCATCATCTTCGGTGATAAAGGTGGGCATATCATCAGGAGTAAAGAAATGATTTTCTTCTCCTATTACATTGTCTTCATCATCAGATTCGGGACCAACAAAATTCTATTGAAGAGGCGTCTTTACTTGCTGTTGTTGTGATGCCGGTTCTTGTGCTCGCTGCTCACGCTGTTTGATCCTGAATTGAGGTTGCTGCTGTCCACGGAAATTAGGATTCCGGATCTACGGTTCAAGCTTATCAAGTGTTAACCTTTCAATCATCTTTTCTACCTTGCGGAGCACCTGATCTAAGGTAGAAGCTTCTTCCTTTATTGAGACTCTCTTCTTAGCTTTCAATCTAGCTCTCTTGTCATTCAAATTTGCCTCAACACTAACGGCAATTTTCTGCATTTCTTCTAAGGTAGTTGGATCTCTCTCTCTTAATTGATAAGCCATGTCCATATCAAAACCATCCGGGAACTTAAGAAAAGCTGACTTTCTAGATGGCCTCAAATTATCAGGAATTGCATTATAAACCACATTAAATCTAATACAATAGTCTTGCACGGACTCACCAGCATTCCGCTTGATCTTGGTATATTTAGAAGTGATTTGAAGAGGATCTTTCTTAACTTCCCAGTGATCCAAGAACTGTCTTTGAAGCTCTTCTAATGTGGGAATACTTCTAGCTGTCAAAGCTCTGAACCATTTTCTTACCTCACCTGCGAAAGTCTGCACGAATAATCTCATAGTCACGTTTTCTGCATCAATCTCATGAAGCTCGAAGAAATCCGTCATTTTGTCCACATGTTGCTGAGCTGTGGTACCTTGAGGAGTGCCATCAAACAAAGGAATTTTACTTTGATAATTTGCGGGCATGTCACCCAAAACTTGAGGCAGCGCGAGAGGTTCAAACCGAGCAACCATTGCTCTTGGTGGATTTGCAATCGGTCTTGGTGAAGTTGGAGGAGTGGGTGTAGCTGATGTGTGAGGTGTGTGAGGAGGTGTATGCGGAGGTGAAGCAATTTTGGATGTAGAAGGAGTAGATGGAGGTGAATTTACAGTAGACTTTTGATCAGAAATAGTAGGCTGCGGGGGAAGGGTGGGAATGAAGGGAGGTTCGGTAGGAATTTTTGAGGTGGATGCCGTTACGGAAGATCCGAGGGATGCAGATGTAGCTTCTAGGAAATCAACGATATTTGAAGCGTGAATTTCACTCTGAAGGTGCTTCAAGATAAAATTCTCAATTGATTTATTGTTTCTTTCAACTTCAAGAGCTGCAGCAAAGTCAGGATTTGGGACTATAAAACCAAGAGCACTTTCGGATTTGGTTTCAAACAATGACAATTCAGAATTTTCATCAAAATCAAGCTCTTCAAGATACTTAAAAATTGCAGGACATGAACGAGATTTAAACATGGGAGTCACAGAGCTCTCTTGACGAAGGAGTCTTGGAATCAAATTGGGATGTTCGTAGGGAGGATTTGGATCTGGATTAGCTCTGGTATATCTCTTTGAAGCCACCGTGTTATTTTCAAGAAATCAAAGGGACATAAACAACTTTTTCAGACTTTCAAATTCTAAACTTATCATCCAAAAGCTTAGAATTCTCAAATGTACTGGGGCGATTTACAGGTCAAGTGTCACGATTACAAGCTAGACCGGAGATTGACTAAAGTAGCATTTATCTACTTGCGCTAATGCAAAGCAAAAGTGTTTCGAAGGCTACCTGGCATAACTTTAGGCTCCGTCTGTAGCTGATAAAACCAATGACATCAACCAACAAACCATTTTCTTCCCCAGTACGGTCACCACTATGTTGGAGCCTAGATTTGCCTCAGGCTGAAAAGACAAGGTTCTAGGTTCACATCAAACCACGGTCAGCCTCATAGCTAGCCCTACGAGGACAGGAGAGGGCTCTCTCCGGATCGATCTCAACGAGAAATAATCAAATAGGGCTTGAGATGACTGATTTAACAACTGATCTTAGGCTAGATATGAATTGAAAAGTTTTGATTTGAGTTTTTGTGGGTTTTGTTGGAAAAAAGGGACAGGCAAATTTTGGGTTTGGGGATGAGGCCAAATTTTTTGTAGAGTTCAGGTATGGGAAAGATATGCAGTAGTTTTGATGCTTTGGATTAAATGAATGGGTGGATCAGGCTAGTGAGGAGCCAAGGAGGTCTCAAGAGTCCTCCTCAAACAAATGAAAACATGAAGAATTAAACAAAATTTCAAAGCAGAGCATAACAGTCCAATGAATTCTACCTTAATCACTCATTTGTTTAATTGTAGAAGACAAGAGAAGGGAAAATGATACACATAAACATTAGTGAACTTACAAATACATAGAGAAACACACCATCAAAACATAGAGCCACATGGATCCCAATAAGTGCTGCAAAACCCTGGTCTTTCCTTTGCTAAAATTGCAGAAATGAAATGTACAATAGAGTGTCAAGCAATCCCAAGTGTCCAACCCTGAAAATGACTTAGAAATTACATAATATAGACAAGAAAAACCTATTCCCTTGGCTCTAGGGGTCGAGCTCATCATTCTTGGAGTTGTTTTAACTAATTCTAAACAAGGAACTGAAATCTAGGTAGTCAAACAACTTACCCCTATATGCTAGGAAACTGATTCATTCATTTAATTTTCACCTTTTAGTGAATGAATCCTCTAGAACAAGTAAATATGTGCCAAAATTACATCATAGTCATCAAGTTACATCAAGATAGATCAATAATTACATAAAAAAGTAAAACTGGTCAAAACTGGGCGAAATTTTGAGCTGCTATGTGAAAAATAGGCCAAAATTCTCTATGCGCCGCACCAAAATCTGTATGCATCGCGCCACTTTGGAGCTGTTTTTGAGGAACTTCCTGAAGTCCAAATTGAGCCCAAGTGTGCTTGTTGGAAATCCCTACCTGTCTAATTTCCAACCCAAGTGGAATTTCTGAATTTGGATGTCATTTGCCCCTCCAAAACTTCAATCTCCCAAGATTTCTTCCTGTGTGTGGAAAAAGTGGCAGAAAGGTCATTTTAGGGTGTTTTTGACCCTTTAGACAACCCAGAACTTGATGAAATCCTCAGGTAATCCATGAGCATACATAACTTTTGATGAAAAATCCAAAAATGTAAATTTTTCCTCCTGGAGATCTCCCAATTATAAGGGCGGGCCAAGTGGCGCTACGCGTTGGGCAGAAAAACCTGTTTTAAAGCCAAAAAAATTCAAAATTGACAATTTTTTTTCCAAATTCCTTGAAATTTGGGCTGTAGGTCCCCAATCAAGTACCATGCTCAGCCAAAGAAGCTTCGGCCAAAATTTGGAGTCGATCATGCTCCTTTTGCCTCTTTTGCTTCTTTGTCACCTTCTTCAATTTTGCCTTTAGATTCCTTATTCGTGCCTTGGAACTCATATGTCGCGCCTTGTAATGGAAAACCATGTGTCTCAACAATGCTTTATCTCTATCGGCCTTGTCCAGTAGTCTCTCCAAGTGGATGTTGATTCTTTCGAGCCAAGACTCCTGATCCTCATTAATCTCTTGCTCCAATGAAGTGAGCTCAATCCTCCTCCTTTGTGCAGCTTGGCGATTCTCGCGGATGTTTTGTAACTCCATGATTGCTTGCTGATATTCAAGCTATTTGTTCCTCTGCTCCAAGTATTTCATAGTCCACTTAGCCCTCTCCAAGTCAAGGGATAAGGCTTTGATCTCTGTTTGCTGCTCCTGGATGATCTCTCTAAGTTTGGCACTTTCCGGGCCCATATCTGTATCATCATCATGAATGAGAATGAAGTCGGTCTCTCGTTCACATGAAGAGGGCACTTACACAAGCACCGGTGCTCATCAGTCCAGATTTTTCCAAAGAATTTCTTATTTTTACATTTGCTTCTGAGAATACAATTGCTGGGGTTCTGCTACAAAAAGGAAAGCAAGGTATTGAACAACCTATTTCTTTCTTTAGTAGGACATTAGCAAATGTTGAACTGAAGTACAATATTCTAGAAAAGCAAGCTTATGCATTGGTAAAGGCTATAAAAGATTTCAGAATCTATATTCTGCATTCTCACATTGTGGCATATGTTCCAAGTGCTGTAATAAAAGATATTCTAACTCAAGCAGATCCTGATGGTAAGAGGGGAAGTGGATAGCCAAATTGCTAGAATATGATATAGACATCAAACCAACCAAATTGGTGAAGGGACAAGGCTTGGCAAAGCTAATGATTCAGTCAAATATGGACTGTCTTGACATAAATATGAATGCAAAAATCTCAGAAATTTTTGAAAATGAGGAAGAATTGGTCCAAATTAATGAGAAATTCTTGGTTTCAGAATGGTATAAGGATGTGGCTTTTTTTCTACAGCATAATAAAGCTCCCGCCAATCTAACGAAGTCCAAAGCAAGGTTTGTTAAGACGAAGTCTTTGAGATATTTTGTATAAGATCAAAATCTGTTTTGAGAGATGGAGGAGGAATTTTGCTGAATTGTCTCCTTGAAGAAGAAGCTAATAAAGTCATTGAAGAATTTCAGAAAGGAGATTGCGGAGGAAATCATTATTGGAAGGCTACAGTGAACAAGATCCTAAGAGCCAGATATTTTTTGCCAACAATGTTTAAGGATATCTACAAGAAGATCGTTGCATGTCATGAGTGCCAAATTTTTGAAGGAAGAAGGAAGCTTGTACCTTTACTTTTGATCCCTATTTATGTAGAAGCTCCTTTTCAGTAGTGGGGGCTAGAATTTATTGGAGAGATACATCCTCATTCATCAGGGAAGCATCACTGGATTCTTACAACAACGAATTACTTCACCAAATGGATAGATGTGATTCCAACAAGGCAAGCTAATGATTCTGTAATTATTTCTTTCCTAGAAAATAATATATTGTCTCGATTTGGCTACCCCATAAATATTATAATAGATAATGCCCAAGCTTTCAAGTCTAAGAAATTGATCGATTTCTGTCATCAATATCACATTACTCTTGGACATTCTACTGCTTACTATTTGCAAGGCAATGGTCTTGCTGAATCATCAAACAAGAGCATTGTTAGAATCATCAAAAAGGTATTGCAGGAGAACAAGAAAGCTTGGCACTTAAAGCTGAAGTATGCCTTATGGGCTAATAAGATTTGTACAAAGAGATTAATTGGGACTTCGCCATATGAACTAGTTTATGATGCTGAAGCTATATTTCCAACATCACTTGGAGTACCAGTAATGAAGCTAATTCAAGGCCTTGAAGAAGAACCAAATTTCATTTAGAGGAGACAGTCATCAACATGTTCAGAATAGAATTAAGAGTACATTTGATAAAAAGATCAAAGAAGACAGTTTTCAGATTCAAGACAAAGTGCTGTAATGGGAGGCTAGAATTGAAGAAAAGGGCAAACACGGTAAGTTTGAGAATTTATGGAAGGATCCTTTTTAGATTGCTGGTTTTTATGGGAAAAACACTTATATACTGCATGAAACTGATGGAGGATCATATGTTGGAGGGCCTGTTAATGGCAGATTCCTAAAGCATTATCATTGTTGAAGTATTACCAATCTCTCATAACATTGTATATATTCGTTTTTGTCAGTTTTTGCTAATAATGACAAGCTGAAACAAAAATCTTAAGCCCGAGGTGAATTCCCAAATAGTTTGAAGAGGATGCTTGTCAACAAAATTTCTGTTTTTGTCATAAATGGATAAAGCACTAGAACTACAGGTTCTTAGTGTACCACAAGGGCACACTATCCCAAGTGGAGCCACTGTTATCACTGTAAAAGTTTTTTAAATTTTGGACAATCCACATGGTTCCAAAGTTTTTGTGTCAGTCATGGTCAAGTCATTTTTATGTTTTTAGAGTCTAAGTCATAGGGTTAGAGCATCATTTCCATCATCAAATAAAATTCAACAACCTTGTTTTGCCCCTTATGGATCCCATATCATGTTTAAAGTTTCATGTGTTTGGTCATTTCAAAAATTTGAACATGCTACGAAACTGTCTAGGAGTTTTTGTAGCGCAAAGTCCTGAAATTACACTACCTGCGCTATGAAATCGGGGATTCATAGTTAGGTGTTTTCGTAGCGCAAAACCCCGAATTTACACTGGATGCACTACAAAATCGGGGATTCATGTTCAATCATATCTAGCTGTCAAATCCACTAGAATCCATTAAAATTTCATCATCAGGTGTCAGTCCATGAACCTTACCTCTCACATGCAACCATTCATATCCATCATTAGATTCGTTAGGGGTCATTTGTCCACAGTCATTTCAAATTTCAAAAAAGGAAAGGGTTAGTTGATCCTGGTCATATCCATGTTGATCTTGGTTATATTCATGCAAGAGACACTTGTTTTTGTTCTTGAGTTCGAGGTAAACAAGCCCAGGGTGAGCAGAGACCAGAATTCTTCAGCAGGCTTCAAGCGAGGCAGCTCTTCACCAAATTCAAGTGAGGAAATTTCTTCCAGGTCTTCTATCTACAGGGTTTTCAAAGGAGAAATTTTGAAAGAAAGAAAGAATCACAGGTCAAGCCGATGTCTGAGAACTGAACCTGAAGGTTTAGATGCTCTCACAAAGGATAAAACAGTTGAAGAAGCCTCAAAAAAGTGGGTTGCTGGAGGTTTTGTGAGAAACTACAGGGAGGACATAACCAGGTGACCAAGGAATTTACTCTAAATTTCATAGGTTTACATACAAAGATTGGAGTGTTAGAATGGCTAGTTTCTCCTGAAATTATATCTTTAGTCACAGAAATTCCTAGAGGTCAGGAAAAGTGGTTTAAGAATTTCAAGTTTGAAATGGCACCTTGCAAGATATTCTTGAAATCAAAGTTTGTAGACACAAATTTAACTAAAGCAGTGCCAAGGGGTTATGTCAAAGATTCATATGCCAACCTACTCTGATGCATACAAAGGTACCACACCTGTGAAGGAAGATACCACAAGGTGTATTCTTATCATTACAAACTCCTATTGCATTTCACTGGAATAATATCTCTAGATCTACCTTTCTTTCTGTTTCGGAGCTTAGGCAAGATGTTTGATAAAATACCGTTGAAGAAAGAGGCGTGTGAAACATCATTGTTCCATCATGGCTTAGTTAAATTAATTGTCTTGCATGAACTTCAAAAGGTAGATAGAGAGTGGTATTCGTTTCTCTTTATGTCCAGTTTTAGAGCTAAAATAGGACTTAGCCCCAGGGCTAAGGAAATATCATCGCCAGTGATTAGTCACCATGCAAAAGAGAGGTCAAGCAAGTTTGTTAAACTGAAGGCCAAAAAGCAAGTTAAGGAGCCAGTGACTAGAAAACCATTGGCTATTCAAGATACTCCTCAACATTCACAGAAGAAGAAAGTTCAAATTAAGGAAGCAGCACAAGAGCAGTCCATTGGTGAAACAATCCAGAGAAGGGTAACTAGAAGTCAAATAGCCAAAGAAAAGGGTAAAACAGTGGTCACTGATGAAAGCCCAGTCTCAAAGGGCAATTTGAATGATCTTCTTCAGGCTATTGACATTGAAGAGTCCCCTCTGGTCCAAGCAGACTTCATTGAATTAGGTGAGGGAAAGTCAAAAAAGATGAAATCCTCTAAAAAGCTACAGTTTGATGATCAGGTTTCAGAATTTGTTTTTAAGCCCAGAAGGCCTGTGACTAGGCAGTCCAAAAGGTTACAGGAGGCAGAGCTAAGTGAGATAGGGGAGATATCAGGATTCCGTGAAGAGCTCGTAGTTCCAGTAGTGCAACCATCACTCATGCACGAATATGACAGAAACAGAGCAGGCGATACTCAAGAAGAAGAAAATAGCTATGAGGAGGTCAAGAAGAAATTGAAGCTTTCCAATCTGGAGATTGCCCAACTTAAGAAAAGGGCAAGGAAACATGCAATTGAAAAAGCTAATTTCAAAATAATAAAGGCCATGTGGGAAGATGGAAAAGTTTCAAAATCGGAGGTAGTTAGCAGAGATGCTCAATACTTCACTTGCATTGTCCCTGCAATCAAGGAAGCAAAGTATATCATATGGATTAATGAAAGACTAAGAACTAATATCAGGGTGATGAAAAGACAAATTGAAGACTTGGAAATTCAGCTGAGCAAGTCTGGAGGTTAGCCTCAACACAAATAAACAGGGCAGTAAGTGATGAAACCCTAATACAATTTTGGTCGAAACAAAGACATTACTTTTTGAAGTTGTTTCATGGATGGGTGATCTCAAGTATATGTGGCATATTTACATAATGAAATAGCTGTGAAGAATCCTTAGAAGGAATTTTTTTGGGAAAAAACTGTGTAAATTGATTCACACAGCAGTTTCATAGTGCGCTACGAAACTGCTGTAAGAGACACGCGCAACAGTTTCGTAGTGATGAGCCCCGAATTGGGTAACTTATTGGGATCATTTTGCCTAATTGTCCTTGTTCAATCCTCCATTTTTCATAGATTATGCATGTTTTTTTTAGTATGTTTATGTTATTTGAACGAATAAGGGTGGTCACTCTACCAAGGAGGCTAATACGTGGTTATTTCAGGTTTTTTGGACAAATTTTGGAGCAAAACCAAGCAATTATGGGCCAGGTGATAGCCAAGCTTGAGGTGAGGATTCGTAGGGAGGTTGTCTCTGGAATTAAATGGCCCTTCCTCGAAATCTCCACCCTCAACTCTGAGCTCAACAGGCCACCAAAACGAGTTCTAAAGGCAATCGAGCAGCTTTGGGAAAAGTGACTGTTTACTAGCAGTTGGAACAGCCGAGTCCCTTGAATTTAGGAGGGCTGCTAGGCCCCTCGTAGTGTATAAATAGGAAGGCCTCAACCTTCATAGTTTACTTTTGGAACTGTTGGTATTTGCACTATAGTGCTGTCCTTTTCTCAGCTTGTTATCTTGTAGCTATTACTGTATAACTTTCTTGTGATGATTATTTTTGAGTAATGAGAAGCAACATTACTTGGCATCAGATCTGAGTCCTTTATAGAAACCTGCAGCTCTTGGGGTTGGGCCCAACCCGAGTGCTAAGGCCTCCTTTATGTATTGTTATTTGTTCTTTATGTATTTGAAAAATCATTTCTGTTAAGTAGATTAAATCTTGTTGATTAAGTAAGTCACTGTTGATGATTAGAAAGACTTTTGATGTTCAGATTGAGTTGACAGGTTATTAACAGGAAAAGATTCAGAAAAGGGCCATCAAACACCTCTGATTCCACCTCTCCTTCAGTGGGATCAGGAGCTGGGACCAAGGTGACCTTGCTACCCACAAAAACACTGACTTTGCTCTGCCATGCAATCATTAGTGTTTGATTTTCATTTGTAGAAGTTGGTTACATGTTCAGATTCTTGAATGCTTCGTTGCATACTTAATATACATGGTTTCCTTGCAAATAAAACTTCTGTTCATTCTCTTTATTGTTAGCTAGATTAGATTAGGTCAACGTAACTAGGTCTCAGATTTTACAAGTCTTCATTGGTTTAGTTGGAAAAACAACTTGCAGAGCACCTATACCACTTCTCTATCTGCCCATACTTCATCAATCCCATCTGCTCCATCCCCTAACTCGGATTCTTGCCTCACGTTTGCCATTTGCTCACATAACCCTAATTTTTGTGCAACATTGCTTCAGTCCTCCTTGAACAAATCCAGCCATCTACATATTTCCTCAACTCCACCCACCAAGTCCTGGACCACCTCAAACCCTTATCCTACTTCCATACTCACTCCTTCACCTTTCCCTCTCCATCCATCCTCCAAAATCCCATTTCTGAACAACTTGTAGAAAATTACAGACATCCTGTAGAACCCCTGCAGACTTCCTGTAGAAGCTCACGAATGAGGTTTCTTGATAGCCAAACTCTGTGAAACTCTCTGGAAGGGTGTTAGGGACCCCTTAGGTCTTCTCTGAACCTTCCCCACCTCCTCCAAGCATTTCCTCTCGCCAATCCACCTCTGCACAGTAAAAAACAGTCAAATCGCATGCATGATAATTTTGGCAACTAATTCAAAAATACAAAAAGATGTTTTTTTCAAGATGTTAATGTAGAAGTAGCTTAGATACATGTATTTACTTTCTAGAAGTCAATGGCATCTCTTTCAGTAGCTTGCATCCTCTTCCTTGCATCAGTAGGGCTAGCTGGTAAAATTAGGGTTTGCTAGTGTTTATGTTTCCTTTCAGCATTCCAGTTTCTTTCTGCAAGTAGAACAACCTTCTTCGAGTTAGCTTTCATCCATCAATTAAAAAGCTTCTTCTCAGAGCCCATAGAAGTTGGCTTAAGCCCCTAGCGGACTTGTGCCAGCTGACCAAGTGACAACTGCGGCAAGAGCTAGTACTTGTGCATACAACACCGTCGCTTCCAAGTTTGTTACGAACTACCGGGTTGATAAAAGTAAAGAAGGGAGTCCTAGGAGTTGCAGCGTTATTGCTGCAATACTGGAGCTCACCACTCTTTTTGGCACCGTTGCCGAGGAAGCGTCAGAGTATTTGTGATTGCTGCTTTTCTTCTATTTTCCTACTCTAACCTTCTGCTAAGTAGTTTATTTCACTTAATTTCTGAAAAAGTAGAGTAGATATTTCCTGCTTTCATAGATTAGCCTTTCAATTCCGCAATTTCAATTTTGCAAGCGTAGAATAGAATTTCAATTCTGCAAGCGTAGTCTAGCATTTCATTTTCGCAATTTGATTTTAGCAAAATAGATTAGTCCTTTCCTGCTTTCATTTCAATTCCGCATTTTCATTCCCGCAAGATAGATTTTAGTTAGTTGCAATACCATCTGTTTCAGTTTGCAGGTACAAGTAGAAAAAAAACAAAAGCAACCAAAAATATTTTCATGCCTCGTAGGAATAGAGATAATACCGGAAAATTCCTACCCAAAACCCCCACCACTTCACTGAGTCACCCTTCTCTCTTCTTTGGTGGCAGTGACCTAGAAGAACCTATAGGTGAACCTCCTGAGATATACGAAGATCCTATAACAGAAGAAGAGCAAGAAAACATTCCTTTCGAGACCATGGCTGAAAACAGAAATGATAGAGATGATGATGAGAGAATAGAAGGTACCTTCCCCATCCGAGAGACCAACGGGGACATGAAGATGAAGAACATAAGTCCCTCAGCCTTACCTCATTTCCATGGATTGACCACTGAAGACCCTGATACCTTCCTGTTTGAGTTTGCTGTCCTTTGTTGAACTTACGACTATGCAAAAGACGAGCAAAAGTTGAAACTCTTTCCCTCTACCCTCAAGGATGCAGCATTACGCTGGTTCATGGGGTTACCTGGAAACAATATCACCACTTGGGCTCAGATGCAGCAAGCCTTTAACAAAAAATATCGGGACTACTGTAGGTCAAAGGAAACAAAGGGAGAAATCTTTCGGATGACCATGGGAAATGATGAGTCTTTAGAAGACTACGAGGAAAGGTTCCAACTCAGCTATAAACGAGCCAGGTGCACATTTGACCCTGAATCTCTAAATTTGGTTATGCTCCAAGGAGTCCCTGAAGACCTTCTAGATACCCTTCACATGCTAGCTAGAGGAGACATCTACCAACTACCTTATGAGGACATAAAGACTGTGTTTAGAAACCACTCTAGGGCAGCCCGGAAAAGAGGTAGGGGGAATCCACCAGCTAGTACTAACTTCTCCAAGCATGAGTTTGCTAATCAGATGGAAGACCTCAAAAGTGAGATGATACAGACCATTGCCATGCAACTCGATACCTTCCAAATACAACAAAAGAAAGAGGAAGCTGAGAGGGCTCTGGCCATTTTTTGTCCTAGATGTACGAGGAAGCACCCTAAGAACGAGTGTCCATTGCACTCACTAGAGGTATGTTTCGTTTGTGAGGAAAACCACCCCACAAACCAATGCCCAACCTTACCCGGATTTAAAGCCATGTACCAAGGGACTAAGGCACCCACTGAACCTCTTTACTTCCTCAACCAAAGGAGGCCGCATGGGCCCAGGCCTTACCAGCAGGGGATGCAAGGGACATCCCAAGCTTATTATGGCCCCAACCAATCTGCTCACATACCTTCTTGGGATCCCCCTACTCATCCTTCCTGGTCCGCACCTCCTCCGTGGTCTTATCCACCTCAATACCATACTCAACCCACTGCTCATTCGTTTCACTCACACGTCCAGCCACAACCTTAGTGGAATGCACCTCAACCGGGGTGGAGGCCCCAATACAACTCTCCTCCCACCATTCTGCCTCCACGATCGGCTCAGCCACAACCATTACCTCCTGCTCCTCCAAGACAACCCCAGATGCCTACTCAACCGAACCCAAACCCCAACAACCGACAGGCCTAGAAGGTATACACCGGGGAGAAAACATGTCCTACCTATGCTGTGGAGATCCAGGAGATAAACCTGCGATCCGGGAAGACCCTTCTAGATCGCCAACCTCCTCCCCCAGAGGACAAGGAAGAGAAACAAGAAAGTGAACCCAAAACCATTCCACCCTTTCCTAAGCGACTAACAGTAACCACGCAACCAAACCCAGAGGAGACTGAACTTCTGGGAGAACTTAAACAGTTGTGTGTGAAAATACCACTTCTCCAGGCCATAAAAGATGTACAGATATACAACAAATTGATTAAGGAGAAGTGTTTTAGGCACCCAGGCAGGCGAAAGAGATATGCCTCGACTATCAATGTCATCGGACAACTATCCGATCTAATGTTGGGGCAAGTAATCTGTCCAAAGTATTTGGACCCT